>JAVTVJ010010810.1:0-686760 GCA_034509425.1 Eopsaltria australis | reverse complement strand
GATTTTTTGTTACCTCTTACCTCTTATTATGTCAGTTCTAGTAGACATAATTGCAGTAGAGAAAATTACAAATTTTAAAAATAATTAATTTTGGGCTTCAGTGTCAACATATAAAGAAGAACAAGTGGAGTAGGACATAGGTATGTAAATATTAGTATTGAGTCATTTGGACTTCCCTGTGATTTTACAACAGTGGTAAGAAATTAGTTGTATTTTTTTTCAGGCAAGCAAGCAGAGGTTGGCAGTGTAAAAATTTACGGAACAGCCCAATTTAATCTTTAGTGAGTGTTACACAACTGTTTGATTACCAGTGTTCACTGTTTTGGCCTTTTTCTTTTTTTAAAGTTATACAGTCATCTTAAGTTACTCCCTTTATGTAACTCAAATCAAACACTGTGGTTAAAGTACTTCTTATAAGGAAAACTATATTGAGTAGAATACAACTGAATTTCTTCTGTTTATGGAATTTTTTTATGTCCTTTTCCCTACCTCCCATTAATTCTTGTATCACATGTACTTAAATATGGCTTCTGGGACACATTTAATGTAATGTGTTTTTTTTTAAATATGAAAGAGAATATTTAAAAGAAACTCAAAACATTAAAAAGTTTAGCTTTAATCTTGAATATAAGGTCAAAAGAGACTTGACAGTTTCAACTGTTTGAAAGCTGTCTGGCTGTAATGTTCAAATCTTTGACATAAAACATGGCCCTTATTGACATGAGCTTATAAGAGTAGAAAAGGCACACATTTTCTTGTAACCTTTGTATTTCCTTTTCAGGTTAAATACTTGTTGCTACCTGCAAAATAATTGAACTTTTGGCTACGTTCTGCCTAGGTTAGTGTTGTCCTTGGATATGCAGAATATATTAAAATGCAAAATTATTTGGGATTTCTCTTCACTTTTAAATTCAGAATGATTGAAAGATTACTACAAGAAACTTAAATTTTTAATGTTAACTTGTAGCTTTACTGACTGTGAGGGGTGTTATTAGACACAGCTGTTCACTTATTTTCTCTGTTCTCCCCAGAAACATCCTATCTATCCCCATTGCATGAAAACACCAGAAGCCCCAGGGTTCTGGGGTTGTAGTGAATCAGTAGGAACCTTGTGGTGTTAATTAGATATTATTAACAACATCTGGCTTTGCTATTAGTACTCCTGTCTTTTTCTGGATAGACTAAATAAGCAAGACCACTTCAGTATTTTGAATTTGGAATCATCAGTTTCTGGTAATTGAAGATGTGGTTTTTAAGGAATGACTTGGAAAATACTTTAGGGAATACATTCAAGGGATGACTTGGAAAATACATTTAAATTTTAATGGCATACTTTAATGGTTTATATTGTGTATATATGTAAATTTTTATGGGAAAATGCAGAGTGTGATATACATGGCTGTGCTATTGTTAATTTGCTTGTTTTTAGTGGTGGTTTGAGAGGACTGTCTCTTAACTCAGTGTGAAATGATAACCTTTCTCTTAGATCTCAGATCTGGTACAACTTTTTGGGGATCCATGTTGGTTTTGTCAGGTAGGAGGATTTATCTAGCTAGTGCAGGCAGCTATACCAGTGGTGAGATGGAGGCACAGGCAGCAATTGGTGCCTTGAAGTTTACAGAAAGATCAAAGAGGCTATTCCTTTTTATGAAGACCAACAAGCTATTTCAGAGTTAGGAGAGCAAATACTGGATTTATATATGGTGAGACCACATGTAAAATCTGCCCTGCTTAAAGTCAGTGACACTGAGTAACTGGAGGTTCTGGTGTGTAGTAAAGCTTTGGAAAAGAGAAACTACATGCTCAGGGACTCTGCATCTGTATCACCATGCCAGTGAGTATAAATGATCACATCCTTCTGCTAGTTTATTGTGTAGTTTGGGTAAAGATTGAACTTTTTGCCTTAGAGACTCTTAACTGGAATAATTATGTGTATTTTGGGAGCATGTAATTAATTGATATTTCAATACAAATAACAACCAGAGTTTTCTAAACCAGTCAAGTATACTTGCCAGTGTATTTCCAAAACATGCCTATATCCAAAATTGCAAGTTTGTTGGACCACTTGCACAGATTGATGAGATGATTTTTGTGCATTTGGTAGAAATAAGTCACCCTAAAGACTGTTTCTTCATTGACGTTCTCACTGGTTATTTACAGTGTAATCCATACTGATAAGTGCTCAACTTCATTTGCCATGCAGTAAGTTTTTTGAAAAGTTTGATGGGTGCATGTTCTCTTCACTCACCTTTTCTCTTTGCCACATAGACTTTCTTTTATATAGCCTTCAGATTTTAAGGGAAAGGTGAGAGACTTTGTGACAGGGTGCCTCTTTTACCTTAGTATGTATGAGCAAAACTCTATAAATGGTTACAGGAAATAGTTTAAATACTTTATTAATATGTAATATTTAAAATATTTAATTTAGGACATGATTGAGTGTCCTAAATATGGACCTGTGGACTTGCTAGTTGTATTATCTCTAAGAACACAGTTTCTGTAAGAAAAGTAAACTAATTGGCACAGCATGTCTTGAGAATCTCTTTACTTCAAGATCTTCCACCATTATGTTTTCTTCCCTTGTCTCTTGAACTATTGCAAAGAAAGTTTTTAAACATAAAAATAAAAAAGCGGATTTGTCAGCACTGTGCTGACTGTAAATAAGGTGTAGCTGTAGTTTCTTAGGAAGCTTTGTTTAAGCCAAGTTTATTGACAAACTGTACACTTTCCCTTTTAAAAGCCAGTACCCATCAAATGTGTGTTTGGTGTCTTTACAGTTTAGGGTTAGAAGGATTATAAGCAGTACAATATCAAGTAATACCTCTGTAAGTGTAGAATTGCACATCAAACCTCCTCATAACTTGCACGCAAATTAAGGATGAAGTGCAAGGCACTTGAACTGTATTATAAGCATAATGGCGTTTTAACATAATTGAAATGAATCTGCTCAATGCCAGTTCTTGGATGGAGAATATTTTCATTGCATGGGAACAGACAAAAGCAACAAAAGCAAGATAGCTGTGCCATAAAATGGGGATGCCACTTTAGACTGGTAGAGATGTTCTTGCCAAGGAACTGTGGCTGGACTTGAGTTTTTGTGTGTGTTACACTGTGTGTAATGATCAGCTGCAATCACAGCTCTTGTGATAGCTGCAGTATAAATAATAGGGCAGGTATTACCAACTGTTTTCTAGAGTACAGTCTAAATGGGTAAGATAGGCATACAAAACAGGACTACTACATAAGTGATTGTAGATTGACAGCAATGGTGGTAGCAAATCCCCAGATATGAGCCAGGGATGAGCTGAACAAAGAAAATGGAGAAAGAGGCAGATAACTGAGATGAGGTGTCCTGAGAGGAAAGGATGCAAGGAATTGAGATGAGGATTGTAACAGAAAGAAAACCTCTCAACAACAGAGGAAAGACAATCAGTGAGCTGTACAGCGAATCTTTCCAGTGTCCTGGGAACAAAAGGTCCTGGCCTTAGTTGCCTCTGGTCCTGTCACCTGGCTCCATCTGATGTTGTCTCCACTGGACAGAATAACTGGCAGTGTGGTGATTATTACTGATCACCCTACTGATTTAGTGAACCCCTAAGTTGGTACAAAAGGGTTACTTGTTATTTTCAGGGTGTTTGCCAGCAGAGGTCTATGTGGAGATGAAATGCTATAGAAAAGACAGGAAAAAGTAACTGAGGTAGACAGAAAAGGGACAAACACTACGTTCAGTAATCATGCTTTATGAGTCAGTTGTCGTATAAAATTGTTACCTGAACTGTTTGCTTCTGGAAAACCTCTTAGAGAGTCCAGTGACATTTTGTCCTTTAGTGAATAGGTGAAAGTCATTATAAAAGATCAAAAGTACCAGTTATATTAATGAAACCTTAAAGTTTACACTTTAGACTTTGTAGCTTTGCTACATAGCAAACAGTGTCATTTTTCTATTCAAACATCCGCATACTTTCAAAGTATTGGTGTTCATTGGTGTTATTTCCATGGTTCCATGTTTTAAGATCCTCAGTAATCACTTCTGTAATTTATGTCAGTCTGGTATGTAACATGATATGCTAGAATTTAGTTCTTGCCAGAAATATATTTCAGCACCAAGTTCAAACGTAGTTTTTATTCTGAAACTGCTTTTGAAAATCGCTCAATATTGGAGAAAGGAATTTTTTTCTTGTTTGGTTGGATTTTTTAATGCCAATGTTTATTCTTTATTATAAGTTGCTTAAGACTAGCATGGGTGAACCTATCTTTACACCTTTGTCTGATAAGACACTACATCTCACCCATTTATTGCAAGCTGTTAACTTTCTACCTAATTATGTATTCCTGAAAGTTTTTTGACCTTGATCTTGGAGCTCTTCAAGACATCAAAGCTCCACCAGTTTTCTTGTCATCTTATTGCAGACATTAATTACCATGTATTTCTTCTGTGTTTAATTATTTGGTAGTTTTTATAATTAATGGGTTTAAAAGGTTTTTTCATTTTCAAGCATTCTATCGAGTTATCTCATCTTGGAAGTGTAAACTTGTTTTTTTCCATGTAGCCAATAATTTTTGTGTAAATATTTATTAACTGTAACCTCTAATCCTAGAACTTGTTTAAGATAAAACAGCTCAGGAATCTGGTAATATCCCGTGTCTCTCATACACAAGAGAGCACCTCAAAAATAACTGCATTTCTTCACACAATGAAATACATGGATCTCAGGTGGCATGGTGTTCAGCGGAAATAACTTTTAAATTACTATATTTTGTTATGGTAACTAGTAAAAGCCAATCCTTTCTGTGGACAGTGGTAGTTCAGTTTAGCTGGTTTAGACTTTTTGTATATCATTCCTTGGACTTCCCTGAGCACTTGAAATGTGCTATAGGGAGTGAGAAGATCCTGTAACTACTTTACAGGAATTTGAATATTAACAGCGGTAAGAAGCAATTTCCCTTATTTCAAAAAAAGCTGGTAAAATATATAGTTCACTGCAGAAATGCTAATAAGCTGGAGTAGAGAAATATAACAAGGGAAATCAATACTTTATATATGTTACTGCTTTGAGTTTTCACCTAGAGAGTAAATCTAGAGGGGACTTAGTTATCTGTTGGATTTGGTTTTTAACTTGCATTCCTCTGTACTTGAAGTCTAATTTAAGATGTTGAGTTATATATAAATACTACATTTAAAATACAAATCTAGTTCTTAGAATTGTGCAAATTAGAATAGATTTTGTTTTCTTTCCACTCTTTTCTAAGTGCCAGAAAGCTTTATGGGCTTGTTATTTAAATGGGATTTGTGCCAAATCATATTACATTTCATGTTTTTAAACAAGTGGTGCTGGTTTACTAGAGACTGCAGAGTTTTTACCCACAAAGGGCTATACTTTTAGCATCTGCAAGTAACTGGGTTTTGTGTCCTTTTTGGGCAGACTTCTATTACTTTGAAGCAGCAAATTGGCTGATTGAACTATATAACTAAACTTATCTGTCCTCTTCTAGAAAATTGTTGTATTGGAGTGGTATCCATTTGGCTTGTTGTAACTGCTTTAAAATTAAGCTCCAAGTCCTGTGGATTGGTCAGAACCATAACTTTCTTTTAATTATTCTGTTAAAAAGAACCTGCCTAAATCTGAATTCTTCTTTATCTGTCCTTTTGATGCCTTTTTCCTGGTCTTAGAAAAGAAAAAGCCCGACACAATTAGAGGGTTGGGGGTCATTTACCTCGGTATTTTAATAGGATCCCATTCCATGCATCGCTTCACCCAGGTGACACGCGTCGCAATGCCCTTTTTTTTCCACCCCCCAGTTGAGTATACAATTAAAGACCTTACACATTAGCATATCTAACAAGAGGGTCCAATAAGGGGCTGGGGTGGGCTGACTTCTAGTTTACAGAATCTGTCCTACTAGGGGACCTTGAGTGCTTATGATAGTAGAATGTTTGGTCTTCCTGGCTCTACAGTTTCTGGGGTGTTTAGTCTCCCGGCCTACTGGACACCAAGAAACCAGGTTAAGCTATCAGACTGTCC
This sequence comes from Eopsaltria australis, assembly GCA_034509425.1. Lineage (NCBI taxonomy): Eukaryota > Metazoa > Chordata > Aves > Passeriformes > Petroicidae > Eopsaltria > Eopsaltria australis. Next base: position 680,737 of record JAVTVJ010010810.1, on the reverse strand, counting down.
TGGTTTGAAGGACAGGTGTCTGTTAAGGAAGGCAGGAGCCTCCCTTGGAATGGGAAACTGTAACCCCTCTCCCTCCGAATTATTTTAAATTTGAAATCAAGAGGCTCTCAGGCAAAGATATGGGAATAGGAATAACAGTTCTTTACTACTATCTAAAACAAGGATAACAAATAACAACAACTATAACGTCAACCAACAAACAGAACCAGAAACCCAGTGGCAGCCTGCTCGGCTTCAGGCACATTTTCCTTTTTGTGCAGCTCCAGTCACAGCCTGCAGGGGGCGCTCTGGGTGTGATGATTCCCCGGTGGCTGCAGGGGCGCTCTGGGTGTGATGATTCCCCAGTGGCTGCAGGAGGTGCTCCAGCGTGAGCTCAGGTAGCACACGGCAATGGCGGCTGCCTGAGGCACGGAGGGATGGAGGAGAGTCTTTGTTCCACAGACCCTCGGGGGGGGCGCAGCTGGTGTCGGTGCCACAGCAGGATTCCCGGACACAGGCAGCTGGGACGGTAAGAGGTCCCCACGTGCAGGGGAAGCCCCGCTACAATGTAGCGAAGAAACTCGGAGCGGCGAGGAGGAGCAGGGGGAAGAGACTGGCTGGTGGCAGGCAGCTCCCGATGGGGCAGAGGGCAGAGACTCACGGCAGACAGACTGGCAGCTCTGTGCTGGCTTCTCAGGGGGCCGTGGGTTCAGCAGACAGCAGCTCCGACCGTCCCACTCCGAGGGTCCCGAGCAAGAGAGCGTGACCTCCCCCCTGCTCTTGCTTTTCAGTCTCCGAAATCTCGCACTGTCAAGCCCTGCTTCCATGAGGGGCAATTCTGCCGCACCCTGCCAAAGAGAAAGGCCCCTAGCCTTGTGCTTTGTTCTCTTAAGTACTCAGCAATTAGCTCAATCATTTGTGTCTTAGCAACCCATGGGAGAAAGAATTCCTGAGGAAAAAAAACTAAATCCAAACTTCAACATTCTCCACCCCAAATTTTTTTCCGATGCAAACACCTTACATCAAATTTAAGCCTTCGAAGTATATACATACATGCAGATACAGATACAAGCACGGTGTCATAAATAGTTCACCCTAAAACAAGATCTCTTTGAGGTATGCATCGGGTCTCTCCATCCCTTTGCATTACCCACCAGGTGCAGCCTGGTCCCTGAGCAAAGACAACCCCACGGATGGGATTGTCTTTACTTGAGGCAGAGTTAACCCAAACAGTCTTTCCCAGCATACCTCTCATGTATACTACTGGAACCTTATTTCCATCTGTTGTTCGCAAGGGGTCAGAGTGGGCAGGCCCTGCTCAATTGGAGGATCCTCGGGTGTTCAGTAACCATGTGGCCTTTGCCAAATTAGTCTCCCAGTTCTTGAACGTCCCCCCACCCAGTGCTTTCAAGGTGGTTTTAAGCAGGCCATTGTACCGTTCAACTTTCCCAGCTGCTGGTGCATGATAAGGGATATGGTACACCCACTCGATGCCATGTTCCCTAGCCCAGGGGTTTATAAGGCTATTTTTGAAGTGAGTCCCATTGTCGGATTCAATTCTCTCGGGGGTACCATGTCTCCAAAGAACCTGTTTTTCGAGGCCCAGGATGGTGTTCCGGGCAGTGGCATGAGGCACAGGGTAGGTCTCCAGCCATCCTGTGGTGGCTTCTACCATTGTGAGAACGTAGCGCTTGCCTTGGCGGGTTTGGGGCAGTGTGATGTAATCAATCTGCCAAGCCTCTCCATACTTATATTTGGACCACCGTCCACCATACCATAGAGGCTTTACCCGCTTGGCCTGTTTGATCGCGGCGCACGTCTCACAATCATGGATTACTTGGGAGATACTGTCCATGGTTAGGTCTACCCCTCGGTTTCGTGCCCACTTGTAGGTGGCATCTCTGCCCTGGTAGCCTGAGGCATCATGGGCCCATCGGGCTAGGAACAGCTCCCCTTTGTGTTACCAGTCTAAATCTAATTGTGCCACCTCTATCTTTGCGGCGTGATCTACCTGCTTGTTGTTCTGGTGTTCTTCGTTAGCTCGGCTCTTAGGGACATGGGCGTCTACATGGCGGACCTTTACGGGTAGCTTCTCTACCCGAGTGGCAATGTCTTTCTATTCATCAGCTGCCCAGATTGGCTTTCCTCTACGCTGCCAGTTGGCCTTTTTCTACCTTTTCAGCCAACCTCATAGAGCATTGGCTACCATCCACGAATCGGTGTAGAGATAGAGCTTTGGCCACTTCTCTCTCTCAGCAATGTCTAGGGCCAGCTGAACGGCTTTGAGTTCAGCAAATTGGCTCGACCCACCTTCTCCCTCAGTGGCTTCTGCAACCTGTCGTGTGGGGCTCCACACAGCTGCTTTCCACTTCCGGTTCATCCCTATGATGCGACAGGAACCATCAGTGAAAAGGGCGTAGCACTTTTCTTCATCTAGCAGTTGATTATATGGTGGAGCCTCCTCAGCCCGGGTCACTTGTTCTTGCTCCTCTTCATCAGTGAGACCAAAACTCTCACCTTCTGGCCAGTTCGTAATTATTTCTAGGATCCCAGGGCAGTTCGGATTTCCAATGTGGGTGCGCTGTGTGATAAGTGCGATCCACTTACTCCATGTGGCATCGGTGGCGTGGTGGGTAGAGGGAGCCTTTCCTTTGAACATCCACCCCAGCACTGGTAGTCGAGGTGCCAGGAGGAGTTGTGCTTCAGTGCCAGTTACCTCTGAGGCGGCTTGAACTCCTTCATAGGCGGCCAAGATTTCCTTCTCTGTGGGGGTGTAGTTGGCTTCGGACCCTCTGTAACTCCGGCTCCAGAATCCCAGCGGTCGGCCTTGAGTCTCTCCAGGCACCTTCTGCCAAAGGCTCCAGGACAAGCCCTTGTTCCCGGCTGCAGAGTAAAGCACATTCCTCACCTCTGGTCCCGTCCTTACTGGGCTAAGCGCTACCGCATGAGCGATCTCCTGCTTGATCTGGGCAAACGCTTGTTGCTGTTCAGGGCCCCAGTGAAAATTGTTCTTCTTGCGGGTGACCAGGTAGAGAGGGCTCACAATCTGGCTGTACTCTGGAATGTGCATCCTCCAAAAACCTATGGCCCCTAGGAAAGCTTGAGTTTCCTTTTTGTTAGTTGGAGGAGACATCGCAGTGATCTTATTGATGACCTCCGTGGGAATCTGGCGCCGTCCATCTTGCCATTTTACCCCCAAGAACTGGATCTCTCGAGCAGGTCCCTTGACTTTGCTTTTCTTGATGGCAAAACCGGCTTCCAGGAGGATCATGATGATCTTCTCTCCTTTCTCAAATACTTCTGCTGCCGTGTTCCCCCACACAATGATGTCATCAATGTATTGGAGATGCTCTGGAGCCTCACACTTTTCCAGTGCAGCCTGGATCAGTCTATGGCAGATCGTGGGGCTGTGCCTCCACCCCTGGGGTAGTCGATTCCAGGTATATTGCACACCCCTCCAGGTGAAGGCGAACTGAGGCCTGCACTCCGCTGCCAGAGGGATGGAGAAAAACGCATTGGCAATGTCAATGGTGGCATACCATTTTGCTGCCTTGGACTCCAGCTCGTACTGGAGCTCCAGCATGTCTGGCACGGCAGCACTCAATGGTGGAGTCACTTCATTCAAAGCACGATAGTCCACAGTCAATCTCCATTCCCCGTCAGACTTGTGCACAGGCCAGATGGGGCTGTTGAAGGGTGAGTGGGCTTTACTGACCACTCCTTGGCTTTCCAGGTCGCGGATCATCTTGTGGATGGGGATCACGGCGTCTCGATTCGTCCGGTACTGCCGGCGGTGCACTGTCGAGGTGGCAATTGGCACTTGTTGCTCTTTTACTCTTAGGAGTCCCACTGCAGTTGGATTTTCCAATAGTCCAGGCAAGGTGTTCAGTTGCCTGATGTTCTCTGCCTCCACAGCCGCTATTCTGAAAGCCCACCTGAGTCCCTTTGGGTCTTTGTAATAGCCATTCCGGAGGAAGTCTATGCCCAGAATACATGGGGCCTCTGGACCAGTCACAATGGGGTGTTTCTGCCACTCCTTCCCGGTCAGGCTCACCTCGGCTTCCAACAAAGTTAATTGCTGTGATCCCCCTGTCACCCCAGCAATAGAAACAGGTTCTGCCCCCACATGTCTTGATGGAATTAAGGTACACTGGGCACCAGTATCAACTAACGCTTCATATTTTTGTGGTTCTGATGTGCCAGGCCATCAGATCCACACTGTCCAAAAGACCCGGTTTTCCTGTGCCTCTTCCTGGCTAGAGGCAGGGCCCCTCTAGCTCTGGTTGTCATTTTTTTCTTGGGCGTACATGGTAGAGGTCCCCTCAAGGGGATCTAAGAGATCGTCCTCTCTTCTGTAATATCTGGCATCCCGGTCACAGGAGGCTGAGGCTACCTTCACTTTAGTAGACCCCCCGCCTCGGTTAGTATTTCCCTCCTTGAGTTGCTGTACCCGTGCTGCCAGGGCAGCAGTGGGTTTCCTATCCCACTTCCTCATGTCTTCTCCGTGATCACACAGGAAGAACTACAGCTCAGATCGTGGGGTGTACCCTCTCTCCTTGGCTGGGGGGCGCTGGGCTCTGACTTTGGGGCTTGTGACTCGCACTGGTGCCGCACTCATCAACCTCATCTCCTCCCTCACCTCCCTCATCATCTCCTCTCTGAGGTGTTTGAGCACAGCAGAGACCTGAGCCTGCATTGGGACACTGATCATACTATCATAATTCCTGAGTTTGGTGGCTATGGAGCCCACTGTCTCTCGGTTGTCATCAGCATTAATTGTTGCAATGAAGATGGTGTATTGGGAGGGCCCTAGCTTTGCCAGATTCCACAACATTTGTCCTGTACACTTGACCTTGTCGGGGTCGTTATCATGTTGTCCATCCCTCCCAAAGAGTACCTCCAATATTGCCACCTCCCTCAGCTGTTGGATTCCCTCCTCAAGGGTCTTCCATGGTCTTCTATGATGATACTCCTGCATTCTCTCCCTGTTGACAAACCTCTCTCTTACACTTATTAAAAGCCGTTCCCAGAGAGACAGAGGCCCGTCATCTCTTCCGAATACCTGATCAACCCCTGAGTCATGGGACAAGGGTCCCAGCTACCTTGCCTCAATACTATCCAGCTGCACGCCCATACCCATAAGGTCCCAGACCCGAAGTAACCAGGTTGTAAAAGGCTCACGACCCCGTCGCACAATGTCTTTTCGTAGATTACGGAGAATGTCATACCCCAGGGGACTCGGTAGTGATTTCAATCCTTGGCCTCCCTACTGGTTGAGAGGGCCCTGCTTCCCCATCATTACTCACTGGCTGCTCTGGTTTGACCTTAGTCTTCCTCTTTTCCACAGGGGCAACTGCTACTGGCTGTGGCTGCCCTTCTGATCTGACTGGAGCCTGAGCGGTGATAACGTCCCTGGGTTCCTCTGCTGCCTCATTAGACTCTCCCTCTTTGGGGTAGGGGAAGGGTTTCCCACCAGCTGGGCAAGTGTATTCCTTCAGCACTTGGCCCATCTCGCGTATCTCTTTCAACAGGACTCCCACCCAATCCGGGTGGGTTGTTTCTGAGGTGGGTTGTGGGACCGGGTCAGACTCTGTAGCAACATCTCTAGTGTCTGGGGCAATGTCAGGTTCTGGGATGGTGTCCCTAGTTTCTGGGGCCATGTCAGGTTCTGTGGCTACATCCCTAGTCTCTGGGGCCGTGTCGGGTTCTGTGGCAGCATCCCTAGTCTCTGGGGCCGTGTCAGGTTCTGTGGCAGCATCCCTAGTTTCCGGGGCCAGGTCAGTTTCTGTGGCAGCATCCCTAGTCTTTGGGGCCGTGTCAGGTTCTGGGGCCTCATCCCTATTGTCTGGGGTAGATGTCAGAGTGGCTATCCAAGTCAGACCCCCTTATCCCTGAATGCTAAATAGAGCAGGCCTATCAGCAACACCAGCCACTGTATGGTATCATTAGCATCTAGAGAAGATTTGAACCCCTCAAAGATTGGCGGGATAGGCCCAAAGAGCTGGGTGAAGGGTTGTGAGAACATTTCTTTTGGTGTCACTTCCTCCCAGTAGGTACCATTATTAAAGTAACCCTGAAAACATGTCATTAGTGTGTGTTAGCTGTGAATCCACATGCCTGCCTTCCAGAGGAAGTTGAAAATCCATGAATTCCTCACCTTATTGACCCATGACACAAACTGTATAACAGCCACTGTAGCCTTAGTTATAGGGCCTATGTTTAGATATGGGGCTGCAAATGGGAGAGAAACAGCTGTGACCACTTGCCATACGAACCGGAATAAGCTAGACCACATGGTGCAACCTAATGAGATTCCTATATCCAGCACACAAAAACTGCGTTACTCAAGAACTGTTATCCTTTTTCCTCTCGATGCCCTCGTGCCCCACATTGGGCGCCAAAATCTGTCCTGGTTTGAAGGACAGGTGTCTGTTAAGGAAGGCAGGAGCCTCCCTTGGGATGGGAAACTGTAACCCCTCTCCCTCCGAATTATTATAAATTTGAAATCAAGAGGCTCTCAGGCAAAGATATGGGAATAGGAATAACAGTTCTTTACTATTATCTAAAACAAAGGATAACAAATAACAACAACTATAACGTTAACCAACAAACAGAACCAGAAACCCAGTGGCAGCCTGCTCGGCTTCAGGCACCTTTTCCTTTGGTGCAGTTCCAGTCACAGCCTGCAGGGGCGCTCTGGGTGCGGTGATTCCCCGGTGGCTGCAGGGGGCGCTCCGGCGTGAGCTCAGGTAGCACACGGCGAATGGCGGCTGCCCGAGGCACGGAGGGATGGAGGAGAGCCCTTGCTCCACAGACCCTCGGGAGGGGCAGCTGGTGTCGGTGCCACAGCAGGATCCCGGACACAGGGAGCTGGGACGGTAAGGGGTCTCCACGTGCAGGGAAAAACCCCGCTACAATGTAGCGGAGAAAACTCAGAGCGGGCTGGTGGCAGGCAGGTCAGCTCCGGATGGGGCAGAGGGCAGAGACTCACAGCAGACAGACTGGCAGCTCCGTGCTGGCTTCTCAGGGGCCATGGGTTCAGCAGACAGCAGCTCCGACCGTCCAGCTCCGAGGGTCCCGAGCAAGAGAGTGTGACCTCCCTCTGCCCTTGCTTTTCAGTCTCTCCAAATCTCGAGTTGTCAGGCTCTGCTTCCATGAGGGGCAATTCTACCCCACCCTGCCAAGGAGAAAGGCTCTAGCCTTGTGCTTTGTTTCTCTTAAGTACCCAGTCATTTGTGTCTTAGCAACCCATGGGAGAAAAATTCCTGAGGAAAAGAACCAGATCCAACCTTCAACACAGACCTAGAGGATTACAAGCATGCATGCTAATACTTGTAGATACAGAGAACTGTGTAAAAAGCATATAAAAGAAAAAGCAAAAAATCCTTTCGGCATCACTTTCTTTCAGGTCTTCTGTGAGTTTTTATTGACAGTAAGATGTGACATGGAATAGAGTAACTATAAAGACGTATCTGTAGGCATGGTTTCAAAGCACGTTTCTCTTTGTGGTGCTGTCGGTTTAAGCAGTGCCAGCCCCTGACTTGTGTTTGAGTATTCATGTGGTGAACCTGATCAGGAAGCCGGTCCAGGTTAAAAAATAGCTGAGCAAGGAAAATAATGATTGTTTTTAATGCAGAGCAATTATGAGTTATGAGTGACCTGCTGATGTTTGGAAGTGATGGGTAACTGAAAAATATTTCTAGGAAGGAAAACCTGAGATTGGCTAAAATTCAGGTGGGTATGGGATTTTATTATTATTTTGTTTGTATTTTATTTCTCAGTAGCAATGAATAGTATTTTACATACATTTAGGTAGAGATGTATTAGCTGGAGGAGGAACATAAGCCAGTTTATCCCCTTGCAATTCTCCGTTGCCTCCTGCAAAGAGTTGCTTGAACTGCAGGGGAGGATAGGATGATGGGAAGATGAATTGAACCTTGAGCTTGAGAGCTTAAGTTCGAGGATTGCTGGTTTAAGTGATGGTGGCTGACTTATGAATAGGGACTCTTCTTAAAGGAGACAATTCGTCTGCTTTAGCCAATAATATCTCAGAATTGGCAACTCACGTGGAGGTCTGCAGGGTTTTCAGAGCATCAGTAAGTATTCCATTTGTTTTGGTTTCTTGTTTCCAAGGCTATTTTGAAGTTTAATAATAAAAAATTAACAGATGAGCTACTGTTTGGACCTTATAAGCTAATATGCTCTTCCAAGTGGTACTACTTCACTATCCATTAAATAGCACAGCTGGCACATAGTAATTAGAGTGTGATCTGTTTGAGTAGTGATTTGTGAAAGAGTATCATATAAATATGAAGAATTAATGTAGTGTACTCTACACATGCTGGCCCCCCTGGCTTCAAATGTCTATGTTTTCCACTGTGGAAGTTAATCAGAAAAAAGCACAAACTGTGTAGCTGTGGAGAATAATTTTTGGAGACTTCAGTCCCAAGTAAAGACAAGACCCTGTTGTGTAATTGATACTATTTTCAAAGAGCGCTGTGGGTGCTGCTTTGATGTAGTCATGGTTAGTAACGGCAGTAAAGTTTTGGCATCATGAGCAGTTTCTAGAGTTAATTATTTATGAGAGAAGATGGACATTCAATATAGTAATCAGATGCTAACAAAATGGATGGGCAAGGGCAAGCTTGTTCATGCTAGCTATAAATCAAATCAGTTTATTTTCCATATGCAAAAGTGTTTGGACTTTTAGTGTGGTATTTTAAACTACATCAACCTCTTTCTTATTATCTAGAAGTTACAGAAATTTGCAGCACAAAAGATTGAGTCACAAAATAATACAGGAACATACAGCCAGTGTGAACTCGTATGTAGAGATTCCTGCTGAATGCAGTTGTGGAGAAACAAAACATCTGTATAGAGGCTTTGAGGACTACAGTGTTTCAGGTGATATTTGACACTCTGCAGTGCTTGGAATTCCCCATAGCCAAGGAGAAGAGGTGTGTGAGGTTTGTCTGAGGCTGAAACTTAAGGCTACTGTGCCTCCACTGGAAAAGTTCAGGGCACTTCTTTAGGCCTTTCCCTTAGGAGTTTTTTTTGGTTTTTTTAACTGAGTTGTGTCACTCTTGCTTACTCAGTCTTCATAGGTACTTATGAATCCAAATCTTGGATATGACTGCTTTGTGAGAGCGTGTAATGCACACATTCAGGCATCATAGTTGATTAGAAAACATGCATGTGTTATGAAAATGAAAATCCAAAAAGGCTGCTTTTTATCCTTAAATATCTGCCACTTGTGACAATAGGAGATTCCAGTATAAGAAAGTGAATATGATTTTTCTGTGTAGTCGAATGTACTGGTGCTTCTAAATGTCAAGCGATACACAAAGTTGACAGTTCAATCCTAAAAATCTCCCACAGAAATTATTTTCTAAATGATACCTATTCAGACTTGTTAATGGAAGGACGTGTTTAAACAGAAGTGTATATATACACACACACACACACACACACACACACACACACACTTCTAATGTGTATATATGTATTTTTTTTTTTTTCCCTCTGGTGAGGAAAGGTTCATTTTGTTGCAAACTTCCTTTCTTCAAAATGGGCACCTTCACTGTACAAACAGTCTTTCAGTCTAAAAATTTGGATCAGTAAAGTGCTTGAACATTAAGCTGCAGTAATGTCTTTGGAAAGAGTTACATTTTACAAAAAGAAGAAGAAAATCAGATTTTTTTTTTTTCTTACCATCTCAAATTTTGTCATCCCAGGCCATACTCTTCCAGGAAATAGAGTTGTAATAGAAATTCAAAAAGGTGACTGTCCTGGTTTTAAAGACAGGTGTCTGTTAAGGAAGGCACGAACCTCCCTTGGAATGGGAAACTGTAACCCCTCTCCCTCCGAATTATTATAATTTGAAATCAAGAGGCTCTCAGGCAAAGATATGGGAATAGGAATAACAGTTCTTTACTACTATCTAAAACAAAGCTAACAAATAACAACAGCTATGGTGTTGATGCCTTTTTCTGGTCTTAGGAAATAAAGGCTCAGACACGGTTAGAGGGTTGGGGGTCATTTACCTCGGTATTTTAATAGGATCCCATTCGATGGCTTCTGCTGTCCAGGTAGAACGCCTCGCAAAAGCCCCGTCCCCCCAGTCGAGTATATAATTAAAGGCTCTACACGTTAGCATATCTACCAGGAGGGCCCAATAAGGGGCCTGGGTGGGCTAACTTCTAGTTTACAAAATCTGTTCTACTAGGAGACCTTGAGGGCCCACGAAAACAGAGTGTTTGGTCTTCTCACTTGTTGCCTTCTGCTATGAAGGCAGGCGACCTGGTTCAAGAACGACAGCACGGCAGCCCGGCCTCACCTGAGCCACTCGGTCCACGACTCACAGACACCAATGTGGTGGATGGTCAAATGGCGTTTATTATCTTATCTCATGAGGTTAAATAGTCTAGGGGGCTTCACTACGTCAGAAAGGGGACGGTGGGATAGCTAGGGTTAGTAAGGAGTGGGAAACTACTGGGGTTAGGAGGTGTTGCATACTTCGGGTGATCTCTTATCATGCAGGAATGAAGGGAGGGGGGATTCCATGCTGCCCTTGCTTTCCGTCACATCGCGAGATCTTCCGTCCGCCTGTCCCTATCTACCACACTTCCCCCCCCTTTTTTCACAAATGAATGAGGTAGTCATAGATACATGCATTGAAGTGAGGTATGAGGTAGTAACTTGACAAGGAAAAGGGGTTTGGTATACTGAGTAGATTTCGCAAGGCAAGTTAGAAAAGTCTTGCGATTGACAGTGTTTACAGTTTGGATTACAGCATTTGTTGATGTTCTAAAAACAGAATGTTGGCCCGTTCCAGACGGGTCTGGATAAAAGAGACTAGTTTGTTCAGCAGGCATGGTCCAAAGGTAAAAACTAAAAGCAACATTGCCAATGGACCTACCAAGGCGGAAATTAGTGTGGTGAGCCATGGTGATTAATTGAACCAGGACTCAAACCAGCTCTGTTGGGCTTCCCTGTCTTTCTGTCTCCGAGCTAGCCTATCTCGGAGCTCTGCCATGGAGTCTCTGACGACTCCTGTGTGGTCTGCATAAAAGCAGCATTATTCTTTCAAGGCGGCACACAAGCCTCCTTGCTGCATGAACAAGAGGTCTAATCCTCGCCTGTTCTGCAAGACCACTTCTGAGAGTGAGGAAACTGATTTCTCTAGAAAGGAGATGGATTTCTCGATCCTCTGCAAGTCCTCATCGATGGTCATTTGTAGCTGAGACAGTCCTTGGTGTCGGGTCGCAAGAGCTGAGACACCCGTGGCCGTTCTGGCTGCTCCCAGGCTGAGCAGCATTGCAATAGTTATACCTGTTATCAGTGCTCTTTTGTGGAGCCGGTCGGGTTTCTCAAGAAGGTGGTACATCTCTTCGTCGGTATGGTACAGGACCCTAGGAACAATTAGAACTTGGACACAAAAGTCGGTGGAATCATTGAATTTGGCAAGAGACACACAAGGACTCACTCCAGATCACTGACAAACCCACATCCCAGATGCGGATGGAACCACCCACTTATTCTTTCTCTTGGGCTTGACAACTTTGGTGCAGATGTTGCCTTTCTTTGCTAAGGTTGCATTGCCAAAACATCTGCCTTGACCCGTGACTTGACTCAGGGTGATTCCTCTGCAGGGAGTATCCCACCTGCACTGGTGAGGGGAGTCGGCTGTGGAGTAACTGAAGGGGATATTTAAAGCAACTCCTTCGTAGAAGGAGGGTTTGACATCATAGCAAAGCCAGCAGGAATCAGTTAGGTTCGGGTTGGATTCGTTCAGGGAAAGAAGGGTAGCTTCTAACATACGAAATGAAGTGTTATAGTTACCAACTGGGTGCTTTTCCACGCCCGGGATGGCCCTCCCACACCATTCACTGGGGGAACTTCTGTAAATTGCCGATGTTGTGGCCAATGTGCTTGGGGAATAATTGTACAATCTCAACCCGTGTCTGCCCAAAACTGAAGCCCTATGACGTGGGGATCCTGACTGCCATAGAGGCGGCATGTCCCCCACACTATCAGGGGCTCTTTCCCTACTTTCATGGCCAGGGCCACCCAGGGGTTCCGCTCTGGGGCGCCCCCTGCTGGCCCTGTGGCACAAGTGCGGCTTGTGGCTGTGGTGGGTGCAATGGTGTTGCTGGCGGTGCTGTGAAACTCTGCATTTGCACCGTTTGTGTGGGTGCAAGACTGGCTGTCTCCTGCGGGGGCATAGGGAATGAGGGCCCCCCACCCCACTGGGGGTTGGCATAGATGGGCCGCCTTGCATTCGCAACGGGAGGAGGCTGGGTGCAGCCCGCATGCCCCCTCCCCCTCCCGTTTCCTCGAGGTCGGGATCTGCATTCCTTAGCGAGGTGTCCCTTCTTCCCGCAGCCCCAACAGGCCCCTCTCACGCGCGCTTGAGATGGAGGCCCCGCCAGGGGAGGCTGGGATTTGTGGGGACAGCCTGTTGCGATGTGGCCTGCCTGTCCACATTTGAAGCATGCCATTGCACTAGTTAGATCACATACAGCAGCCTGAAAAGGGGTTAGCTGTTCTTCCCTAACTACATGTTTGATCATATCAGCCAGGCTGGCTCCAATTGGAACGGAGCGCAAGATTTCTTTGGTAATAGTGTTACTTTGTTGCCGCAAGCAGTCTGCTACAACGGGTCTTTTTGCCGCCGCAGGCAGGGTAGAGGCGTCTACTGCTGCCTGTAGGCGGTCTACAAACTTTGTGAAGCTTTCACTCTCTGTTTGCTTTATGGTGGACCACGGTGAAGGCTTAGCTACTACACGAGATGCAGCACGAATGGGTTCTCTGGCAGCTCGGGTTGTGGCCCTGACTTCCTCAGCTCGCAATTGTGGAGCTTGCTGCTGAGGTGTAATCATCTCATCATGTTTCCCTGTCAGCCTGGACAAGCTCGAGCCATGCAGTGGTTGCCCCGCCCCAGAGGACTGGGCTAATAGGTTCGTGCAATTGTCTGTCCATTCCTGTTTAAAAACAATCATTCCTGCCCCATCAAAAATCATGCGACCTATTTGTTTAATGTCAAAGGGGAGCAGGTTATCATTGCAAAAAAGGCCGTCTATGAGAGTAGAAACAATGATAGAATCCATCCCCTTTTCTGAGATTGTTTTGACAATCGTTTGTATATCTTTGGGGTTTACCGGGTCATAAACTTGTTGCTGGTTTCCGTTTTGCCCAGTGACTCTCACCGGGAAAGCATGACCTGTAGCCGAGGGCACCCATTCTGCACAAGCTATTTTTATCTTTCCCCAGTTGGTGAATTTGTATTGTGATTGCTTTCCGGTGTAATTTAAAACTTTATTCGTTTTCGTTTCAAATTGTGATAGCTCTGCTTCTTCCGACTCTGTGTCCCAGTCAGTTTCCGATAACTCAGTAGAGCTAGCGGAGCTGTTGTCGGACTCAGAGCCGGAAGTCGACTGCTGGAGCACTTCCGGGATTCCGTGCCTTTTCTCGCGGCTCCGGCCCCGCTCCTCCCCCCGGGGGCGGTGCCGGTCCCGCCCCCTGGGCTTGCCCTGCCTCCTGCAAGGGGAGGGCTCTCCCTTAAATGGTAACGGCATTGAGCACGGCTCTTGACTGGGCATGCGCTCTCTGCCGCTCTCCCGTGCCCGCGCGTTTGCAGCTTCCTCTTCCCGCGCATGCGCAGCAGCGAACACTCGCAATCGTTGCTCGTTCCCGCCGCTGAAACCCTGGCCCCGCCCATCTCCTTGGCCGCCCGCGCCGTTTTGAACTGCATAGGGCGGGGGAGGGGGGTTCACCCGCGCTCCCTCTCTAGCTGCCCTCTCGGTTTCTCTGGCTTCGGTTGCCAATCCCTCCCAGAAAGATCGCGCGTATTGCTGCGCTTCCAGCGTTGGATTGCTAACCGGCGGCGGAGGGACGGATGGGGAAACCGCGGACGTTTGGGAAGTTTCCGCGGCAGGGGGTGGATCCGGCGGGCTCGGCGGAAGGGTCGGGAGGTTTTCTGGGGGCCCCGGGGCATTTGGATTCGGGTCCGGGGAGGAGGGAAGCGCGCCCGGTCCCCGCGAACCCCCGCTCTCAGACCGGTCTCGGGGTCGGTCTGTGTTATTGCTCCTACCCCCAGCTTAGGAGTAGCTAATAAACATGCACGTGCAGCTTTCCAAGTCTCTTGTTGTTCCAGCGCTTGGCGTAAAGCCGTTTCTACTTTCCCCCACGCTTTGAGACTTTTGCCGCTGCCCGAGGCTTTAGTTTCCTCTGCTAAAACATTGGTACATTTCCCCCACACCTCTGGGTGTAATATTTCTGCTGGACGCTCAATCGCCCCAAGCTCCAGGAGTTTTGCAATAGCAATATAAAAATCCTTGAGCTTACACTTAATTCCCCACTGCTTATAAAGTAGACTCACGACCTTTGCAACAGTCTCCATGGTCACCGTGGGTCCTTTGGGGACGTCTCCCCTGCCTGAAGTCAGCTTGGCTGCTTTGGCCGCTGTGTCTTGTCCAGGTGAATCCCGTTGTCCGAGCTCTTCTTCCCGGGTTTCGGCACCACTATGTTGCCTTCTGCTATGAAGGCAGGCGACCTGGTTCAAGAACAACAGCACGGCAGCCCGGCCTCACCCGAGCCACTCGGTCCACGACTCACAGACACCAATGTGGTGGATGGTCAAATGGCGTTTATTATCTTATCTCATGAGGTTAAATAGTCTAGGGGGCTTCACTACGTCAGAAAGGGGACGGTGGGATAGCTAGGGTTAGTAAGGAGTGGGAAACTACTGGGGTTAGGAGGTGTTGCATACTTCGGGTGATCTCTTATCATGCAGGAATGAAGGGAGGGGGGATTCCATGCTGCCCTTGCTTTCCGTCACATCGCGAGATCTTCCGTCCGCCTGTCCCTATCTACCACACTAACTCTACGTGGTTAAGGGGTGTTTAGTCTACCGGCCTACTAAACACCATGAAACCGGGCTAAGTTATCACCTAAAGCATCACAAGTATGCATGCTAATACTTTTGAATATAGGGAACAGTGTAAGAAGTATTCAGAAGAAAAGCAGAAAAATCCTTCAGGCATCAGTGTTAACTAACAAACAGAACCAGAAACCCAGTGGCAGCCTGCTCAGCTTCAGGTACCTTTTTCCTTTGGACAGTTTCAGTCACAGCCTTCAGGGGGTGCTCTGGGTGTGATGATTCTTGGTGGCTGCAGGGGGTGCTCTCAGGGTGATGATTCCCCGGTGGCTTCAGGGGGCGCTCTGGGTGTGATGATTCCCCGGTGGCTTCAGGGATCACTCTGGGTGTGATGATTCCCCGGTGGCTGCAGGAGGCGCTCTGGCGTGAGCTCAGGTAGCACACGGCAATGGCGGCTGCCTGCGGCACAGAGGGATGGAGGAGAGCCTTTGTTCCATAGACCCTCAGGGGGCAGCTGGTGTCGGTGCCGCAGCAGGATCCTCGGACACAGGGAACTGGGACGGTAAGAGGTCCCGGCGTGCAGGGGGACCCCCACTGCAATGTAGTGAAAAACTCGGAGCGGCGTGGAGGAGCGGGGGAGAGACAGGCTGGTGGCAGGCAGCTCCCAATGGGGCAGAGAGGGAAAGACTCACAGCAGACAGACCGGCAGCTCCGTGCTGGCTTCTCAGGGGCCGTGGGTTCAGCAGACAGCAGCTCCAACCGTCCAGCTCCGAGGGTCCCGAGCAAGAGAGTGACCTTCCCCCCCCACCCTTGCTTTTTCAGTCTCCAAAATCTCACGTTGTCAGGCCCTGCTTCCATGAGAGGGAATCTGCCGCACCCTGCCAAGGAGAAAGGCTCTAGCCTTTTGCTTTGTCTCTTAAGTACTCAGCTATTAGCTCAGTCAATAGTCTCTTAGCAACCCATGGGAGAAAAATTCCTGAGGAAAAAAAACTAAATCCAAACTCCAACAGTGACCCAGGCAAAAAAATTAATTATGCAAATAGTAGCAAATAATGAGGTCCACAACTGATGGTATTGATGAATTCTAAATAATGGCTGGGTTTGCAAGCCATATGTTTATTCTTATACTAAAATTCATTATGTTGAAAAGTGAAAGACAGCAAATGGTTACTCAGGCTGACTTTGTATGAAACCAGTTGTTCTATGAGTTATTTTACCATAGGAATCGGAGATTTAGTTTTGTTTTTATCTTTTTAAGAAGAATGGTATAACAAAATTCACTGCAAGGTCCTATTGTTTCATTTTCCCCCAGCCTGGAAAAGAAACTCGAGATGATTTTAGCTAGGAGGTAATATAAAAGGGGATCTTTATTTTGAAGGTCTTCAGGAGCAGTTATGGAAAGGTGTCCATAAAAGCCCACCCCCTCCAGGGGTGAGTACATATTTATAGCTTTTAGGAAATTGGCATAATTGATTAAAAGCACCAGTAAGGAGAACAAGTGGTGATTCAATTCCCCCCCTTGTCCAGCCCCTTCTCTGGAGCCCCCCTCTCAGCACCGGCTGTACTTTGTTTATGAAAATGTACCTCAGAGTTGTTCTCGGTCTTGGTTCCCAGGAAGAACCAAGATAGGACAGGGCCTTGCACCCCCCTGGGGCTTGGAGCTCTGGAATTTGTTTTGTCTTTCTGCTTAGGGAAAGGCCATGGAAAAGTACTGGAAAAACTAGCTATTAATACAGTAGGCTACAGAGCTACAAATATATGTGCAAAGAGTACAGAGAACATATAAAAGAAAAAAAGGCAGAAACCAAACAGCATCACTATGGTAGGGCAAGGTGACATTTTTTTCTCTGATCTTCAAGTTATCTGAGATGCACTGTGTGACAGATGTAATTTGGTTGAACTCTTCTGTCCACTTCCTCACCACGCAGCCAGACTTGTGCCAAGTGGTTTAGCCAGGATCCCTTGTGGGTGACACAGGACAAGAAAAAAGCTGTAAAATCTTAATGACATCTCTGGCATCCTTATTGACTGGTAATGTCAGAATGATTTTTGCATGATCTTTTATGTATTTTAATCATCATGAGATGTTGTGATATGCTTTTCTCAATCTTTAGCTTCCATGAGTCATAGGAGAGGCATCTGTTAGTTTTCTGGTTTATTTATTTCATATGTCTTAAATATGTGTCAGTAGTCTGTTTTGGGGATGTGGTAACAGGAAACGGAACAATATGGCTGTAAGATGGAACCCTGTGTTAGGCTGCAGGCTCTTCTGCTCGTGAGTGTTCTGATCAGCCCTTGCTGCCCAAAGCACAGACAGACATCTAAGCAATCAGGTTACCATGATGTAGCAAATCAGCCACATTAACTAATTGTTTTTATGCTCTTCTTCACTGTAAATAGTAAGAAAATAAATTAAACCTTGTCTTAGGTTACAATGGTATGTATTCTATCACCATCTTCATGGGATGTTGGGGCCGGGTGGGGCAGTGTTCCTGGCTCATCCCTGATGGCTCCGGGACATGTCTTCTAATGGGCCAGCCGTTGGAGCCAGGTGGGGCACTTTACTTTGCTCATCCCTGATGGCTCCAGTTAATGGGCCATTGAATCCCACTGATAAAACTACATCATCCCATTGTGAGATGCCCCGCCCAGGGTGAGGAACCAAGCATCCCTATCTGGATATAAACTGGAATTTGAAACACCATAAGTGAGCTTTTCCACTGGATTCCCAGAGGAAGACCAGACCCTTCTACACCACCACTGGACCTTCAGAGGAGAACTACACCTTTCCACAGGATCACTGCTTCAACAAAATCACATCTATCACTCCCAGAGAACTGCAGCCACCATCTAATTGGACTACTACCAACACCCTGACCGACAGGGTGTCAGGTTGTATTCTGACTCTGTCAGTGTTTTTGTACTATTGCATTTATTTTCATTTTTCTATTAAATTGTAGTTCTGACTTTGAGTCTCTCACTGATTTGCTTTCAAACTACCACAAACCTAAACCTGTTTTTTGGCCGATGCAGTTCAGTGGTGAGAAAAATATACCCTAAGACTCTGGATTTTACTTCAGTTACCAATCTGCATAATTTTGATTTAGAGGTATAACTAGCTATTGTAATCTTTCCCTTTTTTGTAGTGATTTGGGGCCACTGGGTTGCTAAGTTCAAATGATTATTAGAGCGTCCCCTTTAAAGTGGGAAGAAAAAAATGTACAGGAAGCACATGAAGAGATACACAATCAGAAGTAAGAAAATATTTAGCCTTTCAAAAGTGATGGGAAGAGGTCTGTGTGGAAAATGGAAAAATGGTAAATACAGAAGGCAAGGTATTTTTTAGTAGCTTTAATGAGATCTTGGGAGGATTTGGTTGTCAGTTTTCCAAGAAATAAAAACTGTATATAAAAGCTTGATGTTCATGTAAGGCCAGATTCCTTGTATCCAAGTGCTAGGAACCTGCTGATAGTGGAACCAATGGATAGATGGAGTTGCTAGTTCTGAATTTAAACAAACAACAAGGCTCCAAGTTTGCTTTTCCTTATGTTTAATTTTATTTAATTTAATTTTATTAAATGGTATTGACTATCTTTATCCCACTAAAGTGGGATAAAATAAAAAGTTGCTTTTCATTTTGGATCCAAATATATGGAAACATATACCGCAAAACATGTCAAGTTGTGAGATGATCTTAGGGTTAAAAAGCAGGAGTAAGAAAAAAAAAGAAAGCCTCCTGTGAGTTTGAGGAGCAGGCAGTTGGCAGCAGCAGAAGGTGCCGGCAAAGGAATGCTGCTGAGAGGGCGAGTTCTGATGTGATCCTGCATCAGCCTCCTCAAGGCGTGTTCAGAGGGCTCTGAAGGCACTGCACTGAAATGACAAGCTGGTGTGTGGTTGCAATAATTTTGTTTTCATTCGAGCCAGAAAGCTTTTACAGTTTAGCTTGGGTTTTGTCAGTTTTGTTGTTTTGTTTTTGTTTTTTTCCTTTGGTAAGGGCTAAAGAGAGAAAAGGAGTGTACGTTTATTACCATATTTTAATCATAAGTCTGACATGCTCATTTAATAAAAATCTTGAGGGAAAACTCCACCTGTTAGCATAAGCAAAGTTATAAACTAGATTCTGCAACTTCACCTCAACCCTTCGTACTTTGTTTTCCTTAATTGCAGCTAGTGGCACCAAACTCTTTCTCACAATGTTTTGTTTCTTCTTGTATCTCCTTTGTTTTAGCTTTTAACTCTGTTATGGTTTGTTAGTACTGCTTTTTTCATCCTAAGGCACTTAGGCACTTTCAATATTAATTTTCTTAGTAATTGTTGCCAAGTGGATGAAGGGCAAACACTATGTCTGACCTTAGTTCAGTTTGCATTACTATTAAAGCACCTTCTTCCCAAAATGCATTTGCTTCTTGGGTGTGACTTCTTGTTACATTGTTGTTTGTCAGACTGTGCAAGGCAAGAGCCTTCCAGGACACCTGAAAGAAGATGAGAGATTTGAATGATGTGAGCAGGCAAAGAGAACATTTTGTGCTTCTTTTGCTGTATTTCTCATGGGTTTCCTCCTGTTCTGAACACTTATATCCCATTAAACCCCTGTGTTTCTATGGAAGAACATTCCAGCTTTGGCAACTCTTTTGTCTGTTGTGTCTCCAGACATTAAAGTCAGTCCTTGTTGGTGTACAGATATTTTTCCTTTTGGTAATTATAAAGCGAATAAGTCCTTTTATTGACCATTGGGGAAATCAGACTCTTGGTTTTTAAGGCCACACTCAATAATTACTAGCTTTATTTTGGTGCTTCATCTCTTATGTGCATGTGAGGTCTGGTATGTGGGAGTCCCGTGTACCAGAAACATTTTGTTTTCCAGTTGAAAAACTTGGCTTCATGGCAGTGAAGATATGCTAGCCAAAATAAACAGAAGGTCAAAGTGTTAGTGTAAAAACACATAATCACAGAATGATTATATGCAGGTGCTTTTATTGAAGGGCCCTGGGAGCCAGGAGTCCAACAAACCCAAATCAAGCTCCGACACGGGTTTGAAAATGGATAAATTTTATACTTGTTCTTTACATAACCATCATATCAGTTAATCATTACTTCAGCATTGCTCTATTGGATATATTGTTTTCACTCAAGCATGAGTTTCAGCTTCGATACTGTTTCTATTGCATATGTTTTTTTTACCCAAGCATAAGTTTCAGCCCCCCCTTTCCTACTACCCCCTTAACATTTCTCATGATTGTTGCAATTGAGTTATTATTCTCACTTATACTTACTAAGCAATCATTTCATTAGCCTTGTCATAAGCAATCATTACAAGAAAGCACAGAGGTGCAGTTCTCATGACTACACTTATACCTAACAAAGAAAACACCTAAGGCCTACCCTTAAGGCCTCCAAGGCCTACTGTTCCCACAATCTACTAAACTACTATAACCGCAAAATCATTTTAACCCCTATGCTATCAAAGTTCCAAGTGGGATACCAGGATTCTTAAATCATATAGAATTTGCCAGCATGGATTACATCACTACTCTAAAGACCTATGATATATCACATTAGATGCACAGGTTATCCATTTAATCTGTTTGTTGGAGGTTGGATTTAGTTTTTTTCCTCAGGAATTTTTTCTCCCATGGGTTGCAAAGACACAAATGGCTGAGCTAATATCTGAGTACTTAAGAAAAACAAAGCACAAGGCTAGAGCCTTTCTCCTTGGCAGGGTGGGGCAGAATCGCCCTCATAGACGCAGAGCCTGACAACGCAAGATTTTGGAGACGGAAAAGCAAGGGCAGGGGGGAGGTCGCGCT
Organism: Eopsaltria australis; assembly: GCA_034509425.1. Lineage (NCBI taxonomy): Eukaryota > Metazoa > Chordata > Aves > Passeriformes > Petroicidae > Eopsaltria > Eopsaltria australis. The sequence goes on along the minus strand of JAVTVJ010010810.1, from coordinate 660,073 downwards.
CTTTTGCTGGGGACCCTCAGAGCTAGACGGTCAGAGCTGCTGTCTGCTGAACCCACGGCCCTCTGAGAAGCCAGCACGGAGCTGCCGGTCTGTCTGCTGTGAGTCTTTTCCCTCTCTGCCCCATCGGGAGCTGCCTGCCACCTGCCTGTCTATCCCCCGCTCCTCCTCGCTGCTCCGAGTTTCTTCGCTACATTGTAGTGGGGCTCCCCCTGCACGCCGGGACCTCTTACCGTCCCAGTTCCCTGTGTCCAAGGATCCTCCTGCGGCACCGACACCAGCTGCCCCCGAGGGTCTGTGGAGCAAAGGCTCTCCTCCATCCTTCCCTGCCTCGGGCAGCCGCCATTGCCGTGTGCTACCTGAGCTCACGCCGGAGCACCCCCTGCAGCCGCCAGAGAATCATCACACCCAGAGCGCCCCCTGCAGCCACCAGGGAATCATCACACCCAGAGCGCCCCCTGCAGCCACTGGGGAATCATCACACCCAGGGCACCCACTGCAGCTGCCGGGGAATCATCACACCCAGAGCGCCCCTGCAGGCTGTGACTGGAACTGCACCAAAAGAGAAAAAGTGCCTGAAGCCGAGCAGGCTGCCACTGGGTTTCTGTTTGTTGGTTAACGTTATAGTTGTTGTTATTTGTTATCCTTGTTTTAGATAGTAGTAAAGAACTGTTATTCCTATTCCCATATCTTTACCTGAGAGCCTCTTGATTTCAAATTTATAATAATTCAGAATGAAAGGGGTTACAGTTTCTCATTCCAAGAGAGGCTCCTGCCTTCCTTAACAGACACCTGTCCTTCAAACCAGGACAGATTTTGGCGCCCAACGTGAAGCACGAGGGCATCGAGAGGAAAAAGGATAACAGTTCTTGAGTAACGCAGGTTTTGTGTGCTGGATATAGGAACCTCATTAGGTTGCACCATGTGGTCTAGCTTATTCCGGTTCGTATGGCAAGTGGTCACGGCTCTCTCTCTCCCATTTGCAGCCCCATATCTAAACATGGGCCCTATAACTAAGGCTACAGTGGCTGTTATACAGTTTGTGTCATGGGTCAATAAGGTGGGGAATTCATGGATTTTCAGCTTCCTCTGGAAGGCAGGCATGTGGATTCAGAGCTACCACACACTACTGACATGTTTTCAGGGTTACTTTAATAATGGTACCTACTGCGAGGAAGTGACACCAAAAGAAATGTTCTCACAACCCTTCACCCAGCTCTTTGGGCCTATCCCGCCAATCTTTGAGGGGTTCAAATCTTCTCTAGATGCTAATGATACCATACAGTGGCTGGTGTTGCTGATAGTCCTACTCTATTTAGCATTCAGGGATAAGGGGGCTGTGACTTGAATAGCCACCCTTACACCTGCCCCAGACAATTGGGATGAGGCCCCAGAACCTGACGTGGCCCCAGAGACTAGGGATGCTGCTACAGAGTCTGACCTGGCCCCACAACCCACCTCAGAAACAACCCACCCGGATTGGGTGGGAGCCCTGGTGAAAGAGATACACGAGATGGGCCAAGTGCTGAAGGAATACTCTTGCCCAGCTGGTGGGAAACCCTTCCCGTACCCCAAAGAGGGAGAGTCTAATGGGGCAGCAGAGGAACCCAGGGATGTTATAACCACTCAGGCTCCAGTCAGATCAGAAGGGCAGCCACAGCCAGTAGCAGTTGCCCCTGTGGAAAAGAGGAAGACTAAGGTCAAAGCAGAGCAGCCAGTGAGTAATGATGGGGAAGCAGGGCCCTCTCAACCAGTAGGGAGGCCAAGGATTGAAATCACTACCGAGTCCCTGGGGTATGACAGTCTCCGTAATCTACGAAAAGACATTGTGCGACGGGGTCGTGAGCCTTTTACAACCTGGTTACTTTGGGTCTGGGACCTTATGGGTATGGGCGTGCAGCTGGATAGTATTGAGGCAAGGCAGTTGGGACCCTTGTCCCATGACTCAGGGGTTGATCAGGTATTTGGAAGAGATGACGGGCCTCTGTCTCTCTGGGAACGGCTTTTAATAAGTGTAAGAGAGAGGTTTGTCAACAGGGAGAGAATGCAGGAGTATCATCATAGAAGACCATGGAAGACCCTTGAGGAGGGAATCCAACAGCTGAGGGAGGTGGCAATATTGGAGGTACTCTTTGGGAGGGATGGACAACATGATAATGACCCCAACAAGTTAGGGTGTACAGGGCAAATGTTGTGGAACCTAGCAAAGCTAGGGCCCTCCCAATACACCATCTTCATTGCAACAATTAATGCTGATGACAACTGAGACACAGTGGGCTCCATAGCCACCAAACTCAGGAAATATGATAGTATGATGAGTGGCTCAATGCAGGCTCAGGTCTCTGCTGTGGTCAAAGACCTCAGAGAGAAGATGATGAAGGAGGTGAGGGAGGAGATGAGGTTGATGAGTGCGGCACCAGTGCGAGTCCCAAGCCCCAAAGTCAGAGCCCAGCACCCCCCAGCCAGGGAGAGAGGGTACACCCCACGATCTGAGCTGTAGTTCTTCCTGTGTGACCATGGGGAAGACATGAAGAAGTGGGATAGGAAACCCACTGCTGCTCTGGCAGCACGGGTACAGCAACTCAAGGGGAGAAATACTAACCGAGGCGGGGGGTCTACTAAAGTAAAGGTAGCCTCAGCCTCCTGTGACCGTGATGCCAGATATTACGGAAGGGAAGACGATCTGTTAGATCCCCTCGAAGGAACCTCTACTATGTACGCCCAGGAAAGAAATGACAACCAAGGCTAGAGGGGCCCTGCCTCTAGCCAGGAAGAGGCATGGGAAAACCGAGTCTTTTGGACAGTGTGGATCCGATGGCCTGGCGCATCAGAACCACAAAAATATGAAGCGTTAGTTGATACTGGTGCGCAGTGTACCTTAATTCCATTGGGACATGTGGGGGCAGAACCTGTTTCTATTGCCAGGGTGACTGGGAGATCACAGCAATTAACCTTGTTGGAAGCTGAAGTGAGCCTGACCGGGAAGGAGTGGCAGAAACACCCCATTGTGACTGGTCCAGAGGCCCCATGTATTCTGGGCATAGACTTCCTCCGGAATGGCTATTACAAAGACCCCAAGGGACTCAAGTGGCCTTTCGGAATAGCGGCTGTGGAGGCAGAGGGCATCAGGCAACTGAACACCTTGCCTGGACTATTGGAAAATCCAAATGCAGTGGGACTCCTGAGAGTAAAAGAGCAACAAGTGCCAATTGCCACCTCGACAGTGCACCGCCGGCAGTACCGGACAAATCGAGACGCCGTGATCCCCATCCACAAGATGATCCGCGACCTGGAAAGCCAAGGAGTGGTTATTAAAGCCCACTCACCCTTCAACAGCCCCATCTGGCCTGTGCACAAGTCTGACGGGGAATGGAGATTGACTGTGGACTATCGTGGCTTGAATGAAGTGACTCCACCATTGAGTGCTGCCGTGCCGGACATGCTGGAGCTCCAGTACGAGCTGGAGTCCAAGGCAGCAAAGTGGTATGCCACCATTGACATCGCCAATGCGTTCTTCTCCATCCCTCTGGCAGCAGAGTGAAGGCCCCATTTCGCCTTCACCTGGAGAGGTGCGCAATATACCTGGAATCGGCTGCCCCAGGGGTGGAGGCACAGCCCCACGATCTGCCATGGACTGATCCAGGTTGCACTGGAAAAGAGTGAGGCTCCAGAGCATCTCCAATACATCGATGACATCATTGTGTGGGGGAACACGGCAGCAGAGGTATTTGAGAAAAAAGCGAAGGTCATCATGATCCTCCTGGAAGCCAGTTTTGCCATCAAGAAGAGCAAAGTCAAGGGACCTGCTCGAGAGATCCAGTTCCTGGGGGTAAAATGGCAAGATGGACGGCGCCAGATTCCCACGGAGGTCATCAATAAGATCACTGCGATGTCTCTGCCAAATAATAAAAAGGAAACGCAAACTTTCCTAGGGGCCATAGGCTTTTGGAGAATGCACATTCCAGAGTACAGCCAGATTGTGATCCCTCTCTACCTGGTTACCCACAAGAAGAACCATTTTCACTGGGGCCCTGAACAGCAACAAGCGTTTGCCCAGATCAAGCAGGAGATCGCTCATGCGGTAGCGCTTGGCCCAGTAAGGACGGGACCAGAGGTGAGGAATGTGCTTTACTCTGCAGCCGGGAACAATGGCTTGTCCTGGAGCCTTTGGCAGAAGGTGCCTGGAGAGACTCGAGGCCGACCGCTGGGATTCTGGAGCCGGAGTTACAGAGGGTCCGAAGCCAACTACACCCCCACAGAGAAGGAAATCTTGGCCGCCTATGAAGGAGTTCAAGCCGCCTCGGAAGTAATCGGCACTGAAGCACAACTCCTCCTGGCACCCCGACTACCAGTGCTTGGGTGGATGTTTAAAGGAAAGACTCCCTCTACCCACCACGCCACTGACACCACATAGAGTAAGTGGATCGCACTTATCACACAGCGCGCCCACATTGGAAATCCGAACCGCCCTGGGATCCTGGAAATAATTACGAACTGGCCAGAAGGTGAAAGCTTTGGTCTCACTGATGAAGAGGAGCAAGAACAAGTGACCCGGGCTGAGGAGGCTCCACCATATAATCAACTGCTAGATGAAGAAAAGTGCTTCGCCCTTTTCACTGATGGTTCCTGTCGCATCATAGGAATGAACCGAAAGTGGAAAGCAGCTGTGTGGAGCCCCACACGACAGGTTGCAGAAGCCACTGAAGGAGAGGGTGGGTCGAGCCAATTTGCTGAACTCAAAGCCGTTCAGCTGGCCCTGGACATTGCTGAGAGAGAGAAGTGGCCAAACCTCTACCTCTACACCGATTCGTGAATGGTAGCCAATGCTCCATGGGGTTGGCTGGAAAGGTGGAAAAAAGCCAACTAGCAGCGTAGAAGAAAACCAATCTGGGCAGCTGATGAATGGAAAGACATTGCCACTCGGGTAGAGAAGCTACCCGTAAAGGTCCGCCATGTAGATGCCCATGTCCCTAAGAGCCGAGCTAACGAAGAACACCAGAACAACAAACAGGTAGATCACGCTGCGAAGATAGAGGTGGCACAGATAAATTTAGACTGGCAACACAAAGGGGAGTTGTTCCTAGCGAAATGGGCCCATGATGCCTCAAGCCACCAGAGCAGAGATGCCACCTATAAGTGGACACGAAACCGAGGGGTGGACCTAACCATGGACAGTATCTCCCAAGTGATCCATGATTGTGAGATGTGCGCCGCGATCAAACAGGCCAAGCGGGTGAAGCCTCTATGGTATGGTGGACGTTAGTCCAAATATAAGTATGGAGAGGCTTAGTAGATTGATTACATCACACTGCCCCAGACACCGCAAGGGAAGCGCTACGTTCTCACAATGGTAGAAGCCACCACAGGATGGCTAGAGACCTACCCTGTGCCTCATGCCACTGCCCGGAACACCATCCCGGGCCTCGAAAAACAGGTTCTTTGGAGACATGGTACCCCTGAGAGAATTGAATCTGACAATGAGACTCATTACAAAAATAGCCTTATAAACACCTGGGCTAGGGAACATGACATCGAGTGGGTGTACCATATCCCTTATCATGCACCAGCAGCTGGGAAAGTTGAATGGTACAATGGCCTGCTTAAAACCACCTTGAAAGCACTGGGTGGGGGGACGTTCAAGAACTGGGAGATTAATTTGGCAAAGGCCACATGGTTAGTGAACACCCGAGGATCCTCCAGCCGGGCCGGGCCTGCCCACTCTGACCCCTTGCGAACAACAGATGGAGATAAGGTTCCAGTAGTAGACATGAGAGGCATGCTGGGAAATACTGTTTGAGTTAACTCTGCCTCAAGTAAAGAGAATCCCATCCGTGGGGTTGTCTTTGCTCAGGCACCAGGCTGCACCTGGTGGGTGATGCAAAGGGACGGAGAGACTCGATGCATACCTCAAGGAGATCTTGTTTTAGGGTGAACTACTTATGACACTGTGCTTGTATCTGTATCTACATGTATGTATATACTTCGAAGGTTTAAATTTGATGTAAAGTGTTTGCATGAGAAAAAATTCGGGGTGGAGAATGTTGGAGGTTGGATTTAGTTTTTTTCCTCAGGAATTTTTTCTCCCATGGGTTGCTAAGACACAAATGGCTGAGCTAATATCTGAGTACTTAAGAAAAACAAAGCACAAGGCTAGAGCCTTTCTCCTTGGCAGGGTGGGGCAGAATCGCCCTCATAGACGCAGAGCCTGACAACGCAAGATTTTGGAGACGGAAAAGCAAGGGCAGGGGGGAGGTCGCGCTCTTTTGCTGGGGACCCTCAGAGCTAGACGTCAGAGCTGCTGTCTGCTGAACCCATGGCCCTCTGAGAAGCCAGCACGGAGCTGCCGGTCTGTCTGCTGTGAGTCTTTTCCCTCTCTGCCCCATCGGGAGCTGCCTGCCACCTGCCTGTCTATCCCCCGCTCCTCCTCGCCGCTCCGAGTTTCTTCGCTACATTGTAGTGGGGCTCCCCCTGCACGCCGGGACCTCTTACCGTCCCAGTTCCCTGTGTCCGAGGATCCTCCTGCGGCACCGATACCAGCTGCCCCCGAGGGTCTGTGGAGCAAAGGCTCTCCTCCATCCTTCCCTGCCTCGGGCAGCCGCCATTGCCGTCTGCTACCTGAGCTCACACCGGAGCACCCCCTGCAGCCGCCAGAGAATCATCACACCCAGAGCGCCCCCTGCAGCCACCAGGGAATCATCACACCCAGAGCGCCCCCTGCAGGCATTGGAGAATCATCACACCCAGAGCGCTCCCTGCAGCCACCAGGAATCATTACACCCAGAGCACCCCCTGCAGCCACTGGGGAATCATCACACCCAGAGTGCCCCCTGCAGCCACCGGGGAATCATCACACCCTGGGCACCCCTTGCAGCTGCCGGGGAATCATCACACCCAGAGCACCCCTGCAGGCTGTGACTGGAACTGCACCAAAAGAGAAAAAGTGCCTGACGCCAAGCAGGCTTCCACTGGGTTTCTGATTCTGTTTATTGGTTAACGCCATAGTTGTTGTTATTTGTTAGCTTTGTTTTAGATATTAGTAAAGAACTGTTATTCCTTTTCCTATATCTTTACCTGAGAGCCTCTTGATTTCAAATTTATAATAATTCAGAATGAAAGGGATTACAGTTTCTCATTCCAAGAGAGGCTCCTGCCTTCCTTAACAGACACCTGTCCTTCAAACCAGGACACTGTTGCATTAGCCAGTTGTGAAATGGGATGTTTTCAGCTACCAGGAAAAATTCAAAGGACTGACTGCAGTACCATTCAGGCTCCTTCACCTATATTCTGAAATGAATGGCATGCTGATAAAACAGTCATTGTCTTACTCAATAACATTTTTCTTACATGGTAAATTAGTTTCTCTTATTTGTCTGTTTGCTGTCTTACACTTTAATACAAAGTTTGTTTTGTGTGAAAAGCTGAAAGCTGCTTTGCTGTTGTGACAATGCTGGTTAAGGAGCAGAGGGTGTGATGAGTTACTTAGAAATTTTCTATGTATAACCTGAAATGTTCAGATTTATGCTTTCAGTTTCAATTTAATCTCTGAGGTAACACTTTCCAGGTGAAATTATCACCTGCTGTAGAAGAACCAGTGACATCAATAAGTGCTCAAAAACTGAGATGAGAAAATTAGTTATAATGCATCTGTGAGGATTTGTCTGTGTTTTCTTCAAGTATTTCCAATTTGCACGTGAGATTGAAGGATGTCCTGGGCATGTGTACTGATGGTCATCGTAATACTAAAATGGGGATACTTCTCTGAATCCCTCTAGAAATGTAAACATTCAAATTCTTGGGGGTCAGGAATTTTCAACTTTGGGAGCAAGTTATCCAAGTTAGTTTTGCCTCTTTCAGCGTGTTCAATTCTCTAGCACATTATTTGTGATGTTTACTCCTTGTGTCTAGTTCAGGTGCAGTTTAGACAACCAACATTTGGACTCTGTTTCTTACACACTAAATGGAAAGACATCACAGAGGACCTAGCACTGTGGCAAGCTTGTGGTTTGGAAGGCCACTTTTTCATTTGAAAAGACTGTGTAAAAGATGGGTTAACAGACAAGGCACCCTTGCTTCTCCCTACCTCTTCTGAGGTATGGTTTGGGTTTTTTTCCCTCCCTGATTTTTAGGAGGTTTGTGAGAGGAATTTATGTGTACAGAAAATATCTCCCAAAGTTAATGTTTGATTCTGCAACCAGGGCATGCAGAACTAAGTTAAAACCAGCTTTTAGATCAGCTTTGCAACCATGAGCTGACTTCAATGGGGTAGCTACAAGCAAATGAGGAGTATGATAGCAGCATGTCCGTGTGGCCTTTCTTACGCAAGGGGAATGCACACCTTGTTCAGATCATTCCCAGCCTGGGGAGACTGCAGAATTGCTGATGTTAGAATTTCTACAAGCTTTTGACTGTGTTGCTCTTTTTAAAGTATCTACTCTTGTTTACACTGATGCCTTGTGTTCCTTGACTTCTGAGAGATTAGCATAACTTCTTGGCCTTGCTTAGTCTGTGAGGGAAAGAGCCATGTTTTACTTCACAGAGCCAAGTAATAAATCTTAGTGAAGTTAGGGCAGTCCCTACCTTTCACTCCCATTAACAAGGTTTAGATGAGTGCTGGTCCTGGTTTGTCTTGCCTGAGATTTTTACCTTGCAATGCAGTAATGAATGTGTTAGGGAGAAGCAGAAAATACTCTCCATCCCCCCTCCTTGCATGACTGCACCCAACCACCACTGATGCTTTATGAATGGGAAATTACAGCTCCTAAATTTGACATTGTAGACATAACTTAGGGTTGTGACTGTGGAAATGTCTACTTCTTGTATATTTAAGTTTGGGTAAATATTTTGCAATCTGGGAAAATTTAAGAAAATCCCGAACTGAGTAAATAGCCAACTTGTAATTGGAAGCAACTGTTTGGAGAATTTTGTTATTGCTTTACATTTAAAAGAAGTTAGGTGCTGCAAGTTCGTGTACTTTCTTTAATCCATTATAAAACTCTGTTTAGATTGTTTAAGAATCGTTCTTAGGTAGCTAAAATAGGCTAGTCTGCTTTAGGTAGCCAAACCATGTAAAAGCTTTAAAACTTTGCTAGAAAAATACCAAGGTAAAGACCAGTGCAAACATACCTGCATTAGGATACCTTGCCTATGAACATTTTTATTTTAATTATTTTTCTAATGACTACCTCCTAAGATTTCACCAGAGTGGGTGGGTCACGCTTTCTGCTCCCTCTTTCCATTCTCCTGTTCTGAAAATTTTAGCAGGGAATTTGGTAAACTTCAATCCCAGTAGTTAGTTAAGTGGCTAATTTTTCTGAAAACTGGTTAGAGGTGACTAAGGCTGTGATTCTGTCCCCAGCTGGCTCTAGCACTTGCTAGACTCTGCTAGCTGGTTTGGTATGTTAAGCCAGCAAGAATCTAACCTGACCAAAATCACAGTTTAATAATATCGGCTAGATTGGGTAGGGCCATCCCATAACCAAAGCTTGAGCTTGCAGAGGGATAGGTACACAACGGTATGCAAAAGTACATCTCTGTCAAGCAGTTCAATAAGTTTACCTTTCAGTACCATTGTGAAATCTAGGATTGAGCTTCAAGTTGTTAATTATTTCAGTTTTTTAATGTCTTGTGGCAGAGCGCTCACAAATTTATGCTGAGTTGATGTCATCCATATATGTTAATTAGAATGGCTTTATTGGGTCACACTTGAAGTATCAGTTTGTCCAGTATCCTGTTTCTGACAGTAAACAGTAAATTCTGACAGCCAATAGTAAATATAAAGGGAAGGGAATAGTAAGAAGGAACATTTTATGATCATTCCTTAAGACCCTTCTAAGTATCTGTACCTTAGAGGCTTTTTGAGCCAGATGTGACAATCCTTGAATTTAAAAGCTCTTCATGGAGCTTTCATTTGTTCAATTACTTTCTGAATCTCTAAATTTTTGGAACTCATTCCCACTAGACATTGTAGATCACAAAGTTTAACTACATACCATGTGCAAAAAAGAACTTTTGTGTGTTTCTTCGAACCCCCCCTTGATAATGTCAACTGCTGTTCCCCAATGGTTGTGTTTGGAAAATAGTTGGCTTTATTTATCTTGTCTATGTCACCTGTAATTCTCTACTCATTCTTTCTTCCCTGTGTGCTCCCTTTTTTCAGGCTGAGCCATTTAAGTAGCATATTTCTGCTTTTACTTTGTCTTTTTTTGACAGGGAGGCCTGATGGCATACATTACTACATCTGTGGGTGTACTATGGATTCATACAATAGAATTGTGGTTTTGGTTTGGCACTTTTAGTTCTTTCCAAACAGTTATGTTTCATTTGCTTTATGATACCTGTCCAGCTAGAGTTTCCATTGGACTGCATGACTCTGTGACTGATCTTTCCTAACAGATAGAGCTCCTTTGCTAGGTGTGTTATTTTTGCATTTGCCAGTTTGAATTTCTGGCGTTCTCTTGCGCAATCCCTTCACAAGTAAGAGGTTTCTGCAACTTGTATAATCACACCTAGGACCTGGGATGAAATTGGGACTGCATTACTCTTGATATTATGCAGAAAAAGCAGAGTGCTTTGGTTTCCCAAGATGATTTTAATCCAGGGGCAAGACAGGGGACAGCTGATGAATACAAAGAATTGCAGCAAAAAAATTATAAGCAAAACTGCAGTGATCTTAAAGAAGTTTGCATAGACATCCTCAAAGACTGATAAGGAAGACTAATAATAAAGTATTATTCTGAGAAATTAGCCCTTTTATTGAGTTTAATAAGCAGCATGAAAGGAAACATCAAGTGCTTATTTGGCAATTTTACAAACAGAGAACAGAGACTTGCCAGCTGATAGTGTGATGGAAGCAGCAGTTAGCTTTCAGTGTTAATTGTGAATGGATAGCTAGTGTGAGAATAATCCGGGGGGTGGGGAGGTAAAAGCAAGCAATTTATGGTTAATGTCATGGAGCAGGAATCATGAGGGAAGCAGAGAAAGGGTGATGTGTTAGCCATACAAGTCAGCATTTGTGTATGTTCAGTAGGATAAGCAAGAGGGAGTTAAATAGAGTCAGTTGTATGTGTTCTTCTGTTTGTCTGCTGTGGTTTGGTTTGGTTTGGGTTGGTATGCACTGAGGATAACGGGAGATTCACATCTGTCATTTCCACACTGAACTGGGTGCGCAGTGAGTGGAGAATGAATGGAGTGACAGGCTACACTGCAGAAAGGAATGCCAGATTATTTTCTTCCAAGGCATTGAAATCCCAGGGCAACTCAGAGATCAGTCTTATCTAAAACATCATGAAGACATTGCTTGACATAATACTCACAAAAACAAAAGCATGTATTTTTGTTAGTTTACTAACTGCCATCTTAAAAACAAGAAAAAAATTGACATTTTTATTTACCCTTCTAGTTCTAGGTCCAATGATTAGTTCTGTGACAGGACAGCATGACACTTTGAGTATGACAGAAACCCTGATGCTGCAGCAGAGGCTGGGAATATTAATGGCCAAATCTAGGTGAGTGATTTTTAATTCTGCCAGTTCCCTGGCTGTTTAATTTCTTCCTCATAGCCTTAGTTCACATGTCTCCTTTGAAGCAGCATTGCAGTTCTTGGTTTTCTGAAATACTAATATTAGAACATACTTGAGACAAAATAACAAGCTTGTATGACTATTGATTACATAACCTTTCTTTGTTGTTCCTGAGATACAGAGGCTGTGCTTCAAACATCTTCATATACTACTTCTTGGAACTCTAGTTTTGTTTTTTTCTCCAAAGTACTTTGCATTTAAGTTCTTGGTTTTTTGTTTTTTTTTTTTAAGTTTGCAGGCACCTGTCTTCAACAGACTTGGTCAGTTATTTCATGCTGAATGTATAGAAAGTCTGATACTAATAGCATGCAGCTATGTAGTTCCATTTGCACTACAAAACATTTGAGGAGTTCTAAGTCTGGGCTTTATTAAGTGCATGCATTTGTGCTTGAAGGCTGCTAGAGGCATATGCAACTACGTTGTTTGGAGCATAGTATTCACTGTTACTCTGCATTGAGGCTGTTGTCACCTGTTGCTCTTCCTAGCAGGGGATTCTCAGGGTAAATAGCACAGTGGCAGTAGGCTGACAAGAACAACATCTGAACATTACTGTGGTGAGGCACTGTGGGGTGCCAGGGCAGGGAACCAGGAACAGGGGTTATTACCTGTATCTCCTGTTCTAAACAGAAGAGGAAGAACTACTGCTGCCACTACTACTGCTATTACTACTATAAAAAGTTTCAAAACTTCACGATGGAAAAAAAAGTTGTGTGCGGCATAGCTTCTTTTCTGCAGCAGTAGAAGCAAACAAGCAACCCCACAGTTTCATCTTGAGTTGGGGAAAAAATCTTTGTCAATGTAATGCATGTTTTCATGTTACGACCAGAAATGACATTGAAGAATCCATGATTTTGATTAGGTGTCTGGTATTTTGTCTCTTTATGACTGGATTAATTGGAGCAGTGTTGTTACCTCTCCAGGGGATTCTCGGTGGCTGATTTATGCAGTTTCTAGAGTAGGAGTATCTCTTTTGAGTGGCTTTTCTGATCAAAAAGAGTGGAAGAGTTAGCTACTCTTCATTGCATTCTTTGCACCTTATCCATTAGCAGACTAAAGTGCTACATGGATACTACTGCTGCATGCTAATACAAATACCTGTCTAGAAACCAAGTAATGGTTTTATTAAGATGACATTGGATTTTTTTTTCCCTCTAGTCAGGGAAACTTATCAGCCCATTCTGTCTTCTTGATATCTAATGTCGTATCTCTTGTTGACTTAATAGCTCTCTTCCAGGATTTTGCCCCATTTTTCATTTGTGTAGTGGAAATTTTAGTTCTTATCCAATATAAAGATGATATAAATGGGTTAAGTTTTCTTTTGCCAGACTTTATTGTATTTAAGAAATATGAGACTTAACCCCTTCTTCGTGGTGGTAGAGGGTGAAACAGTGAGTTGCCAGACTTCATTCTCTGGACATTGTATCATACTGTTTTGTGAAAGTTTTGCCATACACACAGAAATCTTTAAATGAAAATACCAAAAATATCAAGGTGTTTTTTTTTGGTTTCATTCTTTAGCCATGCTATTTGGTGTTACTTGAGTATTTTACTGTTTTATAATGAATGTGTAACACAATTTAATCCAAATGGAACTTAATAGAAATAAAAAAAAAAAACCAAGTTTTAAAATATTTGTGTTGAATGTGGGGTTTTTTCCTTCCCTTGTCTTTGATTACGTAGTTTGATGTACACTGCTGTATGGGAAGTATTCAAAATTGGAAGCACAGAGCTTGTGGCCACCTGTGTGGCTGCCAGCATGGGGCTGCCTCCAGGCCTGGAATGCCTCCACCCTGGAGCTGCCAAACCAGGGCAGCCTTTCAGGATTGCCATATGGGCTCTTTGTGCTGCCTGTGCCTGGTAACCTGCTACAGCCCAGGGCTTCTAGGGGTGTCTCTAGTGCTGTGCTCCTGAGCCAGGCAGTGCTCATTTAGATGGAACTGGAATCCAGATAGCAGTCTTGTGTAAAAGCCTGGTTTAGGAGATGAAAATATAACACAGTAAGTGGTTGGGTTTTGTTTTCCCCCAAGCTGCTACCATGGGAATTAAGGTGACAAATTGAGTCTGTTTGGTAGTAACCTCAAGTTGAGTTATTGGTGGGATTTTAACAGCTCAGTGTTGCCACTCCTTACTGTCAAATCTAAATTATCTATCATATTTGTAGTATCTATGTTGATTTTTTTATTACATGTGACTGGAAGATTCATTATGAAGAATTGTATGTCAGAGAGTAATTTGCATTGGGTTGTTTTGTTGATGTTTATTTTTACTTCAACTAAATGATAATTTTCTTGGTTGTTTTTTTTCCCCTCCTTTAGAGATCAGATGGTCTTCTAAAGAAGTCATGGGTAGCTGTTGTAGCTGTCCAGATAACGAAACTGTCCCAGATAACCACCAAAACAAGTTTAAGGTATGCAGCTGGTGTGGTGTGCTGTGAACTATTTTGTTGTTTTCTTGCAGACTAGGTCTGTGATTAAAAAACAAGTAATGAGAATAGGGTGCAAATTTCTGAACAGTTGAAACACTGCACAGTTGCAGATGCCTGTGACTACAAGTTTCTCTTGCACCTTGGAGAAACCCTCTCTTATCAACACTGACAGGAATTCCCTACACAGGGTAGGTTTTTTAGGACAGTTTTGATCTTCAGGAAAGAGAAGAAGCCCTGTGATTTTGATCCTTCTCCATTTCAGTTGGTAGAGCCCAAGTAAGTGGTGTTGCCTATGGAAGGTTATAGAAGGTTAAGTTAGGAAAGGAGTCCTTAGCATAAGGGAATAAATAGCTTTTAGGGAAGTGTGATTATGAACCTGAATGTGGGGTCATCAATAGAAAGTTTTAGGACTGCTGATTTTACTGGAAGGCCACTACTGATTATACATTTTAAAAACTTTTCTCCTTTATGTGGAGAAATTTTATTTCTAAGTGCCCTGTTGTCTCATATATCTCTGGAATTTATAAGCTTGTGAACACTTGTTCATGTGCTTACCATGCTAAGCATGAAGCAGCTGAAGTCAGTGACTGTAATTAAAGATACCTTTGCATAGGTCACACAAGTCAGATTTGCTTCTGTGCTCCAAACTGTCTCTGTGAATTGACAAAGGAATGTAATGCTTCCATAGTGAAAAATGATTCATGTGTTGCGTGAGGGCAACAATTAAATCAGCTTTAAAGCCACGGGAATTTTTGGAAATGTTTAATATTATCAGTTACGAAAGCTGAAGGATAAAACATTTTTCTGTTTTCTTGCTCTTTACGCATCACTTTGTGTAAGTAGTTCCTATTTTTCTCCTTGTAGAATTTCTCTATTGTTTGTTTAGTAGCAGGTAGGGAGTGGGGAGGGGAGAGATGAAAGAATGTAATCTACAAAATGAGGAAAATGGGCATAAGCCTCACAGGCAGATGAAACAATTCCTAATTCTTTTCAATCGACTAGATTTCAAGTTGAAAATGTATCTTTAATGAGTAACATTAATTCTATAGGGAATTTTTTTGGTAGCTTTTTTATTGACTAAGAAATAATCCCACTAAAAGCAGCATCATGAGGTAAAATAGGGGGGAAATATATATTGTCCAAATTCTATAAAGGATGCAGATGAGCTCAAAACTGGCTTAAAAGCAGAAAGAACAAGAGTTTAGCTTTATACACATCTTTTCACACAAGATAACTAAGGTATTTGAATTATTTGTTGACTTTAAAAAGGCAGCAAAATATCTAAAACTGTCGGGTGATTCAGCACAGTGCAAGGCTATACGTATATGTGAAGGAAGCTTTATCTTGGAGCCACTTACCCTTTCTCATTCCTTTTCCCAACTGTAAGTGGGGTTATATGACAAAGTAAATATTTTTTTTTAGAAATGGGGCTCTTAAAGATTTCATTATCTGAGGTATGCCTTATCTATATGGTAATTCTAGAATATGTACATAAAGCCAGTTTAAAAAAATGTTTAACTTACAAATCTCTTCTACTTTAAATTTCTTGTCAGATTTTACAGTAATGTTAGGTAGTCTCATTTGTATTGTTTTTAAATAAGTATTATTTAAATTTTTTTAATTATGGGTAAGGATAGCACAGAAACGAGTTTGTTGAGTTCTTTTTTTGTTTTAAACCTTCACTTCCAAGATTGTAACTAATGCGATAGCACAGATGGAGTCTACCAGTCAGGCATTACGATTATTAAAAGTGGTGTTGTTTCTCAAAAGAGTAATTACCTAATGCTTTTTAATTTCTTTTTTATAGGTTGTTAATGTGGATGATGATGGTAATGAACTGGGTTCTGGCATAATGGAACTTACAGATACAGAACTAATTTTGTACACCCGTAAAAGGGACTCTGTAAAATGGCACTACCTCTGTCTCCGTCGCTATGGCTATGACTCAAATCTTTTCTCTTTTGAAAGTGGTCGAAGGTGTCAAACTGGACAAGGTATGTGGAAATGTTGTATATAAAACTTTTTGGAAATTTATTTGATGTTGGAAGATATTTGCCAGTCCTTTGGCAAGAGTTATAAAGGCTATAGTCTTATAAAAAGACTTATAGGCTTATATAGTTTTATAAAGACTTATAGTCTTATGTGAATGTGGTTTCTGGAAAAAAATTACCTTATGAGGAATGGTGTTCTGGTAGAATGAGGATTTGAGCTGCACATAGTTTTTGGCATTTGTAGGTCTGGAGGACTTCAAGCTTCTATGTGAGTATTCTTTTGGTCAACTTAGGAGGTGGTTTTGATAGGGAAATTCTCCTGCCTCAGAGGTTGACTTGACTTCCACAGGGAAGCAGTGGAATCTGAAACTCTGGAGGAATCTCCTCAGAATTCAAAGAATTCTCTATTTTTAAGTTTTTAAAAGACTGGAGCACTGGTATGAACTGGATGTCCCCACCTTATTATTATCTTCATTAACACACTTGTGTTTCATCCTCTTCCTAAAGCAAATACCACTTTCATTAATACCAATGACACAATTCTCAAATTTTGACATGTTTTTTTATGAAGTGTGTATACTTCAGTTATGCTCAATTATTTTTTTGTGTGGCTTTCATCGGAAAAAGATGGTTACCTTTCCATTACCCAGACCGTGCCTGCCTTGGTCAAGGTTAGCTCCCTCTGAGAAGATTCAGGTGTTCCTCTCTTCCCTGCAGCAGTCCCAAAGGAACAGCTGTTTCAGTTGAGCTCTCAGCCTCGTTTTGCATCTTCCTACTGTGAAATAGCTGTGTGTAGTTGGAATTCTTATGCACTCAGTATGTTCTGAAATTAAGTTCCAATGTTTTTCTGGATTTTTAGCATTTACCAGTGTTCTTATCAATAATTTTAAGACATTGAGAAACTGCAGGTTTTGTTTTTTAATTTCACTGTTAAAAAGTCAGAAAGATGGAAGAACTTGATCATAAATAAACCTAGTCAATATTCATTGTCCAAGCAGAGGGAAAGGAAGACAATTTTTTTAACGAGAGTTTAAAAGGCACTCTCAGTTCATCTCCTAATGAGAAATGGAGATATTTTCAAACATTGAAGTATACTCCATACTAAACTAAATTTTCATCATTCTTAATGTGATATTAATATTTAATAATTCTTAAAGTAATAAACTTTGTTTTGAAGATAATTACTTTAATGGGTTTTGCAGGTTTAATTTACTGCTTCTTCTGAACATTGAAAACAGATACTAATAATACTTAATTGAAAATACTAATTTGAAGGTTCTTCTCTACAGTCTATTAGTAAGTCTGCAAAATCTTACACCAAGTCTAATTCTCTGTTTTCCTTCTAATTTTCCTTTTTTTTAATAAACAAGATTACGCAGGCTGTGTAAGCAGCAACCCTTTCCTCCCTCTTTTGTTTCTTGCCTTCCTTATGTAATACTAAAAAACTGTGACTATTGAGGAAAAAGAAATCTGGCAGAAAATGTTCTCTGCTGCCCTTTTGCAATGGAACATTGTTCCTGAGACCTACAGTGGGTTTTGAGGGCATAGTTGCAAAACTTCACTTCATGGGATGACCAAGAAGTTTTTCATTTGAGAATTCCCTGAATACTGCCCAGCAACTTCTTATATTAGTCAGTATTCTTGTTTCTGTTTTTCCTTTAATACCAAGTTATTTCTATTGATAAGTTGTGAGAAGCAATTATGGTGAAACAGAGTTTGTGATAGGTATTAAAAACCTTGCAGACACGTTTTGGGAACACATCTAACAGCTAATTCAGGATATAAAACCTGGAGAAGTTGGTATGTCACCATGTTGTGTGACAGATCACATTGTATTTAATATGAATGTATTTAAAAGTAGCTGAATTTCTGAGAAACATACTGGGAGCTTTTTAAAGTTTGTGAACCTAGATTTTTTAAAAAATTCTGGTTTTTCTCCACTAAGATTTAAATATCCAGTGTGAATATTCAGAAATATACAAAATATTAAACATGGACTATTGTACATGGCTGAATTAGGGGTCAGGGAGATGTAGTAGAAGCTCTATAGCTGCAGTGTTGCAAACATGAAGCTTGTTCAGTGCAGCTGCTGCATATTAATAGATGAACATCATTCCTCGTAGCCCATTTGGTGTATTCCCATCTGGGGTTGTGTGAACTTCTGCCATGTGAAGCATTTCTGGTGGTTCTGATCTGTCACAGCTATGTGTCCCTAAATAAATATATGATGATAGTGATTGCCAGCATATTCACATAACTGCACTTACAGGAGTGGCTGTATAGGTAGGTAGTTTTCAGTAAAGAGTGTTTTAAGATTGTAATACTCACTTTAAGAAATGAGCACCTGCACCTACGTTTAACAAGCGTGTCAACTTTAACTTCATGCTTTCAATGGAAGAATAATCCAAAGCTACGACTTTGCTGGTGAGGGTAAGTTGGGACATTCCCTGCTGTTCAAAGGCAAAGTGGCACAATACACACGCAAAATCCATGGTATTGCTGCTAACTTTGTGTTCTGTGTCTATCCTTTAGCCTAAAGCAATTAGTTTGTTGCTGTCTGTTTCACACAGTTCGTCTTACTCGCTTTTCATTTTAGTCTTCTTAAAGAAACTAAACTTTTACCCAGTGTTTAAATTCTTTTCTGTTGTGCAGGTATCTTATTTTTATGGTAGTTTAATAGAAATCTGATTTAGGAAATATGACTTCATAGCACCACAGTAGTTTCATTTAATATTTTTAAAATATGCATTTATTTAACAGGTATCCTTTTAATCAGCTTTAAAAAAAAAAAGAAAAAAATTCTTGTTGGCTTTTTTCCCCTCATTTAGCACTCAAAACTTAGTTTGGCTCCTAACTGAATCAGTTTTCTGTTCTAATTTAACTTTTGGTGCATGGGAACCTTATTCTTCTATTAAATAACTGCTTTAAAGGTTGTCACAGTAATTTTGTGTGTTTTGGTGCAATAAAGATTTCATAACATTTTGCTTCTTTAACAGGTATTCATTATGTGGATTCCAGTTCTATTTCTTGAAAGTTATATGTATTGTAAGGCATGTTTCTGAGTTATAGGATTTTGATTTTTTTTGGGTGTATTTATAGGAATCTTTGCCTTTAAGTGCGCCCGGGCAGAAGAGCTATTTAACATGTTACAAGAGATAATGCAGAATAATAGCATAAATGTGGTAGAAGAACCAGTAGTAGAAAGGAATAATCATCAAACCGAGTTGGAAGTACCAAGAACCCCTCGAACACCTACCAGTAAGTATGGTTCTACTGTCAGATGACATACCTGAATGTAATGTGGTACTTAGCTGGAAATAGCATTTGATTTGCATTTAATCTTCAAGTAATTAAAAAGAAGGCTAATTTAAAGCTAAGAGGCTAATTACCAGTAATGCATTCTCTTGAGGTACTTGCTGAGGATTATCTTAAAGAAAAAAGCTTTGGGAACTTAGTTGTTGAATAAGAACACTTATGAATACACCTATTGAATTGCTTGATGATATATCAACATGCTTTACCTGTAGCATTTCAGAGAAATGTTAATGTTGGGCAATGTTTCAAACTTTTTATTAGGGGAAAAATACTGTTTAA
The DNA here is from genome assembly GCA_034509425.1 of Eopsaltria australis. Classification (NCBI taxonomy): domain Eukaryota; kingdom Metazoa; phylum Chordata; class Aves; order Passeriformes; family Petroicidae; genus Eopsaltria; species Eopsaltria australis. The sequence continues at coordinate 640,487 of JAVTVJ010010810.1, read as the reverse complement.
ATCACATGTGCAGTTGGTTTGGAATCTTTCTTTTGCTCTGAGTAGATGGATGGGTGAGTGAAGTATTTACCTAAAATTTTCTGGTATTTTTGAAATCTCAGGCAGATGGCTTGATATTTGAAACTAGGAATTCCAGTTTATTGGTGATTTCAGAGAAATGGAAGCTCAGGTAAATGAGTCTCTGTTTGTCAGGGAGAGATGTTAATGGGAGAAAGAGAAGTTGGATAGGGAGTTTACTGGGTGTAAATACACCTAGGTTTCAGTGGTTGCTTCAGAAATGTGTTCCGGTAAATACTGGGATGTTGTTCTGTTTGCCATTTCCTTCCTCCAAGCAAAATTGAACTTTGTGAATATTTAATACTGTTTTACATATTTTACTTTCTCTTTTGAAAATTAAACTTAAGATATAAAGTGTCTTATTCATATACAGTAAAATGTTCTATTTTAATATGGTTTTGCTTGTTTCCTAATTGAATCAGCTCCTGGGTTCAATGCACAAAGTTTACCCAATGGCTATCCCAGATACCCATCTTTTGGAGATGCTTCATCACACCCTTCCAGCAGACACCCTTCTGTCGGCAGCGCACGCCTCCCCTCTGTTGGTGAAGAGTCAACGCATCCTTTACTTGTAGCAGAGGAGCAAGTGGGTGTTTATTTCTTTTCATACAACTTAGGTTCTACATTACTTCAGATTTTCTAATGATTGTTCTGTAGGCTTTTACTTTCTTTTTTCAGTATCCAGGTGTAATGTATTCCTACAGTATTTTAACTACCTCAGAAAAGTGTTTGCATTATACTATTTTCAGAAATTTCAGGAATTATTTTTAAATGTGAGTAATTGTACATTATAATGAGAGATCCTGGTCAAAAAGCTGATTTTTTGGAAGTCTTCTATTTGCCAAATAGAAATCATGGAATAATTTAGGTTAGGAGGGACCTCTAGTCCTTCAAATCAAAGTTTTAAGTTAGAGACAGCTGCACAGAGCCTTCTCGTGGTCATGTTTTGAATACTACAGGCAAGGGGATTCCATAGAATCTGAGCCACATGTTCCAGTGTTTCAGCACCTTTGTTGTGAAATCGTTTCTGCCTAATATGTAATCAGATTTTTGTGTGCTACAGCTGGTGTTGGCTGTCCCTTGGCATTTTGCTGAATATCTCCAAAAAGGGTCTGGCTCTGTCTTTGCTTTATCTGTTTGGTAATTGAAAACAGCTATTAGGTGGTTCCCTGCCTTCTCTTAAAATGGAATAAGGATGATGTCCTCAGCTTCTCCTTGTATGTCATGTGCTCCAGCTCCTCTCTAGTCATGGCCCTCCACTGGACTTGTCTCAGTATGGTGCTGTCCGTCTTGTAATGTGGAGCTCAGGTTCAGTCTCATGAGAGCTGACTTGATGGTAATAGTAACTTTCCTTAACTTACTGGCTGTGCTATTGCTAATACAAACCAGTGCATGTTTGGTTTTCATTGCTGCAAGAGCAGACTGCAGACTCACATTCAATCTACCATCCACCTGGATCCCTGAAGTTTTGCTGCAAAGCTGTTTTCAGTCAGTTGGTATCTAACCTGTACTGTTGGTGATGTTTCATACCCAGCACTGGACTTTGTATTTGCTGTTGCTGAACTTCATAAGGTTTCTATGAGGTTGGTTCTCCAGGCTGCTGAGATCCCTCTCAGTGGAAACCCTACGAGTCTGGATAGACAGAAAACTGTCAGACTATGTTCTCTCTCATCATTCAGGTTGCTGATGAAAATGATACTTAAGCTTAATAATGTCATGTGGTTTAGGAAGACTTTCATGTGTGACAAGAAACAGTGTTGGAAACCAGCAAAGGTAACCAGATCAGAGTGCAGTGAACTATCTTGTGGGAAAGGATTTGGTAGGAGCCCTCACAGAAGAGCTCAGGTGTTAATGTTGGACATACTGAACAGTAAATGAGTTTTAAAAATCACTGGAGGAGTCAAGTGAGCTGGTAAATGACACTTCAGCTTGCAGAGCTTCACAGAGAGGTTGGCAAGCTACGTGACTGCTGCTGTAAAATACTACTTTTGCTGTTTGGATATCCAGATATAGAATTAAAATTTAGAGAAGGAATCCAGTCTTTCCCATTCAGCCTTGTATTGATCCACTGTGGAAACTGGAGGGATAACCTAGAAGTGTATTTCTGCCTTTCTTAGTGACATATGGTGCCAACTCATGCTTCTTTTTAATTCTGAGTGCCACACTTCATATGGAATTGTATATTTTCCTACTTGAGTTCCTGTTCTTAGGAGGCTGTTGGCTCTTGAAGAAAGAATGGACAGTTCTTCCTGTAGACCCAACCTCTCTTTTTGTTCCTGGAGTAGTACACAAGGCAAGAGCTCGAGGGTTTTCTTAGGTCTCTCTGTGGTTTTCTTTTTGGTTGTGTTTTTTGGGGTTTTTTCCTTTTATGGACAATAGATTTCCTTTGCAGTGTGGAAGTTATGAACGTAAACTTAGCATGTAATTGTTGGTCACTGGTAAGGGACAACAAAGTAGAGCTCTCACTGATCTGCCCAGGTAAAGTAATGAGCTAAATTGGAGCAGCCCAAGGTGGCCTTGATCAGAGCCAAGCTATAATAGACCCCAAAAAGCTAGAACTAGAGCACAACTGAGATAAAACATCAAATAAAAATAATTATCAGTGTAAGATACAAATTCTAGGTTTTTGTTAGAGGAACATTAACATAACTAATAACAAAATTTCAGGGAAAAAACCTAAAACTGACTACAGTTCAGCAAAATGCAAGAGAGGTGACTTTTGCTCTTAAACACCTGCCATCACAAGTTTTTCTTTTCAGGTATTTTGATTAGAAAAGTGGGGAGTTAATAAATTTGGAGGTGGGGGGGAAAGGCACAATAGTTTTTGAATTTCCTCTTTTTTCTTTCTGTTTTAGGTGCACACTTACATAAACACTACTGGAGTGCAAGAGGAAAGAAAAAATCGATCAAGTGTGCATGTGCCACTGGAATCAAAGCTTTCAAACACTGAAACAACTAAAGTGAAAGAAGATCAGATGTGTACTGATGACAGAGATGCTCAGGTTCTCCTGGAGCCTGAAGGAGTGAAGTTTGTTTTAGGACCAACACCTTTTCAAAGGCAGTTAATGGAAAGAGAGAAACTGGAACAACTTGGGAGAGATCAAATTAGTGGCAGCAGCACAAACAACACTGAATGGGACACTGGGTACGACAGTGATGAACGTAGAGAAACACCATCTGGTAATAAATTGGTGTATGAAAATATAAATAGGTTATCAATCCCTAGTGCCTCAGGGGTCAGGAGAGGTCGCTTGACATCAACCAGTACCTCAGATGCCCAGAACATTAACAACTCTGCTCAGAGGAGAACTGCGCTGCTGAACTACGAGAACTTGCCATCCTTGCCTCCTGTTTGGGAAGCCCGCAAGCTGAGCAGAGATGAAGATGACAGTTTAGGGCCAAAGACCCTGTCTCTGAATGGCTACCACAATAACCTAGATCTAATGCATAACTATGTCAATACAGAGAATGTAACAGTACCAGCAAGTGCTCATAAAGTAGAATTTACACGACGTCGGGACTGTACCCCAACAGTCTTTAACTTTGACATTAGGCGTCCAAGTTTGGAACACAGGCAGCTCAACTATATACAGGTTGACTTGGAAGGTGGTAGTGACTCTGACAACCCTCAGACTCCGAAAACCCCCACCACTCCACTTCCGCAAACTCCAACCAGGCGCACAGAGCTGTATGCTGTGATAGACATTGAAAGAACTGCTGCTATGTCAAGCTTGCAAAAAGCACTGCCCCGAGATGATGGTACTTCTAGGAAAACTAGACATAACAGTACTGACCTGCCTATGTGAGCCTGGGGAGCATTGAATCATTTGCACCTTTTGTGAAGTTTATAAAATTGAAGATGCGAGTACTTTGCATTTCTTAACACTAACGCCTTTTATAGACTAATAGAACTTTTTCTGCATACTTCATGTACTTGTCTAACTAAAGGGAATTAATGTAGAGCAAGTATTCATTTTAGGTAACACTATTTCATTCTACAGTAGAAGTAATTACTGCATAGCAGCATCACCACCTTTCACAGTGCCTCTTTAATTGATTAGAGTCTGAGTGACATGCCAGTTTTGAATTTATAAATATTCTGGTCTGATGCCTATACTCATTAATGGCATTTATAACACTTTTTAAAGCCTCTTGATATGTGCATTATTAGCAGGTAAACCTAATCTTTCAATATACATATCTGATGTTCATTCCTCATTGAAGTGGTTCCTCCAGAATGAAACGTATGTAATGTGTTAATTCACTCAGTTTGACATACACAAGATATATCAGTTCATCTCAAGGAATATAAACACCACACCTTTTTTGTCTGTGGGCAAGAAGGCCTCTAATTCCTGACAGTTTTCTTAACTTGTGTAATATTTGAGAGGTCACATTGACGGTTGTTGATCAGAGCTATAAACACATCAAAAACCAGCCTTAATCTCCTTCCATTGGAATAGAATTCCAAGTGACATATCAAATTCCCTCTGAAATCTGACAAAATTTTAATCTCATCAGAGTTTTGGGGTTTTTTGTGAAGGAATTCACAGGTGGGCTGTATGAATTAAGGCTCTCTTGTCATTTCTTAGTTCAGTGTGCCTTCCTTTCTTTGCATTTGTGTGTTTCCTTTTTATTTGTTCCATAATGTCTTGTTTTGAAAGTCAAAATTTTGTACATAGCTTTAATTGTTCAGAGTCATCTATGTATTTGTCTTACTCTCTGCATTTGACAAAGCAAGACTCTTGAAGGTCAAATGGTTGTCTTCGTCCAGTGTTCTACTTTTTTATGCCTGACAGAAATATCCCAGCTCTCCAGCAGCATGCATTATTGCACAGCTGGAAAGGTTTATTATGCAATTATTGTCTTCCTCTAAAGCATCAAACACAGGTTACATGGGAGGCAGGGTACTGGACTTGATAGTTCTTTATAGAAAGTTGTACGTTCTAGCAATGTGCATCCATAGGTGATAGTGTACTTTAATTTAGAAAGATACGTAGTAAATTATCTGAAGGTAGCATTATCTATGAGCATACTTGTTTTCCTTTTGCAGTTGGTGAATTTGGTTACAATGATGGCTGCTCAGTGTTACAGGTACATCCGGGTAGAATGTTGTTTGTTGAATATGCCAGAGGCTTCCTTAGAAGTTTTTGTCCTGTTTTGTTTATTAATACTCTGAATAATCTTAGAATTCTGGCAGTATTACAGGTGCACCTTGGTACTAGCAGCAGAAGAGATTGCTCTTGAGCCTGTGATTGCAAAGGAACTGATACTTGTGTGAACTGGTATGATGTAAAATAACCCTTGAACTGTGAGGAAAAACATGCAAGAAAAGCCATTTGGAGATCTGAAAAAGCATTAAGGGTCTCCATGCAATATTTGAAGAGTTATATAAAAACCAAACTACAATATTTTCTGTCTTTTAAATTGCTGTGTATTTCTGTTCCTACAACTTTTTTTCTTTGGTCTTCTCTCATTTAGTAGTGGCAGCAGTAGTAGCACCTGAAATATATGTCTCTTGCCATACCATTAGGTGGTATCAGGCCACCTTTTCACTCTGGCTTTCATTATTCTTTGCAGACTGTATGGTACTGAAATACCAGACGGACAAAGAACATAATTTGCAGAAGTAAAAGATGGGAGTCATTGAGACCATTGTGAGGAACTTAAAAGAGATTTTTTATAAAAAACCTTATTAATGATTTCATGGTCAGCCTCTGCATACTCTTGTGATAGACTCGCTGACTTGTGAGGAGACCTTGGTACTCAAGAAGGTAAAGCCTACCTAGAGCTAGGCATTTTAAAGGTCTGAAATCTCTACCTGACAGGAGATTGTAGCCGGGTGGGGGTTGGTCTCTTCTCCCAGTCAGCCAGCGACAGGACAGGAGGACATAGGCTTTAACTGTGCCAGGTAGATGTTAGCAAGAAATTCTTCACAGAAAGGCTGATTAGGCATTGGAATGTGCTGCACAGGGAGGTGGTGGAGTCACTGTCCCTGGAGATGTACAAGGAAAGACTGGACATGGCAGTTGGTGCCGTGGTCTGGTTGACAAGGTGGTGTTCGGTCATAGGTTGGATTCAGTGATCTCAGAGGTCTTTCCAAGCCTACTGATTCTGTGATTCTGTAACTGTTCCCTCACATCTTTGCCATTGCCTCACCTTATGCTATAGACCTCCTGGTCTGTACTGAAGAGAAATTGCCATATATTGCAAAGTACTTACTGGGTTAATAATATTGGCGTGATTCTTGTTCTTAGCATATAGCTCACTTAAATTTGTGAGCTGAATTAATGCTTCAGCGTGTGTTTTGAAGCAAACGTGTTTGACCTAGCTAGCTGCTTAGAAATATCTGGTCCTCATCTGTATAGTTTGGACTAATTAACTGGACCCTTAAAACACACCTGTGAGGCAGGGAAGTAATAATATTCTTAACTACTAAACAGGGAAGCAGAGGCTTTGGGTAGATCATAAGTGACCTGCTGAAATTTCAGCAACCAGCCATATCCCTCCTTAGTTCCAGTGCACTGTCCTATGCATTTATTCTGAATAGTCTCAGATAAAAATAATAGTCTGGGCAAATTTTTTACATTGTTGCAAGTTTCACAATGTTTTCTTAACTCTGGTCCCCAGAATTGAGAACATACTGAAATTTCAACTGTCTGTAGCCTTAATTATATTAACAAGTCTGATGACGTATTTTCCAGGACTTCTTTTTGAACCTGTTATGTTTTACAGGTGGGATAATGCTTTCTCATTTTGTGTACACTGCAAGCATACTGGGTAGTCCCTGTCACCCACACTACTTATCTTTAGCATTCCTTATTTTCTGCCCCCTGAAGTAGATGCAGTTGCAATGCACTTTACCCTTTGAGACTTGGTAAATATTTTTTCAATTCAGTCTCTTTTAAAGGCTGTGATGTTAGATTTAGTGTCTGTAATCTAGGATTCAGTTTTCAGCTGAAATCTCTCCATGGTATTTAGATCATATTTATTTTGGGCTCACAGGTGTATAGACTGAGAAACTAGAAATATGTAATCATTTTCTTTAGTAAATGTGGCATGTTAAATTTATGTAAACTAGGTCCTGTAAAAATGGTAGCATCTCCATCAATTCTACTTTTCATCCATAACGTGCAGTCAGTTGCTGCCCTTCAAACACATTTGACAAGGGGAAACCTTCAACTGTAGGTATTCCTTTAGTGCAATGATTTGGGAAAGACATACATTACTATATCTTTTAAACAAGGAAACGGAGTTGTTAAAGAACACAAAAAAGTGACCAAAAGTACATAATAAAGATTGTGCTAGAAATACAGGAAGTGAGAATTTATTCCACTGTCTTTTCCTCAAAATGATGTCAGGAGGACCAATTGTTTTAATTTTTTTGGTGTTTTTTGCTGACTTCCTAAAACAGTATTGTAAAAGGACCATTCTGAAAACCTTGACACTCATTAGAACATCTTTTGTTTCCCCCAATAAGTATGTTTTGCATTTGACAGGGGTTGAATCTGATGGTGTGCATTGAAGCACTATTCCTATTCAAGTCTTCAGAGCTTTTATATAAAATTTAAGTGTTGAAGTAGACATTTCATACAATAAATTGATAAAATGTCCTCCCCCCCCCAGTGTTTGGATATTTGTGTGTGTTTGCATCTCTGACTAGGGCTTGGGTGTAAAAAGGATCACAGAAATGTGTAAACTGTACAAAGTCCAAACCAATGTCAAAACAGGGCTACTTTTTGTAGGTGACAGACCAGCAGTTGATTTTGCTGGTTTTATAACACTATATATTGGCTCAAAATCTGGCTGTTCTTGTTTTTGTTTTATATTTAACCACTTCTCAATGAGAGAGAATCAGGAGAAAGCAGATTGTTCTTATTCATTGTCAGTGAAGTAAAAATAGAAATTCTGATTAATGTCCATTGCTATTTTGAGCATATAATGATGTATCTGATTTGGACATCTACTTCTAAGCAGTATTCCTCTCTTCATGTAAGGTGAGATCAACGGTGAAATTCCATTTCTGCACTGTACTAATTTATTTAATGGCTGCAAATAAGATGAAACTAATGGAGTAGGAACTCGTAGTGAACTTAAATCTGAAATTCTCCTATTTTCCCCTAAAGGAGTTTGGTCCTTCATTGTGGTAGATAGAGTTAGATATTTTTGGAATTTAATGATATGATCTTTCCCATCTCTTCCTTGAGGTAGCAATTCAGGCATTTATATTTGACAGTATTTACTTAATATAAACCTAAGTTCATTTATTATATCTTTATTTTTAATTCATATACACTCCAAGAAAAATCCAGAAGAAATTCCACCACAAAAAACTGCATTAAGATGGAGTCAGGTTTGCTGATGTCCTTCTTACAGAAGATTATGAAAAAGGAAGTCGTGTTGAGGTTCTTTCATGATCTTTAGGAATTACTTCCTCTTTTGGACAAGATAAGTGAATCAAATGGGAAAAAATAGCAACTTAGCATCTGCAACTCTGACAATGTATACATTATTTCTTGTGTTGTGCTTGTATGTGACTAAGTCTATCAGATGTCTTATGAGGATATTTTCCTAACTCAGTGTTTACTCCAGATTAACACAGTATTTTGTTTGGAAGTATGTAGGTGTACAGGTAGAAATAGAATATGAGAAATAAGGTTGATGAAATGAGTGTTGGACATTTCTATATTTTTATATATTATGAAGGGCATTTTTGAATTTTTTCTTGCAGTATTAGTAATTATTTAGTGTGGTAATATACATATATTGTGACAATGTTTTCCGCTATATCCATTTCTTTGGTGTAATTCTATTTTATGTAGCAAATATGTGTATATACAAAGGAGATTATGTAAAAACTATGATTAAAAAATAGGCTCAAGCCCTTCAGAACAGGAACTGTCTTCCTCTGTGTCTGCAAAGTAGTAAATGCCTTGGGGTCCCAGCCAGAGCTCCCGTCTGAGACCTATAGTGACTGAATTGCCAAGTGAGGAGCGTGGGGGAAGCAGCTCCTCTGCTTTCCATGAGAAGCCTTAGTCTAAAAGGTGCTGTGAAGCTCCCCCGCCAATCCCCGGTGCTGGGGCTGTGCATGGCTGTTCCCAGCACCATCTGCCAAGCCACCCAGAGAGCCTACAGCACACACAGCCTTTGCTCTGCTCCTTCCCCTTGGCAGTAGGAAAGGAGCTTTGATGTCATCAGGAGATCTTCCTTGTTAGCAGGGTGACCCTTCCAGAGCTTGTTCAGTCCGCATGCAGTGTCCTTTGAAGCCAAACAAATGATTTGTGTTGACTTCAAGGGCCACTGGATGTGCTCCTGCAAGATCAGCTCTGTTACACCTGAGGACCTGGTTGGTCCAGTTCTTCAGGAATGGTCTAAAAAGATGTAAAAATATAAATATATTTAATTACATGTACTGAAAAACAAATCCTATTTGTTGTGGTCAGAGTTCAGATAATTATGGAAATTTTGATTTCATAGTCATACTTGCATATATACTTGCATATATATTACTTTAACTATTATGTATGAAAGAGGAAGTGATTCTAAAATGTGCAAAAGATCAGGATTACACCTGTTTTTTAATGGTCGTTATTTTGGAATGGATGTCAGTGAACTTAACTCCATAATAATGCAGTTTTTTTGCATTGGAATATGTGTGTATATCATACACCCACATTTTATATATAATATATTATATATTTGGTACTAACTTTGTATTTTGAAATTTTGCCAAATCGTGAACACAGATGTTCTCACTTGTACGACTTTGGTACTTAATAACTGAATGTATAAAAAATGCTCTGGTATGAGAGGAAAGAGTGTTGTATGGTGTCCCACAGTCCAGATGGCTCGACCAGCAGGCATGTTGCCTTTTTCACATCTCGCTTCATTGCAGCACCACCCTTGGTCTCCTGGAAAGCAGTCTGTGTCCCAGCCTGACCGCAGGCCAGGTGACTGGTAATAGTGATACGGTAGTCACCAGTGTGCCACAAATGCATTTATTAAATGCAGAAATAGACATTTCTACAAAGGCCAAAATCTTATGTTGTATGTTCCTTTCTTGTCATTACATTGTACCATATTGTAAGATGATTGTATGTCCTAATTTGCATTATAAAATGTTTTTTCCTACTTAAAGGCATAAATATAGCAACTTTGTATAAAGGTAGCTTTCTAGATTTTTATTTCTTTTATATAAAAAAGTCTAAACAGTGGGAGTACCATTGCCAAATTGTTTATAAAATTTCAAGTCATTTTCCCTGTTCAATGAATTTGTTTTTACAAACATTCCGTATTTCTTATACTATGCAGAAAGAGTGTATTTTAATGTCATTCCACATTAATCTTAAAAAAAAAAAATCACTTTTTTTAAGCTGTTATTATTGAGAAAGCTTACCAAATGTGCATTTTAAAAATGTGGTATGTATTATGACAACATTTTTCCCCTTACCAGTGCCAACTTCATTTGGAAAAAAAACCATTGTAGCATGGCAATAAACTATTGATTTTACATTAAAAATTGTCTGTGAGTTACTTCAGTAGTTTGCAGTGTTAGTGTCACTGTATTGTGTTTTGTTTGTATAACCTTTTTTGCTTCTTTTTGATCTGAAGTCTGTAAATTCATCTCCAAGATTTTGTTTCGTTTCTGTCACATCTTTGTCATGCACGTAGACTGACATTTTTTAAATGAGATTTTTAAAATTAGGTATTTTTTCCTTCACATGTATTGCAACTTGAAAAATTGCCCTTGGCACCACAGAGGTGAGGGCACTGCACAGCTGAGAGAGGCAGGAGCCCAGAACCAGCACTGCTGCTGTGTTCTTCCTATTCTGGTGTCATAACTTCTACACATTATAAATCATAGCCTAGCAATGCTCAAAAGCCCCTTAAACCAAATTTACTAATTTGCTGTAGTAAGTTTTTCTGTGAGCATTGGAGCTTTCAAAGGCCATAACTTGGATAAGTCTGAGGCACTTGAAAATCTTTTTTCTCCCAACTCACCACAGTAACAGCAAATGTGAATTAAAATTTCAGTGCAAATCTTTATGAATGCTGTGATTCTGAGAGAGAAGCTGTTTACATTGTTTTAGTTAGATTATTTGCCCTAGCCAAAACTTAAATAGTTTTCTGTATAACTATGAGGAAAACTAAAGATATTTAAATTAAAGTAGTAGTCTAGTTTTCAGAACAGGGTTGTGGAGGGAAGTTTATCTAACTCTGTGAACAAAATAGGACAAAAAGCCTAATGTGCTCAAGAACTAATACTAACCAGGTATTGACAAAATCAGCAATACAGATGCGAGAGTTGGCAGAGTTTTAGTCATGTTCTCTTTTGCTGTCTCCATTGGGATGGATTTCTGTCTGGCCAGTTTGAATCTAGAACAAACAACTTTCCATATATCCCAAGAGTTTAGTATCTAGCAGAAAGAAGAGCGGTACCAGCTGGAATTAATTCTTGAGGATGAGTCATACAAAAGAATACAGGTTGGTTTTGGTTTTTTTTCTTTCTTTTTTTTTTTTTTTTTTTTGCTATATGCCCAGGTAACGGGCTTTTTGTGCAGAGAAAAAGCAGTGGCAAAGCAAGGTTTAGGTGTTGTCTCACACTGGCAAAGCTGCCAGGGGAATAGCTACCAATTTTTCTGTATTGAATTGCAGAGCGTATGGAGTGGGATTGCGCTGAGCATCTCCTGCTCACTGCTTTTAACTGGAGACGTGGTCTAAGAGAGGCTGATACAGAGGGCTTAGGATTTAAGGGTTAATTGCTGATTGTGGGTACTACTGGTACTGTTAAATTTTGCAGCTGCTTGCTAGACAATGTATATCGCTTGCTCAACACTTATTATGCTTGCCAAGCAGAAGGGAAAAGATGTATGGCCATTGATGAGAAAGGGAAAGGATGTATGGCCATTGATAAGGAAGGGAAACCAGAACCAAAGATCCTGTTTTCGGATCCTGAAACCAGCTCAGACTGGCTCTGGGGTTTGGACTTGGACTAGGAACTTAGAGAGCATGCGCAAGGAAGAAAGGTAAAAAGCTCATCTGAGGAAGACCTTGACTTCATCACTAAGTGGCAGTGCGCAGGCGTATTGGAATGCTAATGACTTTTGGGCTAATTAAAATACGAAGCGGGGACAGACAGTGAATATGTATAGGCGCATTGTGTGATCTAATGCATATGTAACTTGTAACCAGATATATATCTAGCTGAATGCCACTGACCGTATGCATGGATTTGAAGAAATTATTCTCCCATGTGTCACAGCACTGGCAAAATATACCTACTTTACAACTTTATTGAGTTGTGGAGTCTTTCTGCATATCAAGGCCATCTGGGATGGTCTGTCAAGCGCACTGGAGACCAAAACAGTAACTAAAAATGCTTTTGACCTGCCTGAAAATTGACCTCCAGAAATACCACAGAACTGTTAGAAACGGGTCCAGGAACAAATATTTTAGTAAAATAATATTGAACATTTATTAGTGGAACAAAGACAAAAACAGCACTGGGTGCATAGCATATCTGCTAGAGGCACGCTTTCGTTCATTTTACAATGGGTTAAGTACCCTTGACTGTTACATATCAACATTTCAAACAACCCTTTCCCCCTGGTCTCTGCCCCCCTCCTTGCCAGAATGTCTCTTCAGGTGCCTGGACAGTGTCAGCAGAGAGCTGTGAATTGGCCTTATCTTCTCTTGTTTCCCTTGAAATTCCTTAGCATTGCAAGTAATCAGCTCAAAAGACGTTTACAGCTGTATATTTATGACTACATTTTCCAATATATCACACTTATCTCGAGGTTATAATTTTACTACAGTCTTGTTTCTACTTAACTATATTTTTTCATAACACTATTTTTACAAAGCCAACATTTATCATTTATTCATCCATTACACAACCGCAGAATCATAAAATAGTTTGAGTTGGAAGGGACCTTAAAAACCACCTAGCTGCAAACCCCCTGCCATGGGGAGGGACACCTTTCACTCGACCAGGTTGCTCAGAGCCCCATCCAACCTGGCCTTGGACAATGCCAGGGATGGGGTGCGCAGGCTTTCTCTGGGCAGCCTGTTCCAGTCGCTCTCCACCCGCCGTAAGGAATTTCTTCCCCACAGCTCTCCAAGGCACAGAGCACATCCCAGCCCCGAGCCGCTCAGGGCGCCAGGCGGGGCCGGACTGCGGTTCCCAGAGCGCCGCGCGCCGCCGGAAGCGGCGGCAGCCGCCGTGACGGCAGTTCCGGAGGGGCTCGTGGGGGCTGCGGCGCGGCGCTGGTTCTCTGCTGAAGGAGGGGCGGACGGCGGGTCCCGGCGGCACCGGCACCATGGTGAGCAGCGGTGGCTTGGGCCGGGCGTGCGCAGCGCGGGGCCGGGCGGGGCCTCGCTCCACGCGGGCGGGCGCGCGCGCGCGAGGCCTGGAGGCCGTGTCCTTCTTTCCCCGCGTTGTGCTGGGGGTGCCCCGAAGGTTCTGGAGCCGGGGCGGGGCCGGGCCCGCGGGGAGCGACCCTCCCGACCGCGCCCTGGCTCCTGAGAGCCCTGATTCGTGTGTGTGTGCGGGTATGGGATCCTTCTGCATTTAAGGCCTTGGGTGCTTTGCAAGTGTTGGTCCTTAAGGGCGGATATTGGTTAGTGATTATAATTAATTTGCACTCATACGCAAAAAACAAAAACAAAAACAAAAAAAAAACCACCCAAAAAACCCGAGTTCAGCTCAATTTACATATCAAATACCAGGTAACCTTAATTAACATTCCTTTTAATTATCAACACATTTCTTCCCAACAACTAACCCCCGAACTTTATTAACCGGTAACCTTATAACACTTAACCGTAACTCATTGTTAAAAACGAGGTCCAGTCTCCTGTTAAAATTTAAAGGTTTAATAAAAGGACAATAAAGGGACAAGGTATAGGGTAAAAAGTTACAACGTCCAGGTGAAGCTCGAAACCCTTGGCACGGAGCCAAGAGCACATCTGACATGGTGAGAGACTCTCTTTATATATTTTTCTTATTGCATCAGCCTGTTACATATTCATAGACAAGTATACATATTCAAACTTTTCTCCAAACTATTTTACATTTTCTAGGTACTCGTTCGCATGGCTCCTCCTTGGGTCTGCTTTTTTAGAGCATGCGTAGTTTCTTTGGGGACTCTAATATCTTCTTTTGTCTATTGGTGTCTAGCAGATGGTTATTGTCGATAGGGATGTCTAGTCAGATGGTTCTTTGTCGATAGAGATATCCTGGGGCAGGAGCCTGTTACACCCATGCTTATCCAACTAAGCAGGCGGTTTAATTATTTTAAGCTAGGTACATTTTAACACAGCTACATTAGCTACTACATTTAAGCTAAAACAAAAAGGCATTAAAGCATTTAAAAATGATTATATTTCTATAACAAAAGCAACTTCCACAAGGACCAACATCACACACATAGCATTCATTATTTGCGAAAAGCCAACACTATAATATGCATTTATAACATTCATCTATAACAATTCCTCCCTCTTTGACTTTGACTGGGCTTCACCCGCGTCATACCTTATTCCCGTTCCAATTCCTTTTGGTATATAAATTCCTCAACTTTTGGTGTTCATTATATATGTTATTCTTTTTTACCTCCCTGGGTGCCAGTTCTCCAGCTGTTTTCACCATCTTCATATTGTCCTCCATGATCTTATTGAGTGCGGCTTGGACAGATTTATTTATTAATTTCACCAGTCAGGGTATGGCACAGGGCAAAAACATGAATCCAGCTAGTGTACATAGGTCAAAGAACAGGGCTCTTTTCCAGAAATTCCCTTTCAATAGATCCTCCCACCATTCGGTGTTGATCAAGGGAGTCCATCTTTGTACTGGCATGTGAGCTAATTTCCTGATGTTACTGGTAATATTTTTGATTAGGTCTCTATTATCATCAATTTCCATACAACACCCGGACATGTTGAATCATCCACATACTCCCCCTTCTTCTGCCAGTAAATAATCTAGGGCTAGGTGGTTCTGATATATCGCTGACCTCATTTGCCATTGTTGAGATACAATGAGGTCAATTCCTAGAGCAGTCTGATTAGTTATGATTTCTAATACTGCCTGTAATCTGATAATCCAATTGAGCATGTAGATGGGAGTCCGGTAGCACCATGACCCATCCTGCGCCCAGGTTGCTTGGTCATACGTTTCGATTATTCTCTCCGCTGGCCATTCTTCGGCCTTCCATTTCTGTACTCCCCCAATCAAGCTGCGCCTACACCTATGCTTATCGAGCTCATCGTACAGCGGGACCCCTAAGGTTTTTCCTTGATTTCGGGGTAGCAAGAAAAAGGATGGTTTTATTACCCCTAGGGTACAACCTCCTGCCCAGTATTCAGGAAGAGTTACACAGGCACTATTACCACAGATCCAATATAACCTTTCGGGCGCCTCCCAGAAATTTCTGCTTGTCAACTTTACTTCTTTCCAGAATTTTGCTATTCCAGGAATATACTTAAACGGATTCCTAGTTCTAGTGGGACACTGATATGGACTTCGTGACTGTACATAGATACATCATTCCTCTTTGTTCAAGGCCCAGTATAATTCTGGGGCCTTAGGTACCCACCAAACTCAGTTCCCGTTGGTGATTATATATCTTTTGCAAGGCAAAATCCACACTTCAGTCTTGTAATAGGGCCCCTTCCTCCAAATACATTTTTCGCCAATTGGGATTGCCCTCAATCTCCAAGATTCTTCCGGTGGCCTTTGCCCTGTGGGTACAGACTGGCCACTTGTCAGTTTTAGAATTTCAGGCACACTCAATAGAATCCCCTCTCATGGCCATGACTCCAACATGCCGGTACTCCCACATACCCAGCAATCTTTAGCATTTAATTCTTTACCTATTTTCTCAATCATGTCTAAGAACGTGTTCTTACGCTCAGGTCCTAAATTCCTATTGTCCAATTTTATTTCTTGCCCGAGGCCCTTTTCCTTGACGATGTCTTCCTCGCCTGTCCCTTCACCCAAATACTTATTACTCGGTTTTCTCTCAAAGCATAGCCATTCCTCCCTGGCAGGGCATTCTCCAACCAGCTTCTCTTTAATAGCTCCCACATTTTTGGCTAGCCAATAAGTTCTCCCACCCTCTTCACATACTTGTAATTTATTATTATCGATACACTTTGGGTTGGGATGTGTATGGATCTGTATCAGTGCTACTTCGGCCTCTCCTGCGAATAATGGGTAATAACATTTTTCACATGATGGTATGCTGCTCACCGTGCTCGCGTAGGTGAAAACCCATAACGCTAGTAAGGGTCCAGTACAAGGGAACTGCAGAGACTTCATCTTCTCTGGAACTCCCGCTTCCTCTTGTCTGGGCTTGCCCCTTACCAATTTCTCAGGCTGGTGACTTTCCCTCCCCGTTGGACCCCTCATCCCTATTGATGCTCCCCCTTTTCTTATTTCCAATTGTTTGTGGCTGGAGGATGCGGTTCTGCCTTTTCTATAATGGCAAATAAAGATCATATTAATATCACATGATTTAATACAATAACAATATAAACAGGTACAATCAATTTCATTAATATAATACCCCTCATAGTTACAATAGAAGTAGATAAACATTGTTCGTATAGTTATATAGTCACAGAGTGCCTGTGTTCCCCAGTGGGTAGTTTTGTGTAAGTTCTGCAAAATCTTTTCCGCTAGTGTCTTGTTTAATATTCCTCTATGATCAGGTGTCCACCAATTGTCCTTGTCATCTTTCTCCATGTCTTCTTCCTCAAACTCTTCTTGGATCAGCCTATAGGTCCCATTTGGCTTTTTGACTGGGATTATCGGTGTCTTGTGGGGGGGCATACAAGGCTCTATTATATTCTTTTCTATTAATTGCTTACTGACCGGAGTTAATCCCTCTGTACCTTCCTTTGACACAGGGCATTGTTTAACTCTAATCACTTTGTCCTCATTTTTCATTTTAGCTTTGACCGGGGGTATATTTAAAAATGCCACTTCCCCTTCCTTTGCCCAAACTCTCAGATTAACCTCTTCTTTATCCTTAGCTGTCTGTACCATCATCTTTGCTACCATATTTCCTCATTCAGGTATCACTCCGATATTTAACTTGATTTGTAGATCTCTACCCAATACATTACAGCCCAGCTTCGGAATAAATAAGACATTTGCTTTAACCACCCTTGAATTTCCCTTAATTAATACTTGTTCAATCACCGGCACCTCAAATGATTCTCCCTTCACTCCTTTAACTTTGCACGTCTCCTGGCTTCTTTGATATGGGCGAGGTAGTTTACATATACATGATCTGTCTGCTCTGGTGTCCACTAAAAATTTATATTCTTCTCCCTGGGGTCCAATTTCCAAGTTTACCAAGGGCTCTGAATATTTCTTATGTAAACCCCTCAGGAGGTAGAGCCCCTGACACCCCTCATCTTCAGTTGTGTTGTCTTGAGATTTATCATATAATTTTTTATCTGCTATCAATTGTTGACACTGATGTTTCATGTGACCTCTTTTGCCACAATAATAACAGGTTCCATAGAACCCTTTGTTCTCTAGACCTTGTAATCCTCTATGGTCTCCTTTTAATTTTGACTCTTGTGTCTTTGTCTCTTTAATTAGAGCCATTATCATTTTTGTTTTGACCCTGGTCTTTTCCTCATCCCTTCTTAAATAAACTTTCTGTGCCTCCCTTAATAGGTCATTCAAATTCTTTTTGTGCCAATCTTCAATTTTCTCCAGTTTTCTCCTAATATCTGGCCAAGACTTTACTATGAACTGATTCCTAAGTGAAACTTGGCCTTCGTGGCTCTCAGGGTCAATGCCTGAAGTTCCTCTTTAATCTCTAACCATGCCATAGGTGTTTCGTCCTTTTCCTGTAGCGCCTCAAATGCTAACTCTGCATTATTTATCCAAGGCACTGATTCCTTGATACCTTTTATCACTAGCGCCCTGTAGTCCCTCATGTTCCTTCTTCCCATCTCGTCATTGCTCTCCCAATTAGGATGGTTGATAGGCATTTTGATTTCTCCTGGGGGTCCTTGCCTGTTTTCCCTTTCCCACGCCTTCATTCCTGCTGCCTGAATTAATTGAACTTCTTCTGGCATAAACAGTATGCTAAGGATTGAATTCAACTCCTCCCATGTATAGATACTAGGTCCTAGGAATTGATCGACCTGATTAGCGATCCCTACAGGGTCTTCCACTAAACTTTTGATCTCCTTCTTAAATCCCCTCACCTCTGATGCCGTAAGAGGTGCATTCACAAACCTTGTTCCTCCCACAGCTCCCCCCATTGGGACCTCCCTCAGTGGGTACATGTAACTCGTCTCCCTTTCTGCTTTGTAGCTTTTATTTTTGTATCGGGTATCATATGGGTGAGTAGTTTCTTTTTGGGAGTTATTATGCAAAGGCTTGGGTATCTCTTCCTTATTAGAAGTTCCTTGGCCTGTAATTGATCTGTCTGGGGCTGGCAGGACAATCTGCGGACTTGGTGGGATATTAGAAGTTGCCATAGGAACTAGGGACATAGGAGGTAATGGAGTGGTTACTGTAGACCTGAGGAGTGGGGGATGCATAGGGGTAGTAGGGGTGGTAATAGGTAAAGGGGAGGTTGGTGGGTCAGGTAATGAAGGATAAGGAACTGATGTTGGAGGCATGGAAGTATTCAGGAGAGGAGCCACTACCGGGGCAACCTGGGTATTTACAGGTACCAGTGGTGGTGCTGGGACCACAGGGGAAGGAAGTAGGAAAGGATCTGGAGGTGGAAGGTGTTCTAGAGGATCCCACTTCCTTGCTTTTTCTTTAGGGCTCCTTTCCTTTGGTTCCTTTTCTAATTTTAATACTTTAGCCTCTTTGCTTTCAGTAGCATACTTCAACCAACAAATAGCATAAACTGCCTCTTCCTTGCTCACTCCCCTTTTTGTGGATACAAATCCATTTAAAGTTACACATAACCACCTCTCCTTTGATCCATACCATGGCCAATAGATGGTTTTCCCTTGGATGGGTTTCTTTGGCCAAATCCTAGTGCAATACTTTTATCATCTTTGCTTGATCTAATCCCTTCGTGTAATCATTTTCATTCCACTTTTCCAACATTTCTCCCAACAGACTGTTCCCTGAGGGTTAGACCCCTTTTCCCTCCTTCTACCCCCTTTGTCCCTTGGCCCTCAGGGATGGGTGACCTGGTTTTAGGGAACAGGATTTTAAATCCTTGTTCCCTGAGGGTCAGGCCCCTTTTTCCCTCCTTCCACCCCCTTACCTCCAGGGATGGGCAGTCTGCTTTTTGAAGGATAGGCGTCAAATTTCTCTCCAAGCTTCCTGTCCTTCAGGGCCTGACTCCAGCCCCCCTCCCAGTTGTTTTGAGGCTTCTTGTTGTTAAAAAAATTTTATCTTCTTTGGGATTCGTAGGCGGATTTGCCAATCACCTCCAAGAAATCTAGGAGTGTGCTGGCAGTTTGACTGCCCGCATTCTCCACCAAAATTGTTATGGACGACTTGAGCCGAATTGTAAGTTTAACAAGATTTATTAACCAAAAAAATGCCAATTAATAACAATTAAAAAATTTAAAATAGCAACAAAGAAGCCTTCAGAACAATCAGGGATATATCCGCAAAACCGCAACTCTAAAAATTAGCAACCCCGGTGCGGGATTGGGTCCCTCTACCATCCGCAGTTCAGGTAAGAAAAGCCCCCTGCAGGGAGGGCTCAGTCTATTATACCCAGTCCATGCCTCGTTGTCATTGGCCGGTCCAGCTCTGGTATCCGCCTCCCTCTGTTACTCATTGGTGACTTTGATGTCACGTCTATTCTGTGACATTCTTCTGGAACCTTCATCCTTCTTCTTAGGTCTCTGATTGGCGGTTTCATACTCCTTGATGTAATGTTCCCCCCCCCCCCCCCACAGAACAGCCTTTTACAACGACTGGGTTAATTCTTATAACTATTCAATTTACATATCAAATACCAGGTAACCTTAATTAACATTCCTTTTAATTATCAACACATTTCTTCCCAACAACAACTAACCCCTGAACTTTATTAACCGGTAACCTTATAACACTTAACCGTAACTCATCTATAACATTAGTGCCATAGTTTTATTGAAGCTAGAACAATATTCTTACATTAACTGTGTTTTAGGCATCCATTTCCCTTGCTCCTGTGAACATTTTCAAGGCAGGTGCAGATGAAGAGAAGGCAGAAACAGCTCGGCTGGTAAGTTTAATTCTTGAAGAAATTGGTAGTACTTGAGGTAATTATCTTTTCCACCACTAAAAATACTTGCGCTATGTCACGATATGGGTCTTCTGTCTCTAACTAGCTTTCCTTGTCTCATGTCCATGAGCAGAAGGGAGGAGGAGTGTTGTTTATACTGAAAAGTAGAGAAACTCTTCATTGTCAAAACCAAAGTAACTCTACTGGAGCCCAGAACATTGGTGTTTTATTGGGTGGCATTTCTTCTGGCTTTGAGACAGACTTACAGTTTCTGTGAGATTTAAGTATATTTGATCTGGTTATCAAAATTTAGCAGTTAAGAAACTTGTACACAGCCTCCATTGAAAGAGGGCTGTGGAAGGGTTGATTAAAATGTCAAAAGCTATGTGATGGTGTATAATTCTTATATTACAATAGAAATAAATTGTTCCCTGCGGTATATTTATTTTCATTTCAGTCATCCTTTGTTGGTGCCATTGCCATTGGTGACCTAGTCAAGAGCACCCTGGGGCCTAAAGGCATGGTAAGTCAGCTGCAGGCTCTCAGTAGTCATACCTGTTAATTTAGCTTTAATAATTGCGGTGTGTTCTCAAGCAGTATTCTAAATCCCACATCTTGCAGGACAAGATTCTTTTAAGTACCGGGAGAGACAGCTCTGTGACAGTTACCAATGATGGTGCAACCATCCTGAAAGCTATTGGAGTTGACAATCCAGCTGCCAAGGTCTTGGTTGGTGAGTTCTTAAAGGCTTGTTATTTCTTAGTTTGTAACTCTATTATGGAGTTTTTATTTGTTCTTAGAAAAGTGTTCCTGAAATACTGTGAAAAAATGAAGGGAGAGGGAGCAGAAATCCTGAAGTAAGAAGGACAGGGTACTGCAAGAGTTGTGGAATTCTGCAAAAGTAAAATTGAGGTGTTTGCTACTCTTCAAAACTGTTCTTGTATCTTCTTTTCCCTCAACCTTGCTATGTCCCAGGAGTCAGAAGGGACAAAAGACAGCTGTGTGCCCCTCTTTTTGCAGTGGGAAAATTTAAAACAGAAATCTGTGGGGCAACAGAGGCTCTCTCCGGTTCTCCCAGATTTAAATCTCTGTCAGTGAGCACTGTACTTCTGGACAGAGTTTACCATTGTGAGCAACTCTTTTACTGTGCCAGTGGTCCAGTACTGGTGACAAGCAGGAGTCTGAATAATTAGGTATAAGGTTTCCTATTGATTTTGTTTTTGCTGGGTCCCAGTTTATCAGCAGTTCATGCAGCAGAGCTGATTATTCTGATCCTGTGTCTATACCTTAGAGCTTCTATCTAGCTGTCCTTCCTTTTGATAACCATCTTTAGGATTGGGAACACAGGGGAGCATCTTGATCATCACCAGGCTGAAACTGGTGCCTATGTTGCAAATAAAGAGCAGAAATTTGAAGGATGCTGAATTTCATTTGCATCTCATGTTTTTCTGGGTTTTTTTTAGAGTTCCCTGTTTACACAAAGAGTAAGATCTGTTTCTCTCCTCCTAATGCATGAGAAAAATAGCATTAATACTGTGTTTTCCTTCTTCAGATATATCAAAGGTTCAAGATGATGAAGTTGGCGATGGAACTACATCTGTCACAGTGTTCGCAGCTGAATTACTGAGGGTGATGTATTTCATTTTTTCAGATGTTTGCTTGTCAACGTGCTTCTGTGATACCACCAGTAGGAGGTGTCTTATCCTATGTTTGTGAAAGGGTTCCCAAAGCATGGGAAGGAATAGCTTGCTCCATTACTGTTGAAATTGATAGGGGATAAAGCAACCCTTAGGTATTGCATAATCATTTTTTGGGTATTATTTTGGACTATTATTCCTTATATTATTTTTTTTAAACTCTCAAGTATTTTAAATTGACTCTTAAAGGTCACTTCCTGACTATTGCACTGGGCAGCATACAGCACTGCTTAGTTGTGAGGCTTAGTCCTCTGAAATCCTTTTCCATAACATTAATGAGAAAAAACCCTGCTAAATTCTGTTCTTTGCTCACAACCTGAATTCATACTGTTCCTTTAAACTCTGTATGGGTTTTATGCTTCTGTAAAAATTTACACTGCCTAACTCTAAACCTGAAATTACTGTGAAAGAGACTTAAGAAGTGAGTAATTCTTCCTTGCAGAGCTGTGTCAGAAAGTCTGATCATCTCAGGTCCAGAAAATGGGAGCAAAAGCATCTTAGGGAATGATCCATTGCCAAGTTCCTCAGAAAAATGAAGATAGTTTTGTTTTTGACTGCAGTTTAAGTTGCATTCATAAATGAATGTGTCTTTTCTAGTTAGTGTAACTGTACTTTTGGGGGGGGGGAAATAATTATTGATTTCATTTAAATAGGAGGCAGAATTACTGATTGCAAGGAAGATTCATCCTCAGACCATCATTGCAGGCTGGAGAGCAGCCACAAAGGCTTCAAGAGAGGCACTTTTGAAAGCAGCTGTGGATCATGGGTTAGTAATGTCCATTCGCTTTAACTCTTCATAAAAAACTACTCAAGATCAAAACATCAATGTGAATTACAGTCCGTTGGTAAATTCTTCACTCTTATTAAAGTAGTGTGAAGGCTGAGTTCATGAATTTTAACAGTTGAGAAAAAAATACTGGTTTTTTTTTCAAGTGAATTACAGAAGCTTTATGATCCTCAAAATTACTTATGATGTGCAGAAATGAAATACAAGCTGTAATTTGCTCCCTGGAACAAAGATCTGAGCTGTTATTTCAGATTTCATACGCACATTTTAAGTGTTACTATTTCCCATGCCCAGCACTTTGAGAGTACAAACTTTCTAAAGCTGAATGTGAAAATTCTCCTAACAAAACTTATATTTCAACTAGAAGGTTGTGTTCTGGGACAGAGGAGGGATTCTGTGCTGCATTCCTCAAAAGAGAATATGGTACATATAGATGCAGGCTAGAAGAAGTGGGTAAAGACTCATGGTGGTAGCTTATGGCAGTTAAGGCTTTCAGACTTTCCACTTTAACTGAACTGTCTTTATTTTAGTAATGATGAAGTGAAGTTCCATGAAGACTTGATGAACATTGCGGGAACAACTCTTTCATCAAAATTACTTACTCACCATAAGGATCACTTTGTCAAGCTAGCTATAGAAGCTGTTCTTAGGTTGAAAGGTTCTGGTAATTTGGAGGCTATCCATGTCATTAAGAAACCTGGTGGAAGTTTGGCTGATTCCTACTTAGATGAAGGTAAGTCTTTGAGTGTTGACTGTGTATGCACTTGAGAAATAAAGCTGCTAAAGGTTACACATCTATGTAAACTTGTTATAGGAATGTCAGAGACTGAAAATAGTTCATGCCTCAAACATTGATATAAAGTTTTGATCAGAGAAGCTTCCCTGAAGATACCTGACTGGGACTTTGGACTGAGCCAAACTGCTGAGATTAGATAAAGGGAAAAGCGTATTGTTTAATCATCTTAGTCTAAAGGAAAGGAATTCATCCACAGAAGCTGAAGTCACCAGCTGTACTGAGAATCATTTCTGGCTGAGTTTGGGGTGGGGGGGGCAAAGCACAGCTCACAGAAGCCACGTTTACACAGCCCTCCCCCAGCTGAAGGGGGGAGGAGGATGGCGTAACCTCTGATCAGAGGCAATACACACGCATCCTCCAGTACACAAACTGGCCCAGCTGTGAAGCCTCCCCAACCCCACAAGCCACATCCACGGGACTCTCACGTGAGAGGCAGCTGAGGGGGAGTCACAATCTATCACAGACCCCCCAAAGTGCTCCCCCAGACGCCTTGCACCACAGGACTGTACATGATACAAGCAGAGCCTGCTGCTGGAAGCTGCCCCCTCCCCTAGGGGGACATGCCCAGACATCTCCACCTGGCCTGAGGGTATATCAACCCATGGCATTCTGTGCTTTTGGGGGGACTTCCACCATCGAGACCACCCGAAGAGGACATCAGGACACCAGCGGGACCCACGGAGTGGTGATACTTTTTGTCCCTGTCCCTCTCTGTCCCCCCCCATTTTTCTCTCTACTCTCCCTTTTCTCCCTTCTTCTCTCTCTCTCTCTCTCTTATATTTGCTATCAAATAAAACTCATACTATTGATTGGCATATGGTCTCGCTTGTACCTTAATTTGGGCAGAGGTATCTCTAAAGAACTTTAATAATTAGATCGTAACAAGGAAACACTGTTATGTTGTCATTAAATTGAAAGATGAGGGGATTTTGCAATAATTATTAATTGTTCTCCTTTTTTAATCTGAAGTTTTACAAGACCTTTCTTTTACTACAGGCTTTTTACTTGACAAGAAGATTGGTATAAATCAGCCAAAAAGAATTGAAAATGCGAAGATTCTTATTGCAAATACTGGTATGGATACAGACAAGATTAAGGTATGTGACAGAACTACTGTTGAGAAATTGTGTTTTTGTAAATGGAATTTTGAGACTGAACTCTCTTTTCTTTGATTTAGATTTTTGGTTCTCGTGTTAGAGTGGACTCCACAGCAAAAGTGGCAGAAATAGAACAGGCAGAAAAAGAGAAAATGAAGGAGAAAGTGGATCATATTCTTAAACATGGAATTAATTGCTTTATTAACAGGTATGTATTTCTTGGGAAAAGGGGAGAGTTATGTTACTTCCAATGTTCTAGTTCACTCTGCTAGAATAGGCAGTTAGTGCCCAGCAGGCAGTTAGGATCAAAGGGCTTATAACCTAAAGCATATGGCTGCCTGTGCTTAGTGTGCTAGTGTTTTTTCAGAGAAAGGGTATTTCAAAAAGTGTCATAGTTTGAATTTATTTTTTTTCTTAGCTTTGTATGTTTTCCTGTCAGTGTGTTTGCTTCTGTGTTGTGTAACATTCCATGTGTGGCAAGTGCCTCATACAATGACTGCTTTAGTAGCTTTCAGAAATCTGTCCTGTATCCATGCTGCTGATAGTCTGGTGTCTTTTTTTACTCTTATTTTCAAAGGTTTGTTCTGTGTGTGATGGTGAGATGTGTTTTAATTTTAGACAGCTGATCTACAATTACCCTGAACATCTCTTTGGAGCTGCTGGTGTCATGGCTATTGAACATGCAGACTTTGCTGGTGTAGAACATCTGGCTCTTGTCACAGGTGTGTAGACTATCTTGTATGAAGCTTGGAGGGGCACAGTATTTGTTTGATCATTAGTAAACATTAAACTGACTTAAACATACTTCTTTTTCTCCAGCATCTGTGAATAAAGGATCATCATGCAAAACATGGGATATAATTTAGCAAGTTAGTGCCAGTTAGTAATTTTCTTTCATATTTTAAAAATATTTTCAGTCCAGTTCCTGCTTGATAAGGTTTTGAAATGTTTGTTTTCTAAGGAAAAGATGAAACTTAGCAATTGAAAGAATAATTCTACAAGTTCATACTAATAGTTCTTGATTCTGTGATAACACTTTGTTCTAAATGGCTGTTGTTTGACTGTAATGATAGAGAAGACTAAAGAGTCATCCTCTGTTAAAAATGTGGGCCTGAGTTGTTGACTTGAGGTGGACCTCAAATGACATGAACCTGGATATTCTGAGTAGTGGTCAGCATAAATGTGATTGTAGTAACTAATGAAAATGAAACCTCTGGAATGCTACAGATAATTCTCATTGCTGAAGTAAGAGATAGTTAACTGGGACATCATAGTTGATTTTGAAAATGATCAGGAGGATGAATTTGCTTTGCAGGAGAAAGGAAAAGACAGTGGCTTGTTTATCTTAGCAAAACTGAAGTAGCAATTGTGTATAACTCTCAGTAGGCACATTGACACAGGCAAATGCTTGACTGAGTGCTTACATTCTGAAACAAACTCAAAGATAACTTTCTTTCTATGCAGAGCAAATGGGCCTTATCAGACCACACTGGCTTGAATAGTATAGCTGAAAAAAGGACGAGTTTTTAATATGCACAAACTCTGCTACAAATCATGGTTTTCCTTGCAGTGCTAGAACTACACAGTGCTACAAGCTACTGTGGAATAATTGAGCATGCATTGGGAGTGCATACATGTAAAGAGTTTTCTAATAGGAAGAGGAAAGAACTAGAACAGTGTCCTGTTCAAAGACATTTTGTTCTTTGTAATACCTGTGTTGTTTATGATGTGGCAGTTTACAGATGGTGCGCAGTATTGCTGCTGCAGCATGGAATGAGACTTGCGATGCAGAATGGTGGCCAGTGGTTTTCAGCCATCATCAGGCAGGCTCAAGTTTTAAAGCATTAGAGACTTCATTTAGTATTTTATAAATACTTAATCAGTAAATACTATGAAAACTTGAAACATACTGACATTTTAATGCTAGCAAAGACGAATGTTTGTTCTGTTATTAGACACAACTCACAAGCATTTTAGTCCTTGTGATGTGAAACAAAACATTGGTGTTTTAAGGATTTATCAGCATTGGTTAAAGGTTTCTGGTGCCATATGCTGACATGAGAAAGTCTTGACTTATCAGTATTGTTAATTTAAATTTATTTTGGGGCAATTACGAAGATGGGTTTTTTCACACACAACCCCCTCCCCCCCACTGCTTGGTTAGACCTTGCCTGAAAGGATGCTTTCATTGTGAGCTCTGATTTCTTTATGATCTTACACTTGTAGGTGGTGAAATTGCATCAACCTTTGATCACCCTGAGCTAGTAAAACTAGGAAGCTGCAAGCTTATTGAAGAAGTCATGATTGGAGAAGATAAACTCATTCATTTCTCTGGAGTAGCAATGGGTAAGTGTTTTATCACTAATGGTGTATTGTAACATTTGTGTTAATCCTCTGCTAATGCTGTTCAGCTTCCAGTGAGGCATGGGAATTCTGTAATGATGCATGTAACTGTTTTTATTAAAGCCTTGCTTTTCAGTAAAAATCCTGCACAGTGTCATGGTTGAAACTATGGATGTTTCGTGTTACGTAAATGAACATATAATCATTTCTAAGGATGGGAACCAAGGTTTCTGCTTTGGGAAATTCAGTTGACAAGAAAAGCAGCAATATGTCATACTTAAAGAGCTTGAGAGCTTGTTCTAGTAAATGGCAATACTCTAAGTTTTCAAGGAGTTTTGAGGTGATACTAATTTTCTGTTAAATTAAATAAAGTGTTGTGGAACCAAAGCAATAGCACTGTGTACATAATTTGATTCTACCTTTGAAATGTCATCATGCTTTCTTTCGCTCCCAAAATTCAGTAATACAAAACTTGACTGCAGTGGTAGCAAAACCATTGTAAATGCTTTGTGATAGCCCATTTTTGTGTCCTGGTTTCTCTTTTTAATCCTTTTACATTTGCGGTTTCTAGGTGAAGCTTGCACTATAGTTTTGCGTGGAGCCACGCAGCAGATCCTAGATGAAGCAGAGAGGTCTTTGCATGATGCTCTCTGTGTCCTGGCCCAGACTGTGAAGGACACAAGAACTGTGTATGGTGGAGGTGAATATCAGATTCTTTGTACATGTCACACATTTCGTATTACTGTACACGAGATATATAACATCTGTGTGTCTTCAATGAATAGGTTGTTCAGAGATGCTGATGGCTAATGCTGTTGCAGAACTTGCTGTCAGAACACCTGGCAAAGAGTCTGTTGCAATGGAGTCCTTTGCTAAGGCTTTACGAATGGTAGGTTTATTTAATCAGATTGCTGGATTAAGAGACAAAGTTTCATGGCATTTACTAATTGTGACATCAGATAGTTGCTTTACTTTAAAAGTTTTGATTGTCCGAAGTAAAAAAGTGAAGTTTAGCAACACGTCTTGGATAAAAAAAGGGGGAAATTGGATTTTTGTCTTAGGAAAAAAGTACTGGTGTTTTAATAATTCTGCATGTTACAGAATTGTGAATGTTCATATGCTAGCCCTCCTCTAATTAGTTCTCGCTCACCTTACCTGCTAGTTTAAGGTGCTGCAGAAATAGTCCATAAAAATCTCACTTTATGTAGTTGACAACTGATTTAGAAAAGAGCAGTCCTTCTGTTCCACTGATGCTCTAGTGCCGTTTGGGTGTATTGATACACTAGTACTCTAGTATTAGTTTCTAGTCTTGCACTGGAGATTGCATCTTAGTAGGAAATAAGAGTGTCACAAGAAACATTAGTAGAGTTGTGCTAACTGTCAATTTGAGAAAAAATTTGCTTTTTGCAGTTTAAATTAGGGAAAACCTTTCTCCCAAGAAAATTAAATTCAAGAGCTTAGAAACACTTGGCATTACCTCTTCAGTCAGCACATGCAAGTTTGCACTGCTGTCATAGAAACAGTGAGCAGAATGATCAGGTGGTTAATGCTTACCAGCAGGCTTTTGCTTTTTAAATGAAAACATTTTTCCAGTTGTAGTCTGAAATGATAAAAGACAAGATACTCTTTATCTTCTGTCCATGTAAAATGAACTGACAAATCTGCTAACATGCTTCTGTCCTCTTAGGTACTTTCTTACAATAGGGTCTTGAAATTCTTAGAAAGGTAGTTTGGGTTTTTTACTTTTTCCTTATCTTCTGATCACAGTAACAGATCATCTGGCATGTTTCTGAAGCATCTTCTTGAAATTCAGTTGTAAACTAATAACATCAGGATATGTTTCATGTTGACTAGGGATCAGTCCCTATGTTAATTAAAAACAACCTGTGTTTATCTCCTTAGATCCCAACAATAATAGCTGATAATGCTGGCTATGACAGTGCTGATTTGGTTGCTCAGCTCAGAGCTGCTCATAGTGAAGGGAAGACTACTTATGGACTGGGTAAGGGGCTCAGTTTTACTTCTATGTTTGAATCGCTGTTCGGCCGGTCCATTAGGCTCGTTACAGTTGTTCATGTATGTCTTTCACATATATTCAGCTGGGAGAACTGAGTATGTTGATTTGTTTGCTTTGCATAGAACATGGGTGTACAGCACTACATTCTTTTTCTGTTCTACCAGGCTTTTGACAGTAGAGTGAAACCCTTGTTTTTGAAGTTGATGGTTTTCACCTCTAAAAAACACTTTCCTTACAGAGGCTAGTTATAGGAAGCTTAAAAAGAAAAACATTGTTTTAAAATCAGCAACCACCTAAAAACCCAGAACC
The DNA here is from genome assembly GCA_034509425.1 of Eopsaltria australis. NCBI lineage: Eukaryota > Metazoa > Chordata > Aves > Passeriformes > Petroicidae > Eopsaltria > Eopsaltria australis. The sequence continues at coordinate 611,171 of JAVTVJ010010810.1, read as the reverse complement.
AAACACATCCTTCCCCTTGCCCCTTCCCCCCTACCCCCAAAATTAAAACCCAAACAACAGCCACAGAGTTGTGGAGAAGAACCCTGAAGTTAATATACCTAAGAAAATACTGCTGAGAGTCCTGTTGGGATCTTGTCTCCTCATCATGATGTATAAAGTTTTTATCATTAATTGTTTGCATGTAATTGCAATATTAGGCTTAAATCAGGAGTCTTGAGGTAAAAGACTTTATTTAATACTTCCCTAACTATCAATGTAGTTCATTTGAGCAGGTAAGGTACTATGCTCTCAGCTTTTTGTAATTTCCTTAAAAAAATGCTGAGTTAAAAAAACAAAACCAAAAAACCACCTCTTAATGTATTTCTTCTTCCAGATATGAAAGAGGGTGTCATTGGGGACATGTCAGTTTTGGGAGTAACAGAAAGTTTCCAGGTCAAGAGACAAGTTTTGCTGAGTGCAGCTGAAGCAGCAGAAATGATTCTTCGTGTAGACAACATCATTAAAGCAGCACCAAGGTATGATCAGAGAGTCTGCATGGTCCGTCACAGTGGTGTAGAGTAAACCTCCTTCTGTGGAAGAGTAACGGTGCAGAAAAGTCTTGTTCCAAAAATACTTTACATCAAAGGAAACCTGACATCTGACATACTGATGTTCATATTAGATAATTTTATTGCATTAGCAGTATCATCAAGCCTTTAGAGCCATCAGTGAACTTAAATTGCTGTGCCTGAGTAATGCCTAATCTTAATCATAGGTCACCACTTAAACATCTGCACAAGTGGCTGACCAAAATGTAAGGGATCATGCTTTCTTTTTTCTTTTGGCAAGAATTGTAGTGAAATGTCCAGCTGCTTCTGAGATAGAATCTGCAGCTAAAACAGAAACATGTTTATTAAAAGGGTTGGGAAGAATTGCCACTGATAGGCAGGTTATCTCATGGATGCCTGCTACCAGGTAGTTTTCATGGCTTTTTGAATCACAGGATTTTTATTACCATGATCATGGATGGTGTGTCAGCTTTGAGGTGGTACTGCTTTTTGTGCTGTGAGATAAAGCTGTCACTGAACACAAAATACCAACTAAAGATTAAAAATAAGGGTTGGTGGGGAGGGGCTGGTGGACATCATTGTGGTGGGAATTCTCTGATTTTTCTTTTTCTCCCCAGAAAACGTGTACCAGACCATCGTCCCTGTTAAATTTTCTTCAGTACCTGAGGATGTGTGGACCAGATCTCACCTAGTAATTTTTTTTAAAGGTCTAGTTTTTGTGAGGTTATGGAACAGAAGCTTGAGACAAATGGATCTCCATCAATGGCACTGTCTTCAGTTGGTTTTTACTTACTGGAGCTTTTTTGTGTTGTGGGGAAGAATTCACTTTCACGGGTGTATAAACAAGGGGTTTTATACAACCCTATTCATTCTGTTCCTTCCAGGTTCCACTTAAAATACACAGAAAAAAAAAAAATTCAGATTCCCCAAAGTTGCATTTCTTTCTGTAGAACCAGAAAGGGCAGATCCCTTAGGACAACTGCGGTGCATATCCTCTGGCCTCGGCTGCTTCAGGGAGTGACTAAGCCCTCATGGCTCACTGGTTTGTGTTGCCCTGCTGTGTTAGTGTAAGTGGTGTATTCCAGTCCTGGCTGCATAGGTTTTGAGTTGGGGTCCTAGAAACAGGCTCTGAAGTTAGATGGTATCTTTTTCTAGTGACACTGGAGTATTATGTAGAGGGCACTTGGCAGAAAATGTGCCAAGCTCCGAAACACTGACTTCCTGCCCTCTCTGCCCCACCCCTTTCATGTCTGTTGTAGCCCATCTTTATAATCGCTTTCCTATTCTAGTAGTTGCTGCAAAGGCAATGTGTTTTTTGACTGGACTGGTTTCTTTGTGCTTAGGTTGTAAGGAAGCCTGTGATGCCTGCAGCAGTCTGCTCACAGAGTTGTGACAATTGTAAGCAGAGACAAGCAGGGGCCCTGTCTGTGTGGGGGCCCAGAATGGTGCCTGCCAGGCCTTGTGATCTTTCTGGCCCTTGCAACTGTAGTGCAGCACCTGGCAAACACCAGGCAAGTCTGCCAAAGCAGAAAGATTAAATTGAAATAAGCAAGTATGTGTGCAAACACTTTTCTCCCTTAGATTTCTTAAAATGAAGGGAATCTGCTTACAGAATCCTCCCCTTAATTCTTGACATGGACTCTTCAGCTCTCCAGAAGTGACGGTACTGTGTGGAGGGAGCTGAGTGAAACACAAACCACTGATAAGCCAGTGAAAGCACACTCTTCCCCATCCCCTCAGATAAATACAGTACCAACTCAGTTCTGTGGGATATAAAACATTGACCTTGGATATTAAAAAAAGCACCCCAAACTCATGTCCTGCTTTCCTTTTTGTAGGAAGAAATTGTTAGAACAAGACTAGATAAAGAATTTGCAGTTAATTCCAAAGAAGGATGGTTTAACTTGGCAAGATGCTAGTATACTTTTATTTAATTTGACCAGTAGCACTCTATATGGGTGCCAGCCAGATCCAAATTTGGACTTCATCTAGCAAGACAACAAGTGCTAGTAGAATATATATTTCCAGATAATTTTTCAAGCATGTAGATGACATTAAGCAGTCATGAACTGGCATGGAATCAAACCTTTTCTGGGAAGTCAACTGCCACTTCTGCAGGCTGTGCTGGTGAGACAGTTCTACTTGAAGAGTGCCACCAAGGACTCCACCCTTGTTAAAAAAGCTGTCTTTCACCTAATTCAACCATGCTATAGAGTCTAAAGTTTAAACTGTCACTTTGAGCCAAATTTCTGTTACTCAGTTAAAGCTTAAAAAAAATGCATTTTTAAGGGGTTCTGAACTGGTCCAAGTTGCAGGCTCGAGAAATACCCAGCAGAAATCAGCTGAGTAAACTTTGCCTGATCTTCAGATTATGTGCAAGCCTACAGTGACAGGCTCACAGCCCTGGATTTTATTCATGCAAGTTTACCTTTGCAGCTCTTGTGGCTTTTCCTTTTTAGTCAGGCTTTGACTGTCTTCTTTGCTCCTGCTTGAAACCTTGTCCTGTACAGCTGCCCTTAAGAGGCAATGTTGTCAGTAACAAAACCCAGCAGCAAAGCCTACAGCTTTCCTCACCATCATTTGAATGCTGCTCAGCAGTAATGAAACAGTTGTCACAAATTTTGCAGGAAGAAAGAGGAGAGCCTCCTGTACATATGTGCTGTTTCCTTGATAGTGCAGCTGGGACTCTGCTACCACTTCCCACTCAGCAGACAGAGAAACCTTCAAGATGTTGCTGCATTTCAGATAAATAATTTGAGACAAATGCTGTGGGTTGCTTTAGAGCCGTGGGTCTCAGCAGTGATCACCTTGAACAGTGGCTTCCAGCTGAGCTGGGACATCTCAGCAAAGTGGAAGGGAGAAGAATGAGCCCATGGGTGAGGAGCAGCAAGTCTATATGTGCTCCATGCTATCCATCCATGCTATCCACCCATGGAAAACATCTAAACTGAGTCTTCATCTCTACTGTGAACTCTGAGTGGTCCCAGCAGGGGAGGAGGGGGAAAGGGAAGAAGTCTTCTAGGGAGAGTGCTGGGTGCTGCCCAAAGTCGGGTGTCTGTACAGGAGTTTTGCTGTCACATCATCTCCAAGGTGGTGCACGTACTCCTGATGACTGCCAGGCGGTGTGGTGCTCCCTGGACAGCAGCAAGCCAGGGAGAGGTAGAGGTTGGGCAGGGGTGTGGCCCCTTGGCCAAAAGGGGCACTTGAGCATCAGCAGGGCTCAGCTTCTGGCTTGGTCTTGGCAGCAGGAGATAGCAATGGTTTCTCATCGAGTATGATTTCTATCACTGCCCCGGATCGCTTGCGGGGCTCGGGGGTCTCCTCTGACCATCTGCCCACCCTGCGCACCCCTTTGGCCACTTGGGTCATTCCTGCAGGGGTTGTGGTCATAGATCACCAGCTTCAGGTTGGGGAGGTGGGCAAGGCTGGGGAAGTACCGGATGGAATTGCGATCCACGTTGATCACCTCCAGGAAGGGCATGTCCAGGAGCACGGGAGGGAACTCGGACAGCAGGTTTCCTGAGAGCCAGATGGTGCACAGCTCCTGCAGGCACTGCAGCTGGGGAGGGAGCGTGCGCAGGGCATTGGAGCCGGCGTGCAGGGTCTTGAGCAGGCTGAGCTCGCACACTACTTCAGACAGGTACTGCAGGCAGTTGGACTCGATCCAGAGGGTCTTGAGGTTCTGCAGGAGTCAGAGCTCGAGGGGCAGGCTGCAGAGCTTGTTGCCCAGGTAGAGGATGCACGGCTGCTTCAGCGTGCACACAACTAGGGGCAGTGCTTTGAAGTTGTTGAAGTCCAGTGCCAAGATCTGCAGGTTTTGCAGCTGCTCCAGCTCAGGGGACAGATGGTTCAGGTTGTTGTCACTCAGGTACAGCTTAACCAGTTCCCTAAAAGAGCAAATGTGCACAGGCAGCCACCTCATCTGCCTGCCAGTCAGATCCACCATTTTATCCACTGGCATCTCTTCTAGGTCTTCTAGGAGGTACTTCTGGCACTTGCTAGAGGGCACAAAAGCAGCTATGGCTTTCAGATTATTGCCCATCTCGGGATTTTGTTTTGGGATGGCTGGGACTGCGAGGGACAGGGTCCCACCTTGGTCTTCTGCTGCTGCACACTGGCCTGTTGGTAACTCATTCTTCCCAATATAAGGCTCTGTTTACATGGCACCAGCCATTAATCTCAAGGGCTCTGAAACGCTTCTGATAACTGAATGAGTGTTTGGTGATGGGAATTATAGACAGGAGACTTCAGGGCCCAGGTCTCCCTCTCTCACCCACACTCCCACTCGCTCGCCCCTCCCGAAAACATTCTTTCCTTCCTCTTGCACACTGTAAATGTTCTCTGATTTTGCCCCAAATGAAATCAGGGTCACGCCAATGTCCCAGCCCCTCACCTCTTGCTGTAGCTCTGCTGTCTGTGTAGCCAACGTAGGCAGCAAGGATGGGCTTGGGAAAGTAAACACCACAGCAGACCAAAGTTTTAAGCTCAGATGTTCAACTTCCATGAAACTGTCAGCAGAAATGTCGGATATAATGAAATTTTTGTTTAAAATACCTGTCAAAACTTGACTGACTTTTAAGATGATTGGCACTTAAAGAGATATATTTTGAAAGGTGCCAAATACTTGGATTTCAGAGTGTAACTTGCCACCCAGTACTTAACTTAAAGCTTTAACACAAATACTTGGCAAACTGCTATCTTGAGCGATTCTACTATTTATGTTCCTAATTTAATGGTATTTATTATAGCCTCTGGCACTCCTGAATGTGTAGGGCCTTTTTCATTACATTATGTTTTACTTCTTGTCTGTAGGGCCTTTTTCGTTACATTATGTTTTACTCCTTGTCTGAATCCCAATGTAATGTGCTATCACAAATTGCCAAGGCTGTTCTCCATCCACCTTCCAACTGTGCTGCAGTTCCCGTGTCTGTACTAAAACCTGTCAAGAAACTCCCATGGATTTAATTCCATCAAGATTCTCACTTGTTATGAGTGAGATAAATTTGATTTTGAAAAGTTATGGCTATTTAGATGTGACAATATAAACTGTTCTCCTCTCATCAAGACCCATTTTGCTATTCAGTTCTAATTTCTAGGAGCATTCCCATGTGTAGGAACCTCTGCATAGTTTGACTTGTTGAGCCACTGCTATTTCAAGCTTTCCTGGGGACTAATATGTATCCCTGCCCACGGCAGGGGGGTTGGAACTACATGATCTTTAAGATTCCTTCCAACCCAACCCGTTCTGTGATTGTCCTGCCTGTGTGTTGGCCATGGCTCTACCATGAACTTTGGATGTGAAAGCTGGCAGAGTGTTTTAAGGTTAAATAGCCTTTTCAGCACCTGACTCTTTGCTTAGATATCTACAGCTCATTGCTGTCGTTTTTCACACTTACAATAATTTAGGGAGAATACTTTCTTTGAACAATCTGCAATTGGTTTCGGGGTATTAGGTGCTATACTACCAAAATCCATGACTGCTGAGAGCCACACACTCTTGAAAAACAAAAGGCAGAGCCAACAAAAGATTGAGGAAAAGGCACCACTTAAGGTGGCCTTTCTGGTCAAATCTGGTTATATAGAGCTCTCTACTATCACTTGCTTTCAAATGTAAAGCAGCCCTTAGCTATCAATTGGCTGTAGGCTATAGGATGTTTATGAGCCTTTTCCCCACAAGATGAGTGGCTGTGCCACGCAGCAGTGATGCTATGAAATGTATGGAGGACTTCCCTGGGAGGAGAACAATAGAGAGGACACCTGGAAAACAGTATTGCAGCAGGACAGAGAACAGTGAGTGCTGAGACTTGAGTGCCATAAAATAGGTTTTGGATGGAGAAGCTGAGCAGAGTATCAAGCCTGGAGAGCAATGTCACAGTCATCTGTGGTGGTGTTGGGGAATAGAGGGCCTGAAGGTTCCTTCTGATGGCGGGACGTGCTGTGCATGGCATCCCAGCAGCAAGAGGCCAGCTTGCACTGCATGAGCATCTCCCTCTAGACACTTCTGTGCTGCTTTGACACTGTGCTCTGTCAGAGGATCACTGTGGGGAATGTGTCAGCGGGTTGTTGTATTTGTTTTTCATTTCTAAACAGCCGTGGCACCTTCTGAAGGCAAGGATCCCTCCCCTTAAGGCAGTGTGGGCTACAGGTGTGGAAAACTAAATGCATTTGGCATAATTAATAATGAATACATATCCACAGCAAAGCCTTGTCTTTTAGACAAATCTTTTCAGATAACTGTTGCGGTGGTTCGGAACCAGAGGACTTCCAGACAGGTTCCACGGACAGAGGGTTTCCCCCCAGAGCTCCCAGGGGCAGCGATTGGACCACCAATCCACGGACCCAAGCTCCTGCTATTGGTTACTGGACTTGCCTGTTATGTATTCCCACTCTGGGAAATTACCTGTCACTCCATAGTTCATTCGTTGTTCTCTCTGTTCCCCTCCCCTCCCTAAACCCCATTTGATCATGCACCCCAGCCCCTCCCCTGTATTGCCCCCCTGCCCTCATCCTATTGGGTATTGTTCCTCCCTTAAATACCGATGTAATAGGCTGCTCTTGGCTCTTGGTTCATGTGCTCCCTTTGGAGGCAATAAACCTACCGAAATCACATACCAAGAGACCTCCTTCTCTGGTAGTTCTTTGCTGTTTCACCACGCTCCGGGGGCAACACCTCCCCGGACCGAACGCGGACCAGCTGTGCCCGAAGTAGGCACTCCGAGGAAGTCTTCCAGATCGCGAACGACTTCCTAGGGTAGCGCTGGGACTCTGCTGCCGGTACCAGGGTGGGACCGAAGCAGGGAACGCAACAGATAACCTATTAATCATAACAACATAAGAGCATAGCTAAGAATATATTAATGATATAGCTTAGGCATATTTTTCTCTATAATCCATATGTAGACAAATAACTTTGAAAAGTACCTTACATCTGCAGATATGGATATGGATATATTTTTTTTCCTACTTGAATTGCTTCTCCTTAATGGAACTTTTAAGCTGCAGATAACTATTTCTTAGGGATTCTCTGCACTGTAGTTTAATCGTTATTCCAGCTTATCAAAAAAGGTCACGATGACCTTTTGTTGCTGCATTTTGTACCTGTGTTAGCTAAATGAATGTCTGCTGGGAACATAGTGTGAGATCAGAGAATTTGGGAAAGAATAACCTTTGTGTGTGGATTAACAAAGGGCTACACTTGCAATAAAATGAACAATCACGTTCTTTCTGAGAATCAGCCATTCAGTGGAGGCACTAAGGCAAAGGCAGTCCCCACAGTAGACCCAGGCAGTGTTTTGAAAGCCACTTTGTGTCTTCAAAGTTATTGTGGTGCCCTCCAACACGAACATTGACTTCCCAGAAGCATTTGTAGCATTTGAGGAAAAGTTCAAGTGATAAAGGCACTCAGCACAGACATTGTCTTGCTCTTGTCAAAGCTACACTGCCCTACCCAAGGGCATGACATCTGCTCTGCTGTGCATCAGGTGACAGGTGGGGGCTCCTTGAGAAATGCCTTTGCTTTCTAGAAGTTCACAAATGGCCACATCTTTGCTCACCATTCCCATTTCCAGCACTCAGCTCTTGCAGCTCAGTGTCTGGGATGACTCGGACTGAAAATGTGGTCATTCGCTGATAACTTGTGTCCAGGAGAAATATGGAATACTACTCAGAGCTAGATAATTGAAAAAAAATTATAATAAAATAGAAATCAATACAAAAGATGCATTTTTGAGATTCTATTATTTTTGAAACAAGCTATTATAATAGAGATGCTGGTGCTTTTTCAGATCCAAAGTTCTGCCCACAGCTATGTGATGACACCAGGCTCAGCCTTTGCTGAGTTTTTTTAGCCCTTACAATTCTGGAGGTACATTGGAAAAAGCAAACTATGTATTTCAAAATCCAGGGGAACTAATAAATAGAGCTCTAAACTTACTGATTTTAAGACTCTCATACCCCTCCTCAATCAGTCTGACATAGCAAGGGAAGGGACTTAAAGGAGCAATTTTTGTTTGCTTTGCATTTATTTAAAGTCTGTGACAGGCATTTAGACCCCTTCTTGGTTCACAAATGCTGTGTGTTTGGGTTTTTCTGCTGTATTTTCTTGACATTACTGCTGGAGCAGATGATGACAACTCCTGCCTCCTCCATGTCCTTTGACATTCACTCCTTGCTGTGCTATTGCACATCTACTCTCTTTTGGGAGAATTACTTAGTTCCAGTTCACCTTTTCATAGTGAGCAGTTTATTTTAAATACATGGTGTGTTGTGAGGAAAAAAACATAGTTTCCCTTTTCCCAGCATCCTACCATAGCCTTTTGAACAAAAATGGCTGATTATTCAAAGTAAGCTTTATTACATGCTAGTCTGCATTATGTGGTTGCTTACTGCTCTTTCTTGTGCAGAGGAAAGATTCAAAAACTCTTGTAAGTAAATTGCAAACTCAGTGCTCAGCTTCCTCCTGGGCAACTGATGGGTTGGGGATTGTGCTCTACCAAATCAGCCTCTTTTTGACACCATTATTTCTCTGCAGGCTTGACTTGAACCCAAGTGTCAGGCAGGGGTGGGAGCCACTAACCTCAGGAAACTTGCAGGAAAATAAATCTAAGAGAGCTCTTCCAAATGTCTTGCTAAAATGTCTGCAAAATTATTGCTGGTTTTTACTGTATGTTGCAGTATTGTACTGCTGTGTTTTTTACTTTGAAGATCCATTTTATGGGGTGGCAGTCACATTTATGTTTAGACTGGAGCTCTCCCATAAATAGGGAATTAAACTTGAGCTATTCGGGGCTGACTTGTCACAACCCATCAAATGTCTGTCTGCTCAGCCCTGCTGAAATGTCTCCATGCAAAAAGGAAATGGTTATATATTATCTCCTCTTTCTCTGCATTGAACACTTCTGAGCAACATCTCACCAAAACAAGCTTGAAAACCAGCAAGTCCTTGGACTGCTTCCTCTTTTGCAGTATTCAACGCAGGGGCATTGGACTTCTCAGATGCGATGGTGATGTTGTGCAGAGTTCTTTATTATACAGATAGAGACTAAGACTACTACAGATCACTCTATGACTACTTGCTAAGACTACTCCTATGACTCCTAATATGGCTACTGCCATGGCTACTCCCTTATGGCTACTGCCTACTACTACGCAGTGAAAATTCCCTTTATACCATCTCACACACAGGATGTGCCATCATATAAACAGAAAAGATAAACAATACCCTATAAGGTCACAACCTACAATACTCTCACATAATAGGTGCAGAAGGCCACAAACCCATGATCCTCTTTCCCATGCCCATCCCTGGTGTCCTGGATATGCTTCCTGGTCACCTCCGGGCCTAGGGAAGGGGCTCACCTCTGGGCCTTCCAGGCCTGGTTTCTATAACACACATAGTGTGACCCAACAATTCCCCCTTTTGTTTTAATTAACATAGCTTTGATTATGCCATTACCAGCCATTTGTCATAGGCAGTGCAGTAAGTGGGAAACACACATAGCTAGACATAAGAATACTCCTAACACCCATGTGCTAAACATTCTAAGTGATCTATGTTATCTTGTGATTGTTCATGACTCAATAGTTCAGCAAATCAGTCTCAATTACCTTGTCTCTGAAGGTTGTCAATCAGAGCAATACCTTATGGAATTCTGGAATACTATAATAACATCCAGAGTCTGCAACAGCTGGCATGCCTTGTTTCAGTGAGGACATGGAAATCCCTCCCAGGAAAGGTCCCCAAGTCCACCCCAAAAGGGATCCAGCTGATATAAACTCAAATTATTAAATCAAACCCGACTTAAGTGTGATTTGGATGCAGAAGCACCTGGGTCTGTTGGTAGATGTCCGACCAGGTAGGGCCAAGGCTTGGCCAGAGCCAAGGCCTTAACTGGAACAGCCTCCCTGACATATCTTATGAGAAAGCTGTTAGAAACAGCAGCTGGGAAAGCTTCTTAAATCAGTTATGGTACCATAAACATTATAAATAATTAAAAGAATGCATATGCATAAATGTACGTAACCTTAACAGAACTTAATCTTTACATATTATAAAAATACAGTGAATTCACATTATAACATTATAGTATTATTAACATATTAAATACAGTGAATTCACAATATAATATTAATAACATTTATAGCCATTAGTGAATTCACATTATAATAACACATTTTTAGGTATTAATACATTCACATTATAACATTGATAACACATTGGTAGTGAATTCACATTGTGATAAATATATATTATAGTGTTGGCTTTTCGCAAACATTAAGATGAATGCTATGCGTATAATGTTAATCCTTATAGAAGCAGCTTTTGTTATAGAAATGTAATCATTACTAAATGCTTTTTCCTTTGTTCTAACTTAGATATAGTTGAGAAATAACTAATATAGCTGTGTTAAAACGTACCTAACTTACAATAATTAAACCACCTGCTTAGCTAGATAAGCACGGGTATGACAGGCTCCTGCCACAGGACATCTCTATCAACAACAACCATCTGCTGGAAACCAACAGACGAAGGAAAATATTGGACTCTCCAAAAGGACTACGCATGTTCTAAAAAGGCAGACCCAAGGAATGGCCATGCTAACGAGTTCTTGGAATATGTAAAATAGTTTGGAGAAAAGTTTGAATATGCATACTTGTCTATGAATATGCAATAGGCTGATGCAATAAGAAAAGTATATAAAGAGAGTCTCCTATCATGGCAGGTGTGCACTTGACTCAGTGCCAAAGGTACCCAGCATCCTAGGTGTTGTAACCTTTTGCTCTATCTTGTCCCCTATTGTCCTTTTATTAAACCTTTAAATTTTAACAGGAGAGTTTACCTCGTTTTTCACAACATCATACCATTATGATATCAATAACATATACAGTGAATTCACATTATAATATTATAATATCAATAACATATTCAGAATTATTACATTTACATTATAATATCAACAACACATCCAAAGTTATTAATACAGCAGGTGTTATGACTCAACAGTTATAGCTTACTGGTTTCTCTGTCCAGCCTGGAGAAGTACGACAGATTCCAGCTGGCTATATTTCCAGGAATGCCCCTGTCCCCAGGGCACTCTGGCAGCGTCCCGTAAACACTTAGCCAGAGAAACTGCGGCCTGCGGTGTGGTGCAGGAACGGTCCAGTTTAGCTATCAGCTGAAGATGAATAACGAGAGGGCTCTTGGAGTGCCTTTAATTCTGAGTGGCTTTATTGCAGGGTCTTCACACAGAGGGAAGGCAGGAATCCAAGAGCCCGAGGGGCCCTCAGACACAGTCTTAAGTGTTATCACGTACCACCAATCACCAGGGGGTTTGGGGGAGTATAGGGAAGGTCCAGAGTTACTTGGTCCTATGGTGTCCTGGGTTAGGCCAGAGGGGTCAAAATCTAGGAAGTGATCTGTGCTGCTGGAAGGAATACAACTTCCTTCCTGCGAGAGAGAGAGCCAATAATCAGGTAGTTTTAAGGATTGATAGGTAGGTAAACCAATTAAAAAGTTGATCCGCCTTCGAGGAAAAAACCCTATATAAGCAGAGACTCTCTGAAGCTCTTCCTCTTTGGACCTGCTGCTGCTGTGTAGAGAGGAGCAGCTCCTGCTTCTCTCGCTGGTAAGGCCCCCCCCCTACCTCCTTCCAAAGGAGGGATGGGGGGGGGAAGGGAGGTTTTACGGCAGCCGTGCCGCTGCAGCCGGGCAGGCATGGGGGAGGAAACGATTAGAATTTTCAGCAGATCCAGCTCAGCCGGTGTGTCAGCTACACAAGAGAGAGAGCCGGGCCAGGCAAGGACCGGGCCGGACTCCATCCAGCTCGGGCCAGGCCCTGCCCTGTCACCCCGGGCCCAGATGGCCCTACCAGGCCGAGCCAGCTTGGCAGAGCCAGGCAGAGACTCTTGAGAGCGTCTGGCATCCAGCTCCGACCTGTTCAAACAGCCCGGCAAAGAGCACGTGATCCTCACACTGCTGGAGAGAGAGAGACAGAGATTAACTCTCTCCATGCCTGGACTAAACTCACAGACACCCATCCTTCCTCGCAGAGAGAGGAACGAGTGAGGACATCGACATAGTGCAGCGCAGAGACTTTACAGTCAGTGAGGAAAGCAGAACTGATACTTACAAAGAGGTGTATGGGAAGTTGCTTCAAGAGTGAAGCTGAAAACTCTTTTGGAGAACCATGGTTGGGGACTGAGCTAATAAATTCTCTGTAATATATGAAGATATAGTCCAAAGGGGGGATGTGAGGTTCTAATTGCAGCCAATGAACTGAAATACCTAAGTACAGACAAGTAAGTGTTGAAAAAGTACAGCCTGATGAGAAACTAGAACCAAGAGAGAGGAGAGGCTGTGACCCAGAGCCCTGGTCCCGGGGAGAATGCTAGAGAACCTGAGTTGTCAGGAGAACCTGTGTTGCTAAGCACAGAAGGGATTTTCTTTGTTGCTGCAATTGAACTGGACATCCTTAAAACAGTTACCCTGTAGACTGTTCATAACCCACCCAAGTGGCTGTGGGAAGGCTACTGGTGTGGGAGGGATCCACCATTAAGTTGGACTTTGCTCCGGGCGGCGGTTAATGGTGAGGCAGAAGACCCATAAAAACTGTATTTTTCTTACAGAAGATCCATGGTGTAAGCAAAAGAAACTTCTCTCCCTAAATGAACTAGAACAAGAGCTGTTTCTGAGGTGGTAAACTGACTGGAAGTCGAAGTGTTGTCCTTTGTATGTTGTCAGGGAGAATGAAATGGAGAGGTGGGGGGAAGGAGGGGTGGTCTGAAGAGTTTGTTCTGGTTTTTCTTAGGTTTTTTTTTCCTTTTCCCTTTGTCTTAGTTATATTAATAGAACTTCTTTGTACTTTATAAAGTTTGAACCTGCTTTGCCTACTCCTAATCCTCATCTCACAACAAGCAATCAAGTAAATATAAGTAAGTGTGCTAGCATTTAGCCACAAACCTGAATAGGCAAACTGAAACCACTACATTCAAGATGGGGAAGGAAAGGGGCCCAGGAGATAACAGGGAATAGAACAAAGGCTCTTGGGGGGAGGGAGGAGATGATGGACACCAGCAATGGCTACTCTGGTTTGTCCTGGGTTAAACCATGGTCACTTCACCTTCCAGGGGTTTCCTATCTCCTTTGAACTTTCTCCACCAGTTATCTTTCTCCTTTTCTAAGTCTTCTCCCCCTGGGGTCTCTAAGGACACATCCACAGCAGCTACATCTCCCCCTTCTGTTTTTCCTAAAAAGGCCCGTTGGATGAAGGATAACAAAAGATTTTTAACACAACCCAGAACACACAAGGTAATGACAATTGTTAGTAACACCCAAAGAATTGAGCGGAGGATCTTGACCCCCCACCCTGAGATTCCCCACTGGTCCATTAAGTGGTCCAGCCAGTCTTTGCCTTCCGTCTTCAGCTGGTGAAGTTGGTCTTTCATTTGTTGGAGAGTTTTGCCGATGCTTTGGCTATTGGAGGATAAGTTCAAGCAGCACATGCCTTCCAACTCTTCACAGCCATGTCCGTGGGCCAGTGTCCTGATTTGAAGGACAGGTGTCTGTTAAGGAAGGCAGGAGCCTCCCTTGGAATGGGAAACTGTAACCCCTCTCCCTCCGAATTATTATAAAGGCTCTCAGGCAAAGATATGGGAATAGGAATAACAGTTCTTTACTACTATCTAAAACAAAGGATAACAAATAACAACAACTATAACGTTAACCAACAAACAGAACCAGAAACCCAGTGGCAGCTTGCTCGGCTTCAGGCACCTTTCCCTTTGGTGCAGTTCCAGTCACAGCTTGCAGGGGCGCTCTGGGTGCGGTGATTCTCTGGTGGCTGCAGGGGCGCTCTGGGTGCGATGATTCCCCGATGGCTGCAGGGGGCGCTCCGGCGTGAGCTCAGGTAGCACACGGCGAATGGCGACTGCCCGAAGCACGGAGGGATGGAGGAGAGCCCTTGCTCTACAGACCCTCGGGAGGGGCAGCTGGTGTCGGTGCCACAGCAGGATCCCGGGACACAGGGAGCTGGGACAGTAAGGGGTCTCCACGTGCAGGGAAAAACCCCGCTACAATGTAGCGGAGAAAAGCGGGCTGGTGGCAGGCAGGTCGGCTCCGGATGGGGCAGAGGGCAGAGACTCACAGCAGACAGACTGGCAGCTCCGCGCTGGCTTCTCAGGGGCCATGGGTTCAGCAGACAGCAGCTCCGACCGTCCCGCTCCGAGGGTCCCGAGCAAGAGGGCGTGACCTACCTCTGCCCTTGCTTTTCAGTCTCTCCAAATCTCGAGTTACCAGGCTCTGCTTCCGTGAGGGGCAATTTTGCCCCACCCTGCCGAGGAGAAAGGCTACAGCCTTGTGCTTTGTTTCTCTTAAGTACCCAGTCATTTGTGTCCTAGCAACCCATGGGAGAAAAATTCCTGAGGAAAAGAACCAGATCCAACCTTCAACATTCTCCACCCCTAATTTTTTTCCCATGCAAACACTTTACATCAAATTTAAACTTTCGAGGTATATACATACATGTAGATACAGATACAAGCGCAGTGTCATAAGCAGTTCACTCTAAAACGAGATCTCCTTGAGGTATGCATCGGGTCTCTCCATCTCTTTGCATCACCTACCAGGTGCAGCCCGGTCTCTGAGCAAAGACAACCCCCCGGATGGGATTGTCTTTACTTGAGGCAGAGTTTACCCAAACAGTCTTTCTTAGCATACTTCTCATGTGTACTACTGGAACTTTATCTCTATCTGTTGTTCGCAAGGGGTCAGAGTGGGCAGGCCCGGCCCGGCTGGAGGAACTTCGGGTGTTTACTAACTATGTGGCCTTTGCTAAATTAGTCTCTCAGTTCTTGAACGTCTCCCCACCCAGTGCTTTCAAGGTGGTTTTGAGCAGGCCATTGTACTGTTCAACTTTCCCAGCTGCTGGTGCATGATAAGGGATATGGTACACCCACTCGATGCCATGTTCCCTAGCCCAGGTGTTTATAAGGCTATTTTTGAAGTGAGTCCCATTGTCGGATTCAATTCTCTCAGGGGTACCATGTCTCCAAAGAACTTGTTTTTCGAGGTTCAGGATGGTGTTCCGGGCAGTGGCATGAGGCACAGGGTAGGTCTCTAGCCATCCTGTGGTGGCTTCCACTATTGTGAGAACGTAGCGCTTGCCTTGGCGGGTCTGGGGCAGTGTGATGTAATCAATCTGCCAAGTCTCTCTATACTTGTATTTGGACTACCGTCCGCTATACTATAGAGGCTTTACTTGCTTGGCTTGTTTGATCGCGGCGCACGTCTTACAGTCATGGATCACTTGGGAGATACTGTCCATGGTTAGGTCTACCCCTCGGTCTCGTGCTCACTTATAGGTGGCATCTCTGCCCTGGTGGCCTGAGGCATCATGGGCTCATCGGGCTAGGAACAGCTCTTTTTTGTGTTGCTAGTCTAAATCTATCTGTGTCACTTCTATCTTTGCGGCGTGATCTACTTGCTTGTTGTTCTGGTGTTCTTCGTTAGCTCGGCTCTTAGGGACATGGGTGTCTACATGGCGGACTTTTATGGGTAGCTTCTCTACCCGAGTGGCAATGTCTTTGTATTCATCAGTTGCCTAGATTGGCTTTCCTCTACGCTGCCAGTTGGCTTTTTTCTACCTTTCCAGCCAACCCTATAGAGCATTGGCTACTATCTACGAATCAGTGTAGAGATAGAGCTTTGGCCACTTCTCTCTCTCAGCAATGTCTAGGGCCAGCTGAACAGCTTTGAGTTCAGCAAATTGGCTCGACCTACTTTCTTCTTCAGTGGCTTCTGCAACTTGTCGTGTGGGGCTCCACACAGCTGCTTTCCACTTCCGGTTCATCCCTATGATGCGACAGGAACTATCAGCGAAAAGGGCGTAGCACTTTTCTTCATCTAGCAGTTGATTATATGGTGGAGCCTCTTCAGCCCGGGTCACTTGTTCTTGCTCCTCTTCATCAGTGAGACTAAAACTCTTACTTTCTGGCTAGTTCGTAATTATTTCTAGGATCTCAGGGCGGTTCGGATTTCTAATATGGGCACGCTGTGTGATAAGTGCGATCTACTTACTCTATGTGGCATCGGTGGCGTGGTGGGTAGAGGGAGCTTTTCTTTTGAACATCTACTCCAGCACTGGTAGTCGAGGTGCTAGGAGGAGTTGTGCTTTAGTGCTAATTACTTCTGAGGTGGCTTGAACTCTTTCATAGGCAGCCAAGATTTCCTTCTCTGTGGGGGTGTAGTTGGCTTCGGACTCTCTGTAACTCCGGCTCCAGAATTTCAGCGGTCGGCTTCGAGTTTCTCTAGGCACTTTCTGCCAAAGGCTCCAGGCCAAGCCCTTGTTCCCTGCTGCAGAGTAAAGCACATTCCTCACCTCTGGTCCCGTCTTTACTGGGCTAAGCGCTACCGCATGAGCGATCTCCTGCTTGATCTGGGCAAACGCTTGTTGCTGTTCAGGGCCCCAGTGAAAATCGTTCTTCTTGCCGGTGACCAGGTAGAGAGGGCTCACAATCTGGCTGTACTCTGGAAAGTGTATTCTCCAAAAACCTATGGCCCCTAGGAAAGCTTGAGTTTCCTTTTTGTTAGTTGGAGGAGACATCGCAGTGATCTTATTGATGACTTCCGTGGGAATCTGGCGCCGTCTATCTTGCCATTTTACCTCTAAGAACTGGATCTCTCGAGCAGGTCTCTTGACTTTGCTTTTCTTGATGGCAAAACTGGCTTCTAGGAGGATTATGATGATCTTCTCTCCTTTCTCAAATACTTCTGCTGCCGTGTTCCTCCACACAATGATGTCATCGATGTATTGGAGATGCTCTGGAGCTTCACCCTTTTCCAGTGCAGCCTGGATCAGTCTATGGCAGATCGTGGGGCTGTGCCTCCACCCCTGGGGTAGCCGATTCTAGGTATATTGCACACTCTTTCCCGGTCAGGCTCACCTCGGCTTCCAACAAAGTTAATTGCTGTGATCCCCCTGTCACCCCGGCAATAGAAACAGGTTCTGCCTCCACATGTCTCGATGGAATTAAGGTACACTGCGCACCAGTATCAACTAACGCTTCATATTTTTGTGGTTCTGATGTGCCAGGCCATCGGATCCACACTGTCCAAAAGACCCGGTTTTCCCGTGCCTCTTCCTGGCTAGAGGCAGGGCTCCTCTAGCTCTGGTTGTCATTTCTTTCTTGGGCGTACATGGTAGAGGTCCCCTCGAGGGGATCTAAGAGATCGTCCTCTCTTCTGTAATATCTGGCATCTCGGTCACAGGAGGCTGAGGCTACCTTCACTTTAGTAGACCCCCCGCCTCGGTTAGTATTTCCCTCCTTGAGTTGCTGTACCCGTGCTGTCAGGGCAGCAGTGGGTTTCCTATGCCACTTCCTCATGTCTTCTCCGTGATCACACAGGAAGAACTACAGCTCAGATCGTGGGGTGTACCCTCTCTCTCTGGCTGGGGGGCGCTGGGCTCTGACTTTGGGGCTTGTGACTCGCACTGGTGCTGCACTCATCAACCTCATCTCCTCCCTCACCTCCCTCATCATCTCCTCTCTGAGGTGTTTGAGCACAGCAGAGACCTGAGCCTGCATTGGGCCACTGATCATACTATCATAATTCTTGAGTTTGGTGGCTATGGAGCCCACTGTCTCTCGGTTGTCATCAGCATTAATCGTTGCAATGAAGATGGTGTATTGGGAGGGCCCTAGCTTTGCCAGATTCCACAACATTTGCCCTGTACACTTGACCTTGTCGGGGTCATTATCATGTTGTCCATCCCTCCCAAAGAGTACCTCCAATATTGCCACCTCCCTCAGCTGTTTGATTCCCTCCTCAAGGGTCTTCCATGGTCTTCTATGATGATATTCCTGCATTCTCTCCCTGTTGACAAACCTCTCTCTTACACTTATTAAAAGCCGTTCCCAGAGAGACAGAGGCCCGTCATCTCTTCCGAATACCTGATCAACCCCTGAGTCCTGGGACAAGGGTCCCAGCTGCTTTGCCTCAATACTATCCAGCTGCACGCCCATACCCATAAGGTCCCAGACCCGAAGTAACCAGGTTGTAAAAGGCTCACGACCCCGTCGCACCATGTCTTTTCGTAGATTACGGAGACTGTCATACCCCAGGGACTCAGTAGTGATTTCAATCTTTGGCCTCCCTACTGGCTGAGAGGGCCCTGCTTCCCCATCATTACTCACTGGCTGCTCTGGTTTGACCTTAGTCTTCCTCTTTTCCACAGGGGCAACTGCTACTGGCTGTGGCTGCCCCTCTGATCTGACTGGAGCCTGAGCGGTGATAACGTCCCTGGGTTCTTCTGCTGCCTCATTAGACTCTCCCTCTTTGGGGTAGGGAAAGGGTTTCCCACCAGCTGGGCAAGTGTATTCCTTCAGCACTTGGCCCATCTCGCATATCTCTTTCACCAGGACTCCCACCCAATCCGGGTGGGGTGTTTCTGAGGTGGGTTGTGGGACCGGGTCAGACTCTGTAGCAACATCCCTAGTGTCTGGGGCAATGTCAGGTTCTGGGATGGTGTCCCTAGTTTCTGGGGCCATGTCAGGTTCTGTGGCTACGTCCCTAGTTTCTGGGGCCATGTCAGGTTCTGTGGCTACGTCCCTAGTTTCTGGGGCCGTGTCAGGTTCTGTGGCTACATCCCTAGTCTCTGGGGCCATGTCAGGTTCTATGGCAGCATCCCTAGTTTCCGGGGCCAGGTCAGTTTCTGTGGCAGCATCCCTAGTCTTTGGGGCCATGTCAGGTTCTGGGGCCTCATCTCTATTGTCTGGGGTAGATGTCAGAGTGGTTATCCAAGTCAGACCTCCTTTATCCCTGAATGCTAAATAGAGTAGGACTATCAGCAATGCCAGCCACTGTATGGTATCATTAGCATCTAGAGAAGATTTGAACCCCTCAAAGATTGGTGGGATAGGCCCAAAGAGCTGGGTGAAGGGTTGTGAGAACATTTCTTTTGGTGTCACTTCCTCGCAGTAGGTACCATTATTAAAGTAACCTTGAAAACATGTCATTAGTGTGTGGTAGCTGTGAATCCACATGCCTGCCTTCCAGAGGAAGTTGAAAATCCATGAATTCCTCACCTTATTGACCCATGACACAAACTGTATAACAGCTACTGTAGCCTTAGTTATAGGGCCCATGTTTAGATATGGGGCTGCAAATGGGAGAGAAACAGCTGTGACCACTTGCCATACGAACCGGAATAAGCTAGACCACATGGTGCAAGCTAATGAGGTTCCTATATCCAGCACACAAAAACTGCGTTACTCAAGAACTGTTATCCTTTTTCCCCTCGATGCCCTCGTGCTTCACGTTGGGCGCCAAAATCTGTCCTGGTTTGAAGGACAGGTGTCTGTTAACGAAGGCAGGAGCCTCCCTTGGAATGGGAAACTGTAACCCCTCTCCCTCCGAATTATTATAAAGGCTCTCAGGCAAAGATATGGGAATAGGAATAACAGTTCTTTACTACTATCTAAAACAAAGGATAACAAATAACAACAACTATAACGTTAACTAACAAACAGAACTAGAAACCCAGTGGCAGCCTGCTCGGCTTCAGGCACCTTTTCCCTTCGGTGCAGTTCCAGTCACAGCCTGCAGGGGCGCTCTGGGTGCGGTGATTCCCCGGTGGCTGCAGGGGCGCTCTGGGTGCGGTGATTCCCCGGTGCCTGCAGGGGGCGCTCCGGCGTGAGCTCAGGTAGCACACGGCGAATGGCGACTGCCCGAAGCACGGAGGGATGGAGGAGCCCTTGCTCCACAGACCCTCGGGAGGGGCAGCTGGTGTTGGTGCCACAGCAGGATCCCGGGACACAGGGAGCTGGGACGGTAAGGGGTCTCCACGTGCAGGGAAAAACCCCGCTACAATGTAGTGGAGAAAACTCAGAGCGGGCTGGTGGCAGGCAGGTCGGCTCCGGATGGGGCAGAGGGTAGAGACTCACAGCAGACAGACCGGCAGCTCCGCGCTGGCTTCTCAGGGGCCGTGGGTTCAGCAGACAGCAGCTCTGACCGTCCAGCTCCGAGGGTCCCGAGCAAGAGGGCGTGACCTCCCTCTGCCCTTGCTTTTCAGTCTCTCCAAATCTCTCGTTACCAGGCTCTGCTTCCGTGAGGGGCAATTTTGCCCCACCCTGCCACGGAGAAAGGCTCTAGCCTTGTGCTTTGTTTCTCTTAAGTACCCAGTCATTTGTGTCCTAGCAACCCATGGGAGAAAAATTCCTGAGGAAAAGAACCAGATCCAACCTTCAACAGCCAGTAAAAGGAAGTCAATAGCTGCTCGGTTTTGGAGCGTTGCTTGCCTGGTGGTCTCCTCATCTTCTAGGAGATGTGTCAGAGCACTCGAGGTCAGGTTGGCTTGCTTACCCAGCCAGCACTCCAGGTGAGAAAGCTCACCGAGGGCTTTCGCTGCGGCTGCCCAGGGTAAAAAAATAGAGGCAGCTACCCTTTTGGAAAATGACCAGCTGACAACTTTGCTGTCACAATTTGGGTCCAAATCTTGGATTTGCCTTTTGTGTCGTGCCAATTGGGATTTGTTCTGCCAATTCAGGATTTGCGTTTTGTCAGGTGCCAGCAGGGTAAGTTTTCCAAGAGTGCAAGGACCCCCCTTTCAGACGAGAAGGTATTCTGGCCCATACTCGGTCTCCACAGATGAGGAATACCCCATTACGGAGTACTTTGGGATCTTTGATGGAGTTGGACCATGTGATTTCAGTATCATTACACCATAGGGAATCTGAGTAAGACTTTTTATCAATTGGTGAGACATCTTTGTATGGTCCTCTCTTTCGAGAAGGAGAATCTTGCCAATTATATACGGGGTTAAAATGAGTGCAACAGTGTGGTTTGGCTGACCCCAACAAGTCTAACTCTTGGGGTTCGGAGCTCGCATGAGGAAGGGTCCTCATCCATCTGTCCCAGCTATGGGCTGGGTGAGCTCCTCTGCCCATAGCTTTGAACTCTCTGGAGTCCCCGGGGACTCCGACTAGGCACGTGGACATGGGGTTAGATGCACTATCTAAGCTGAGGCACATGCTGTCTTGCTTTAATACTTTTGCTAGCGTCACCCACACGTTTTCCTTTGGCTGTTGAGCGAGCCATGGGGACACTCCTGAAAAGGCGAGGGCTAACAGCCACAGAGAGAGGTGAGTTGTCTCCATCTTCTGGGTTCTCTGGGGGTTCAGGGTTTCCTTCCTTAACGGAAAGGGAACACACATTAGGGTAATGGGTAATATTAGAACTTAGCTACTTAATGAAAGCATTTCTCATTTTTTCTCCTCCCCCCCACTGGGATAGGGTTAGGTTCGGGAAACACACTAGGGAAACATCTGGGGGGAAAACTCTGAAAAGACAGGGGGTTTAAAAACTGTTTCGTCGCTTCGGTGGATTTCTGTCTTCTTCCTTGCGGCGTCTTCTCTTCCACTCCGCTTTGTCTTGCTCTTGTTGTTTGTCTGCATCACTGTCTTCAGGGCTTGCTTCTCGATAGGGTTTGATGTTACACGCTGGTACCCACATGGGTCCTGCTGAGGTAGAAACACAAGCATACCCTCTTCCCCAAACAGTAAGTCGATAGGGCCCTTTCACTTGTCCGCTTTCAAGGTCCTTAACCAGCACTTGCGGTTGTTCCTTTAATTTGGCTTGAGTCGAATTAGAAAAATGCCGAAACACGGGGGGGACAGGTTCAGCGAATGAATTGTTTAAAAAGTTGATGGTAAAAAGAGCTTTACAAAGGCGCTCTATAGGCGATAATTTTTCTGTTCCTCTTTGCTGCTGGTTAAGGAGCTTTTTGATGTTCTGGTGGGTGCGTTCTGCAATGGATTGACCTGTGGGAGAATGAGGTATGCCAATAACATGTTTGATTCCCCATTGTTGAAGGAATTCTTTAAACTTGTGGGAAGTGTATGCGGGCTCATTGTCAGTTTTTATTTCTTGTGGTGTTCCCAGCATAGAGAAGGCCATCATGAGATGTTTAGTTACATCTTTTGCTTTCTCACTAGTGTGAGCAGAGGCAAAGACTGCTCCTGAGAAAGTGTCTACAGATACATGCACATATTTAGGTTGTTCAAACTGGGCGACGTGAGTGACATCCATTTGCCAAATTTGGCAACTGTTGAGTCCCCTGGGGTTCACTCCAGGATTTAGGGAGGGGATTTGGTATTTCTGGCAGTTTGAGCAGGTAGCTACTATTGCTCGAGCCTGCTCAAGGGAAAGGTGAAACATCCGCTTGAGAGCTGGGGCATTTTGATGAAAAAACTGGTGGCTGAGTTTGGCTTGTGCAAAGCTATCAGGAATATTGGACATTTGCACAGGCATAGCTAGGGCATCTGCCCTGCGGTTTCCCTCAGCAATGAATCCGGGGAGATCTGTGTGCGATCTCACGTGCATGGCATGGAAGGGGTACTTTCGATGTGACAACAGATACACCAATCTTGAGAGCAACCCAAATATTTTTGGGTGGTCTACTTCTTTGAGGAGTGAGTGTTCTGCTCGGGCAGTTATCCGGGCCACATATGCTGAATCTGTGACCAATTTTAGAGGTTCCTGGAATTTCTCAAAAACCCTGACAACAGCTGCTAGTTCTGCAATTTGTGGGGATCCTTCTACTACTTGAACTTCAGATTCCCACTCCTGAGTCTCTGGGTCGTTCCAGGTCAGTACTGACTTATGAGAGGACCCTGAGCCATCTGTAAAGACTGTCAGGGCATTTAAGGGTGTTTTACTTTGGAGGAATTTGGGTGCCAAATTAAATTTAGTATTAAACAGATGGTGTTTTAATTTGTGACCTGTGATTTGGCCTGGATAACTGTCAAGGGCTAGCTGGAGGGGCTCGTTGGTTTGGAGTAATTCTTCCACATGTCTCATTTGCCAAGGAACATAAATCCATGCAAAATCACACCCTGCTAGGGTGGGGAGTCTTTTTCTGGCTCTTTTAATCAACAGAGCAACCAGTTCCTGTGGTGTTGTAATACTTTTGGAAGGCTGGTGTGGAAGAAAAACCCACTCTATGATGAGAAGTGAATCTTTCAACTTCTCGTCCCATTGAAATATCAGTCCATGTAGGTGTGGTACCTTTCCTAGTATGATAAACCTGAAAGGCAGTTCTGGAGCTGTCCGATGCGCTTGCCTGGAAGAGAGCGCTTGTTGCACCTTACCAATAGCGTCCCTGGCTTCCGGAGTGATGGAAATTGGCGAGTCCAGACCTTTGCCTCCTTTCAGAAGCTGGAACAAGGGGGCGAGGTCATCTGTCGTCAGACCCAGCAGAGGACGAACCCAGTTGATGGACCCATAGAGTTGGTGTAAGTCGCGTAGGGTCTTGGGGTCATCCTGGATGATGAGTTGCTGGGGTGCGATGGTTCTTTCGCCGATGCGAATGCCGAGGTACAACCAGGGGCAGGTGTGTTGAATCTTTTCAGATTGAATTTCCATGCCTGCACTCTCGATGGCTTTCACAGTCTCTTTCAGGGTGGTGTCTAGATAGTCTTTTTGAGGGGCGCATACTAATATATCATCCATGTAGTGAAGAATGATTGCTCTGGGGAAGGCTTTTCGAACAGGTGATAGGATTTTTGAGACGTACCATTGGCAGAGAACAGGGGCATTCACCATACCCATTGGTAGTTTTTGCCAGTGAAACCGTATCATCGGGGCTTCCCAGTTGACCGAAGGGACAGAGAAAGCAAAGCGAGGAGCATCGCAAGGGTTAAGAGGGATACTGAAAAAGCAGTCTTTGATGTCAATGACTACCAAAGGCCAGTCACGGGGGAGCATAGAGGGCAATGGTAGACCTGGCTGCAATGGACCCATTTCTTCTATCACTTTATTGATCTCTCGCAAATTGTGGAGAAGCCTCCACTTGTCTTTTCTTAGTTTTCGTATCACAAAGACAGGGGAGTTCCAAAGGCTGTCTGTTGGAACGATGTTGCCTTTGGCAAGCTGTTCTTCTACCAGGGATTCGAGGGCGCTTAATTTCTCCTTGGAGAGGGGCCACTGTTCCACCCTGATGGGTTTATCAGTTTTCCAAGTCAGGGCTGGGGTGGAGCGCCTCTCAGTGGCCCCGATTAAAAATTTGTGGCAGGAGGTGGTATTTCTATCCAGGTTCCCCACTGTGATAGGAGGTCCCTACCCCATAGGGTGAACCCTGATGGTACCACAAAGGGCTTGATGGAGCCTATGTGACCATCAGGTCCCTCTATGGAGATTGAATTCATGCTCCTCATGGAAGGAGAGGATCCCCCAATACCAGAAACTGTCCCCGCAGAAGGCCTCAGAGCCCACTGCATTGGCCAATCTGCCTTGGAGATGATGGTAACATCCGCTCCGGTGTCTATCATCCCATCTAGATAAGTTGTGGCTTTTCCATTGGTCAATTTACAGCTAAGAGTTGGCTTGTCTTCTCCAACAACCTCTGCCCAGTAAGTGCATGGGGTTCGATGTAGCCGGGGAAAGTCTCTAGGTAGCACTATGGCCTGTGCTACCCAAGTCCATTGTGGAAGAAACCAGGGAGTGTTTGTGCAAGTGACCGTGATCTTGAAATTCATTCCTGGGGACATGGTGTGGATTTCAGGTAACACAAACAGTTCTGGTGGTCATCTCAACGAGTTTCCCACCACTAGAATGTCAGTCTGAGAGTCGATGTTTCCTGAAACTGAAACTGTGATATGCTGGAACGTGGGCTTTGTGAAGTCATGGGCAGTTGCACTCACTAAGTCTAGACGCGGGGCCCAGGTGTTCGAAGGTCCTGGTGGTTTCGCCGGGGACACTAAGGCAGGGATCGGTGTTGCAGCCTTTAGTTTTGTGTCAGCGCGTGGTGCCGCCCCACGCTCGTTGTCTAGTTTCCCTGTTGCTGAGGAGTTTCTGGACCTGTAAACGGCTTGGAAGGGTGGTTAGTTTTTTGGGGGTTGGGACAGTTCTTTGCAAAATGGTGAGGAGACCCACAATTGAAACATTTGCGGGTGTCTTTATTATTGTCTGCCGTCACAGCGGCACCTACGGTTTTCTTGGGTGCTCTTCTAAATGGAGGGTGTTGGGGGGCAAAGTCGGTTTGTTCAGGCATTATGTCAGCACAAAGCTCTAGCATTTCAGCGATTGTTGGCTTTG
Organism: Eopsaltria australis; assembly: GCA_034509425.1. Lineage (NCBI taxonomy): Eukaryota > Metazoa > Chordata > Aves > Passeriformes > Petroicidae > Eopsaltria > Eopsaltria australis. The sequence goes on along the minus strand of JAVTVJ010010810.1, from coordinate 585,536 downwards.
GATTTTGTGGCAAGGTTTTGAGGACTCTTTTACATTCTATGTTTGCATTTTCTTTAGCTAGCGATCTTAATAGCTCTTTTTGCAACTGTGGATTTTCTATTTGTTTCACTACTGCCCCTCTTAATCTTTCTACAAAGTCTACAAAGCTCTCGTCAAGCCTTTGCTTGATCGCTGCATAACCATCTGAAGGGGCAATAGAGGAAGGCAGGCACAATAAAGCTCTTTTTGCTGCGTTTTTAATATCAGCTAGAACTGCTGGTGGTATTTGGATGGCTTGGTCTCGGGGTTTGCTCATGTCTCCTTGGCCACAAAGGTGATCCAGGGTCATAGTAGCTGTTTGGTCGTTAGCTTTGTAAATAGGTAAAAGTTCTTTTAATTGTTCATGCCATGTTCTTTCCCAGAGCCAGAATTGAGCTTCGTTTAATATACCAGACATCATCGTTTTTATATCATATGGTACCAGGGTTTGAGTTTCGAAAGTCAGGTTTAAAAGGCTCTTAAAATATGTTGATTCCCAGCCAAATTCTTTTGCAACTTTACATATCTCTTTGAGATTTTGAAAGCCCGTTGGTTGCCACTGTGGGTTCTCTCCTTGGGGGTTATATTGAACTGGAGCTGCAAAAATCTCGGTATTTGTGATTTGCTGACAGGTTTCGCCTGTCTCTGTTCTTGGTGGCATGTGGAGTGACTTCCAGGAGGCAGTGGGGGTTTCTAAGTTTTGGCTAATTATTGTTGGAGAGACGTCAGTGCTCCGCGTGGAAGGCACTGTGTATGTGGACTGGGTTTGAAAAGCTCTGGTGACAGTGGCGTCTTGGTACAGTTCGTTTAGATGGTGTGGGGGGGGGCTGCTTCTTTGGGCAGTTGTTGCATCCCAGGCTGGGCAGTCTGTAAGAGTCTGGACAGAAATCCCTTATCTGCCTCACGACCATCTACAGAAGCAGAGGCTGAAAACCCAGAGACCCTAAGAGGGAAAAAGGACTTTTGCACAATGAAGTCCAGCCAGATCCTGGTGGGGTGCCTGCCAGGCACCCAGGTGTACTGCAGAGGCGTGCTGACACATGCCCGTGGAAACGTGCCACTCGGCTAACGGGGCGGAAAGGACTGCACAAGGACTATATGTTTTGTACACTTGCACCTGCACCCTAAAACAATGGGCCCTACTCCCCCACCTCCTGGCCATTTGCCCCTGGCCTCTGGAGGGATTGCCTCATCTTTTGGTTACCTGCCCCTTGCTTTCAAAAAGACTATAAAGAGACTCAAAAAGTACCCCTACGAGATCTCCCTACGGACGAGACGGAATCCATCGAAGCTGGCCAAGAGGACTTGGTCGTGCCGTGGTAGCTATTAACCCCCCTTTTCTTTTTCTCTCTCTCTCTCTTCTACATCTCTGTCTCCCCTATCGCATAACCGTGTTGTTGGCACTCAATAAAGGTGCTTTTGATTTTGATTAAAGCAAAAATACTTGTCCCTGTTTTCTTTTGCACTCTGAGATTCAAAGTAATGAACCATCACGACCCCCGCTCCTCTGTTAGCGGATCGTGACATCAATTGGCGTCACGGACAGGATTCTGAGGCAGAAGGGGCTGCAAGGTTTTGTGTAGTCTGTAACAGGGGAAGGACGTTTTGCTCCAGCCACACCTAGCCCGACAGTCCGAAAGGGTGAGCGGTGTCTAGAAAGCAAAGGGGGGCATCTCGAATTTCCCGCAAACTGCACATGCCTGAGTGAAAAGCACCCCTATACTCTGTTGAGGGTTCTGTCTTCAGAATTTCACAAAAGAATCTCTTAGTGCAAAAGGGGGAGCGTTGTGTTTCTTTTTTAAAAGGTGGGTGTGTAAGGAGTCAGTCTACTTGGTGTTAGGAGAGACAACGGATAGTAACTAAACAGGGCCTCCAAGTAGATTTAGTCCCTTCGCCACTTTAGGGAAGAGAAGGGAGACACAGCCCAGTTCTCTGGATTGTGTATGCAACTAAGTTTTTACCTCCCTAAAGCGGTTCTCACTATCCCTTCGAAAACATGACCTCAAACACTAAAACAAAACATACAGCTGCATTTTATGCTTTGTTAGCAAAACACAATGCCAGACCCTCTCCAGGAGGGGAAGAGTGGGCACAAAACAACTGGTTCAATTTAGAAAATGTGATTGATAGAATTTACTCTTTACAGCATGGGTCAAAATTCAAACTTGGCCAAGATAAAGCTGTAATTTGCTCTGTACTAGGAGCATGCCTTACATCGGCTATAGATCACCGCTTTAAGCGGTGCAGTGAACAAGAAGCAATAATAGACTCTCTGCAAAACCTAGTGGAAATTTTGCAGAAACAATTAGAGGAAAAAGAGAATTATATTCTCTTGTTACAAGATCTCTTGAGAGAAAAATGTCCTAAAAATTCAAGGAACACTGATTCACCACAAGACACAAAGGAAAAGGAAACACTTTATCCCTTCAAAGAATTAAAACAAGCAAAAAATTGTGGGGAAAACTGCTGTCCTCATCTAAGACCTTTGATTAAAACAGAATACAACTATCTTAATGATGAAGATTATGATCCACACATCACCACCAAACAAATTCCATTCACTGCCACTGAACTAGCTAAGTTGAAAAAAGAATATGGGCGGCTTCCCCATGAATCTGAAACAGAATATGTCTTCCGAGTGTCACTCACCGGAGGAGACCAAATTCATTTAACTGAACAAGAAGCCAGTGGATACTGGGGACATGGAGTCTTCTTAACAACAGGAGACAGACGTCACACATGGTCCCTGACTCAACGGGCAGCTTACTGGGCTGGGGGACTCAACCCTCTAGAAAGGGGAGACCCTTTAGCCATTGTTAGTACCCCTGATCAACTTCTGGAAAGCGTTCATAAATCCACTTGTTTGCAAATGATACATGAAAAGAAGTTGATTCCTGGATATGAATCCCCTATGCAACTGCCTGTAAAACCTGAAATTATGACCCCTTTAATTCGGGGTCTCCCTGAATCACTCAAACCCACAGCGATTGTCTTACAGAAAACTATAGCCGCTGTGGGCCCCGTAGAGAGGCTGGAAAGATTCCTTGAAAACTCAACAGATCAAACTGGATCTACTGATTCCGGGAATGTCCCATACACCTCACCCTTTCAGCCTTCGGGTTCACACTCGAATTCACCTACTGGTGATCACAGAATTTACACATGGAGTGAGGTAGCAGAAGACCTGATTAACTGCAATTGAAAATATGGACCCATAAAAACCTCAGAAGAAAAGTCAGAGAAAACAAAGGGTGTCAGGTACATTGGGGCTCCTCACAGTGAAGATCAGGACAATGAGAAACAGCTCAATAACCGTCAACATTGGTGGTCACTAGGCATCAAAAGGGGAATCCCTAGAGATATCATGAACGGTTTGCCTCTGAATAAATTAACAAAAGTAGTGTCTAACTGGCACCACAGTAAACACACTTTACCTAGTGCACCACCTCACCCACAAAGCCCAGGCTACAAGCCAAAATTTCCCCCTCAGAGCCCGGGCAATGAGCCAAAGCCTCTCCCACGGAATATAGGCAACAAGCCAAAACCCTTTTCCCAACAGAACCAGGGAAACCAATCTCTCCATTTCTTAACAGTGGACGAAGGAATGGAGCATGGATATATCTGAGAATGCTCACTAGAAACCATCAAACAGGAGACATCATGATCACAGCCATTACAGGCCCTAAAAGGGCACCTGTAACCTTTTTGATTGACACCGGGGCACAAATTTCTGCACTAACAAAAAGGGATGCCCGGAGGTGTGGAGTTGTTCCAACAAAGAACCAATACTGTGTTTTAAATGCTCTAGGAACAACAGAATCCATGAACATGGCTTTAGTCAAACTCACATTACCAGGGAAACAAAACCAACTTTCCATCTATATGGTGATTGGAGATATTCCAACCAACTTATTGGGAATGAATGCCCTTGCTGGGAGGCAGTGGGAAGACTCAGAAGGCTTTCTGTGGTCTTTTGGCGCACCCCACTTTAACATCAGTCTGCTTCAAGCAGCACCCTCCCTACCATTTAGCAAAGTAACCAATGTAAAACAATGTCCTCTTCCCCTGGGTGCCAAAGAAGGTATTAAACCAGTTATACAGGAGCTCTGAGAACAAGGAGTAATAATTAACACACATTCTCCTTTCAATTCCCCGGTGTGGCTGGTGAAAAAGCCTAATGGCAAGTGGAGACTAACAATAGATTTCCGCAGACTGAATGCTAACACAGATCCTCTTACAGCTGCAGTTCCAAATCTAGCTGAACTGATAACATTGATTCAAGAAAAAGCATACTCCATCATGGCAACCATAGATGTCAAAGACATGTTTTTCATGATACCTTTACGACCAGAGGACACAGACCACTTTGCTTTCACCTGGGAGGGACAACAGTACACTTTCACTAGGCTTCCCCAGGGTTACAGACACTCCCCAACCCTGGCTCATCACGCTCTAGCCAAAGAGCTAGAGAAAATATCCAAACCTGACAATGTAGCTGTTTACCAATACATTGATGATATCCTTGTGGGAGGAGAAGAAATAGAGGAAGTGGGAGATACCCAACAGAAAATAATCTCTCACTTAGAAAGCCTTAATTTGCAGATTCCTTCAGAAAAGGTACAGAAACCCTCTCAGGAAGTGAAATTTTTAGGAATCTGGTGGAAGGGAGGCATGACATGCATCCCACCTGATACCCTAACATCTTTAGATCAGATTAAAATGCCTGAATCTAGGAAAGATTTACAACATGCTCTAGGCTTATTGGTGTTTTGGAGAAAACACATCCCTGATTTTTCCATAATTGCCAGGCCCCTTTATAACTTGCTGAGAAAAGGGGTAAAATGGGAATGAGATGCTTCTCAAGAAGAAGCCTTACAATTGCTGATTTTTGAAGCAACAGCTCACCAAGCCCTAGGCCCTATTCACCCTACTGATCCTTTCCAGGTGGAATGGGGATTTGCTTCCTCAGGGCTGTCAGTACACATCTGGCAGCGGGGCCCAGAGGGCCCAACAAGGCCTGTTGGTTTTCACTCCCGTGGCTTCAGAGATGCTGAGAAAAGATACACTATCTGGGAAAAGGGGCTGTTTGTGGTTAGTTTAGCCCTTGTTGAAGTGGAGAAAATTACACGACAACAACCAATTGTTTTAAGAGGCCCTTTTAAAGTCATTAAAACTTTTTACACTGGGACCCCCCCACCTGACGGGGTGGCCCAGAGGGCCTCAGTTAGAAAGTGGTATGCTCAGATTGAACACTATTGTAACACTCTCAATAACTGAAAGAGCTGTGAAAAACCTGGCAATACAAGAAAGCTTGAGTAGCAGCCAAGACAAGCCTGTCTCAGCTATTAAGGTAGCCCCTCCTTTTTCCCCCAAGCAGTCAACTAATTCTTGGTTCACTGACACGTCCGCCAGGCGTGAGGGAAAAACGTGGAGAAACAAGGCTGTAGCCCTCCACACGTCCTCTGGTGAACAAATCATCACAGAGGGGGAGGGCAGTGCACAAGTTGGTGAGCTGATAGCTGTTTGGAGTGTTTTCCAACGGGAGGCACAGAATACTTCTCCCATCCATATTTACACTGATTCCTATGCTGTGTTCAAGGGATATACTGAGTGGCTTTCTTTCTGGCAACAAAATGACTGGGAGGTCAACAGAATTCCAGTATGGCAAAAGGAGAAGTGGCAGGAAATATTGAACATTGCAAGACAAGGAAATTTTGCCGTGGGGTGGGTAGCCTCTCATCACATAGATGGGAACCCAGCAGGAGAGTGGAACAATAAAGTCGATGAGTTAGCAAGACTGAGTGCTGTAAAAAAAGATCAAATTAAAGAGGACTGGGAGCACTTGTTAGAGTGGCTGCATATAAAAAGACATCACACAGGTGCAAAGGATCTCTATAAAGAAGCCCTTGCTCGCGGCTGGCCTGTTACCAGAGAAATGTGTAAAACATGCATATAAGCCTGCAAACAGTGTTGCCAGCGGCTAGAGAGACACCCTTTAGAGGATGACTCTCTACATTTAAGAAAGGGTAAAGGTTTATGGGACACATGGCAGGTAGATTACATTGGTCCCTTTAAGAGTTCAGGAGGTAAACACTTTGTGTTGGTGGGAGTAGAGATTGTGTCTGGATTAGTCCAAGCCAATGCTTTTAAAAGAGCTACAGGAGAAAACACTGTCAAAGCTTTGCAGGAATGGTTTGGAACTTTCCCAAAACCACAAGAAATCCAACCAGACAACGGGTCTCACTTCACCGCCAGGGTTGTACAAGATTGGGCAAAGGGGGAAGGGATTAAATGGACTTTTCACACCCCTTACTACCCTCAAGCTAATGGGATTGTGGAAAGGGCCAATGGTCTTCTGAAAAGATTCCTAAAACCACAGGAGGGAAATTGGGATGTCCGGCTATGGGAAGCTGTAAAAGGTGTGAATGATAGATGGGGGGTAAACGGGTGTCCCAAAATCACTGCCTTTTGCCCAACAGCTCCAAGCATAATCCCTTCACTACAAGGACCAGATGATTCGGCAAACCCAGCACACTATCCTGGACAGCCTGTCCTAGTGGATCTCCCTACTGTGGGTGAGGTACCACTAGTCCTAAAAACCCCTCTGAACAAATATGCATGGATAGCATCTGATGCCCTAGGGAAAGAGCATCAGATAAATACACGCTGGATAACCCCATCATTTTAACCTTTTCTGCCCCTTGGTGGCAGGCTCTGTTGTGTTTACTTTTCACAGGAGAACTCCGAAGGACATGAAAACCAGATAAGCCATGATAAGACTAGTGTTGCTTTTCTGCATCCTACCACAATACCATGGCCAATACCCAGCTGAGTGGCCGTGGTCTAAAGCTACCCTCAAACATACTAGTGCTCAAGGACCATACCCCAAAGGTCGTCACCCAAGTCTCCTGATGGTAATACTGCACGATTCTAAGGTATACGGTTGAGATGAATGGGAATGGGACCGGAGGGATTGGGCCAGAGTCCTGAATGGAACAATTGGCAAACAAATAAAGGTAGGATGCAGAAAAGTGGACGGGTCCCTTTATGAGAAAGCTTCCAACATTGCAATTTCAGGAAATTTTTTAGAACAAGATGTGACAAGCAAATGACACCCCAACATTACAGCAAAATTATGCCCCACAACAGAGTGGAAATGTAGCAAACAAACCCCCTACATATTGTGCTGCCGTCAGAAGAATATAGGTAACCACACTTTAGATCGTAGTACCGTCAATGTTGAAATTACAAAGCTCTGTAAGGATGAGCCCAAGGAATGCTGGCACAATTTTACTTTAACCAAACCGACCTATGTAACATGTGTCTGGCAAAATAATTCGGCAGATCAGTCAAGCTTGAGAGGCTTGGTTCACCAATTCAAAATAAGAGCTGTGCCCAAGCCCACACTGAATGTAATAGTCACATACCATGGTGTTGATACCCCCCTTGTGTTGGACCACAATAATGTTTTTCCTCCTTTTATGGTAACTCAAGGTGATGATGTTTTAATACGATGTAAGTTAATTACTGAAACTTTTACTGAGTCTGCACCCAGTTATAGCATTGGGCTGCACAGCCAAATTTCATTTTGCAAAGTTAAAAATCAGGATTGTTGGTTAAACCTAACTGCTGTACAGTTTTCTTATAAAGTGACATGTAGTAAGAACAATACTAATTACTGGGGGGAATTTGACATTGAAGTATTTATACCTACAGTCCCACCACCGGTTAGGTTGAGCCCTAAAATTTTCGAAATTGGACCATATATAATCAGGAAAACAGGCCAACAACAATTATTGTTTAACCCAGTATGGTCTCTCAAACATGTCAAATTACTCATGCAAAACAACGTTTCGGAAATTCAGCCAGCTTGTTCACCTTTCCTGCAAACTTCTTTTGAAGGGTGGACAACCTGGCTGCGAAAAAGAAACTCTATTAAGAAAAGAATGCAGAACGACATAACCGGTTTTGTGGGAACGGGATTGGGAATTTTGAATAGCATTGATTCAGAAGTGTTAATGAATAAACTGGCTACCACCACTACAGATTTGAACAAATTACAATGACCACTGCAGTCATCATTATTGGCTTTAGGAACTCACCAGTGGCTGTTATCAAACATACTACCAGATTGGGAAAGGGTAAATGTAAAAGATCACAAATTGATAATTGATGCACTCGGTGCCACACAACACAATGTTTCTTTAGCCCTTAGCTGCATCCAGGCTCAATTGTGGATGCAGTCAGCTGCCGCCTCAATTATAAGAGAGGGCAAAGAAGGCACCTTTCCTACTGAAATTTGGAAAATAATTTGGGATAGTGCCACTAAATTTGAAAGAGAATTCCAATCGTGGTGGAACTTAGTGAATTTCACCTACAACCCTATTACAAATACTGCCACAGCCTTTGTGTTAACTATACGCAATGCTTCAGTGCATTCAATCTTTCCCATCATTGCTTTGGGGCTGAACCGGAATAGAACTATTCTTTATCCTTTTGAACATAAGCAATGGGCCTGTCAAATTGATAAGAAATGACAAACTGTGGATTTAGAAACTTGTATTGTCCGGGAACAACTAGGGTTCATCTGTGAAAGTAATGCAATTAGAGCTCAGGACATTTGCTTAGACACAGAACAGAATATCTGTCATTTTGAAATTCATCCTAAAGAGAATCCTGAAACAGTGCTTGTGTATATAGGCAATGGATGTGCATGCTTAAAAACTGCTTGTGACCGAGTAGTTGTAGAAAATTTAGTAATGGATATTAAAAATCATTCAAATTTTTGTGTTTGCAATTTTACTAGGATCATAGGATGTGATTTTTCTTATTCAGCTCCAGTTACTTCTTATCACCTTTTGCAATCCAATTACTCACTGATACACCAAGTTGTGCCTACCCCCATTGGGATGAACCTTACCTTGGTAAAGCAATTGTTGCTTCATCAGGATTTAATTGAAATTTTGGAGAAGATAAAGAAGAACGGACAGAAAACCTTGGTAACTGTCCATCACAATATAAACAAAATACATCGTGTTTTGGAAAGGGTAAGAAAGGATGCTGACCACAGTTGGTGAGATACCCTTTTTGGGTGGTCACCTACTGCCACAGGGGTCCTGAATAAATTGTGTCATCCCATCATTGTTCTCTTGATTTTAGTTTTAATTGGTTTTGTTTTATCAGCAATTTTGTATATCATGAACTGGAGAATGATGAAATGAATAACACATTTGACATCTATAAAGAATATGCATAATCTGGTTGATGTTTCATCCACTGTGGACACCCCTGACGTTATTGATACAAGGCGAGCTAAGGTATAATACGAAATTAAATAAGTACTTTACTGCTTATTGTGATTCAATCAATTAATGTAATTTTAAGGTATAACAATGCATCAATGTAATCCTAAAGTATAATGATTCAATCAACTATTAATATGATTTTAAGCGATAATAAGAAATTAAACTGTTTTTATCCAAATAATTATTAATGTAATCTTACTATAATAAGGCAATTGTTGCCCTGTTGAGATTTAAAAAAAAATTTTATGTGATTGAAATTACTTATCCTTTTGTTCTTTTCTTTTTCTTTTCCTTTCTCTCTTTCTCTTTTGTCTCTATTTTCCAGGGTATGCTACCGGCACGGACGAGTCCCGAAGACATCGCGACAACGCTACAGAGTCCTGAAGACATCGAGACAGCACTACAGACTCCCGAAGACATCGTGACAACACTACAGGTTCCTGACGACGATCGTGAGCCACGGGATGGTGTAAGAGTCTGGACAAATATCCCTTATCTGCCTCATGACCATCTACAGAAGCAGAGGCTGAAAACCCAGAGACCCTAAGAGGGAAAAAGGACTTTTGCACAATGAAGTCCAGCCAGATCCTGGTGGGGTGCCTGCCAGGCACCCAGGTGTACTGCAGAGGCGTGCTGACACATGCCCGTGGAAACGTGCCACTCGGCTAACGGGGCGGAAAGGACTGCACAAGGACTATATGTTTTGTACACTTGCACCTGCACCCTAAAACAATGGGCCCTACTCCCCCACCTCCTGGCCATTTGCCCCTGGCCTCTGGAGGGATTGCCTCATCTTTTGGTTACCTGCCCCTTGCTTTCAAAAAGACTATAAAGAGACTCAAAAAGTACCCCTACGAGATCTCCCTACGGACGAGACGGAATCCATCGAAGCTGGCCAAGAGGACTTGGTCGTGCCGTGGTAGCTATTAACCCCCCTTTTCTTTTTCTCTCTCTCTCTCTTCTACATCTCTGTCTCCCCTATCGCATAACCGTGTTGTTGGCACTCAATAAAGGTGCTTTTGATTTTGATTAAAGCAAAAATACTTGTCCCTGTTTTCTTTTGCACTCTGAGATTCAAAGTAACGAACCATCACGACCCCCGCTCCTCTGTTAGCGGATCGTGACATCAGTCAAGGGGTCCGCGGCGTGGGTTGTGGCACTTAGGACACTGGCCACTCTTGCGTTTTGCGACGGCAACCCCCCCTCCGGCGCGGGGTCGGCGGAGGATTGAGGCGGGTTCGCGCCGCTGGGCATTGCCAAAGCTTGGAGCTGTGTGGCAGCCGCGCCCCTGGCAGGGGCGGCGCTGGTTTTTACAGGGGCTGCCAGCGCCGGGTGTCCCTGTGCGCCCGCCCCAAAGGCGGGACGGCGGCAGGCTAGACTGAGTTTATTACGGTCGCTGGGAACACGGCAGGGGACCATGCATCGCTCGCAGTCGGGACTGGGGCCGAAATGGCCACCGGGGCAGGCGGCGGCGGCAGTGGCGGCGGGGGGGGGCGGTGGCGGCAGCGGTGGCCCAGGCGCGGCTGCGCCGCAGGGCCGGTCGAGCGCCGCCGGCGGGGCTGGGGCAGGGGCCGCTCTGTCGGGCGGCGCGGACCCAAGCCAGGGCCAAGCGGCCGATGGGGGCGGCGCCATGGCTGGAAAGCATGACCCCCCCGCTCCCGGGACTGGGAGCGCGGTCAGGGCCGCCGCCGGCGGCGCCCCCCCTTGTGCGGTCGCGCTCCACGGCGCAGCAGCGCCGGTCATGACCGGGGCGAGCTCTCCCGCCGGGGCCGGGACAGGGGCTGGGGCCGTCCTTAGCCAGGGCCACACGGACGGCAGGGGCACGGCCTGCACCCCCATGGCTGCGAGCGAGAGCGGCCAGGGCGGCATTGCCCCCGCCGCGGCTGGAGGGGGTGGTTTCCCAGCGGCGGCGGTTTGCAGCGCAGGCAGCATGGATGCAAGTTCCGCCTTTGTAGGAAGAGGTACGGTAACGAACTGCGAATGATGTGGGTCTGTGGGAGGGCTGAGGGAGGCGCCAGGGGCGGGGTTGCCTGGCCACTCGGCCCCGCCTGCGCCATGCGGGCTCGCTTCAGCTCCAGCGGCCGCGTGGTCGGCGCCATTTTGGGTCATTGTTCTATTGTGTCCAGGAGGGTTTGGAGTTGTGAGGGTTTTGGGACATGGAGGGGAACCGAGCGGGGGCGGGAAGGACTCGGCAGTGGGTTGGTGAAGCTCGCGGGAGGACTGGGGGGCTTGGGGGGGGGTCTTGGAGATTACTATTGCTGTTCTCGTCATCACTGTGCCGCTAGTTTACAAGGGGATAGGAGGATGGTGGGGTGTGGGGGGGCGGGGCGGGGACGCACGTGCGTTCCGAACTTTTTTCCTTCTCTTCTAAAACTTCACAAATTAAAATGAGCAAGGGAAAATATAGTCGTAATGAAGTATCTCCTGTCTTTGAAAGACGCGTTAGTCTTTCCCTGACCCGATCCCAGAAATCAAGGGATTTTACGGAAGAGGGACAAACAGAGGGGTGATAGAGAAACATCAACTTAGTAAAGCACTTTAAGAGCTTTTTACTGAAAGCTCTGTTAGCAGATTTTGAGATGCTGTTAAGTTGGGAATAAACCTCTCGCTCAGGGCGTGATAACTGCGTTCCCATCCTGAATAATTCTCCCTGCCTGGACTATCCCGTAATGAAACCCAGCACAAATACTAACTGGGTGGATCCGTTACTGATCCCTTGCTGTTTCCTGGTTTCCTCGGTGACTCGAGTCCAAAGCAGAGCCTTCAGCTGGTCTGAGCCTTCTTCTTTAATGTTGGCGAATGAATCCAGATGCCCCTTCTGAAAGTGCTAATAGAACTCAGCGCTTTTTCTGGGGAGCAGCAGTCCAACGGGTGAACTCCTGACCACAGGGTGGGCAGGGACACTCTTCTAGGGCTTGAGGTCTTCTCAAGACCAGATGTTGAGCACCACTTATAGCTCACTGGTTTCTCTGTCCAGCCTGGAGAAGTACGACAGATTCCAGCTGGCTATATTTCCAGGAATGCCCCTGTCCCCAGGGCACTCTGGCAGCGTCCCGTAAACACTTAGCCAGAGAAACTGCGGCCTGCGGTGTGGTGCAGGAACGGTCCAGTTTAGCTATCAGCTGAAGATGAATAACGAGAGGGCTCTTGGAATGCCTTTAATTCTGAGTGGCTTTATTGCAGGGTCTTCATACACAGAGGGAAGGCAGGAATCCAAGAGCCCGAGGGGCCCTCAGACACAGCCTTAAGTGTTATCACGTACCACCAATCACCAGGGGGTTTGGGGGAGTATAGGGAAGGTCCAGAGTTACTTGGTCCTATGGGATGGGGAAGGAAAGGGGCCCAGGAGATAACAGGGAATAGAACAAAGGCTCTTGGGGGGAGGGAGGAGATGATGGACACCAGCAATGGCTACTCTGGTTTGTCCTGGGTTAAACCATGGTCACTTCACCTTCCAGGGGTTTCCTATCTCCTTTGAACTTTCTCCACCAGTTATCTTTCTCCTTTTCTAAGTCTTCTCCCCCTGGGGTCTCTAAAGACACATCCACAGCAGCTACAAACAGTCATTAAAACAAAGCAAAAACAAGAAAAATAGCAAAAACAGATTGCAATCCAGTTAACAGTTTCCTTTCCAGTTATACAATTTCCATCAGAAATCACATACAGTTCACAGAAAATACAAAGGCAACTCGTTGTGTTTATACAATTCAGTTTAGAATTAATTTAAATCTAGTTTACAACTCAGGTTACAATTTGCCCAAACCCCCCTGCTCCGCTCCGCTCCCAACCCTGCCCCTTCCCGCCCTTCCAGTAGAGAAAGGAGGGGGGACACACGGGGGGAAGGAGGGAGGCGGCAGGCGCAGCAGACATGCACGGGAAGGCAGGTCTCGTAGAAAAGTTGAGAGCGGGGGTCTTGGCCCGGCCTAGCCCGGCCGCGGGGAGGTGTGTCTCACGCAGGCGCGGGGAAGTTCTTCAGCCATAGTTCTTAGAAAACTTGAGAGAGAGGGGGGCCGGCCCAGGTACAGGAGCAGGAGAAGGGGCGCGGCCGGCCCCGGGCTATTCTGGAGCTCGCTGTTTATCAGGTCCGCGTCCTCCTCGTTCCCACAGGTCCGAGCCGTCTCCGTCCTCGGGAAGTTGTGATTGCTGTTGCTAAGTCGTTGCTAGGGGAAAAGTTTTCGCCGCCGCGGTCCCACCGCCCCTCCTCTGCCGTTGCTAGGGTGTTGCTAAGGAAAAGCTGTCGCTGCACACGGTCCTGCCGCCGGCTTGGGGGAGGGTAGGGAGGGGCCGCCGCACCGCGGTCTCTGCAGCCGCCGCGGGGAGAATCCAAAACCGCTGGCGGGGGGCAGGAAGGATGGAGGCTCACGGGCTGCTAGGGCTCTCTCCTCCTCCTGCAAAGCCTCCATGACCGCCCGTCCCGGAGAGAGCGGCGTAGCGGCCAAATTAAAAATCTCGTCAGCTGCAGCCAAAGTCAGCTGTCGAGTGATTAGAGCTCGCAGCTACCTCACAAAGACAGGTTGCTGCTCGGTAAGAGAAGTCCGATTGCCCATCTTAAATCAACCCCAATCTGGGATTCTGAGCGTTAGGCTACTCACGGTTCTCCTGAAAACACCATCAGGGATTGATACGCAGAAAGACTCCACAACTCAATAAAGTTGTAAAGTAGGTATATTTTGCCAGCACTGTGACACATGGGAGAATAATTTTTTCAAATCCATGCGTGCTGTTAGTGGCACTCAGCTAGATATATATCTGGTAACAAGTTACATATGCATTAGATCACACAATGCGCCTATACATATTCATTGTCTGTCCCCGCTTCATATTATAATTAGTCCAAAAGTCATTAGCATTCCAACACGCCTGCGCACTGCCACTTAGTGATGAAGTAAAGGTCTTCCTCAGATGAAGTAAGTGGTCTTCCTCAGATGAACTTTTTACCTCTCTTCTTCGCGCATGCTAAGTTCCTAGTCCAAGTCCGGAGCCCAGAGCTGGTTTGGGCTGGTTTCAGGACTCGAAAACAGGATCTTTGGTTCTGGTTTCCCTTCCTTATCAATGGCCACACATCCTTTCTCTTTCTTATCAATGGCCATACATCTTTTCCCTTCTGCTTGGCAAGCATAATAAGTGTTGAGCAAGCGATATACATTGCCTAGCAAGCAGCTGCAAAATTTAACAGTACCAGTATGTTGCGGTTTAGAGGTTTGGGGATTAAAATTAGGTATGAACATTAATTTTGTAGTCTAGATTATTTGATTTTGTTGTGAGATAAGGATTAATAGTAGGCAAAAGCAGGCTTATACTTTAAGGAATACAAAAAGGAATTTTATTAACAGGCTTAAAATAGGAATAATAATCAGGCATCAACACCAAACCCTTTAGAACACTCTTTTCCCCTCCCCACCTTTCTTATTTTCTTTCTTGCTGACCATACAAAAGGTAACACTTCAACTTATAGTTAATCTACCACCTCTGGAACAAAACAGTTTTCTTAATTTATGTAGAGAGAGAAGCTTTCTTTTGTTTTATCATGTTGACTCCCATAGGAAATATCGTTTCTATGGTTATTAGCTTTCTAGTAAGCAATCTTCTCTTTGAAGAGAGGCATTTGCTTTTCCAGACCCCTTCCCATTTCATGAGCTTTCCCAGGGCCACACCAATGGACATATGATGATCATTGAGGTGTTCTTTTTGAGAGTAAATGTTCCTATTACAGAGACAACGACATCCCCTTACTTCATCATCAGCAACACAAGTCTTCTTTTACTGTTTTCCTGGGGTGAGGAAAGAAAAAAATCTTAATACACAAAAGTCTCAATCTACTGCTTATAACTTAGAACATTACATTCTCTTTTTCTCACCTTCCTTAGACCATTGTTCATATATTACAGGGTATATTACAGCTAACTTTAGCAACATGTTTTTACAAAAGAACTTTCAGCATTAAAGCACTCCTCATCTCTTCCTTCTTTGAAAATAAGCTTAGTTATATTTATTAACTTAAAGTCTCTATGTTGTACCTTTCGTAAGTGCTTTCATTCTTGTGCTCTTTCTGTGGGGGAGGGAGAAATGCATGCCCTCAAAGTCTCATTTTAATATTAGAAAAGGAACAGTTAATTTGTCTTTTGGCTGGGCAATAGTCACGTGGTTTTCGCCCGCGTAGTTTGAGTGTTGTAAGTCCGTGCCCGAACCGAAGGAAAGGAGCCCGTCCATGCCGGCTCCCATCCAAGCCACGTTTGAATTGTAGGAGCCCAGCGGGACTGTGTCCGTGTTGCAGGGGGCTGGTTCAAGCCCCCTTCTGTGTCAAAGTGTGTGGGGGGGGCCACCTGGCGGGAGCTGCACCCGAGCTGCAGGAAGGGCTCAGCCTGAGTCCTCTCTCCCTCCCGCGCAGAGTTGCAGAGAGTAAACGAAGCCGCACCCGAGCTGCGGGAGGGATCCAGTCCAAGCTCCCTCTCTCTCCCGTGCTGAGTTTGCTGCGGAGCTAACCGGGCGGGGCGCTCCCGAGGTCCACGGGGCCCGACCCCAAACCCTCTTCCCGCTGGGCCGTGCCATGGAGAGGGGAGGAAACCGGCCCGGCCCAGGCTAGGTGAACAGAGCCAGTGAAGTTCCTTGGCCAAGGGCAGCAAAATGAAGTCTCTTTTGGCTTAGACGGAGCCGAGCAGAGTCGATCTGGCTCCTTTTTGCATGGAGCCGCCGTGAGAAAGAAGACCGGCTTGTGTTCCCTCCCCCCTCCCACAACACGCCATGCGGGTTGGCAGCCTCAGCCCAATGTGGTCTGAAGAGACCTTACCCAACTGGCGTGGAGAGGGAGAGAGTGACGTCTTTCCTCAGCAAACCAGAAGCCTGAAAGAGAGCTTCTTTAGGTGTTCTCCTAGTTTTGTAAGTTCTTTAGGTAGGCGGAGTTTAATGCTGGCTACTTCATTTCCGACTCCACCTCCTCTTCATACACCGAGAATTTTTAACAGCAATTGCCCCATGACACAGTAGTACCCACAATCAGTAATTAACACTTAAGACCTAAACTTTCTGTATCTGGATCCACGCCAGCCGACTATCTCCACTTTCCCCCAAAGTGGATTGTCCTCGTGAGGCTTTGTACTGCCGGAGGCTACAGATATAGCCAGTCATCGCTTCGTCCATATCTCACAGGAGGGCACCATTTACAGTATTCAACGCAGGGGCATTGGACTTCTCAGATGCGACGGTGATGTTGTGCAGAGTTCTTTATTATACAGATAGAGACTAAGACTACTACAGATCACTCTATGACTACTTGCTAAGACTACTCCTATGACTCCTAATATGGCTACTGCCATGGCTACTCCCTTATGGCTACTGCCTACTACTACGCAGTGAAAATTCCCTTTATACCATCTCACACACAGGATGTGCCATCATATAAACAGAAAAGATAAACAATACCCTATAAGGTCACAACCTACAATACTCTCACATAATAGGTGCAGAAGGCCACAAACCCATGATCTTCTTTCCCATGCCCATCCCTGGTGTCCTGGATATGCTTCCTGGTCACCTCCGGGCCTAGGGAAGAGGCTCACCTCTGGGCCTTCCAGGCCTGCTTTTCTATAACACACATAGTGTAACCCAACACTCTTTCTCATGCCAGCAGGAGCCAAACTCACCCCATGTATTATATTTATGTAAAAGACATTAAGGATTGTTAGTGAAATGTCTGTTTGGTCTAGACTGTGCCCTGGTTATCTGTGCCTGAGTAGCTCCACTGGACACCACTGTTTCCACAAACCAGCAGTTAGTCTGAGAGTAAATCAGTTTTCTGCCAAAGCACTGACCTCCTGCAATTGATTGACCTGGTGAGCAGCCCTCAGCTGACAGCAGGCAATAAAAAAGGGACTTCTGAGCAAAGGAGTGTCATTAGAGTGAACCACTTGGAGACATGAGGGCGACACTGTTAGCTGTGGTTTATGTCCCATCCATTGTGGCTGAGGAACGGTAAGAAAACATGTCTGGTTTCACAGCCACACATCTCAGCTCGCATGGGGTGACTGTAGTGGTTCGAGTTCGCCTATTCAAGGTTCTAGCCAAATGCCAGCACACTTAACAAAATTTACCTGATGTTTGCTGTGAGATGAGGATTAGGAGTAGGCAAAGCAGGCTCAAACTTTATAAAGTATAAAGAAACTTGATTAATATACCTAAGACAAAGGGAAAAAAAAAAACCAAGAAAAAAACCAGAATAAACTCCTCAGACCACCCCTACTTCCCCCACCTCTCCATTTCTTTCTCCCTGACAACATACAAAAGACAACACTTCGACCTCCAGTCAGTTTACCACCTCAGAAATAGCTCTTGTTCCAGTTCATTTAGGGAGAGAAGTTTCTTTTGCTTACACCATGGATTTTCTGTAAGAAAAATACAGTTTTTATGGGTCTTCTGCCTCACCATCAGCCGCCGCCCGGAAGAAAGACCAGCTTAATGGTGGATCCCTCCCACACCAGTAGTCTTCCCACAGCCACTATGGTGGGTTATGAACAGTCCATGGGGTACTTCTTTAAGGATGCCCAGTTCAATAGCAGCAACAAAGAAAATCCCTTCTTCTGTGCTTAGCAACACAGGTTCTCCTGACAACTCAGGTTCTCTAGCATTCCCCCGGGACCAGGGCTCTGGGTCACAGCCTCTCCTCTCTCTTGGTTCAAGTTTCTAATCAGGCTGTACTTTTTTGAACACCTACTTGTCTGTACTTAGGTATTTCAGTTCATTGGCTGCAATTAGAACCTCACATCCCCCTTTTGGACTATGTCTTCATATATTACAGGGAATTTATTAGCTCAGTCCCCAACCATGGTTCTCCAAAAGAGTTTTCAGCTTCACTTTTGAAGCAACTTCTCATGCACCTCCCTCTAGGTATCGGTTCTGCTTTCCTCACTGACTGTAAAGTCTCTGTGCTGCACTATGTAGATGTCCTCACTCGTTCCTCTCTCTGCGAGGAAGGATGGATGTCTGTGAGTTTAGTCCAGGCATGGAGAGAGTTAATCTCTGTCTCTCTCTCTCTCCGGCAGTGTGAGGATCACGTGCTCTTTGCCAGGCTGCTTGAACAGGTCCGAGCTAGATGCCAGACGCTCTCAAGAGTCTCTGCCTGGCTCTGCTAAGCTGGCTCAGCCTGGTAGGGCTATCTGGGCCCGGGGTGACAGGGCAGGGCCTGGCCCGAGCTGGATGGAGTCCGGCTCGGTCCTTGCCTGGCCCGGCTCTCCCTCTTGTGTAGCTGACACACCGGCTGAGCTGGATCTGCTGAAAATTCTAATCGTTTCCTCCCCCATGCCTGCCCGGCTGCAGCGGCATGGCTGCCGTAAAACCTCCCTTCCCCCCCCCCATCCCTCCTTTGGAAGGAGGTGGGGGGGGCCTTACCAGTGAGAGAAGCAGGAGCTGCTCCTCTCTACACAGCAGCAGCAGGTTCAAAGAGGAAGAGCGTCAGAGAGTCTCTGCTTATATATGGTTTTTTCCTTGAAGGCGGACTAACTTTTTAATTGGTTTACCTACCTATCAATCCTTAAAACTACCTGATTATTGGCTCTCTCTCTCGCAGGAAGGAAGTTGTATTCCTTCCTGCATTCCTGCAGCACAGATCACTTCCTAGATTTTGACCCCTTCTGGCCTAACCCAGAACAAGATGACACCGAGAATGGTGGTGAGTTGATTCTGGGGGGAATATACCATTCTCTCTACCAAGGTTCAATCCACTGTGTCCCAGTCACTGAGAAAAGCTACAGACAAATACACATGAACAAGTATGTATGTATGTATATATAAAAAACCTGGTGGAATTCACCTCCCTGGGTAAACCCCCAGAAACAGAAACACCTGGTGACACAGGTGCAGGAGGACTCAGCTGCAGTGTTTTACCTCTGTGCCTCTCAAAGAGGGTTTCACCAGGATGAGGTTGGGGTTTCTTAGTTCTCTGTTGCGGTTTAGAGGTTTGGGGATTAAAATTAGGTATGAACATTAATTTTGTAGTCTAGATTATTTGATTTTGTTGTGAGATAAGGATTAATAGTAGGCAAAAGCAGGCTTATACTTTAAGGAATACAAAAAGGAATTTTATTAACAGGCTTAAAATAGGAATAATAATCAGGCATCAACACCAAACCCTTTAGAACACTCTTTTCCCCTCCCCACCTTTCTTATTTTCTTTCTTGCTGACCATACAAAAGGTAACACTTCAACTTATAGTTAATCTACCACCTCTGGAACAAAACAGTTTTCTTAATTTATGTAGAGAGAGAAGCTTTCTTTTGTTTTATCATGTTGACTCCCATAGGAAATATCGTTTCTATGGTTATTAGCTTTCTAGTAAGCAATCTTCTCTTTGAAGAGAGGCATTTGCTTTTCCAGACCCCTTCCCATTTCATGAGCTTTCCCAGGGCCACACCAATGGACATATGATGATCATTGAGGTGTTCTTTTTGAGAGTAAATGTTCCTATTACAGAGACAACGACATCCCCTTACTTCATCATCAGCAACACAAGTCTTCTTTTACTGTTTTCCTGGGGTGAGGAAAGAAAAAAATCTTAATACACAAAAGTCTCAATCTACTGCTTATAACTTAGAACATTACATTCTCTTTTTCTCACCTTCCTTAGACCATTGTTCATATATTACAGGGTATATTACAGCTAACTTTAGCAACATGTTTTTACAAAAGAACTTTCAGCATTAAAGCACTCCTCATCTCTTCCTTCTTTGAAAATAAGCTTAGTTATATTTATTAACTTAAAGTCTCTATGTTGTACCTTTCGTAAGTGCTTTCATTCTTGTGCTCTTTCTGTGGGGGAGGGAGAAATGCATGCCCTCAAAGTCTCATTTTAATATTAGAAAAGGAACAGTTAATTTGTCTTTTGGCTGGGCAATAGTCACGTGGTTTTCGCCCGCGTAGTTTGAGTGTTGTAAGTCCGTGCCCGAACCGAAGGAAAGGAGCCCGTCCATGCCGGCTCCCATCCAAGCCACGTTTGAATTGTAGGAGCCCAGCGGGACCGTGTCCGTGTTGCAGGGGGCTGGTTCAAGCCCCCTTCTGTGTCAAAGTGTGTGGGGGAGGCCGCCTGGCGGGAGCTGCACCCGAGCTGCAGGAGGGGCTCAGCCTGAGTCCTCTCTCCCTCCCGCGCAGAGTTGCAGAGAGTAAACGAAGCCGCACCCGAGCTGTGGGAGGGGCTCAGTCTGAGCTCCCTCTGTCTCTCTCCCGTGCTGAGTTTGCTGCGGAGCTAACCGGGCGGGGCGCTCCCGAGGTCCACGGGGCCCGACCCCAAACCCTCTTCCCGCTGGGCCGTGCCATGGAGAGGGGAGTAAACCGGCCTGGCCCAGACTAGGCAAACAGAGTTGGTGAAGTTCTTTAGCCAAGGACAGCAAGATGAAGCAGCTTGAGTTTTCTCTCTCTCTCCTCCCCCTCCCCCCCACACCATGTGGGTTAGCAGCCCCAGGCCATGTGGCTTGGAGAGGCCTTACGCAGTTGGTGCGGAGGGGAGGAGAGCGGCGTCTTTCCTCTGTGAACTGGAAGCCTAAAAGAGGGCTTTTTCAGGTGCTTTCCTGGTTTTATGATTTTTTTAGGTCAGCGGAGTTTATGCTGGCTACTTCATTTCCAACTCCACCTCCTCTTTTTACACTGGGAATTTTTGACAGCAATTACCCCATGACATTCTCTAAATCTGCTGTGACATGGGTAGCTGGTTTCTGGGAGAGCATGTTAGCATGTTTTAATATGATGCACCAGTGGTCAAGTTGAGTCTTGGTGGACTGTTCAGTTAAGAGGTTAAGGCACCCGGAAATGGAATCCAGCTCTGGGTCCTGCTCTCATCTGTCCTGCTAACTTTGATCAAAGTAGCCAGTGTTTCTTTGTCCTGCCTCTAGCACACTGCCTAAATTGATCAGAACACATACCTGGGGGTGAGGACAAATTCATCAGCAGGAAGCACATGATTAGAGCTGTAGGAGTCTCGAGAGAGAAAAGTGGGTCCACGGACAGTCTTGTCTTTAGCAAAGCTTGGCAACTAGTTTTAATCAGAAACACAGAATCATTAGGGTTGGAAAAGATCTTTAAGATCATTGAGTACAACTGTCAACCCAGCACTACTACCAAGTACGCCACTAAACCAAGTCCTCAAGTGCCACATTCACACATCTTTTGAACACTTCCAAGGATGGTGACCCTACCACTTCCCTGGGCAGCCTGTTCCAATGCTTTACGCTTTCTGTGAAGAAATTTTTCCTAATATCCAATCTAAATTTACCCTGGTGCAACTCAAGGCCATTTCTTCTTGTCTTGTCGCTGGTCATCTGGGATTAACTTCAGTCAGCACTCTGGTACTTTAGCTAGCAATTATATGGTGTTTCAGTCACAGTGTATATGCCATTTTCTTAAAGCTGGTTTCTTTTTTTTTTCATTTGCAGTATAAAGATCCAGGGCCAGGTGACATTTTGCTCCCATGGCTGCGAAGCCATTGTTGACTCAGGCACTTCTCTTATCACCGGCCCCTCTTCACAAATCAGGCGATTGCAGGAATATATTGGGGCAAGTCCATCAAATACTGTAGAGGTAAAAACTGTACAGCCAGAAAACAGCTAGAGAGGAAGAGAAACTGGTATATGATGCAAAGAGTTGGAAAATAAAATAAATGTTTGCTTAGACAAGCGAAAGCCTTGTTTCCAGAACAGCACTGAACTGTGAGCCACACTGCTTTTGACCTATATGCCTTGTCCCAGCTCTCCTCTTCTATACTGGTGTGTAAGGAAATAATGGGGACATCTGTTTGAGGAATTGATCTGTACTCTGCGTGAGAGATAATTTTCTTCTGGAAGCTCAGAGGATTTTCGAGGTCCCCAGCTCTAGCTGTTGGCTCTCCCAAGCCAGGAGAGATTTGGTGCTGATGGCCAGCTATGTCAGCATCAAATGGAAAGGGAATGGTATTTAAATGACAGCCTCACAGTGGCTTTGCTGACAGGATCTCTCACTGTCAGCTTGCAGTGGAGCAGTTGGTGTCATGCCAGAGCTCCTGGGAGGGATACACATCAGTGTCACTCACGATGCTGGCTCCTTGCAGATGAGTCACAGGGTACAGGACAAGGCTTGCTGGCTCTTACTCTTCCTCCTGAACCTTATTCCTCTGACCCCTTGCTGGTTTTCCTTTCTGCCTGCTGCTGTCTCCTGCATCTCTCTTGCTGACACTCCTCACCACTCCTTCCTGTCCCTGCCTTCAGGGAAAGAGCAGTTTATTTCTACTGTGCCTTATTGCTGGTCCTTGGCTGACTCCCACAGGTCACTGGCACATTACCACAGCTCCAGTGCTCAAGGAAAGCTGCTGTGTGTGGCTTTTGTTAAATTTGCATTTCACAGAATATTCTGAATTGTAAGGGACCCACAAGGATCAAGTCCAACTCTCAGGTGGATGGTCTGTACAGGGGTCAAACCCACGCCCTTGGTGTTATTAGCACCATGTTCTAACCAACTGAGCGAATCTCAATTTATCTTCATCCTGACCCAAAACTGCTCTTGGAACAAAATTAAGAGTATTACAAGTGCCCAGTGCATTGGACAAAGATCAAAGACAAAACTGGACTCTTAATCCACTTTCATTTGTAAGAGGAGGACTTGCAGTGACATCTGTGTAACTCCTGAGGCTCCTGATTTTTTCTCAATCAAACCCTTGATTTTGTTCAAATTTTTAGATACATGCCAAAGAATATGCTTTGATAACAAGTTGATTTTATAATGGTTCATGCTAATGAGCATAGATAAAATATGTATTTCCAATGTACTTATACTAGCTTAATACAAACAAGGAATGGGTCATTGCTGTGTAGGTTCATAAACACCAGTGCTGATGTAAGAACATTCAGGTGGCATCTCAGATTTCGCAAAAAAAGCATCCTGAAAATAAGACTCTCTATGACTGATTTTTAGCAATCATAGGCTGCACATATTGGCTCAAATTTATCCCAGTAAAAGTGAGTGTATCCATCCTGGATTTTACCAGAACTTTCATCTCCTTTCATCAAGGATTGATTTGTTCTGGATGTACTATTCTGTAATAGCTATGTAAAAGAATTATGTCTCACTTCTTGTATCCTAAAAATCATTTTACTGGCTTTTTTTACCCTTGTCCTCTGTATCCCATGGTTTGTTTTATTCTAATGGTATGACAGCTGGTAAGTGTACACAAGATGTAGGGTCATGTTTTCATAAAACAGATTGAAAAACAGCAAAAACCAGATTCTTCCTTCTAGGAAGCCTCTAAAACAATGACTTTAAACACTACTGTTTACAGCAAAGATTCCTCTGGGACTTGGAGCATTCTGCAGTGCCATTTCACATACCAGTTGTTTCATGAAATGACTAGAAAGGCCAGGAGATTGTCTTCTCTGTTACTGTAAGTGAGTGTATTATTTATGGAAATCAATGACCATGCCAAAGTTTAGTCCTTCTACTCTAAATCCCACTCCAGGGCAAAGTATAAGCATAAAGTGCTGTATTCCTCACTAGCTTTGTTTTCCCTAAAGTGATGGTATTAGGGGAGGACCTGGGGTGAACTGCAGCCATAGGGTGCTCCCTCTGTGGCTGGAGCAGCTCCCTCTACCCTGTCAAGGCCAGAGCATTGGAGAACTTTTGCTCAGCAGACCTTGCTGCTGTAGGCTCGCTGGGGCTCACACACTTAGTTTTGCCTTTGAGTTGCACAGGGAGGATATTAGAACCCCTTCACCTCCTTCCTTTTGGGACCTGCAAGGATTTTCATCAGCCCTGGGTTGTGGTGGCTGTTGAAGCTAAGAATAACACCCCCTGAAAAAGCCCTTGGTGAAACAGACCCAAGGAGCAGCAGGATCCCCCCCGGGGCAGGGCAAGGTGTGGTAGACTCCGAGTTGGGGTGTGTTCTTAGTAAGCCAGCCGCTCTCTCCCCATTGGTTTGTGCTTATGTTCATCAATTGTCTATCACCCTCAGTTTCTAGAATGTTCGTTTCTACTCGGTAGTTGGTTGGTTTTCCCCCTTGTCCTTCTCTCAGCCCCCTCCCCGAAATACCCTCCGTTGGTCCCCTTCCCCTTGTCCCTCCCTTGTCCCTCCCTTGTCCCTCCTCGGTGCCCCGATCTTATTGGTTGTTATGATCACAATAAAGTCTGATGCACGACTGGGCTCAGGGCTCTCAGCCACTGAGGCTCTCGCCCTCAGAGCTCACGGAGCACGGATTCCCCCGATACTTTGTTTCAGTGTCGTAATTCCATCTCGGGAGCCCGTCGCTTTGCTACAGTTTCGGCAGCCGTGGTAACCTTTGCCTGCCTGCTTCGGAAGACTGCAACCCACGGCTTGGGGTCCCAGGATCCTGGCGAGCGTGGACCTGACCCCAGGGACACTCCCTCGCCGCCGCTCGGGTCGCTGACTCTAATCCTGGCAGTCAGCCCTCGTCTTGGAACACCCGAGGGTCGCGGCACTGGGTCCCTAGGGTGCAGTGATCTGGGCTGCTTTGACCAAGTACAGGAAAGCTGGAGGGCAGTGTTAGGCTGTAAGTCAGCCTGATGCTGTTTCTCTGTAGTAAATTCACTATTACCTACTCCAAAAGCCTTGAATTCAAAGGGCAATACTTAAAGAAAGACAAAGCAATCCCATCTCAGCCAGTGCATCGTGTCCAGTTTCTCGTAGACTGCAGAAGATTGTCGAGCTTGCCTCACATCAGCTTCACCATTGGGCACCGCGAGTACAAGCTGACAGCAGAGCAGTACATCATAAAGGTGTGTACCCACAGCTTCCCTGCTCCCTGTTCCTCACTCCCTGAGCTGGGCATGGAGCATGCTGCTGCAGGGATGTGTGCTTTCCCTTCCAGGAGTCCATTGATGACCAGACCTTCTGCATGAGTGGCTTTCAGTCTCTCGACATCCCCACTCGCACTGGCTCTCTCTGGATTTTAGGAGATGTCTTCATGTCTACATTTTACTGCATTTTTGACCGTGGAAATGACAGAGTGGGATTTACAAAAGCTGCTCACAGGAAGGATTACTACTGAGCTGTAATAGCATTTATTCTGTCTTAAGTTAATATAATGATCTTCAACACATGTGTGAAGAAGAGCTTTTACTCTGGACCTAAATGCACATTGTATTGTCCCCCTCCAGGTTTTAAGGATTTGCAGTGATCCTTGTCCCAGATGATATAGTTTGGTTAAATATCTATATGTTTACAACAGAGAAGCAATTTTTCCTGAGTAACTCATGGACACTACAGCTCTCAGGATAAAGCAACTGAGCAGATCAGCACTCAGATTTGCAAAAGATCAGGAAGAATAAAAATTCTGAACTGTGCCAGGCTGAAAAGATAGCAGCTATGAGTAGGGAAAACTAATCCTAGTTCTGTCTGGTCTGGGTATCCTTTTTTTCTTCTTGTGTGCTAGTTTCCACCTCATTTCCTACAGCTTTCCTTTCCATCATTATTTTCCATGGTTTGAGTTTTGTTCAACTGTTTTCCTGAGTGCCATGGAAATTCTCTTTAAATTAGCTTGCTCCAACCAGCTTATATAAAAGGAAATTTGACTGATGCCTGTGTGGCCATTAATTTCGACTACTGTTCCTTGCACAATTTCCTGCTCCTTACCTCACCTCTCAAACCTGCTTTTTCCCTGGGATTCATTATCCCTTGATAATTCTCCTTTTTTGGGTCTTGGCATTTGACATCTGTGGCTTAGATCAGATGCTGCTTTTAGCGCCTGACTCCTCTGCCCCTCGGTGGTGTGAGCAACTGGAGCAGCGTCTATTCACATTAGAAAACCCAGAATGCAGCCTGTGCAAAGGGATACCACAGTGTTCCTCCACCTCAGATGAGTTATGGCACCCGTGTACCAGCACTACACATCTACTGCCCCCTGCTCAGCCACTTCTTGTCAGCAGTGTCAGGAGTTTCAGATGAAACAGCCACAAGTAGCTGCGCTGATTTGGCAAAAGACTCACCTAAATTCTACCCATTGGAGTATTTGTTTTGATTGCTAAAGCTGATACTGCCCCCATACACATGAATGAAACTTAACCAAACAAAATCTGCTTTGACCTTAGTGCTGTTTCAGTTACATTTTATATTTCTTGATAGTGGTTCCAGTGCTGGGAGGAAGGGGAATTGAGGGTGGAACAACAACTGAAAATTCAGGTTTCTCTGTGTCCTGGAGGAAAAAAAAAGTCATTTATTGGCATGTTGGGGCTCCATGTATCTTCCTAAAAACAAAAAATGTCTGCAGTCCCAGCTGTGTGCACTGGGCACCTCCCCAGCAGGGCAGAGCCATGGGGAGATGGAGACTGGCCCCATGGTGACATCACTGGGACAGAGGTTGGTGGCCCCTAGGGACTTGCTGCTGCTGTCTGTCTGGATGTGCCTGGCACAGACCAAAGGCAAGGTCCATCGCTGGCCTTGTCTGTATCACAATCACAGTCCCTTAGATTTTAAGTCTTCAGTTGTAAGACAATAAGTATTACAAAACCAGGATGGTTTTCCTGTCAGTATCTCTGAAATACTGATCTTGCTTTCCAGTACGAAATACTCCTTCCCTCTGGTGCCTGTTTTCATGACTCTCTATTTGCAGACACATTGTGTTACACATTTGGCATCCAGGCTATCAACCTCTAGCAAAGGAGACTGCTGCCAGCTGTCTCTTTCTGCAGACAAGACTGAGCTGTGTGAAGTTACCGTGTATTTCAGGCCAGTCTTGCCTTGATTCCCCTTTGTCCATGTCACTCTTAAAGAACGGATTGACCATGAGCTAACTTATTTGTCTAGAAAATGTCATTTGTTTGGTCATTAACCAAGAAAAAAACATCTAAAAAGCCCCATCCCTCATTTAACAGCAGCAGGGTATTTTTGTTTTCTCTACTGTGCAGCAGACGTAACACGCTGGTACATTTTCATTTTATATAAATCATGTATATGTTCCTCAAATATGAGTTTGCAGTCATTTAGAGATCTGTTATTTACAACAGAATATTTTAAGGGTGTTGGGACATGTCCTCACAGGCAGTCGGTCCCAGCACTGACATCTTGGCTCTATGAATTCCAGCACAGAGTGTGAAAACAACCTAGAAACAGGTGGAAAGTCAGGCAGCATGCACAGGGACTAGCCCTCTCTTTGTTCTGATATATCTGATCTTTCTCAAGATTAACACCATCTGATGGGAGCAAACTGCTGCTCTGACCTACTTGTTTATCCTGGCCCTGTTCTATCCTTGTACAACTTTGCCAGCTTCTGTAAGTGCCTTGCTGTTCCTGCTAGACATCAAGTTGATTTGCATGATAGGTCAAACCCTTGCCAGAAGTGCTTCTTGAGAGTTCAGTACAACCAGGACGATGATGTTTCTCAAAGTGCCTTTATTCATGCAATAATTCAACATTGCTTATACCTGTGAACATGAATTGTAGATTGTTGGGTTTGCTAAAATAGTCCATTTACCATGCTAAGGCAAATAGTTTACTGAGAGAAGTGCCTAAGAGATCACATAATCCCAAAAGATAATTTAATACAAATCAGAGTCCACTGATGTTTGCAAAAGTGAAATAACAGACTAAAGGAGGAGAGGAAATGTTTCTGGTAACTCATCCCAGCACTAACTTCTTCAGGAGCAATGAACAGAATACTGTAGCTAACCTGGAGCTGACCCACTGTGTGAAATTCTGGTTGTGTATTACAGATTGCATTGCATGACTTCAGAGCTGTAATTCCTAATTTAGCATGCATCTACCTGTGCAATAGACACCTCTGTGGGGCTTAAGTGAAGCTCTTACCTACCTAATGGCTGCTGTGTGGCCACCCTTAGCCTCCAGCAAACAATGAACACAGTTGGCAGGTCCAGGGAGTGCTAGCAGAGTAAGTGGGAGAGGTAGCAAGATCATTGTTGATCATATGTATCATGTCCCGGTGGACAGCAGCAGTGTGCAGCCTAGGCAGCAGCCAGGCTGAGAAGATGAGCAGAGCTGGATGATGAGAAGCTGGGAAGCCTTTTCAAGCTTAGCAGTGCTGGGATGAAACAAGCTGATGTCTGGGTTGGGGACAAAGAGCACTTTGGCCCAATACCTTAAGCCCTGGTGGAAGCTGTGTGAAGGATTAGAGGGAGGATGTGTGGTGGGATTGGACTCCCAGCGCAGATTTGTGGTGGACACTTGGGAATCATCTCTAATTTCTGGCTTAAGTTCCCTTACAGGGTGAAGCACAGCTCCTCAAGCTTATGTACTGTGGGGAGAGAGCTGGATAATGGACCAGGCTTCCTTCACAGCTGCTGAAAACCCTTCCTATACATGCACTGCTGGGAGGAGTATGGCCAAACTCCCCAGAAACTTGTATTGCTCTCTTGACTTTAACAAAAGTGCTATAGAGGAGAGCAGCAGTTACTTTTCCTTTGTTTATAGCTGTGTGACTGGAGATGTCCAGCTATCCTTAAAATGTATTTTTATACATAAAATTGGCTATTTATTTAAGTTAAGCTCATTGGTAAATTAAGTTTCTTGACAATTGCAGATGCAATTAGATTGAGAAACATTGACTTGAAAAGT
Source organism: Eopsaltria australis (assembly GCA_034509425.1). NCBI lineage: Eukaryota > Metazoa > Chordata > Aves > Passeriformes > Petroicidae > Eopsaltria > Eopsaltria australis. The sequence goes on along the minus strand of JAVTVJ010010810.1, from coordinate 556,685 downwards.
GTGGCTTCAGCTACAAGAAGCAAGAGGGAATTGGGAGGAAAAAGGGAATGCTTCCAGAAGTTGCATAAGGGCCATTCAGAAAATTGGACTGCTAGGCTAAGGTGCTGTTTATTTCTATATAATTTCACTCCATAGAGTTTCTCATTTTATTGGTCAAGCCTCAATTGCCTGAAGACTTGTTGTGGAGTGGCAAGGGTGAGGTTGCACCAGAATTCCTGACTCCAAACTGTGCTCAAATTTCAATAAGCTGCTATCAGACACCAGTGTCACCTCATCTCATGGTGTCAAGAAGTCCTTCCGTAAGTGCCTGGCAAATCTGTGCTTGGCTTTCCTTCATAACCGGAATTCACATAATATGAGTTTAAACAGTGCTTCCTTGGACCAAGCATTCTCTGCCTCCTTAAACTGATGGGATACATGTGTTTTTGTCTAGTGTCTTTGGAGGATTTGAGAGCGTGGCTCTGCTCAGACCATGCCTAATATACAGCAGCAGGAGCTGGAAGAAGTACAAGTGAGGAGGGTGGCTGTTTTATGTTCAAAGCCTACCCAGATGAGATAGAGTCCTGCTCTATGTGATAGCCTGCTAGAAGGGCTCCTTACCTAAGTTGTTGGCCATAGGAGCAGGAGCAGGCAAGTCTGTTCATTCCCTTCCCAGGTTCAGGGAGTCCTAAAGTCTCCCAGGAGCCACTGGTGTTGCCAGTTACCATGGCAGAAAGGCTGGTTTGTTTTCTGAAGTGCAACCTTCTGAGCAAGAGAGCTGAGTGGACTTGCTGTAAGTCCATACTGCTTTTGCTGGCTGTTGCAGACTCATAACTTTCAGTCTCCCTCTTTCTCTGTTCTTTCTAGTCCCTGAGATACCTTGTCTCTCCCTTGTCTGTCCTCTACTTGGATGCTCACTGATGGGAGAATGCTGGCAACATGCTCTGGACTGCACTTTTGTAAATGTGGGTGAGAGCTAAAACCAAGGAGCTGTGGCTGCTTTCCTGGCCTACTTTGAGACATCTTGCAGGAGTGATAGCTGAAAGACCAGGTCACTACTAAGAGGTTTAGGGAGGTGGCTTGGTCACCTCTGGAGTAGCAGGAGCCACCTAATGCTGACTCAGGTTTGGGTTAATTAAAAATGTGTGTGGTACATCTGGGAAGCATGGGAATGGGGGAGAGGTTTAGGAAGTGGAGAACAGTTTTGCTAGCAGTCATGGGCCACTTTGTTGTCTGCCTGGGATGACTACAGCCTGTGCACTTCCAGCTGAAGATCTCCACAAGAGTGGAGTCCTAAGCTTAGTTGCACCTGCAGCTCCATCACCTCTTGAGAGAGTGCTGCAGCCCTGTCATCATTAGGGAGGCTGCCTGGGAGCCTCATTTTACAATAAACTGTCACTGGGTATGCCACATATGTGCTCCAAGGCTCAGATATCTCATGCTCAGCTCATCAGCTGTTTTGCGCCTTCCATTTTTTAAAATGAAATTAAATATTTAATCCTTGTATTTGGCAGTAATTAAGCAGACTTTTGGACTTCACACAAGACGACAGCAGGCAAAGACTCCATGTAGAGGCTTTATTATGACCTTCACTTTGCAGTGTTCTTGTGCCAAGACAAAGACTAAGACTACTAAAGACCAGCTATCATGCAGTGAAAATTCCTTAAATACCATCCCACAGACAGGATATGTCATCATATAAACAGGAAAGATGTTCACTACAGTGTTCCCCAATCACCTGGGTTATTCTACAGTTTTTACCTATTATGGTAACAGGTAAACAGTACCCTATAAGGTCACAAACTATAATCCTCACTCTCAATAGGTCCAGAAGGCCACAAACCCATAATCCTCTCTCCCTAACCTATCCCTGGTGACCTGGATATGCTTCCATGGTCACCTCTGGGCCTAGGGAAGAGGCTTGTTTTGGGCCTTAAGGCCTACTTCTCTAGTATACACATAGTATAACCCCACACTTTTATTTTTTCTACTCTTTAGTGGCATAGCTTCATCAGGAGTGGGGCAGAATACTGTCCTACACAAATGAGAGGCCTGATTTTTCAAGTGTTCCTCCAGGCAGTGAGAGATGGTGGGCTAAATCTCTCCAGGCTGAGAAAGGAATTGAGCCTTTGAGCCACTTGAGTAAAAACCAAAACTGTTGGTGGATCTTACAGGGATGCCATGGACCTTAAGCTGATGGAGCACACAAAGGCAGCAGAGTTCAGTGTGTATCCAAAGTGGACAGAACCACACCCACTCCTCTAATAACCTTAGTGTTTCCTCTAGTTATGTCTACACAGCTCAGTGCCATATACATCCTGAGGCTCCCAGTCCTCCCTGTAAATGTATTTCCCACAGGGTCACAGATTTCAAACCAGTGACCAAGTGGCTCAAAGTATGTCACGACAATGCCTCCTATTTAGGTGCCCAAATCCTCTGCTGGATCTTGTTCAAGACTTGTCTGAATACCAAGTCTGCCCTTCTGCACTTTCAGCAAATTTGTGTGAGAACCGCATCCAAGAGAAGACAAGAAATTCAGTCAAATCCAGTGGAAGAATGGTCAAAGTTTTCTTTCACTTTCCTCATCAGAAAATTCTACTATGGCTGTTTCTTTACTGTCCAGGTTTTCCCATAAGTCCTGCATCTCAAATGTTTGCGGAGCAGAAGCAGAAGTAATATTTGTTCCATCACTGAATGTCCTTTGTTTTGAAGTTGTCCCAGAATCTGTTGAAGGCAGTGCAGCATCAGCATTTGATGCTGTATTGGGGCTATGGAAGCTTGGTAAACTCCATCGCTGAAGGTTTCTCTCATGATCTGTTATGAGACCAGCTATGTTACTGACCTGGGGCTCATGTTTGAACTCTCCTATCACACTAGGAAGTGACTGATGCACCTCTGAACTTGAGAGGTATGGAGTCATTTCTGGGGGGAAAAAGTGTTGGTTCAGAAGAGCCACATTTGCCTCAGCTAGGATCCTTTGGAGCTTCTCTTCTGGCACACTTGTGGAGCACTCTGTTGGCAGCTCTGCTTTGTCCAGAACATCAGGTTCAGTCTCCTTGGCTTCAGAGATGATGACCTCAGGAATTGGCCTGTTTGTCTCGGATGAGGTGTCACTGTCGCCGAACTGTGCCTCATTCCTTGAGGTTTCTGTTATGGGTCCTAGCTCTCGGCTACCATGAAGTCTGTTACTTCTGGTAACTCCATATTTCTTCTTGAAGCTTGAGGTAGAGTGCCTCCCCCTTGTGTGCATTTCCTGCAGCCGTCTGATGTGCCCCTTTTCATCTGCCGGGAAAAACACTGAATTCTCACTCGTCTGCCGACTGTAGCGGTGCTGAATCGGGTATGAAGGACTCTCATGGACACTGAGAAACCTCTTGACTCTTCTCAAAACTGAATAGTGTCTCTGGTGTTTCTCCTCTTCCCAAGGCCACTCTTCCCTGTAGAGGAATTCAGTATCAGCCAGCCTGCCAAATAAAGCCAAGTGGTAGATGTCAGTTAAATATGGGAAGCATTGGGTCTCTATGCACATAGATCCCTCTGTCTCAGACATAGGACCCAAGACATAGGAACCAAGGCCCTAGTGTGTCCCTAAAGAAGAGCATGAAGAGGATGAGGGTGACAGGAAAGAGCATCTGTGCTTTTGAATCAGCCAGATCACACAGAGAACTCTCCACATCCAGTTGTCTCTTCTTCTAAGGACCAGGCTGGGAGGGCATCCAGCCAGGCATCTGACACCATTTCATATTTGAGCTGCAGCCTTCTGAGGCAGCTCCACATGTTTAGGCTTGTGCTAAGGGTGAGGGAAAGGGGAGACAGGAGTCCTACTCATTGCTGTAGTTACTTTTTCAGGAGGATCCTTCATGTAAAAATAACAGTGAAAAAGATACTGCTGGAAACAGAGGACAACAGTTTCAAAAAATGTTGAAATTACTCAGATGGCCAAATATCACTTACTTCTGGGGCATGACAGTCTGTCTGAAGGTCTCACCTGTACCTGGTACTCTTCTCCCACACAGCCTTGGTGCTTCATGAGAACAACTATTGCTGCATGAACCAGTGAATTCAGCACGTCACTGACTCAGTGCAGCCTGGGCAAGCCAAACTGGCCCAGTTACCTGTCCTAAGGACCAGAATGGCAAAGGGGCTTGGGCCAAATCTGAGGCAAGGAGCACAGGCAGGCAACACTAACCTGGAGGGACAGAGGAACTTCATCCAGCATTTGTGGAGATCATAGAATAGTTTGTGTTGGAAGGGACATGTAGAGACATCTAATCCAACCTCCCTGCAATGAGCAGGGATACCTTCAACTAGATCAGGCTGCTCATTGCCCCATCCAACCTGGCCTTGAATGTTTACAGGAATGGGACATCTACCACCTGTTCCAGATGTTAGCTTGAGGTGACTGGAGAAGACTTTGAATTTGGGGTCAAGTTTTATATATTTGCTTTGGACTTGGAAGAATTTTTAGAGCTTGATTTTGAAGTTTGTGTAAGAACTATTTTATTTTTAGAGATATGAACAGAGGAATGGTTTGGATGAGAAGATAATTAATAAAAATCAACACATCAGAGATGTTTGCATTCCACAGGGGCTATCAGGGAGCTACTTTTAATTCACTCCTTCCTTAATTTTTTGTGTGAAGTACTTCTTATTAAAAAATTGTTCGCAGACTTAATGATGTTTCTTCTTTACCACCTTTCCCTCCTAGAAATTGCCTTAAAATAAATTATATTCTGTGACTTTTTCTTCTTTACTTTTTTTACTTTCTTCTTTACTTTTCCTTTTGCCGTTTTATAGTTTTTTCCATAAAGCAATAACTTCTGAAAAGGCTGTGTGTGATAAAAGGAACTCATATAAACCATTGTCCTTTGTAGTAGAATGCACGCAAAAATGAAAAAATAAGAGGAACAAAAATGAGAAAACCACAATTTTGAGGCCAAATGGAACAAAAAAATTAAAGACATTTTATTTTGATAAAGGTGGGAAATGATGGGAAAATTGTAAATATCTTGAGATAATTTTTAAAGTTAAAAGAATGGCTTCTGTAAAGTTTTTAAAAAGATTTTCAGATGAGAACATCTACTTGCCTGGTATTTTTTCAGGCATGATGGTATTTACACATATTGACCTATCTGTATTACAGCATGTCACAAGTATTTCAACAGCTTCTAAGCTAACTGACCTGTCACTGATTTCTCATATAGATCCTGACAACAGGGGGTGTCCTAGGTTGACTGTAAGATGCTTGTATCCCCAATTGTCTGTCCTGCTTATGCTGGGTATTAAGTTCTGTAGCTTTAAGTTAGGCCCAGAGAGACAGAGAGAGTGAAGAGAGTAAAGGGGGGGAGAGAAAATGCACACAGTTTGTCTACAGGAGTTACACCTTACTCCCCCGGAAATTCCTTCGGAGACTACGCTCGAAGTGGGGACAGAGAAATAGAGATAAGCTCTCTGTGTGCTCTTGGAGTTCGCAGCGGAGTGCTCTCGGAGGTCTCTCGGCTTTTGCAGGGAGAGAGAGACTTTGTTTCTTTTGCTGGTTTTTATTTCCTTCTGGGACTGGTCGGCATCTCTGTGGTCCAAGACATCAGGACAATCCCCCGGGGGCCCCCCGACTCTGCAGTCGGGCCTGGCCATTGGCCCCAGCCTCTGGAGGGACTGAGGCTGACACAGCTACACCCACAGAAGGACTCTCTGGATCCACCATCTCTTCAGAGAAAGGAGAGGTTTCATTGTTTTATACAATTCAATTTTTTTTCCATACTTGTGAATATTCTGCTTGTTAAATAAATAGTTTTTTCCACTTTTTCTCTAAGGAAATCTTTTCCTGAACTGGTTTGGGGGAGGGGCGGCTGGAATTGGCTTGTCTAGAGGAGACCCCCTCAGAGGTTTCCTCCTAACATTTGCCCTAAACTAGGACAGGGGGCAATCTCATACCCTCTGTTTCTTTGTAACCACTGTTCTTTGTTGATCTCTGCAAATAAATCCTCTTCATACCTTCACAAAATCTGACCATTTCACCTGTGCTCAGAGACTATCAACAAACCCTCCCTGCAAATATGCTCTATTTATTGACTATACAATTTAAGATATGTGTGCACAGTTTGGATCATCACATGGACCACTGGAGACATCATCCCACCAACACCAGCCCGTCCACTCCCTCCTATTTTCTTTTCCCATTTCCATCTTCTCCGCTTGCAGAATCATCAGAGCCCACATCCCTGCACTGACTGTCTGCCAATCAGCGCGGGCTGTCGTGGTGGTGATCTTTCTGAAGGCATTAAGGACCCTTAGTACCACTCACCCCATTTCAATAGTCGATCCAAGAAATGAAGGAATACAGTAATCAGCAGCTGCTTTTGTGTAGGGTGGCCGGGCAGAGGTATCATTCCAGTAAATATCTTTCTCCATCCTCGGCAAGTTCATGTGCATCTCATCCACCGCCAGAAGCGAAACCTTAGAATTTTTTGGTATAAATCATGTCACTTTCAAGACAGTGCAGCATATGAAATAGTCTGCTTTATACTCCCTGGCTTAACACTTCTTTCAGAAACCCTTTAACATAAGCTGTGTATGATGGCCTGGGCATTAGGAAGAGACTCGGTATTGTAAAATAAACCCCCTATATCTGCCTATACTCATGAAAGCATAAATTTTATCGTAACTTGAGTCTTCTGTACTGCAAAGGTATTTGTGGCAGATTGAAGTCCTTCCCACATGTATAATGAGTTAAATGTAATCCTTCATGTGCTATGCAAAGTCTGTGTAAAGTATTATACATGTGGTCCTTAAAATGTCCAGAGGTCAAGAATCTTTCTGATAGGCTTCACTGCCATTTTAAGACATTCCGAATCAAGTATATGAACATCCTCCTAATAAATTTTACACAACAGGCTCTAAGGCACAGTAGCATGAGTACCCTGAAGTGGTGCTAAGCCAGAGAGCATCTTTGTCAGGGTGAAGTCCTTTCCCATTCTTGCACGTAGCTGCATGGCTTACTTTTTTTACTTTTATTAATTCAGTGATTTTCTTGGCCTTTGCTCCCCCTCACTCTGGGCTCTGATTTGCTGAAGTGGATTCCAATAGCAGCTCAGCCAGCCCTGTGCTTGGCTCTATGCAAGGGGAGCAGCGGGTGCTGTGGGACCTCCTCATGTCTCTGAGCTTCTTCACAGCACAACAGACAGGGCTCTTTGGGAATCAGGGGTAACTGAAATAAAACTGTATCCTTGTCATCTCGCAGCTCCTGCCACTGGGGACACTGGCTCCTGTGCTGACCACAGATACTGCCTGGGTGGCAGCATCACAACACGAATCATGGTACTGGCCCTGCTTATTAGTTCAGGGCCCTGCTTGGTCTTTTTACTATTTTTGCTGCCTTTATTTTTAAAGGAAGGTTGATATGCAATATTTTATTCTCGACACATTCAGATTATCAAAATGTGTTCTTATCTATGTGGGAATGACTTTTGGATTTTGCAGGATTGATCTACATTACATGCTTTTCCAGGCATAGAGTGGTTTTATAATTTAAGGTCAGCTGTTTGCATGTTTAGTCAGGCATTGTAAATGCCAAATACCAAAATCAAGATGAATTATCTTGTGAGAACAAACTCTGTGGATCACAGCCATAGGTAATCCTTCAGAGAAAGAATATGTTTTGCTGGCACCTGTTGCCCTGATTTGTTCTTCAATATAAGACATAGCATTAGATGTAATGATAACCTATGGTAGAGTAAAGCTGGAAGTAGAAATAACAACAGCAACCTGTAAATTTCTATCAATGCACCAGTTAGTTTCAAAATCATCATCATCTTCTCCAAATGGATTAATGAGCTGTTCAGCGACCTGGAAAGAAAACGAGACAGTGAAGGGAGCTTGGCATGCCATGTCAGGACTACTGCTGCAGAGGAAGCAGGATTGGATTTTTCTCTCTCTCCCTGCCTGTCACTTGCAATCATAGCTTGAGCTCCTGCGTGATGGTTCTGCCAACCTAGTGAAGGAACAGCTTGCTTTCACTATAGATTCATATCTCTGTGCCTTGCTGCTGCTGTCAATCATAATCATCAGTGCTGGCCTGCTGGGAACTGAGACATGTCTGGGTCAAGGTATTGTCACATCCAATAGTCATTACCTTTCCTTACTGTTGTCTTTGGCTCATTTAAATGAATGATTTAGCAGCTAGAGGCTCTGTTATTGCAATAGTCCACCAGCCCATGGGGTCAGTACTCCCAAGCCTTGAAGCTGGAGTCTGCTACAGGGAGTAGAGCTCATCTCTCCACCTCAGCCCTCAGCCCCTGCTTCTTTATCAGCTTTAACCCTGATGGCAACCTTCCAAGGCTCTTGAGGAAAAGCAGCCTACAAAAAAACTTGACTCAAGTCAACCCTGTGCATCATGCTAGCCAAATCCAAGAGACAGAATCTGAGCCTGTTCTTTAATTCAGCCTGATGGCTTGAGTTTCTGTACCTGAAGTGGTTGAAACTGCAGGGCAGAATCTCATCCTGTGGAGGACACAATCAAACAGTGAGCTCCGACACATTTGTAGTGAGGCACCTTAGTCTGGGAATTAGTCTGGAAAGGGAAACCTTTCTGGCTCCCCATGTCCAGTGAAAAAAACCCCAGAGACTGCCTCCCACCCCTGTGATCGCTGAAGTACATTGTGTGGGGAGTAAGCACATAGCTGCTGATGGAAGCAAAAAAAGATTAAATAGAAATTTTTTAAAAAAAAGTTTTAGGAAATTCAGACTGCTTCTCTATTTCCTAGTTTCTTGGTACAGTGACATTAAATATCCTCTCCCCTCCATTCTTTTCTCCTTCTGTTTACCTTTTTAAGCCCTGGTTTTGGAGCTGATCACACTCTTGATAACCCTTCCAAGCCTTCCTTGTGGTCACCACAGCCATGCACAGGAGCAGCAGTCAGGTCCTTGGTTTAATGTGGATATGGGTAAAGCAACTGTACAATTAAACAGTCCTGTTCACTAACCTCACTATGGACAACTATGACCTAAATAACTTATAGCTGTAAGGTGGTTGCTCCCTGGATATTTTTCCTGTGTGCTCTAGGTTGTACCTGTGGATAAGCACTTGCTGACTCCCCAAGGCCACCACTTCCCAGGCCAGCACTGGCACACAACAAAAGAACTGCTGAGTATATTAACACTACAAAACACCTGTAAGGCAGGAGGAGTGAAAGGAGACAGAGGTCACCTCTGCTCACATTCATTGACATGGGATTAAATTTTGGGTACAGCTGTGAAAGTGCTGCAATAGGGAGGAACCAGAACACAGTCTGTGTTGTGGCTCTCCAGGGAAGACATGGATCAGCTTCATGTAAACCAGCAGATCACCACCCAAAAATCCACCATAAAACCTACCACATGAGCTTAAAAAAGTGAGGACTGGGACAGAGCAAACAGCAGTGGTGGCCTTTTTTTGTCTGACCTGGTCCTTGCATGTGAGATAGAACTTTATTCTCCTGAAAGGAATGTAGTGCTGGATAACTAAACTCTGTTATTTGGACAGTCCATCTCTCCCTGTAATGAAAATGGGGATTTAGAACTGTCTCATGTAATGGGAAACTTTGGCCCTATACAACAGACAAGGCTTGAGGCCAAGGAATGAGCTCAGTTTACCCATTATTTCTGAGGAATTTCCAAGTTACTGGAAGTCAATATCTCAGGGCTCTTTTTGCTGCCTGGCAGCCAAAGTCCAACATGCTCAGCAGGAAACTGGCTGCAACCTTCAAGCCAAAAATATCCTGACTCGGGGCACTGAAGGTTTGGACGAACCTCCAGTCTGAGGAAATACTGCTGATATTAAATTAACTTTTAAAAACTTCTTCTCCCTTTCATTTCCTTATGCAGAAGATTTTTCAGTTACAATGGCATCTCATACCTGCCACAGCCAGGAGTTGGCTGGAAGCCCTGAGCCTAACTGGAAGAGATGCTGTTAATATCCTTGGGTGCTGAAGAAGGAAAATCCATTTCCCCTCAGGAGCACCAGCAGGGCAGTCAAGAAGAATGGCTTACGGTTCTTAACGCTCTAGTATAACCCTTGAAGACACTGCCTAGAGATAAAACCTCGCTTTTCTCCAGGAGAAGTTGCTACCTTCATCATACCAGCCTCCCTTCCTCTCTCTCCCACTCCCATCCAGGCTGGTCCCTATGCAGCAAAATCTGTTTCCCCCGATTTCCAAGGACACAGGACTAGAGGAGCTTGTCCTGCACACACTTTACTTTTTCTCACAATCTGCCAGCTCAGTGTGCTGCCTTCTCTACTCTGCCCTTTGGAGTTGGTTGTGGGAAGGTGTCTCTAAAACTGGCCAACTTTGTTCAATTTATATTCTAACAGAAAAGTTAGCTCTATGTTTCTAGCCATGATTAATAAACACAAAATGAAATCTTAATGTACATGGACTTCAATGTACCAATTTGCTTTTAATTTGAAACTTTTTTCCAGTTAGTCTATCACAGAGGAGAGAACCACCTTGAGGTATGTGGCTTAATTACTCAACTATCAGATTGATTGTGATATGTTAGCCTAGCAGTCATCAATGGGCAGCATCCAATTCCTCTATAACTCTTCTTTTTAATGAATATTTTTATGCAGTGGAGTTCTAGCCAATATTGTCTGTCACTCTTTCATAGTCACTTTTTCTGGAACTAGGGACCTTTAATTGTCTGCATCTGATGAGGTTAACAGCAGATACTACTGGCTTTTGTCATAAGAAGAAAGTATCATTCAGTCCATTTCAGCTGGTGCCAGGTCTGCAGCTTTATTTCCCCATTGCAGAATGGACTGGGAGAAAGGTTTTTTTTAATCTCTTTTCTGTCACTTTATAGTTCAAGTCCTGAGACCTGATTTTTGTGGGAGTAATACTCACTTGGGGAGTTGTGGCTGCATTGATGCTACTAAAATGGGCTCTTTCAGATTCACGGCCATTTATTACCACACGGTCTGTCAGATAGAATTAAAAATGTATTGCATGATATTTCTATATGATACAGAACACTTCAGGCCAAATTCACCTCTGGTGTAACTTCAGTATTCATTGGTGATTTTACATGTGTGTCACAGATCTGACACCTTGACCAGCCCCCCAGGGAGGGTTCCCCCATCACCTGTCCAGAAAGCCAGTTTACCTTGAGCCATCCTGCGTAGAAGAAGAACTGCAGCAGTGTGAAGATTGGAATGTAAATATCTAAGTCATGTCCCTGATACCCTTGGTCAGTATCCAAAAATTGGCGCCCTATCAGGCAGGCAAAGAAAAAGGTATAGACTGCAAGAGTAACAACCTGCAAAGAACAGAACTTCATTGAAATAATGGACTAATACAATCTTATGCATAAGGCAACACATACCCAAAGGCCTTTGACTGCCTTTTGCCATATAATTTATAAATCTGTAGGAGATATTGCAAATGCAGAGGCCACAGGAATAATTATGACCAGGAAGAACACTCAGGAAACATAAAAACATTTCAGTGCTTCCCTCCCCTCTTCCAAATTATGCAAGATCTTCAAAACATCTCTGCATTAAATATGCCTTAAATAGTTAGCCAGGCCTCCATGATCTTGTGTGAGTGAACCAGTGCTCAGTATCTCAGAGACTCTGGTTGGGACTATGAATGTTTTATACCATTAATGTTTTGTACCAATCCCCCCTTTTATGGAAACTGTGTTTTGAATTTTCTACAGGATAATAGCTCAGTACCTGGGTATAGACCAGTGGAATTCCAACCCAGTCATAACCAAACAAAAGGCTACACCAAGATCGGTACTTATTCATCTCCTAAAAGGGGGAAAAAAATCAACCAGCAAGAAACCACAACAAAATAAAATTGCATGGGGTACAATTCTGAATTATAAATATTTTGTTACAGTTCATTTTTGCACATATAAAAGGACAGGGAGAAAAGAAAGTATAGTATATAAAAAGTGATACTATGGCTGTACCCAGCACGCCATTTGAATATTGACTTGGTTTATGGAGTTGGAGTGCTTAGTATACTTTGTATTTCTTCACAAATTATCTTCTGTTTCTATCTTATCCACAGTCTAGTGATACATTAAATAGAATATATTATATCATAAAAAGTATATTTTACCACTTAATGAAATATTCAGGGAGGTTATCTTCTCTGAAACTGATAATAAAATCTTCAAAATGCCAAATTATCCTAATTTCTCATATTTTTAGGAATGGAACAAGTATGAATTTAGAGAGATGTTACAACAATTTTTTACTCATCAATTTTTTGCTTCTTTCAATACCTTCTTAGTCATGTTCAAAAGAATCCCAGTGAACGCTGCTGTGTGTGTTTAAGTGTAGATTGGTACACAGAAAAAAATGGGATAAATCCTGAGTAAGGTCATTTAGATGACACTGGAGACCTGTGCACACTAAATAAAATCAATTATGTAAGTGAAAAGTTACCACATAGCAATTTCAGATTCATTTTTTGAAGATTTCCTTTTTGTACTTACATTCATCAGTGTCTGCAGATCCACACTGTCTCCAATTCTTCCCTCTTTTCGTGCCTTTGATGCCAAATTTCCAAACCAGACAAATGGCACCCAGTATTTCATGTGGGGAGACTTAAGGTCATCAAAAAGTTTTCTTTCGTATCTTGTCATAAAACCTGCTTACCAAAAAACCAAAACAACCTTCATTTATTCTGTGCTTTCAGTACTACCGATACTATAAATTTGGAATATGTTTCTATATGTTTATGTAATATTTGCCTAGAACTCTGCTTAACACAACTTAGAATTCTAACTAGTAACCTCCTCTTTTTTTAAAAATTTTTTTTCCAGGACAGATCTTGCTTGAAAGAACTTCTTTTTGCATTAATTACCTATTCTAAATTCCTGTTTACTAATATAGGCAATAATTTGTAATTACTGTGTTCTCATATCTAACTGCTGATATATGGTAGATATATAGAATACTAAGAACTGTACAAATTACTCTCTAGTTTCATATTCTACTTTCAGAAAAATAAGGAACTGGATATATCAGTCAAGAAACACTTTTCAGCAATGATGGCTTTCAGAAGCATTTCGACATAAGGGCAGTTGCATGACCTGATTTTGATTTTTTTTTTGTTAAATCTGCAAAGTAGTGAGCAAGCAACAGAGGATATAAGTGCATGTATGAAACAGAGCTGAACAGAATGTGTGCCTTCTGTCAGTGAAATACTTCACTGACAGATTGTTTGATGTTTTCTTTGGGGTTATGAAGGCATGCAAAGAGATGAAGAGGGAATCATGCACAGAAATCCCGCTGCTAAGGGGACACCGGGCCAGGTGACATGCTGTGGGGCTGCAGGCTGAAGCTGCTCTCTGCCTGGCAATTTGTCTTTCTGGGGTGCTGGGAAGGTATTGGGTTTCCTGAAGAGTTCCCCTGCCTTGTGAAGCCCTGCTTCCCCCTGCTGCAAGTAAGTCCAAGGTCACATAACCGGAGAGCCAGGGCTGCGTGTGACAAATCCTGCACCAGAGCCAAGCTCTGCCTGGGACTGGCAAGGGAGCAGCTGGCTTTTGGAGCAACACCTCTACTCCCCTGGGGAAGAAAGTTCTGCTCTGTTGTCCTCCTTTCACCCAGGCTTTGACAAAAACAAACTCAGAAAATTCACATTTTCCTTTGTCCAAATAATGGATTTTCTGGTATTGGAGCAATTGTCATGTTTGGAGGATCTTAGTTTTTGCTCAGGTGTGTGACATCTACCTGGGTGGGTATAAAGCTTCTTTTGTTGTGTTGACATTAGCTCTGAAATACGACAAAGTTAGTAACATGACAGTCCCAAAATAGGGGGCTCAGCCAACCAATTACAAGTCTGAATGCTGAAAATTATGTAAGGAAGTTGACAGTAGACTCCAGCTAATAACTATATCCATTATTGCTAACACTGTTAAAGATACATTAGGCAGCAAACAAATAAATATATAGAAACTCAGTTGTGTTGCACAGAAATGTGAATTAAGTAAAAGGAGATTTGCTAAACACAGTGATCTTAAATATTCTGTTGTTGAGGAAAATGTCAATATTGTACAGTTGGAACAAGCCTACACAGGAGGTATGAAATACTGCAACAACCGAGAAGGAAGGAAAGGACAGGACAGAAAATACTGTGAAAGAGGAAATATTCAGCAGCAAGAGACAGTACTTGTGCAGTATCACAGAATTTCGGAACAGAGTAAGATAAACCTAGTAAAATTTCCCTGGGCATTTTGCAGCCACCTCTCATAATCAACTTCACAGAAATAATCAGGCAACCAGAGAAATTAATCTGCTAGTCATGACTCCTTGACTCCTAAAAGTCAGTCTTTCAGGCTGCCTTTAGTTTTTGTCTGCCCAGCCTTCTTATTACAGGACAGGAAAAGATGTTTCTGTCAGGCTGAAACAGACATACAGAAAAACAAAAAATTGAGTCTGGAGTAAACACTGGATGCAAGTCATTTGGAGGATCTGGAAAGACACAGCCTGAGGGGGTCACAAAGAACAGCAAGGATCAATTCAGCTTTCCACTGAAACTGGGCACCTGTTCATGAAAACTCAACAAAGTCTGGTTCTTTTAATTATAAAGTTCAATTTGACATTAATTTTAAAGTGTTTATCTTAATATTGATTAAATATTATCTTTGATGAATATTAATAATGCCTAGTATTCTTATTGCAGAAAATACTAATTCTGGATTGCTCTTATTGCTGGCAATACAGATGACATACAGTTCAGAATAGCTCACTGTTATTGCAGTGGTAAAGAAACACTTTATATTCCATCAAATATAGGAGAGGATATCAAACCTCAGTTACTAAAATTACATGGTTTCTAAATATGGTCACACTATTTTTATTTAGGAGTATTCAAAGAATGAACCAAGAAACTCTATAAACAAGAACACTGGTTTTGGCAAACACTGGTATACTGGAGCAACTCCAGAAAATGGGAAATATTTGTCAAATATTGTGCCAAGATCTTGAAAAGGATGATCTAAGGTATGACAGGACACTGAATCCTTGTCAAAGTGTGCAAAGAGTGACACGGAGTGCAATCAATAAATAATCAAAGAACACTAATGTGAACAGTGTCAGCCAAAGAGATCTTACAGGAAAATTATTGATGAAAACACAAGCCTGGCTGGGAAAAAAATCACTTGTGCTCTCCCTTGAGTGATTCAAAGAGTATTCAGTTCTCCTGCCAAAACTCAATGATTTGAAACAAGACTGGTTCAGGGTACCCACATTAAATATTCTAAATACTAATGGTTAGAGAAGAAGGAAAATGATCAAGTAGATAAAAGTTTCATTTTCTGCTTCTGTGTTATGTGAGAAAGAGTTAATTTAGGTGCCTCCTTCCAGTAGAGGATTTGAGACTGCAGTCTTCAGCCATCTGTAGACATTCATACTGCTGAGCTCACACCTCATGTTTCTCTTCAGTGTTTCCCATCAGCTCTTTTGGGGTGCTCTCTGCTCAGCTGCTCACTCATTATTCTGTTAAGAGTTGTGTTCTTGAGCATCCAACTTCCCTCTTGCACCTTGCAGCCAACAGGATTGCTGTGCTTAGGGCGGCTGCAGGGCATTTGACACTTACAGGACGTGTGCCCCAGCAGTCAGCATCATAAAGGAGTGATCCTACATGCATCTCCTGTCTACAGTTCCATAAAGAGTGTTAAAACATGAAAAAGAGTCAGAAGGACGGTCCAGCACTCAGGACTGTATGCTATAGGGAGAGACTACAGTTGGCGAAGCTCCTGAGTTTCATTCAAGCCTTTATGCAGTCTGCTAACAGGTAACTATTTGGGGAAAAAATATGTTTTCTTCTAATTAAAAAAAGAAGAACCCAAACCTATTACAAAATCCAGTGAATAAAAGATAACACTGTGCAAGTTCAGGCTGAGAATAAAATGTCACTCTTCAACAGCAAGTTTACTGTTGTGAATGTCTGTTCACCTAGGATGCAGTGTAGTCTCCAGTATATCTATCTGAATTTTAAATCTGGGCTGATTATTTTCCTAGAAGGTATTACAGCTCAGTCAGAAATTGCAGCATGATAAAGGATGCTGCTAGCAAGCTTTTGTGCCTTGTGTTATGGATGAGTCAGACGAGTTTATCATGGCACGGTTCTCAAATTTAAAATCTATGAATTTAGGCAGTTCATTTCCTGAAAAAAGAAGTGTGTAGCAATAGTTACTTCGTGGCAGTTCTCAGTTTGACAGAAAAATGCAAAATCGTCACAAGTTGTTTCAATGACTGTGCTGTAAGTATCAAATGTGTGCTGTTCATGTTCATATTAAATGCCTCCATCCCATACAGTCTGATATGAAATGCTACAGGGAGCTAGGGAGGGGATGATTGCAAAATATTGTCTAAGTCACTGGATGTTAATAGGAGCAAAATATACCCCGAAATGCTCGGTAACGCACCAATAAAAAGTCGGCAGAACAATATGCATTAAAACCTACAAAATAAGTACTGACATCTAGAGCTGACTACACTATCTATACTTATAGGCACAGTTTATAGTAGAAGATTTTTCACTGTTAAAAAAACCAACAATCAAAAATTGCTTTCCAGTCTACAATTTTGGTACAATGCTGTGACATTCTGTCTCTTTGGAACAGATCGTCTTTAGCAGTAGGGAGGCAGAGCTGGATTAGCTGCCTGGAAATGTAATTTTCCAGTGTGTAGTAGAAGCAGATTGCTGGGGAGAGTGACAGAAGCTTCCTTTACCTCTCACAGGCTCAGGTAAACAGTTTTGTTGAACAGCAAAAGGAAGAAAGCTTTAAAATTCAATGAATCCAACATAAATGATTTGGGGTTTTTTTTTCAGTAAGATTGGTGCATTCTGGCTGGCATTTTTTTTTTAATATCCAAAGCTTCTCACACATATTTGAAATATGTATATGTGTATACACACTGCATATTTTAACTTTCTAAAACTTAGCTTACTAATCTCTGCCAAAGGAATAATTTTAAGAAATTCAAGACATTCAGTAGAAAACATGACTTCTATTTGGAACAGATCCCCATATCTTTGCATTGCTGTTCTACCTCTGACACTGACCATGCCAGTCAGAGGGCACAGCACTACACCCTGCCTTTAAATACTGAGCAGTCAGTCCTTGATAGACATTCAAAATGTTACACGATGGAACTCTCTTCACCATCATCACACTCACTGTGTTATTGAAAGAAACAGAAAAAAAGACATGTTTAATACTTAGTATATTTATCCTTGAAAAACTAAGTTTAAGGTAAGATTTTCAATCTAAAGGAAAAACCCTTGGGGCTGAGGGTTTTTTTGAGTAAATCACAACACTTAAAATGTGCAATCTATTTAAAATGCAGTCTACTTAAATAAAAATCGAGATAAAGCTGTACTTGTGAAGTGCCTGCAGAAATCTGTCTCTGATACACCAGACCAAGTGATATCCCAGACATTGAGGCAATGCCATACAAGTCACCATTCCTACTGCATCATACAATATCGCAACTTTGTTATTTTTTGTGCTTTAGAGAATGTTGTACCTGCTCCATATGCCTGAGTGTTTGGGGCAGGCCTATTGCCTCCATGGGCTCTGAAAGCAGATTCACATAAGAGTGTTAAACTCATTTGATTTCTATCGTGTTGCTAGATGAAGACTTCAAGCGCATTAAAGATGCACTCTTAAGGTGATGTCATTTAAGTCACTAACAAGAAGATGATTGATTTGACGTGGGTTTGTATGAAGCACACATGGGGCCACAGGAAAGAAAAAATGAGGCTGCCTCCTTCCCTCCCTGAGCCCCCACCTCTAAGGGAAAGGAAAGCAATTTTGGGGAGGCAAAGTCTGGTACCTGCTCCTACCACATGGTCCATGGTGGGGAACCTTTTGTACACAGCTGTGCTGACAGAGCGGAAGATCAGCAGCGAGGTTAAATTCACATAACGCATGAGAGTCCTCCTTAGCAAGCACCCGTACTCATCTCTGCCCTGGACACAGCTGGAGATGAGCAGCATCAGACGGTCTGGCCATGGCAAGTTCACAAACTGGTTCCACCAGCGATTCACCACCAAAGTAACATAGAAACCTGAGGATTAGAAGGAAGAAAAAGTCCAGGGCCCATCAGGATTTCAGTTACTTTCATTTTAGTGTTGTTTATCACTAAGCTGCTACATTTCCCGGAATAAATGCAATAAGCTATGCCAAAACCCAGGATGCAATAAATACTAATTATTGAATGGACATTGCAATGTAACAGTATGTTCCAGTTGAGTATCTCATATCCACAAACTTC
The DNA here is from genome assembly GCA_034509425.1 of Eopsaltria australis. Classification (NCBI taxonomy): domain Eukaryota; kingdom Metazoa; phylum Chordata; class Aves; order Passeriformes; family Petroicidae; genus Eopsaltria; species Eopsaltria australis. The sequence continues at coordinate 538,429 of JAVTVJ010010810.1, read as the reverse complement.
CAAATTTCCTCTTCTGTAGTAAAACTTATGGTGGATTTAGTTCATTGGAAGATCAGGTACAAGGTATCAGTGTTAGTGGGCATGATCTAGATCTAAATATATATATATCTAGATCTAGATCTATGGAAACCTTTTTTGTTAGTATATTAAGAACATGAGCATAAATGATGATGTGACAAAAGCAACTTGAACTGGAGGAGATCTGTTGAAAGTAGATGATTTATTGTGAACCTCTAACCTCCCACGTGCCCCTCAGCTCTGAAATGCTTCCATGCACTAACATTCACAAAACGCCCAAACAGAGACAGTTGGAGAATAATTTCAGATTTAACCAGCACTTACCAAGCACAAAAGTTACTGGGATTTGTTCAGCATATTTGTCACAGTAAATTGATAATTTTTCAAAGAACCGTTTTTGGCTACCTGTAAGAAAAAATCTGCAGCAAAAATAAAATGTATCTGTCCTTTCATAATATTATGGCACTAGCTACTAAGTGCAAACATGTATAAATAATCAGATATGTGCACTGAGGAGCAACCTTGGCTAATGTCTTCAAGCAAATTCTTAAAGGTAAAGGGCTGAACACCTTTGGCATGTATTAAAGAAGCTGGAGGACATAACAGTATTATTCCCTGGTTTTAGTAGTTTTCTCAGGACTAATTTGACTGGCACTACTAATTGGATCAATATGCCTGGAGAATCAGTTTGCTGTCCCATACAGTCCAAAGATAATAGCAAGCTCTAAGTCTGCAAGTAGAGCTTACTCTTCTTTTCCAGAGTACTTAATGGAAATGCTCAGGTCTGCTTGAATTGCAGAAGGTTACCAATCTAATTCCTCTGATTTGAAAATGTTACATTGTTGCCACAGTTTTTTTTATTCTTACTCCTATGAAATTTTTCTTTTCCACAAGGTTAAAATACAACTGTATTTATTTTGCAATGAGGAAAATATTCACCAAATGATAGCAAATGGACCATGGTAGTAGCTTCTGTCCACAGGAAAAGATACCTAATGAAATACAACAAGCTTCAATATAATATTTTTTATTTGTATAGGTGAGTATTACAGCTATTCTTTGATTTCTTATAAAAGGAACATATAAAAAATATTTGGTGGGTTTTGCTTACAATTTTGCAATAAAAACTGGAGCACATATAGATAGCTTTCTGTGGTGTATTTACCATGGTCTTCAATTGCCTGACATTTCAATAAAACTAGATTAATTTAAATAACTGTGAGACTGGTGATCCTTTACATATTAATGCTATAATTTTCTTTCTCTGTTTACAGGTATAGATTACTGAACAAAAAATAGTGATTAATCAGATACAAACTGAAGTTCATTTTCTCCTTGCTTCCAATAAAAAGCAGAGATCTAATTACAGATCATGGTAAGAACTGAACCATAATTTTGATACTTCTATGTAATGTACTTCATCAATTAAAAGTTTCACTGTACTAATTGATGCATTGCATCTGTCATACGCTGTTTAATTCACACCTTGGTGGAAATTGCAATTCTTCTATTGTGTTCCTCCCAGGTGCTGGGTGACGCAGATAATAACCATGCCTGGTTTTCCTTGGTTCTTTGCAAGCTTAAAAATCAAGTTTGCGTGCCTTCCTAGCTTTAAGCAAAACTTTGCCTTTCCTGGCTATATAACTTCACTCTAATATTATTACCTCTCAAGGTTGTTAAATTCCCACCAAGCAACCAAAGACATTGTTCTGCAGGGAGAACAAAAGGTCTGTATCTATGATCTAAAGCAGGGAGGCATGCTCACAACTGACAGCTCAATGTCAGAATGACAAAAGCTGTATAACCTAGGTTAGCTCTGAGTTTTTATTTAGTCTAATTTCTGTAGGATGGTTGCTCAGTGCTAGGCTAAAAGTACAATCAGCTGAATATGATAAACAGTATTGACACTCTACATACTTCCTCTGGAGCCTTAAAGTAAACATGGAAAGGTAAGCACATTAGAAAATGTCCAAGGAAAAGAAAATAAGTAAATAGTAACCTCCCCCATCATTTATCAGCCTAACACTAGAAAGTCTGAAACTTCAGTATAACGTTTAATGAGATGTGAGTTGGAAAGAATGTACCTGTATAATACACTTATCGCTGTGTAAAGAGTAGCAAAAACAATAAATTCTCTGTACAGCAATTTGTAGATGCTGCCTTTCCACCTTAGGAGTAATCTGTGAAATCCAAAGAAAGTGGCATTTGCTACTTTGCTGGAATAAGTGACTGTCATCGTCGTGGTATGCTGGGCCTAGAAACAGTAGAAGAGAAGCAGGACACCAACAACATTTTAGACAGAGTATCCTAACCTGAATGTACCCTTGTATAGATAGATATGGATATACATGTAAATTTATATATATATATATAATAGTATGTGTACATAAATACATGGTGATTGTATTTATATATATATATATAAAGAGAGGGAAAAATAAAAATCTTGCAGTTACAAGCCCTGTTACGACCTGCAGATTGACCGATGCAAGGCTGTATTTGGGATTTACATCAATGACCACCCAAACCCAGCAGTTAGCACTGAATGTAGCCACCTTTCTGGGTGGCATTTGCAGGGACATATTACACCTCCGAAGCCTCTGCTTACTCTCAGTTTTCTCCACTCTAGTGTGAGCAAATAATAGGAAATAAATTTGCTTGAATTTTTTTCAAAACTTTTCAGCTTCTTGGTAAGAGAAGTAAATCTAAATTCCACAAATGCATGTACATCTCCAGCCAGTATTTTTAGCTGGCTCTGGTAATAATAACCATTGAAAAACCAAATGAGATTTGGAGACTGCCTCTTTCATTAACAGTTACAACAGCAGCTGAAATCAGCCAGGGAATGCTGTTATTTCTCTCCTTGGCAGCTAGACTTACTCATCAGTACTTCAGCATTGCATGGCCATGCAAAACAAGCCATAGGGCTGCTCAGTTAGGTAGTGTGTGACAGTGTAATTAAAGTACAACTGAAAATACACAGGTAAATACTTTGTGCTGGGTTTGGTACTTGCTTATCCAGTGTAGGGAGATGCTACAGGAACTTTCATGTGGTTACAAAACAAATCCTAACTCCAAATGTGGATGAAAGCAGTTTTATACAGCATGCAAGAAAGAGAGTAATTAAGACAAGCACAAAACCTCAAGAAAGTTACTGTGCATCACAAATATGATTCTTGTCTATATTTTTGTGATGCCACTGTAGAAAATTTATTGGAAGGGTGGTGGAGAAAAATCTGAACTCCCAGTTAATAGTTGACTTGGTAGTATTTTGTGTCTTGGCTGTGTCTCTGATGCAGAGCATAAAGTAAACCATTAAAATTCAGCTGTAAAAGTGCCACTTTTTATTTTAGTCACCAAGGGAATCATCAGGGGAAAGACACCATAAGCCTTGTATTGCTGACAGGCTGTCTCTTTTCCTCTGCAGAATGACTGCTCGGTATTTGCCAGCATGGGTCTGAAGATTTTTTTTTAAGAACCATGGATTTTGATCTTTAGAATCCAAGTGATAGTTTCTCTTTACCTGAGCCTTGGCACAGACCTTTAAATTTTTTGTTGTCATTGTTGTACTCCAAGAAGTTCAATGCAAGAGCCAACCTGTCTGACTGGTATGCATGGAAATGCAGTCCTGTCTGCTAAAATCTTGTGGTCAGGATGCAATGCTTAAGAAAATGGAGGCAAAGATGTCCATTCTCCAGCAAAAGTGGATCTTTATCAACAATGAAAGAAATCTGTGGCTGGGCTATAGGGGAGGAATGAGGTAAAAAAGTATGCTTAAAATTACACTGTGTTTCCTGGAATTGCTGTAGGAGCCTTTAGATCTTGCCCATTTATGCTGTGGAGTATGTGTTTAAGCCATATCACCAACAAGTGTGTTTCTATCTCCCCATTAATACCCACTTTGTAATGGAAATGTCCAGTGGGAATGACTACATGTAGGGACTTAGATCTAGAAAAGATGTGTGATAATGGGAGGGCTTATAGCCCGGCAAGAACCCAGACCCTCAGCACAACACAGGGCCACAATGAGAAGATGAAGTTAGACAAATGCAGGATGAAACAAAACATATATTGCTAACTGTAGGGGCAGCCAAATAACAGAACAGGGGACTGGATAGTGACCCTCTTGTTTAGGATCTTTAAGCTGAGGGGAAGTCGTAGGACAGAAGATGACCTTCAGGAAGAATTCACATAACTGAGACAGACAGGGGCTGAGGGGTTCTGCTGGTCTCCCCTGGTATCTGGACATCTGTTAAACTTTCTGTGAGGTCTCTTCTGTTGTGGGCCACAGAGGAAAAAAGATTGCTTGCAGCACCCGCACAGCATCTGCAGCTCTGCAGGAAGGCAGCCATTAGTGTAAAAAACATGACTCTCGGTTTCTGCATAGGAGGTTCAGGAAGGATTCATTCCTCCCAGCTATCAGAAAGTGGAAAGTGCCAGAAACTGGTCAGTAGCTAAGCTGGACAAAGTGGGTCTACCTTCTCTACAGACCTGAAGCAAATCCTGTCTTGCAAGGCCCAGTAGATGGGCTTTGGACACAAATGCAGAGCTGTAGTGATAACAGGAATCAGAATTAAGAATATTTCCCCATGCATTATACTGGGAGAAGAGTTTTATCCATGAAATGTAATTTGTCTGCTTGATTCTAGCAACCATATTTCACTTAATCACACTCCAGCCATCTCTTAGCACCTTATTCAATGCCCTTGACTCTGAATAGAAACTCTTGGAAGACACTGGATGCCCCTGCTTTTTCTTTCTGCCTCTGAAATGGGGCAAATAAAAGTGGGACTGTTACAGCAATTTTAGGCTTTGGTGCTTTGGCTTCCTTGCCTTGCCTGTGGTAAACTCTGCTTTATCTTCCTGCTAAACAAATGTTTTCCTTAATATATATCATTGGGTTCACATAGGGACTTCAGGATAATCTAATTCAATGTCTTAAAATATACATTAGGTCAGATTAGGTGATTACAGAACAGTTTAGACTATACAAGGCCATGAAAGACAGCTATGTGTTTGTCTGGTTAGATCTCTCAACACAGCAAACACAAATTTAAATCTGCATTTGTGTGGTTTTTTTTTTTTCTAAGAACAACTACACCCATTTAGGTACAGCCTCCTCTTGCAATGGGAAGTTTTGGCATAAGGCTTTGCGCTGACTCTGGCTCTTGCATGGTGGTCCCAAGCCTTTGGGTCACGGGCAGCATGTTGGTGGAGAGTCCTTCCTACATTACTTATGGCCACAGGAAATTAAAAAGCTAAAAATGAGATGGACAGGAAGAGCAAAGCATAACGATGCCCCCTGTTGAGGAAGATGAAATAGGAAAGCCTTATAAATATGATTACCTGGCAAAAGATGCTGAGAATGTAGAAGCTATAAGCGAGATTGAAATGAAGACAAGCTTTGAGATACCAAACCCCAGTTACTGAACAACTGGAAAACAATGGCATGGCCAACTGAAGGTAATCCCCCTTTTGATTAAACAATACCCTCTGCTTGCAGACAGGTCCAAGGGTCAGAGCAGACCCTACCAACTTGGCAGAGGGTCCAAAAAGCAGTTTTTAGGGTTTAAAATATAACGCTGTATGGTAATGCAATAGTTCTCATAGGCTGTATGCAAATGTTATAAGATTTGTAGTTTGTTCTAGATTGGCTAATGAAAATTAGAATATTCAGCACAGAAGATGATTTATTGTATTGTAAGCGACAAGCTCTCTCTCTCTTAGCTCTCTTAGATCCTCGCTCTTAACTCTCTTAGCTCTCTTCGATCTCTTCTCTCCTCTCTTGCCTCTCTGACCTGCTCCGGGATGCGTCTGGCAGCCCTTAGCAGGTCTCCTATACCTACGTCTTTTCACAATAAACTTCATGCTCTAAGACCCAACTTGAGAGATCTCTCGTCTGTCCCGACCGTCCGAAACCGATCCACAAATTCTACAGCCCCCCAGCACATTCCTTCCTGAGCACTCTTTTGGCCAGGGCTGAAGAAGGACAGAGTACATTAGATCAGATACCACAGGCACTGGTGTCGTGAAAAACATTCCTAATTATCATGTTGCCCTTAAATTCATCAGCAGATATAGGGCTAGGCTTTTTGCTGGTATGGATTTGTGAGTTTTGTGGACATAACACAAGTTATGCCCATTTGATGCCTGTAGAGACCTTAACTCATATCTATGATACTGCTTTTTCTTTTACTCAGTGCTTATTTCCTTTCTGAAACTTTCTCAAGCACAGACTGAAATGTGAGTTATGTATTACTCCACTTTTGCTAAGATCATCAGAAGACCTTAGGCATAGACAGCTAAAAATATGTGTGTCCTCTCCATTAATATTGGATGCAATTGTAAATGGGATTTTTGCCTGGCTGAGATTTTCAGGATGCATTAGTATTCAGAGAGAAAACAGTACAAAATAACAGCCATCGGTGTTTCCTAACTGACTATGAACGGCTCGTTACAGAATGCATAAATAAATAGTACCTCTATGCAGACCTACCCTTTGTCATGGTTCACCTTATTTTTTAGTTTACAGCATAGAAGAGAAAGTGAGTGAGAGAGATTTGAGTTAAGCCAACTATAAAAACATACTAAGCTTACGCTGTATCTACTGACCTGCTATTTTGATTCAGCAATCCAGGCCCGAAGGCAAATCCTGGACCCTTCCTCTTTCTCAGACGTTCTAAACCAAGTCCCCTTCAGAGCCGCAATAATCACCTTGCTCTTCCCTTAACCTGAAGCAAGGGGTTGCTGCTGCTGAGCCCTAGAAGAAGTGGACTGACAAGAACAGGGGTTAAAATGTCTTTCCACTTCTGGAAGTCTGTTTTTGCCAAGTACTCTGTCCTGTCAGTTACACAGGGAACAAACACAAGCAGCAGCAGCAGCAGCTGCTGATCTTGGTCTTTTCTAGTCTATAATTATAACGCCACTTGCCATTGGAAGGACCTCTTTCATTTGAATGAAGAATCTTGCAATGATTTTGGCTGGCATATACAGTTTTTCTGCATTTTCTTTCCTCCAAAATGGGATGGACAAGAAGGGAGCATTTTGTTCTGAGACTTCTCTTGAAAAGTGATATGTCTCTAACACGGTCCTGTGAAGACACATCAATGAATAGCAATGATTAACTACATCTAAATAGGAAGACCAGAGACAACCCCACCAAACCTGAAAATGTGCCCCAGCTGCACCTTGGTCCCACCCTGGAGCACAGCTTTTGCTGCATTTCTGCTTTGCTAATTTGATTTGGGAAATCAGGTCTCTGGGGTATGCCGTAGAAATCACTCATCCCTCAAAACAGGCACAGTTGCTGCTACCAAAAGTCTCAGTGGACTTATTCACAATTGTATATTTCAGCACGTGAAAGCCCTTCTGCTACTGGAAGTTTTACATAGGACTTCTTTCCCTCTTCCCCTTTGTAAAATGAGATGAACTGTCTTTTATGACCCATGGCATTAAGAGTGAGCTGTAAAAGGTGATAGACTGTGAAAGCCCGGGAGATATCATATAATGTTGTCATAAACTTCAACAGAGAATGAAATAATGTGACTGTGAAGTAAATTAAAAAAAAATGCAGGGGGAGAGAATAAGCAAGATTTATAGATTTAATTCATTTTATGATGAAAGCTTTCCCCCCCGCCTCAGTGCCATTAAGCTATTTGAGGCCATTTATTTAATTAAAACTCTCTCAGAAAGAATGGAAGTTTCTGCCATTGTTTGCCTTTCTTCTTGTTGTTAATGGCCAAAGGAAGACACTTTGATGTCAAAGCAGGTGAGATATTAGACTGTGGCATGTGTGTGTCAGGCAGTAGCCTGTGGCAAAAGATGACAAATCATTTTAGCATTCAGTGACTTGGCATGAAGAAACATACTGCCTGATCCTATTACAGAGACTGCCCTGCGCAAGGAAAATTCTTAACAGGGATATTTTAAGGTCACTGGTAAAATAATTACTTAGACCTAAAACATTTTTCTTTGTTGAGCATAATGGCTTGCTGGTCTCACTGAGCAGTAAATAATAGCACCTCTGTGTGTCAGTGGGTATCAGGTAGTTTTCCTGGCAGCTCTTTAGTTTTCCTGCAGATTGGAGTGGCTGAGATTGCTCTAATGGCTCTGAGCTGTTTTTCAGAAGACATGAGATTTAGAGCTCCTATGTTTTCAGAGGCAGAAATAAATACAGGTTTCCAGCTGTGTAGCTCCATTGTGACTGGTTCTGTAGGAAGTATTCCTTTTTTTATCTCTAAGGTGTCCCTAATTCCCTGTTGGATATTTCCAAAGACAGGCCATGTTTTTACCTCTCTTCCTCTGTTTCCCTCTAGGGAAATGTGGTTTCATCTACAAAAACAGTTTTCAGAAGTTCTTTTTTTGTATGCAGTTCTACTAATAATCACAAACAGTGGTGTATTTTGCATTCATTTTCTCTTGATGTACTTTGAATACATGCAAGAGATAAAAACATTTTAGCACTGTGTTACTAGACAGGTTTCTGCTAATATCATCCATGGGTGTTTAACAAGACAGCTGACTGCAACAGATAGTAGAAATCCATCAAATAAAAGTTATTTAATATATTTATGCTTCTGACTTCTCTTTCCTCTTGAATTTTGAGCCCATTTTTACTGGAAGATTTCTGGAAGACACATTATTACAGATCGTGTGCTAGTGAAGCTTCAAGCAAGCACTTCAGTGTCTGTAACAACAACACATAAGGCCAATATCCAAATAAATGCCATAAAAATAGGCTAAAATGTGGTCTGAACAACATGAAAGAATTTTCTTATTGAAAGGAAGTGAATAATTTAAGTGTTGGGAAGAGAGCAGTATTAAAGAACCTGCTGTCAGATTTTCTCAAATGAGAATATATTGAGTTTTGCTATACTTTTCTACTTACTTTCACTTGCTGCTGGAATTCCTGTCTTAAATAAATCAGTAAATTTACATAAAATGTCCTCTGCCCATAGAATGAATGTGTAAAGACTTGCTGTGCTATCTTACAGTCTCTTTCATGAGAGAAATTGCAAAAATTAAAAGTTAATCTAGTGGGAGAGATACCACTGTACTTAGCATCATGCAATGTGGGTTATGGAAATATACTTTAAAGGAGGCTTTTTTATCTCCTGAAGTCACATGGTAGAATACTTGAGAGGATTGCAAATGAATTTGTCTGCAGGATAAAGCCTGCTGTCCTGACAGATTAATTCTCTGAGTACTGTAAAACTGCAATCAGAAATACTATGCTTTGCAACTTCCTTGTAATGAAATAAACATCATTTGTTATGCAGTAGTGATGAGTTTGCTATTAGAAATATTATTACTGTGACTTATCAGCCTCAACAATCCTTTCATTGGCAAAAGGCACAGACACACAATGGGACTTATCAGACAGAAGATGAGATCAACAATGCATCCAGGAATAAGGTGTCCAGGAAGTGGATTCAAAAGTCAGTGCCTGGATTGACTGGGAGAGCTTTCTCATGACTTAAGACTTCTGTCTCCAAAGTGCTCCTTATCATGTTCATCTGAAACAGTCTGGATAGGTTATTTAATATATGCTAGCATAGCTTAAGTGAAAGCTAAATGGTTAAAGGGCAATCACAGGAGAGGTGCTTGATTTTGCTCTATGGACTGGCTTTTCTGAAGTCAGTGTCATTCCACTTTGCAATATGACCAGGATTTCAAAACTTCTTGCAAATTATCAAATGTTAGATATCAGACAATTTCTTTACTTACCTAAAAATGCAGCTGATTGCACAGCCATTTGCATAATCATTTTTTTTTTACATGCAGTTGCTGCAAAACTGTAATTTCTTTTCTTTTTTATGAAGAAGTTATGTTAACAAAATTTTGTATTGTTCTTATTGTTCTGGACATTGAAGAATACTGATAGTTGATAGTCTGTGCTTCATAGTATATACTAATGTCTCCTGCACTTAGGGAGTTAAATTAGAGAAAGACAAATATTTTCTCCCATTTAATTGTTTATTTTGCACCACAAATATTCATCTGTATTAGAGTTAATAATGCATCTTTGTTTGCACAACAGGCATGTTTGTGCTCTCAGTCAAGGTTTTTGAGGTATCACTGGAAGCCTCATAAATTCATGCTCTTTATGGCTTAATGGCCTAGGTTTTCAGTGAGGGATGTTACATCTCAGAATAGCAAATTATGACCCCTGTTCCCTGCATGGAAATATAATAATAACAACAACAACAAAAATAACAACAACAACAATAAAAATAGTATGTAAAAATGGACAATACACATAACACTACAACTGAGCCATTCTTTTTCTCCCACTTCATAAGGACAGCTTTGCTTATTTGGAGAAATCCTTCATATGATTATATGTTGGTTCGTGTATATGAAAATCCACCTACAAGAATGATGATCCAGATTAGTTCACTACTTAAGATAATAACACCATGCAGTGATGAGTGATACAAAACTGTGGAGCAATTCACCATATATAACACTGCTAGAGGCATGATTAAACTATGCTGCAACTGATGGGAGAAAGTCCTCCCTTCATTATCTCTATTCAAGTTAAAGGGGACCTCAACCCAAAATTTAGAGTCATGGTACCAGCAAATGCAAATGGGACTGTAAGGATGGAGAATTTTCTTGAGTTGTCTTTTGGGCAGAGACATTTGTTGGAATATCTGCTTGTATGGGAGACAAAAGGAAAGATAAGACAGAAGAGATTCCAAGAACAAGATAGCAACCAAGAACAGAAGAGCATTTCCAGGGAAATGTTGAAAAAAGTTGAGCTCTTTTGAGTTAGTTATTGTCTGGAAAGAATTTGGAATAGTTATTGCTGTATTTGTGAGAATAGGATTATTGGTATTTGTGCTATAAAAGGATTACATCAAGATGACTAACCATCATTAATTTCTTTTTGTAATGGGAACAACTCATAGGAGTTTTATCTTATTTAACTAGTTTTATTTCAAAGAATCCTAATAATACATTCTGGTATTCAAAGTAGCAGTAATACACACATGAAAAGGATAAAACTGAGGACTTTACTCCATCAGCCAGGTGGTCCTGCCTGTCCTGTATTAAAGCTAACTCTGGCTTTCCTCTCTTACTTACTTCAATGCTACACATTTTCCTCAGAACTTCATTTGTTCACTTTTTAGATATTGCTTAAGAGGAGAAAAAATAGAAAGAGTGGAAAAAGAGCATGTAGTATGCAGGAAAAAGAGTAGTGTGTATAGTGAACCAACAGAGATAAACAACTAACCTTTTTCTATGGATAACAAGCCATCATTTCCACCTGAATCTCAACAAACCCTCTCATTCTCTGCTCTCTGCAACTTTTCACTTAGAAAAAATGCCTGAACAGCATGTAAAGTCTCATTGCTCCCCCAGACATGAAGTTCAATCAGTTAGCCAAGAGCAGATGAAACAAACCCTCTGCTTGCTGTGCTGGTGCTGAGCCAGTGCATAGCCCAGAACATGCGCGAGCATTGAAAGGTGCTAGCTGGGGAATTTATCCTTCACTCTCCTCTGGGTAAATCCATGCTTTCACTATTTTAATGAGGTGACAGAAAATGTTTCCTACCATGGTGAGTGTGAGAGAACATTTCCAATCAAGGTAATAGAGATATATGTGATACTGGAGACCAGACTCCTGGGAGGCCTAGCACTTTTAAGGTCACTTTGGGAAGTGTAACAGCAATCCCTCTCTGTGCAACTGAAACTACTCTGGTTTCAATACTACTTAAGCATTTTTTACCATTTATGCAACTGAGGAAAGAATTCAGATTACTTTTCAGAAATGCCTCCCTGCTGCGCTGAACTTGCAGAGCCTTAGCGTCACAAGTGTGCCGAGCTGGAGAAGACAGAAGAGGACAAGAAGAAAAGGCTACTCCAAACTGGGAGGCATTCCTATGCCCAGTGGAGTGATGCCTGTACCAACTAGGTAACACTAAACAGGAGGTGAATAAAATGGTATTTCTATCACACAGAGAAATGGTTTGTACCTGCAAAAACTTCTCCATAAGATCAGCTTCACCTCATAGAGTAGAACTCAGCAATAACTGGCAGGCTTGACTAAAATCTGATTTTTAATCTCTGTGTCATTGAGGAAAAATAAAGAAACACCAGCCCATTAAAGTCACATATTCCATTTTCATCACAACTGCAGTCTGAAAGAATGAAGACCTTTGAAAAATTATTTAATCTTTATCATGTGAGTATGTGTTATGGGGAAGGAGGAAGAAGTTTCATGAATTTAATTTAAAAATGGAAAAATTAAGGCACAGGGAAGGTCCCTAGGTCCAAAGCAGGCTTGTGAATAAAACACAGGATTCCTTAATTCTCACCTGATGCCTTTCACTGCTTTTATTTTCAGTATTTTGTGGAGCTGTTTTTGGAGTCTTATCAAGTAAAAGAATTCTTGAGTTTTAACAACAGGTTTGTCAGGGCTACAAAGTTTGCTTGGATTTTTGGAGAGCTAGCTTTCATGTGGAAATGTATTTTGTATTTTTATTTTCTGATTTCTGAGTTCAGGTTTGGTATCTCTGCTGTCTTCCAACTAGGGATGAACATGTTGTACTATTTTTAATTGCAATCTGGATCCGTCCCTGGCTTGCTTCTAAAGATAAACGAAGCCACATGTCAGTCCTTACATAAGTTGGTAAGTCCATTTCAGTTGTTATGTTTCTTCTACTTAGTACTGTTATATTTATAAGCACCTTCAAAAAAATCTAGAAGCATTATTTATTTCATGTTCAACAGCAGAATCTGCCTAGTTGGGCAGCTTGTTTGCAGAATCAGTCTTACGGCCAAAGTGGACAACTGTAATATAAAGTGCTTGAAGGGGAAATTTCTTTTTAATCCTTGTCACCTTAATAGTTAATGAATAATTTATATTATTTATTAATTTGTATCTTCCCTGGTTACTCTGCATTCTGTGTATTCATGTAACAGTGTTGTAGGTAGTTTATTTTAAAATCAGTAAAGAATGAGTAATTTTTTTTATATTGTGTCAGTGAGTTCCACCAATTGTGTATAGATATATGATGTGTATAAAAGGAATTTATTTGCCAAGTTTATATTTTTTAGTATTCAAGCCTTGACTTTCAATTAAATAAAGGGCTTTAATGAGCATTTCCTTTTTAGACATCATTTTAGGCTCTTGTTTCTGACATTAATTTAGTGCATGGACAATAGAGGTGATTGCGCAGGACATAGTAACGATCCGCTAACACAAGCGGGGGTTGTGATGGTTCGTTACCCGAATCTCCGAGTGCAAAAGAAAACAGGGACAAATATTTTTGCTTTAATCAAAATCAAAAGCACCTTTATTGAGTGCCAACAACATGATTATGTGATAGAGGAGAGAGAGAGAGAGATAAAGTTGAGAAAGGGGGGAAAAGAAGGGTTATAGCTACTGCGGCACGATGAAGTCCTCGTTGTCTGGATCTGATGGATTCCGTCTCGTCCGTGGGGAGATCTCGTAGGGGTACCTTTTGAGAGTCTCTTTATAGTCTTTTCGAAAGCGAGGGGCAGGTAACCAAGAGATGAGGCAATCCTTCCAGAGGCGAGGGGCATATGGCCAGCAGGTGGGGGAGTAGGGCCTATTGTTTTGGGGTGCAGGTGCAGCTGTTCAAAACATATAGTTCCTGCGCAGTCCTTTCCGCCCCAGTAACCGAGCGGCACGGTCTTCACAGGCATGTGTCAGCACACCTCTGCAGCACACCTCTGCACCTGGCAGGCATCCCACAAGGATCTGGACGGACTTCATTGTGCAAAAGTCCTTTTTCCCCTCTTAGGGTGTTTGGGTTTTCAGTCTGTTTCTGTAGATGGTCGTGAGGCAGATGAGGGATTTCCGTCCAGACTCTTACAGACATCTACCCCCTTCTCCTCCTCCTCCTATGTGTCACAGATAACGGGTGCATAAAGAGATAACCTAAGGGCACAAAGACCCAGCAGGGGTCATCTCTGGCGCCAGAGGGGCTTAAGCCTCAACTGAGAGTTTACATCTTAGTCTGGAGAGCTGATGGGAGGAGAGACAGAGAAAAAATTACTGACTTGAGAGCCACAGTTCTATGACTACAAAAGATACACAAGTTAGCACTGGGACAGAAGTCTCTTACACCCTGAAAGTGTTTAAACCTTCTCCCCGATGTCTGGACACAGGTTTCATGGTTACTTCTCTAGGGATTAAGGGAAAGTATCTCGATGTGCTGCACCAACCATTGGATGGTAAGATTGTTGAAGGTTGGATCTAGTTCTTTTCCCCAGGAATTTTTCTCCCATGGGTTGCTAAGACACAAATGACTGGGTACTTAAGAGAAACAAAGCACAAGGCTAGAGCCTTTCTCCTTGGCAGGGTGGGGTAGAATTGCCCTTCATAGAAGCAGAGCCTGACAACACGAAATTTAGAGAGACTGAAAAGCAAGGGCAGAGGGGAGGTCAGGCTCTCTTGCTCGAGACCCTCAGAGCTAGACAGTCGGAGCTGCTGTCTGCTGAACCCAAGGCCCCCTGAGAAGCCAGCGCGGAGCTGCCGGCCTGTCTGCTGTGAGTCTCTGCCCTCTGCCCCATCCGGAGCCGACCTGCCTGCCACCAGCCCGCTCTGAGTTTCCTCGCTACATTGTAGCAGGGTTTTTCCCTGCACGTGGAGACCCCTTACCGTCCCAGCTCCCTGTGTCCGGGGATCCTGCTGTGGCACCGACACCAGCTGCCCCTCCCGAGGGTCTGTCGAGCAAGGGCTCTCCTCCATCCCTCCGTGCTTCGGGCAGTCACCATTTGCCGTGTGCTACCTGAGCTCACGCTGGAGCGCCCCCTGCAGCCGCCGAGGAATCACCACACCCAGAGCGCCCCTGGAGACACCGGGGAATCATCACACTCAGAGCGCCCCTGCAGGCTGTGACTAGAACTGCACCAAAGGGAAAGGTGCCTGAAGCCGAGCAGGCTGCCACTGAGTTTCTAGTTCTGTTTGTTGGTTAACGTTATAGTTGTTGTTATTTGTTATCCTTGTTTTAGATAGTAGTAAAGAACTGTTATTCCTATTCCCATATCTTTGCCTGAGAGCCTCTTGATTTCAAACTTATAATAATTCAGAGAGAGAGGGGTTACAGTTTCCCATTCCAAAGGAGGCTCCTGCCTTCCTTAACAGACACCTGTCTTTAAAACCAGGACAGATTTTGGCGCCCAACGTGAAGCACGAGGGCATCGAGGGGAAAAAGGATAACAGTTCTTGAGTAACGCAGTTTTTGTGTGCTGGATATAGGAACCTCATTAGGTTGCACCATGTGGTCTAGCTTATCCCGGTTCATATGACAAGTGGTCACAGCTGTTTCTCTCCCATTTGCAGCCCCGTATCTAAACATGGGCGCTATAACTAAGGCTACGGTGGCTGTTATACAGTTTGTGTCATGGGTCAATAAGGTGAGGAATTCATGGATTTTCAGCTTCCTCTGGAAGGCAGGCATGTGGATTCAGAGCTACCACACACTAATGACATGTTTTCAGGGTTACTTTAATAATGGTACCTACTGCGAGGAAGTGACACCAAAAGAAATGTTCTCACAACCCTTCACCCAGCTCTTTGGGCCTATCCCGCCAATCTTTGAGGGGTTCAAATCTTCTCTAAATGCTAATGATACCATACAGTGGCTGGTGTTGCTGATAGTCCTACTCTATTTAGCATTCAGGGATAAGGGGGGTCTGACTTGGATAGCCACTCTGACATCTACCCCAGACAATAGGGATGAGGCCCCAGAACCTGACATGGCCCCAAAGACTAGGGATGCTGCCACAGAAACTGACCTGGCCTCGGAAACTAGGGATGCTGCCACAGAACCTGACACAGCTCCAGAGACTAGGGATGCTGCCACAGAACCTGACATGGCCCCAGAGACTAGGGACGTAGCCACAGAACCTGACATGGCCCCAGAAACTAGGGACACCATCCCAGAACCTGACATTGCCCCAGACACTAGGGATGTTGCTACAGAGTCTGACCCAGTCCCACAACCCACCTCAGAAACAACCCACCCGGAGTGGGTGGGAGTCCTGGTGAAAGAGATACGCGAGATGGGCCAAGTGCTGAAGGAATACGCTTGCCCAGCTGGTGGGAAACCCTTCCCCTACCCCAAAGAGGGAGAGTCTAATGGGGCAGCAGAGGAACCCAAGGACGTTATAACCGCTCAGGCTCCAGTCAGATCAGAGGGGCAGCCACAGCCAGTAGCAGTTGCCCCTGTGGAAAAGAGGAAGACTAAGGTCAAACCAGAGCAGCCAGTGAGTAATGATGGGGAAGCAGGACCCTCTCAACCAGTAGGGAGGCCAAAGATTGAAATCACTACCGAGTCCCTGGGGTATGACAGTCTCCGTAATCTACGAAAAGACATTGTGCGACGGGGTCGTGAGCCTTTTACAACCTGGTTACTTCGGGTCTGGGACCTTATGGGTATGGGCGTGCAGCTGGATAGTATTGAGGCAAGGCAGCTGGGACCCTTGTCCCAAGACTCAGGGGTTGATCAGGTATTCGGAAGAGATGACGGGCCCCTGTCTCTCTGGGAACGGCTTTTAATAAGTGTAAGAGAGAGGTTTGTCAACAGGGAGAGAATGCAGGAATATCATCATAGAAGACCATGGAAGACCCTTGAGGAGGGAATCAAACAGCTGAGGGAGGTGGCAATATTGGAGGTACTCTTTGGGAGGGATGGACAACATGATAATGACCCCGACAAGGTCAAGTGTACAGGGCAAATGTTGTGGAACCTGGCAAAGCTAGGGCCCTCCCAATACACCATCTTCATTGCAACAATTAATGCTGATGACAACCGAGAGACAGTGGGCTCCATAGCCACCAAACTCAGGAAATATGATAGTATGATCAGTGGCCCAATGCAGGCTCAGGTCTCTGCTGTGGTCAAACACCTCAGAGAGGAGATGATGAGGGAGGTGAGGGAGGAGATGAGGTTGATGAGTGCAGCACCAGTGCGAGTCACAAGCCCCAAAGTCAGAGCCCAGCGCCCCCCAGCCAGAGAGAGAGGGTACACCCCACGATCTGAGCTGTGGTTCTTCCTGTGTGATCACGGAGAAGACATGAAGAAGTGGGATAGGAAACCCACTGCTACCCTGGCAGCACGGGTACAGCAACTCAAGGAGGGAAATACTAACCGAGGCGGGGGGTCTACTAAAGTGAAGGTAGCCTCAGCCTCCCGTGACCGAGATGCCAGATATAACAGAAGAGAGGACGATCTCTTAGATCCCCTCGAGGGGACCTCTACCATGTACGCCCAAGAAAGAAATGACAACCAGAGCTAGAGGGGCCCTGCCTCTAGCCAGAAAGAGGCACGGGAAAACCGGGTCTTTTGGACAGTGTGGATCCGATGGCCTGGCACATCAGAACCACAAAAATATGAAGCGTTAGTTGATACTGGTGCGCAGTGTACCTTAATTCCATCGAGACAGGTGGGGGCAGAACCTGTTTCTATTGCCGGGGTGACAGGGGGATCACAGCAATTAACTTTGTTGGAAGCCGAGGTGAGCCTGACCGGGAAGGAGGGGCAGAAACACCCCATTGTGACTGGTCCAGAGGCCCCATGCATTCTGGGCATAGACTTCCTCCGGAATGGCTATTACAAAGACCCAAAGGGACTCAGGTGGGCTTTCGGAATAGCGGCTGTGGAGGCAGAGGGCATCAGGCAACTGAACACCTTGCCTGGACTATCGGAAATTCCAAATGCAGTGGGACTCCTGAGAGTAAAAGAGCAACAAGTGCCAATTGCCACCTCGACAGTGCACCGCCGGCAGTACCGGACGAATCGAGACGCCGTGATCCCCATCCACAAAATGATCCGCGACCTGGAAAGCCAAGGAGTGGTCAGTAAAGCCCACTCACCCTTCAACAGCCCCATCTGGCCTGTGCGCAAGTCTGACGGGGAATGGAGATTGACTGTAGACTATTGTAGCTTGAATGAAGTGACTCCACCATTGAGTGCTACCGTGCCAGACATGCTGGAGCTCCAGTACGAGCTGGAGTCCAAGGCAGCAAAATGGTATGCCACCATTGACATTGCCAATGCGTTTTTCTCCATCCCTCTGGCAGCAGAGTGCAGGCCTCAGTTCGCCTTCACCTGGAGAGGTGTGCAATATACCTGGAATCGGTTACCCCAGGGGTGGAGGCACAGCCCCACGATCTGCCATGGACTGATCCAGGCTGCACTGAAAAAAGGTGAAGCTCCAGAGCATCTCCAATACATCGATGACATCATTGTGTGGGGGAACACGGCAGCAGAGGTATTTGAGAAAAGAGAGAAGATCATCATGATCCTCCTGGAAGCCGGTTTTGCCATCAAGAAGAGCAAAGTCAAGGGACCTGCTCGAGAGATCCTGTTCTTGAAGGTAAAATGGCAAGATGGACGGCACCAGATTCCCACGGAGGTCATCAATAAGATCACTGCGATGTCTCCGCCAACTAACAAAAAGGAAACTCAAGCTTTCCTAGGGGCCATAGGTTTTTGGAGGATGCACATTCCAGAGTACAGCCAGATTGTGAGCCCTCTCTACCTGGTCACCCGCAAGAAGAACGATTTTCACTGGGGCCCTGAACAGCAACAAGCGTTTGCCCAGATCAAGCAGGAGATCGCTCATGCAGTAGCACTTGGCCCAGTAAAGACAGGACCAGAGGTGAGGAATGTGCTTTACTCTGCAGCCGGGAACAAGGGCTTGTCCTGGAGCCTTTGGCAGAAGGTGCCTAGAGAGACTCGAGGCCGACCACTGGGGTTCTGGAGCCAGAGTTACAGAGGGTCTGAAGCCAACTACACCCCCACAGAGAAGGAAATCTTAGCCACCTATGAAAGAGTTCAAGCCGCCTCGGAGGTAATTGGCACTGAAGCACAACTCCTCCTGGCACCTCGACTACCAGTGCTGGGGTGGATGTTTAAAGGAAAGGCTCCCTCTACCCACCATGCCACCGATGCCACATGGAGTAAGTGAATCGCACTTATCACACAGCGCACCCGCATTAGAAATCCGAACCGCCCTGGGATCCTAGAAATAATTACTAACTGGCCAGAAGGTGAGAGTTTTGATCTCACTGATGAAGAGGAGCAAGAACAAGTGACCCGGGCTGAGGAGGCTCCACCATATAATCAACTGCTAGATGAAAAAAAGTGCTACGCCATTTTCACTGATAGTTCCTGTTGCATCATAGGGATGAACCAGAAGTGGAAAGCAGCTGTGTGGAGCCCCACACGACAGGTTGCAGAAGCCACTGAAAGAGAAAGTGAGTCGAGCCAATTTGCTGAACTCAAAGCTGTTCAGCTGGCCCTAGACATTACTGAGAGAGAGAAGTAGCCAAAGCTCTATCTCTACACCGATTTGTGGATGGTAGCCAATGCTCTATGAGGTTAGCTGAAAAAGTGGAAAAAGGCCAACTGGCAGCCTAGAGGAAAGCCAATCTGGGCAGCTGATGAATAGAAAGACATTGCCACTCGGGTAGAAAAGCTACCCATAAAGGTCCGCCATGTAGATGCCCATGTCCCTAAGAGCCGAGCTAACGAAGAACACCAGAACAACAAGCAAGTAGATTACGCCGCAAAGATAGAGGTGGCACAGATAGATTTAGACTGGCAACACAAAGGAGAGTTGTTCCTAGCCCGATGAGCCCATGATGCCTCAGGCCACCAGGGCAGAGATGCCACCTATAAGTGGGCACGTGACCGAAGAGTAGACCTAACCATAGACAGTATCTCCCAAGTGATCCATGATTGTGAGACGTGCGCCGCAATCAAACAAGCCAAGCGGGTAAAGCCTCTATGGTATGGTGGACGTTAGTCCAAATACAAGTATGGAGAGGCTTGGCAGATTGATTACATCACACTGCCCCAAACCCGCCAAGGCAAGCGCTATGTTCTCACAATGGTGGAAGCCACCACAGGATGGCTGGAGACCTACCCTGTGCCTCATGCCACTGCCCGGAACACCATCCTGGGCCTCGAAAAACAGGTTCTTTGAAAACAATGTACCCCTGAGAGAATTGAATCCGACAATGGGACTCACTTCAAAAATAGCCTTATAAACACCTGGGCTAGAGAACATGGCATCGAGTGGGTGTACCATATCCCTTATCATGCACCAGCAGCTGGGAAAGTTGAACGGTACAATAACCTGCTCAAAACCACCTTGAAAGCACAGAGTGGGGGGACGTTCAAGAACTGGGAGACTAATTTAACAAAAGCCACATGGTTAGTGAACACCCGAAGTTCCTCCAGCCGGGCCGGGCCTGCCCACTCTGACCCCTTGCGAACAACAGATGGAGATAAAGTTCCAGTAGTACACATGAGAAGTATGCTAGAAAAGACTGTTTGAGTAAACTCTGCCTCAAGTAAAGACAATCCCATCCATGGGGTTGTCTTTGCTCAGGGACCAGGCTGCACCTAGTGGGTGATGCAAAGGGATGGAGAGACCCGATGCATACCTCAAAGAGATCTTGTTTTAGGGTGAACTACTTATGACACTGTGCTTGTATCTGTATCTGCATGTATGTATATACCTCGAAAGTTTAAATTTGATGTAAAGTGTTTGCATGGGAAAAAATTCGGGGTGGAGAATGTTGAAGGTTGGATCTAGTTCTTTTCCCCAGGAATTTTTCTCCCATGGGTTGCTAAGACACAAATGACTGGGTACTTAAGAGAAACAAAGCACAAGGCTAGAGCCTTTCTCCTTGGCAGGGTGGGGTAGAATTGCCCCACATAGAAGCAGAGCCTGACAACACGAAATTTAGAGAGACTGAAAAGCAAGGGCAGAGGGGAGGTCAGGCTCTCTTGCTCGAGACCCTCAGAACTAGACAGTCGGAGCTGCTGTCTGCTGAACCCAAGGTCCCCTGAGAAGCCAGCGCAGAGCTGCTGGCCTGTCTGCTGTGAGTCTCTGCCCTCTGCCCCATCCGGAGCCGACCTGCCTGCCACCAGCCCGCTCTGAGTTTCCTCGCTACATTGTAGCAGGGTTTTTCCCTGCACGTGGAGACCCCTTACCGTCCCAGCTCCCTGTGTCCGGGGATCCTGCTGTGGCACCGACACCAGCTGCCCCTCCCGAGGGTCTGTCGAGCAAGGGCTCTCCTCCATCCCTCCGTGCTTCGGGCAGTCACCATTTGCCGTGTGCTACCTGAGCTCACGCTGGAGCGCCCCCTGCAGCCGCCGAGGAATCACCACACCCAGAGCGCCCCCGCAGACACCGGGGAATCATCACACTCAGAGCGCCCCTGCAGGCTGTGACTGGAACTGCACCAAAGGGAAAAGGTGCCTGAAGCCGAGCAGGCTGCCACTGGGTTTCTGGTTCTGTTTGTTAGTTAACGTTATAGTTGTTGTTATTTGTTATCCTTGTTTTAGATAGTAGTAAAGAACTGTTATTCCTATTCCCATATCTTTGCCTGAGAGCCTCTTGATTTCAAATTTATAATAATTCAGAGAGAGAGGGGTTACAGTTTCCCATTCCAAAGGAGGCTCCTGCCTTCCTTAACAGACACCTGTCCTTCAAACCAGGACAGAGATGCATTGAATCCTAAGCTTATACTATTTCTTT
This sequence comes from Eopsaltria australis, assembly GCA_034509425.1. Lineage (NCBI taxonomy): Eukaryota > Metazoa > Chordata > Aves > Passeriformes > Petroicidae > Eopsaltria > Eopsaltria australis. Next base: position 516,877 of record JAVTVJ010010810.1, on the reverse strand, counting down.
GCTAGCTGTAACTGAAAAAGGTACCATTCTCGTGCGCTGTATGTTATCTACTAGTAGTCTTTCTTTTTGTTTTATTCCTGTGTAGTATTGGTTTACTTTAAGTCTTATGTCTGTTAGTTTCCCCATCTATTAATAAATGTTTCGTTCTATAATAGACAGAATCAGTCATCATTAAAAGAACTTGTACATGAAAGTGGATTTCGGGGTGCTGGTTACCTCAATAAGGTTACTACCTACTGCCAAGGCCTGGGCAGGAGGCAAGGACTGATATTTAACTCCCACATCCATTCATGACAGGTGATAACATTGATAACAGGTGAAGGCTATGAAGCAGTTTGAACTTTTGGTGCTGCAACATATTTGTTGCATGATTTGAGTACATCATTTGAAGGCAAATAGGAAAGAATTAATATGTCTGATACAGATAGAGTTGTGCAAGTATTTTGAAATTCCCTCCTGTGACATCTCATATGAAAGGGAGGGGCACACTGTCCGGCATAAACTACTGTAAAAACAAGACAAGATGGATATGAAAACCCTACTCAAACCATGGTTTTAGAAAGTCAGTGGATCATTCTGGATCTGATAACACACAGTATTTTAATTAATGACTTGGCTGATGGAATAGACAGTGCCCTTATCAAATCTGCAAGATACGAAGGGTCTTAAACATTTTTTTTTCAGAACAAGATTAGAATTCAGTAAGAATCAATGAGCATAGAAGAAAATTCACAAGTGAAGTCATACACAAGCTGGAGAAGGACTGGTTAAGCAACGTTCTGCTGCCATAACAGAAAAAGCAAAGGATCTTTGGTGGGATGTATAAGCAGATGTGTGTTATCTTAAAGCCAGTGCTGGTCAGACCTCAGCTGGAGTGCTGTGCCTGGAACTGAGCACTGCTTTGATAAAGACCCACAGGAAGAAACCCAGAGAGAACAATAAAAACAATTGGAGGTCTAAAAAACATCACCTATGAGGAAAGATTAAAATAATTTTTTATTCTTTGACAAAATTTAGGGTACAGAGGATGCTCTCAAATGCCCTGAAGATTGCTGCTTCCTGTATCCACTGAGATAAGCTCATTACTTCTTCTACACTGCAGCAAAGAAGATGAGGTTAGACTTTGGACAACATTTGTAACTCCAAGGTTAGTTCAGCACTGGAACACACTGCTTAGGGGGCTGTTCTGTCTTTCACCATTGAAGGTTTTGGGAAAGAGCTTCAGGAGCAGTTAATATCAATCCTGCTTACTTTCTGTTATTCTGGGCCTTTTTTTAGTAGGTAGGTTTGAAAAATAACACAGACCTCACCAGTTTCAACATTCTATTTGTTGAACAGGGAGGGCAGTATAGAGAAAAGTTTTAGGGTTCCAATAAGCTGGAAGCTTATTTATGCCAATGTACTGATTGGATTTGCTTTCAAAATGCTTAGCTAAACATTGAAGAAATATGCTTGAGTGGGAAACTATAGCTCCCAATACTGCTCGCACTGGTTCAGCTGAGCTAGTAGCTAGTAGAAGGGGGGGGGAATTTCTAAAATAGATATGACTTATAGTCTCTGTACCTTTTTCTGTATATAGTGGATCATTCTTTGGTTTTTTTTTTTTCAACTGTACTATGGGGTTTCAATGCATATGTGACTACTATTAATAGATTCATCCTTTGGTTTTCTTGAGTTTATTGTTTTATAACATCTTTACAAAAAGTGAAGTAATAATTACAGTTCATTCAAAAGTAAAAAAATAATAAAATAAACAAGTAAGAAATATTATAGACAAGTAGAAAATGAGATTTCAGAGTTTATTTGCTTTATTTATCCACGAAATTGCTGGGACATCTTGCCTTACCAAACACTTGAGCATCTTGCACAAAGGGAACAACCATCTCTTTCTTTTATTCCTCCCAACCTGTAGGGGGAAAAATTACATTATCTGGCATTTGTGCTTCTGTGTGGAGATGAGAAACTTTAACTAAATTCAGATCAAAGAAAAATGACACACTTGTTTTTTCTAAAGTCCTGCAGCAATCCTTGCCTTCAACAGGGAGCCCTGCCATGGTCTGGGACTACCTTCTGCAAAACAGATTTGTCTCTTCTGTTATCTCCTCCCTGAAACAGGTTTCTTAGGTTGAGTTTACTGTAACTATTAGGAAAGGAAACAACCACATTTGAAGATACGGTCTCTCAGACAGATGGTTCAAATGTGACAGAAGACATTGACAGCGCTGCAGTTCAGGGGGACTCTGTGCAGTGCAGGAACTGTTTGCAATGATTTTTATCACACCTTCCATCAGTATGACTGAAGAAAAGCTACACAAGTGAGACTCAGTTTTTAGTACATAGATTGCTCCAGCCAAGTCTGTGCCAAGATACCTGTTCAGTGTTCTATCTAGCTGGAGAATGGGAATTTCTGACCTGGGAGCTCTAAACAAACTGACAAACTGTACTTTGTCTTGTGTGAGCCTGTCTTGGATGATCCTTCCTTGGATGAGCCTCAGACTGTGGGGAAAATGATAGGACATCACACCAGATCAATGTGATCAAGTGAAGCTGCTTTATTGCAGACAGCAAGCATACTTATACCCTACAATCCAAAATCACACGCTAAAAATAAAGCTACATGATAAGTTTTCTTCCACTGTTCACACGGTGTTTTCTCTATTCTAATTAGAGTACTAAGTTTAGCCACATAAAGCTGAAATAACAGTTTCATCTGCCAAGTTCCTCCTCAGACACCTGGGAATTATTTACAGTCTTAGTATCTCCCTTTCTCACAGATGCCTTTCAGGTGACCTTGAACAGAGGCCTATTTCTCATCTAAAAAGACTGGATTGCTCATATGTCCACTCAGACGGAGATAGTTATTCTCCACATCAAACCTACGTAACAGGTGTAGGTCTGCACACAGGTCATACATGTCTCCAGTACTGCCTCCTGCTCTTCCTGACAAGACTTCCTGAATGGATCCTGGACTTGATTTGACATCTCACCTTGGGTGATGGTCACTGGTGTGCAAAGCTCGTTGCTATTGCCACCTGGCCCTGCTCTTGGCTGTGCCCTCACTGGTGACCTTGGCTCTCAGTTCATGATGCCTGGAGGAGTAGCTCTGCTCTGACACTGATGTGCAGCTCAGGAAGGAGCAAAGGGCTGGATAAAAATACTCTTTTAAAATATCTTTTTCTTTTCCCCCAGCCCCCCTCAAAATGCTCCTCTTATTTATGACTCTGGATTTAATTCAATTTATTTATTCAGTTTATTTTAGCTTTTAATTTTAACCATGTAAAATATGCTTTCTGTGGTTTGTTGCTGCCTGACTCTTTAAAGTATTACATACAGCAAAATACAGGAGTACTTTGACAAAATGAATTTGTTGGTGATTAATTTTAGCAGTCAAATGTCTGGAACTGTATTGCTTTTATTTCTTGAAATGCAAGATGTCTAATCTGGTTAAGACAGCAGATTGTCATGCCAAGCACAGTCATTGTACAGGATTAAGAACTATAGGATTACAGATCCTAATTATAGACTTTTGTTGGTTTACTATGTCTTAATAGGTTGTTTTCGACTTCTGATTCCACTTGCCATGTCTCTTTTGCAATCATGTTTTTAATAAACTTTCTGATGCATCTTCTGATTTGTCAAACCTGTATTCTGATAGCACTGCTTGGATTCTATTTCATGTCAATATTAACAAATTAAATAATTTAAAGTTCAAGGTCCTTATACCGAACATCTCTGTTCTTTTGGATTTTTTACAACAAACTTCAAGTTATACTGCTGTTTGAATATTCCACTTTTTGCACTTTGGTTTCTTGGTTTTCAGATTGCTTCCAGAAAAGCTATAGATGATGACTTTCTGCAGCCATTTTTTCTGTCTGAGCCCCATTGTAGTCAGTGTAGACATACTGGAAAGTAATTTAGAAGATATTAGTATTTATAGGTACTGTATTTACTTTATGAGGAATGGCATTGATACATTTGCCTTTTGACATCATCTTTGTCATATTATTTTGCTCTCAATGAACTTCTTGCTTGGTGGATGCCACGGAGAATGTGCCACAGAGAGCATTGTTTGTCTGTGACTATGTCCTGCAGGACTGGCCAAACAGGATTCTTTCACGTTCAGTGAAAAGCTGTCAAGATAATTAAAGTTCCAATTATTGACTGGAATGCAGCCTGGATTCCTTAACTGATGAATGGGACAAGGTCTTGTTTACCTTAGTTTTTTGCTCAAGTTCCTCACCATGCAGCACATGGCTCAGTTCAGCTGCATCAACAGTACGGAAAGTACATGGTACAGCCAATAAAGGCCGTCATTTGAAGCATATTTTTTGGCACTGTAATCAGAGCAGTAGTGAAATGGAGTCTTATTTATAGCAGCTTTACAACATTTTGCCTATCACCTTTAAAGACATAGGACACACAGAACAGTATGGACCAGGACTTCAAGTGCATTAAGTACCATGCTTGTGTCAGAGTGGCAATGGGGATGGCTTAGGGCAAGCCCAGATGAGACATTGTAGTAATCACTCTTTATCAAACTACTGGAGCTGGAAAAACACCTCTCCTTAGCAAATGAGTCCTCTTATAGCTCTATACGTGGCCTCATTTCAGGAATTTCGTGTGTACAGTTCAGTCTTTAATTACGACATACATTAGGGAGGCTTGGAAACTGATTTGGAGTAGTGCATGCCCCATGAGTGAAAACTGATGGATAATGAGCTGGCATACCTTTCATTTTCTCATTTTTAATTGTACAATCCCGTGCCTTTGTTACTGCATACCACTAAACACAGAATTATTAACTTCCTCGTGTTCTTCACGGCAACAAAACACAGAGTTTACCAGCGCTGCCCCCGCCTGCCCTTGAACAGGAGCAATGTTTCGGTGTTTTAACCCTCCAGCCCAGGTGAGGAGCGGAGGCCCCGCGGGCCCGGCCGCTCTCCCGCCCCCGCCGCGCCCCCCTCACGGAGCCATCCCCGCCCCGCCGCTAGGGGGCGGAAGCGGCCCCGCGCACACCTGCCCCCCCGCCCCGCTGCGGACGCTGCGCTGCGCATGCGCGGGCCGGCCCCATAGATCGGCTGAGGGGACGCGGTGACGGTGGCGGCCGCTCCTCTCTCGAGGCTCGGCAGGTACGTGTGGCGGAGGCTGCCCAGCCCCGGCTCCGCCAGCGGGAACGTGGGGTGGCTGCCCGGGCTGTGGCTCCCCGCTAGTGTTGCTGCACCTGCCCGCCGACGCGTCTCCGGGAGCCTGTGCCCAGGCGGGCGGAGCCGGCGCCGCCGGGGAGCGCTGCCCCTAGCCGGGGCGCCGTGACCGTGCGCGGGCTGGCTGTGGGTCCCTGCCCGGAAGAACGTGGGGACAGGTGACCACCCAGGCCATGCTGCTGTGCCCATCTGCGGCGGGAGGGCGTCCCCGGATCCGTCAGGGCTTGCGTGGGCACGGAAGGGGCAGTGGGCGGCAGGGATGCGCTTGTCCCCGAGTCCAGCCGCGGTCGAAGGCAAAACTGGGCAGAAGTAGTTCTTAGGGATCACCCCGGGAAGTGCCGGGAGCACCTGTCCCCAGGGAGGCAGCGGCGGCGGACAAAGAGCCATGGCATCCCTCCCCGGGGCCGGCGGGTCGGAGCAGCTGCCGTGCTCCCCGCGTAGTGCCTGTGCGGGGCCGAGGGGAAGGACGGCCGGCAGCAGAGACCGAGACGAGGAGAGGAGCGAAGCGATAGGAAGCTGAGCTAGTGCTGAACGCTTCGCCTCCGCTCACAGAGCTCTCGGCCGGCGGGGCGGCAGGTGCGGATCGGGGGAGAGCGCCGGAAGGGACAGAGAGAGAAGCGGGGGAGGGCCGGGCAGGGCTCCTTATGGGGTTAGCAGATTTCACCCCCTCGAGGGGTGCCCGAGCAGCCTGGGCACGGACCCCGAGTGGCGTTCTGCGCTGTGGGACAGTGGGGCTGCGCTCGCCTGTAGGGTTTCTGGTTGCTTTATGGTCTGTCGAGCAATATTGAGGGTCATACCTAGTCGCCGGTAAGTGGTCTTGTAAGCTGAAGTAGTTAAGTAGCAGATTTGAGTTTGCCTTAATTTTTAATGTAGTTATGTTCGACAGTAAGACTCAGAAAGTACATTTTGGTTACAAGTTGATTTCAATGGATGAAGTATGCAGAAATTTTTGCCGCCGGAGTGCTGATGCTCCACTAATTCCCCGAGAGTTGCAGGGCTTTGGAAGTAGAGTACAGTGACCAAAGCCCTAATGATACCCTTAGAGTTTGTCTCGCTGACAAAAAGCTACAGTGTTTTAATGAGTTTGAAAGTGTTGTCTGTTTTGTTTGCAGATAACGTGATAAGTTTTATGTTGCTTGGTTTGTTTGCTGTGTTCATTTTTAAGCATGTTCTTAGGAAGTCTCTGTTATGAATGGATGTGGGAGTTAAATATCAGTCCTTGCCTCCTGCCCAGGCCTTGGCAGTAGGTAGTAACCTTATTGAGGTAACCAGCACCCCGAAATCCACTTTCATGTACAAGTTCTTTTAATGATGACTGATTCTGTCTATTATAGAACGAAACATTTATTAATAGATGGGGAAACTAACAGACATAAGACTTAAAGTAAACCAATACTACACAGGAATAAAACAAAAAGAAAGACTACTAGTAGTTTAATATATACAGTGCACGAGAATAGTACCTTTTTCAGTTACAGCTAGCAAAGAAATAGTATAAGGTTAGGATTCAGTGTATCTTACCATCCAATTTGTTGGTGCAGCACATCGAGATCCTTCCCCTCAATCCCCAGGGAAGTAACCACGAAGCCTGCGTCCAAACTTTGGGGAGAAGCTTCAAACACTTTGGGGTGTGAGAGACTTCTGCCCCAGTGTTAGCTCGTGTATCTTTTATAGTGTAAAACCATGACTCTCTAGTCAGTATTTTTTCCTTTATCTCTCCTTCCATCAGCTCTGCAGACTAAGATGTTAATTCTTAGCTGAGGCTTGAGCCCTCTGGTGCCAGAGATAACCCCTGCTGGGCCTTCCTGCCCTTGGGTTATCTCTTTATGCACCCGTTATCTTTGGCACACAGGAGGAGGTGGTGAGGGGTGTAGACGTCCTGCCACAGTCTCAAAAACAGTTACCTAGATAGATAAAATAATTAATCTTCTACAGACTTGCTGTAACTGAAATTATCAGCTTCTCTTTTGAAGCAGATGTAAGGTTATTCAGACTAGAAGTATGTATTGGTGATGCCTTTTCCTGGTCTTAGGAAATAAAAGCTCAGACACGGTTAGAGGGTTGGAGGCCGTTTACCTTGGTATTTTAATAGGATCCCATTCGATGGTTTCTGCTGTCCAGGTATAACGCGTCGCAAAAGCCCCGTCTCCCCAATTGAGTATACAATTAAAGACCTTACACATTAGCATATCTAACAAGAGGACCCAATAAGGGGGCTGGGATGGGCTAACTTCTAGTTTACAGAATCTGTCATGCTAGGGGACCTTGAGTGCTTATGACAATAGAATGTTTGGTCTTCTAACTCTACAGTTTCTGGGGTGTTTAGACTCCCAGCCTACTGGACACTAAGAAACCAGGCTAAATTATCACACCTATAGCATCACAAGTATGCATGCTAATACTTGTGGATATAGAGAACTGTGTAAAAACTATATACAAGAAAAAGCAAAAAATCCTTCAGGCATCATTGGCAGCTACCATCTGTTCAAATATTTGTATTCCTCACTGTAGGGCAAAACCTGAAATCTTGTTGCTTTACTATTTTTATTGTTTTTTCTATTATAGATCTATTTAATGAGTTTTTGGAAGGGTTAAAGTTTGGCATCCTGTATTTGTGTCTTGGCAGTCATTCATCCGTTGTGCTTGGTTAATGTTATCTAGTGAGCAAAGGATAAATAATTTACTGTTCTCATTATGCTTTTAATAAATAACAAATGGGAGTGCACCTCACAGCTGTGACTAGAATATCCGTCTTGTTATGCTATATTTAAAAGGGGATTTTTTTTTTCTGTAGGAGAACAGAACAGTCACAGAAAGCATTTTGATTATAGACTGCAGCTATCTTCATAGCTTTTATTGACTTGGTTTAAAAATTCATGTAAAATACCAAATGAGCTGGTCACTCACTGTTCCACTTAGGTTTATGGATTTTCTCAGAAAAGAGATATGTACTTTGGATTTTTATTTTAAGACCCTTTCTAGTATGACCTGTAAAATAGTCTTACTGTAACCTGACTGTTGAGACTTGTCTTAGAGACTTTATTAGCACTAATACACTAATAATTTTTTAATAAATTAGGAAAATACTTCTTTAAATGCATTTTCAGACACCACGTCAGGAAATTCATGGTAATTTTACTGAAGTTTAAGTTTACTTACTGAATAGTTTCAGTGTTAACTGAAAATGAGAGGGTCTTTAGGTCCAAGTCTTGGCAAGAATGACACTACAGTCATTGTGATCAGGTTTAAACCTGAGATGGGCTTGTCAAATTGTTTCCAAGATAAGGCAGAACAATTCGCTGCTTTAAAAAGAACAGCATTTGCAAAGAGAATCATATTTTCAGTTTAATTAGCTTGGTTTGAGAGTCTCTGTGAACAGAACAGCATTCTTTGAATGTTTGTTTACAGTGAAAGTTTGCAGTATTTGCATTTGCAAAGCACTGACTTTTCACTCTAGTAAGAGGTGTACTATCTACCAGACTCTAAACCATGTTTATTTATAAGTTTCACAAGCACTTTGTGTGCTGCTTGTTTCTGTAAGAGAGACACTTGCTGTCTGTACCTATATTTTTCTAGTTGAAAATACACCTATAATAAAGTTTTTAAAAGAGATTTTGTTTATCATCAGTTCATCAAAACAAAAAATCCTTTTAACTTAATAAAATCCTGCTATCAAGTAGACTGTGTTTCTTTTAAAACAGTGCAAAATAGTGTTTTCAATGCATAAAGTGAGAGTAAAAATAGAAGACCCACATCGTAGTATTATTTGACAGCACTAGAGGGAATGCAGTAGAAAAATGTTCTCACATTAAACCAAGTGTGTTTCTGCTAGCTGTTAAATTCTGTAGACTTGCTGAACTTAAAATTTACTTTCCATTTACCATCTTGCCTAATTTATCATCTGTTGGTAAATACCTGCTGTGAGGTCACTTGTAAATAAAAGTAGAATGTGTAAAGACTCTAGTCCAGTGCTTTCTTTTGTCTTGTATCTTACGGACTCAAAAAATCCCCCAAAAAACAAGTTTTGTTTTGGGTTCCTGAAGCAGAAATTTCTATCACAATTGCAAAATTTTAGGAGTGGGAATTATTTTTTGCAAACCTTAAAGGAACTCCTATGCCAAATCTTGAATTGTGTTCATGCAATCAACTGGCACTGATAATGGTGTTTAAATTTGCTTGAAATCTCTGGCTAAGCTTAAATATAAAAGTTTCAGAAGGAAATCTACCAAACTTTGTCCTGTGCCTACATCTCATGAATATCTTATACTGGATAGATGTAATTGAATTAGTTTTGAACTTGAAGTTAATGCCCGTATATGCCTTACAACAATTTAAATTTTAAACCGCCTATTTGCATCTGATAGGTTTGAAGTAGCACTACTTAATTGAACTGCTTCTTCAAAAGGTATTAGTTAGTCCACTATTCTTAATTCCCTACTGAGTTCTTTAGAGTTGAAAACATATTACATTCCAGGCTCTATAATGCAAAATATTTTTAAAATTTTTTTTTTCCTAAACTGACTGAAAAGAATGCAGGCCCACTGGTGGGCTAATGCCAGTCACTTTGAAGAAAAATCCACTTTCCAGATCCCTCCCAAATCAGCTGAAGCAGCTGTTGGAGTCTAATAAATGAAGTCTTTGAGACTCAGTTACATATTAAAAGGCCTGCTGCATGGAGGTTAATCCACAGTGGCTAATAGGCACATTCTTTTGATAAATGCTAACTAGAATTTGCTCTTGGTGAAAATGTTTAGAGGTGTTAACTTTCTTCCTTAGGGGATTTTTTCCCCTTCCTACTTGAGCAGGTAGCCATTCTGTTATGGTGGTACTCTTTACTATTAAAGCTAAAAATGAAATTACGGATGTGTGAAATGTTTGGTGTTGGCATTGCTTTTAAATGGACTGTAGCAGTCAGGAGATTGTTCAGAGTTTTTATCCTCAAAGTGTCTGGTATTGAAAAGCAATCTGTGAAAGACAAACTCCAGAGTTTGTAGTAGGTGGTTTTCAACAATTTTTTTTTTCAAAAGGAAGCAAACCACAATAAATTACTGCCTTTCAGGGAACTTTTTAGTATTTAGTTATTGAGTGCTTTGATTCAGACAAGTAGCTCAACCCCTCTTAGAGATATAACAGAAAAATTAGATTAAACATTTTGATTTGACTGCTGTTAAGAATGTTTGTGGTTCTTGATTTCTGTTAGAAGCTATAGGAAGCGTTAAACCAACTGTTGTTAAACTGATTTCTTTGTAGTACATTTTAGTTTACTATTAGAGAAAATAACAGATTTGAGCAGTTTCCTCATGAAGTTGTGGTTAGTCAGCAGTGCAGGTGTGGCAGCAAAGAGGCAATAAAAAGCGACATTTTGTCGGCTCCCACAAAATTTGCATTATTTCCAGATGAAAGCATAATGAAATGAATTAATTTTGTTGTTTCATCCTGATTTATTACAGTACTTGCCATTTTTTATGTGATCCTAATTGCATAGTATCAACTAACACAAAAATAATCACGTTTGGTAATGTGATTCCAAGCTTTCACCTTCTATTAATGTGGTAGAAAAAGTATTAAGAAAATTAATTATTTTATTTAACATGTGTGCTGCCCTGAAATGTCAGAGTATCAGCTTTTGTTCACAGTAGCAGAGTTACTACTAAAGAGTGCTGTGTCAACAGTGTGTGGTTTTTTGCACACGGTCAGCTTGGCTCCTAAAGAAGCTCTCCGCTTACCATTCGCTTCACGTTCCTTCACAGCAAGGCTGTTCATTGCTGCCTTAGTCAATAACATGAGTTCTTCCTGCAAGCCTTAAGGAAGCCTCTAATCTTTAATGACACTGAAATTTAATGTGCATTTTTAATCCTCCTCCTTTTGGTTACCATTACTTTGAAGAGTTCTTTCCCAAAAGAGAGCTTTTAATTTTACAACCACCTGGCTTTTTGCATGTATGTTTGGTTTTATTAATGTGTGACGTGTCTTCATAATGGTGTTGGTTCCCTAGTGAGAAGTAATCTTAGGAAAGAAAAAAGTTGTGAATGGAAAGTGTTTTACACAGATGGTTTGCTTATGAGTGCCCATTTGACAGGCTATGGGAAAAATATAGCTGAGGGACTTCATTTTCAGCTCTTCCAGTGTTGCGTTCCCTGCTTCAGTCCCACCCTGGTACCGGCAGCGGAGTCCTAGCCCTATCCTAGGATGCCATTCGCCCTCGGGAAGGCATCCTCGGAGTGCCGACAACGGGCACAGCTGGCCCGCGTTCGGTCCGGGGAGGTGTTGCCCCCGGAGCGTGGTGAAACAGCAAAGAACTACCAGAGAAGGAGGTCTCTCGGTATGTGATTTCGGTAGGTTTATTGCCTCCAAAGGGAGCACATGGACCAAGAGCCAAGAGCAGCTTATTACATCGGTATTTAAGGGAGGAACAACACCCAATAGGATGAGGGCAGGGGACAATACAGGGGAGGGGCTGGGGTACATGATCAAATGGGGTTTAGGGAGGGGAGGGGAACAGAGAGAACAACGAATGAACTATGGAGTGACAGGGGATTTCCCAGAGCGGGAATACATAACAGACAAATCAAGGAACCAATAGCAGGAGCTTGGGTCCGTGGATTGGTGGTCCAACTGCTGCCCCTGGGAGCTCCGGGGGGAAACCCTCTGTCCGTGGAACCTGTCCGGAAGTCCTCTGGTTCCGAACCACCGCAACATCTCCCCCTGTCTTTTTACTTAAAGAAAGTGATTTGTCAGTACAATGAAGATAATAACTAAAATCCAAAGCAAAGTCTTGAAAATCTGCAAATAAACAAACAAACATTGTTAAATCATTGTCTCTCTACAGGACTGGGAATGATTGGGGTATGGGAGGTACATGGGGTAGGTTTCAGGAGAGTCTAAGGGGAAGATATCAAGAAGAAGGGTCTCAGTGATTTTTCTTGATGACTGTCGATGTTTGGAGTTTTCTTTTTCCTTCTCTTCCACGCTGATCTCTGTGGAGCAGCGTCTGTTGGTGGATGCGACTGGATCTGCTCTGGTGGATGTGTTGGGTGGAGAGTTGTGATGCCTACTAACTTCAGCCATTGTGGTTCAAGTGACTGGTCATCTGGGATCACCTCTGATGGGGTCTCCAGTGGCATGGGTGGTGATGGAGAGCAGGACACAGTGGATTCAGCTTTTAATTTCTTTGAGGAGCACGGTGCCGATCCGTTTCCCAAATGGGATGGAGCATGTGGTGTCCAGGAGGCTGTGGAAGACTTAGGTGGAGGGTGATTAGAACTGTTCAGCAGGCTTTGAAGCTGCTGCTTCCATATCTTTTCCCACACCCGATACTGAACCTTAACTAAAATGCCTGTCAGGATTGTTTTTATGTCAGATGGGACCAGCACACCTTTTAAGTGAGGAGAATTTCTCCCAAGCTCTCTCTCTACCTTGCAAGGCTCTCGCAAGGCTGCAGGTGACTGTGATTCCCATCGTGGGTTGTTACCCTGAGGGCTGTGCACACCTGATGCCACTGTAAGGCTTGGCTGACCAGCTGCATCACAGGCTTCAGCCTCTCCACTTTTCGGCCCCCAGTCTTGGGGTGTGAACGAGGGAGCATGGGGATCTGGAAGTGGGCGGTGGTCAGGGGTGGGACTGCAGTTGATATGAGCAGTCCAGGCGCGGGGTAGGGCGGGGATCTCCCTCGGGCTGGGGCAGGGACCTCCGGCGCGAGGGGAGGGACCCGACGCGAAGACATCATCGGCCGCGGGGGGGGAACCCGACGCAGGGCCAATCGACGCGAAGGGGAAGGAGCCGTGGGAGGAGTTGGGAGGATTCGCGGGCTTTCGGCGTGAGACTGCGCAGTGGGCGCAGGGGTGTAGGCACAGCGCCACGAGGCCGCCGCCATCTTTAAACTCGGAACAATGGGGGAGCGCAGCCGGCGTGAGTTTGGCTGTGGGCTCGGAGAAAGGGTTTGGGGTGAAGCTCGCTATGAGGGAATCAGTCTCATAGCGGGGAGAACTGAGGGGCGCACTTCCCTGTAGCGGGGAAGAGGGATTGGGAAAAGGGGAATTAGGAACGTGGGGTGGGTGAGTCGGGGATTTCGAACTTTCAGGACAATTACGCAAAGTATAACAAATTACAATCAACAACGGGAAAAATTTTCAGACAGAAACATCACCCCCTCTCTCCACTGCCTCTAAACGTTTTTCTACTAACTCCCAAAAACCCAGAGTTTTAACAGAAGAAGCAGAAGCAAGAGGGACATAGGCAAAGATCCATTTAACAAAACGTTTCCAAGCCCTCTTATTAGCTTTCCCTTTTTTTAACTTTAGGGTCTCTTTAACTTGGACATAAAACTCCTGCTCTATTCGGGACAGCTTAATACCCATTGTCTCCGAATAAAAGCCTCCTTGCTCTTTTTATACGGTACAAAACTCTCCCTCGAGCCTGATTCCCGCTGCTTATCGCGGATTAGACCTCACCGTCTGCGCTCGGTTCTTGGTGGCTTTCCCGCCGTTTATCACGGGCACCGAGCTTCGCCGCCGCGCGCGGATCCTGGTCCTTTCCCACCGCGCCTCGCAGCCGCCAAACCTCACCGCTCCGTGCGGGTCTTGGTTCCTCGATCCCGGCTTCAGTTGCCGTCACCGGCTCCGGAGGGAGAAACATCCAAAAGAGCAAGGGTCTCTGGTCTCGTCAGTCCGCTCAGCTAGCGTACACACTTCAGACGCTCCAGAACGGTTGCTGACGGCCCATGCCAGCCCCCCGCTAAAACGCGGAAGCTCTCGCTAGGGGAGCGACGTCCCGAAGGCGCAGTCCGGACCGCTGCTGCGTATCCAGGTCGCTCACAGGGAACCCCGAGAGGTCGGAGTCTCTGTTCGGTGCGCCACTTTGTTGCGTTCCCTGCTTCAGTCCCACCCTGGTACCGGCAGCGGAGTCCTAGCGCTACCCTAGGAAGTCGTTCGCGATCTGGAAGACTTCCTCGGAGTGCTGACTCTGAGCACAGCTGGCCCGCATTCGGTCCGGGGAGATGTTGCCCCCGGAGCGTGGTGAAACAGCAAAGAACTACCAGAGAAGGAGGTCTCTTGGTATGTGATTTCGGTAGGTTTATTGCCTCCAAAGGGAGCACATGGTCCAAGAGCCAAGAGCAGCTTATTACATCGGTATTTAAGGGAGGAACAACACCCAATAGGATGAGGGCAGGGGACAATACAGGGGAGGGGCTGGGGTGCATGATCAAACGGGGTTTAGGGAGGGGAGGGGAACAGAGAGAACAACGAATGAACTATGGAGTGACAGGGAATTTCCCAGGACGGGAATACATAACAGACAAGTCCAGTAACCAATAGCAGGAGCTTGGGTCCGTGGATTGGTGGTCCAACTGCTGCCCCTGGGAGCTCCGGGGGGAAACCCTCTGTCCGTGGAACCTGTCCGGAAGTCCTCTGGTTCCGAACCACCGCAACATTCCAGGAATAACTTGTATAACTTTTAAAACTTTTCTACTTCCTGTATCAGGAAGAGCTTGTTTTTTGATAGCTGAGAAGTTATGCATAGATTTATTTACTGTTTAGGCTGAGGTCAATATTTAATGTATAAGCAGAGCAATAGTCTTGTAAATACCATAATCTTTTTGGTTTGGGCTCTTTCTTTTTTTTACTGTTAAAAATACTGCAGGATATAGGCAGGTTAGGTGGAAAAGCTGTAGAAAAGAGTTAAAGGGAACATTTCTTAAAGGAGTCAGACCATGTAGGTAGGATAGATTGCTCCCATCCATTCCCCCAAACATACTATTTTTCTGGGGCAAATTGATGTGATGGTCTAGAGGGACACATAGAAATTCATTTGAACATTTGAAAGATAATAAGTAGGCTTTCAATTGTTTTTTCTCTGTGTGAGCCAGCATGGCCTTCTGGGCTTCAGAATGTAGATGAATTTGTGTCTGTTATCACAAATATATGGAATGGTGCATTTTTTAACCTGTTGCTTACTCTGTGTACTTAAAGTATTTGTTCCTGTTGTGGTTAGAGATTTGGGCAACCAGGCAGAAACACCAATTCGTGTAGTGGTTTCAGTTCGCCTATTCGAGTTTCTGGCCAAATGCCAGCACACTTACCAAAATTTACCTGATTTTGCTGTGAGATAAGGATTAGGAGTAGGCAAAGCAGGCTCAAACTTTATAAAGTATAAAGAAAGTTTATTAATAAACCTAAGACAAAGAAAAAAACCAAGAAAAACCAGAACAAACTCCTCAGACCATCCCTCCTTTCCCCACCTCTCCATTTCTTTCATCCTGACAATACAAAAAGACAACACTTTGACTTTTAGTCAGTTTACCACCTGTAAAATAGTCTTTGTCTCAGTTCATTTAGGGAGAGAAGTCTCTTTTGCTTATACCATGGACTCTCTGTAAGAAAATACAGTTTTTTATGGTTTTCAGCCTCACAACCAACAGCCACCCGGGAGGAAAATCTGCTTGTTGTGGAAGATCCTTCCCCCCACACCAGTAGCCTTCCCACAGCTACTACAGGGGGGTCATGACAGTCCATGGGGTACCCTTTTAAGGATGAGCAGTTCTATTGCAGCAGCGAAGAAAATCCCTTCTTCTGTGACTAGCAACACAGGTTCTCCTGGCAGCACAAGTTCTCCAGCATTCCCTGGGGCAAGGGACAGCTCACAGCATCTTCTTTGTCTTGGCTCAAGCTTCTCATCAGGCTGGACTTATTTCAGCACCTACTCATCTCCACCCAGGTGCCTTGGCTCACTGGCTGCAGTTAGAACATCGCATCCCCCCTTTGGACTATTTTCTCATATATTACAGGGAATTTATTAACTTAGTCCCAACTATGGTTTCACAAAAGAGTTCTCAGATTCACTATTGAAGCACTTCTCATGCTCCTCCCTCTAGGCGTCGGCTCTGCTTCCTTTACTGACTTTAAAGTCTCTATGTTGCATTTCTGTAGGTGTCCTCACTCCTTTCTCTGTGCAGGGAAGGATGGGTGTCTGTAAGTTTAGTCCGGGCACGGAGAGAGTTAATCTCTTTCTCTCGGGCCTTGCAATGGTCACATAGTTTCTGCCGGGCTGTTTGAAAAGTCTGAGCCGGGTGGCAGAAGCAGCCAGAGTCTCAGTGCCCTTGCTCTGCGAAGCTGGCTTGGCCCAGTGGGACCGGCCTGGCCTGGGGTAACAGAGCAGGGCCTGGCCTGAGCTGGATGGAGCTGGCCTGGCCCTTGCCTGGCCCGGAGCAGGGGCCTGGCCCTGTCTAGTGTAGCTGACATGTCGACCCAGCTGAACTGTATCTGCCAAGAGTTCAGGCTGGGTCCTCCCCCACGCCCAGCTCCAGCTGCACTGCTGTTCCAAACCTCCCTTCCCCTGCCCCCCTCCCTCGGGGTGGGGTGGGGGGGGGGGTGGGGGGGTGTGTGTGAAAGGCCCAGTCTTACCGGAGAGAGAAAGCAGGGAGCTGCTTCTCTCTGAAAGGCAGCAAGGCCAAAGAGGAAGAGACACAGAGGTCCTCTGCTTATATATGATTTTTTTCCTCGAAGGCAGATCAACTTTTAATTGGTTTACCTACATATCAATACTTAAAACTACCTGGTTATTGACTCCCACTCCCTGGAAGGAGGTTGTATTACTTCCTGCAGCATGGGTCACTTCCAAGACTGACACCCCTTGGGCCAACCCAGGACAGTTCCAGACAGATAGCCCTAAGATTTGTACAGAAACAGTAACATTAATTAAAAAACAACAAATAAGTTTTTCTTGAGCCTTTTTTTATTTCTGGAAAAGGCTAAGTGGTATATTTTTAAAAATCAATTTTTGAAAAAAAAAAAATTTGCATGGCAAAGTTCAGCCCAATGGGGTGTGCAACTTTAAACATTTAGTGATACTGGTGATACGAAGTTCCCTGATATCTCTACTGAAATTCAAGGCAGGCGGTGAGTTTTAAAAGTGACTAGCAATGTGTTTTTCAAACTTGGAATAGAAACTAGTCAACAGCAGGGAGTGTATGGCAGAAGCATGTTTTGCTCTCAGGTGGATCTCAATTTCTGCCTCTGTTATGTGGATTTGGGTGCACTTTCCTAGGTGCTGTAGAAAAGAATCCAGGCAGTCCTTCTGCATCCTTGTTCAGAGCCTGTGTCATTTGTTGGTGTGAAGACTGGAATCCAAAGAATCAGGAATTGGAAGTGACAGGTTGGTGGCGTTGACTGTATAGTGGTGTTGGGTTTGTCTGGCTTGGTGGTCAAAGAAGAGGAGAGTAGTGGGAACAAAGAAAGGGGGAGTGTTTGTGTAGATGTGACCCTGACTTTGAGATCTGCAACATGGATGTTTTTCAACTGGGGTGATGAAATGTAAAAATGGCAGTATTTTAGCATATTAAGTATAAAACAATGATATAATAATTGCATTGTAGAGATGAAAACATTCTTGAAATTTGACTTTGAAGAAATGCCCTGTAGCTGTGTCAGTTCCTTGATTTTAATTTGTCTGCTCAACAGGCTTTATCATGCTGTAGAACATGTAATTATAAGGCTTCTAATGGTTAAGAAGAACTATAGGGAAAACAAACAGCAATATTTGCCAAAGTTACTTAAACTCAAAAATAAGCTTTTCATCTCTGTTATAGGAAAGCTTCAAAGCCCAAAACTATGACTGTTGTCGCATATGACAGTGTTTTTCTGTGTAAATCATATTTGTGCAACTGCTCGATAGTTCAAAATAAAACAAATTTCTGCATAAAATTTTCTGCAGAAAAGGAACTCAAAACAAAAATGTTCCTTTTTATTCACGTAAGGTCCTTTTTGTCCCTTAAGTCTGGGCAGTTTCTTAGAGGGGGTGAATTTTTTTTTTTTTTTTAGCAATTAACATATTCTTGCTGTCTGAATGGTTGAATTTCTCCCACATGTACCTTCTGATGTGGTAAAGCTCCTTATTTCGCAGTGGTGTACACACACCACAATCGTTGAGATGCAGAACAGTTTTGAATAGTGTTCTTTGAGTTTAAGGTGACCAGGAAGTCTTAATTTAACTAAAATGTTACTTCATATGTAATTTTGGGATTCCATTCTTGATGTCTTCCTGTGTGTTTTGTGAAGTAGCTAATGAAGTGGATGTGCATGTAAGTTGATGGCATCCTCTCTTCATGGTTATGACCCTCATCTTTCTAGATCTTCTCCCTGCCTTGTCTTTTCAAGTGTAGGATCCAAGCAGCTTTCTCTGAAAAATACAATGTATTATTTTGTTTAGGGTTTTTTTTTTTTTGCACATTAAGTATCTTTTTGAGCCTTTTCTCTCTTCTGTATTTATGTAATGTGGAAAAGGGTTTTTTTTTTTTGCAGTGAATAATCAGTGCTAAGTAATTCCTTCAGAAATTTCTTAATACTATTCCAACTTACAGTTTTGAATTATGCAAAGATTTTTGCCACGTCTGATAAACTGCTGGAAAGTAGAACTTGTAAAAATCATGTATTGTACTTGTTTTCTGTTGATCTTATGAAAAGCATATGTAATTAAAAATAAATTAAAAGATTGTCTGTGAAATTGCCAATTCGTAGTACTTTTTACCCGTAATATATTTTTGGTGTACTTGTTCACAATTGTCACATTCACTTAATCATGTGATTTGTTAAATATACATCATTATACTTCATGAGAAAACTTATTGGCTAAGTCTGTCATTTCAGTGAACTGTTAAAAGATTAGATTAGTAATTTGACCAAAACCACTATGGACTGTAATTTATTTAAAGGTTCACTGATTTCTGTTCTAGATGATTTGCTTCATTGAGGTGAAAAGTGGAAGCTTTAGGTTTAGAATTTTTTTTTTCTTCACTGATTCCCAGGTCTCCCCCTCTTTCATGAATGAAATATATTTGTTTTGATTTGAAACAGCTCTAGATTATATTAAAAATTACATTGTTTTATGATGTAGAGTATGTTCTTGATTTCATCTTCCCATTTAGATGCAGAGTCTGCTGTTAGATCTTCTGGACTCAACAGTACAATGGGTGGGAAAAAAGCATTTTTGGTGGTTGAAGTTCGTACTTTTGCAAGAGTAGTCCACAGTTTCCATTCTATCACGAAGTACTCTGAACATATTTGAGTGTTTTTTTAAATTCAAATAGCTGTCAGATATATTTAAGTATTTCCTGTTTACTTTCTGATAATATGATTATTTCATTTAGAGATTCATATAATGAGGCTTTTATTATGGCCAGTAACCCCTTGGAAGGCTTTCATGAAGTAAACCTCGCTTCGCCTACTACACCAGATCTTCTTGGAGTAAATGAACCAGAGACTCAGGAACAAACTACCTCACCCAGTGTAATCTTCCGACCACATCCTTCTGTCGTGTCCTCCACACCAATCCAACCCAGTGCATTAAATGTTTCTGACCTTCCTACACAACCTGTTTATTCATCTCCCAGACAACTGAATTGTGGAGAAGTACCAGGTGTCAGGTAAATTCCATGTGTCTTTTTATTTACATTGTTGATGTCTGTTGCATATAAACTGTTTGCTTCATTAATGATACAATTTTAATATTATTTACAATGTTGTAATATTAAATTGTGTCCATAATTATATATTCAACATCACTACTGCCATTTCTAAAATACTTACTCTTGATGTATTATATAAATAAAAAATATATTGCTTTCTTTACAGCATCAATGTTACTGACGCAGTACTTTGTTCTACCTCTGGACCCCAGAGTGGGTCATTCAATCACAGTAATGCCAGGAGGGAGAGCAATAACGTAGAGAGAGAGTTTTTGCAGGCCGCTACAGTAGCAGATGTTGCTGAAGGAAACAAAGATATTTTTGGGTTGAGTACAGACAGTTTATCTCACTTACGGAGCCCATCTGTACTGGAAGTAAGAGAAAAGGGCTATGAACGATTGAAAGAAGAACTTGCAAAAGCTCAGAGGGTAAGGTTCGTTGTCTTGTTTCCTCCCACTTTTTCTCTCTTCAAAGTGTTTCTAATATTGTACAGTGATAGATGGGCCAGAAGGTGCACTTGAAGTCTACTCATTTCTTATAGATTTATTATGATGTAATTATTTAATGTAAAATTTTCTAAGTGCAGTGATGTCTTAGAATTATTCTTTGATAATGTTTTTCTTTTCTAGTGCTGCTGCTACTTAACCGTGGGAGCTTTTGCTGCAGTATCTGGTTAAACACACTCTCTTTTTGAAATGTAGGCTTTCCTTCATTCTGACATTTGAGAATAGGAGTAATTTTCTGTCATTCTGTTGTTACTGAATAAGTATTTATAGACACTGATTATATACCTTTTGAGTCTTCTTTCCTCTAGAGTTTAAAAGTGTAGTATGTGTCATGGAATTTATAAATGCTTTAGAAACAGGGTTGTTTCATAAGGGAATGCCTGCATAGGAAATAAGCAGTAAAAATGTCTCTGGTGTTCTTTAGAGTACTGTTACACCACACTTCAAATTGAATATGGATACCTTTGAAGACACTGTGTCTCAATTCATTAATATTTGTAAAGCGCTTTGTCTTGTTTGGATGGATGGTGCTATATAAATGCAAAGCCATTATTTATCATTTTAACATCTCTCTGTGCTTAAGTTTTTGAGTAGATTTTGTGCTATTTGTATCTGTGCCCTTTCTTCTCCTCTGGGTGATTCCATTCTTGTTTAGGTTGAAGCTCATCTTGTGTTTGAATTTGTTACCCTCTGTTTGTTATCTCATCTTGTTGGATGCAGTCATCATTACTGTCATAGTGAATCTTAAGTATGGATTCAGCACTACTTTTTCTGTTGATTGTTTTATTGCTGAGTAGTGACTTCCTTTGCTAATGTGTGTGTTTGCTTAGCTTTTGACCACTGAAAGAAAACATTAACCTGAGCTAAACTTGAGGACCATCCATGTGAATATATAATCCTAGCAGTTAAACTTGGAACTCTAGAAAGTAAGAACAAATTAACATCCAAACTTTAGAAAAGTTCTTCTTTACAGTATGCCAAATTACAGTTCATGTACTTGAAAACCACATCTCAGATCTGCTACTGATAGCTTGGAATGATCTAAAAATCTTATTTCAGTGTATACCACTTTGTCTCTTAAAGATTGAAATGCCTCCTATTTCACTCTGAAATTTGTTAAGGCTGTTCTTAAGGAAATGGCAAGAAGGCTGCTAGGACATACTTAGCTGTATGTTATATGTTTTCAATCTCTTTGTGTGGTCTTAACAAAAGCAATTCAGCACTAACTTGAGACTGTTGATGTCAAAGTTCTTGCTAATTCTCAACTCTTCATGTGATTCCTACCAGTGTTATACTGGAGAGGTAACTTGCTTGTCTTTCTAAACTTAGACTGTTTCAGAATTGCTTAGTCACAGCAGGAGTCTGTACAGACTGTACAACAATAAACCCTATTCCTTCCATTATACCCACTTTCTTCCTCTTCCTGCATGAGGACTATTTTTTTCCTATCCATAATTCATCTCTGGTATCTTTCTTCCAAAACTCATGGCTGTTCACATAGTGCTGTATCCTCTCTGTGATACTCATATGTCATGTCTAAAATCTTTAAACTTCTGTTTCCGAGCATATTCACTTTTGTTGATAGTACTCAGTTCAAACCCTGTAGGGATGTAATGAATAGGTAGTGTCTTTGTATAACTGGTTGTCTTTTGTGTAGTGGCTTTAAATTCTCTGTAATTTTCTATGCTGTTTATTAGTGAGAAAAATGAGAATTACAATTTGCACTTGAATTTAGTAAGCTCACTGAGCCTGGAAACTTCACAGGCTACTGAGAGTGAACAAAGTAAATGCAAATTTTCTATTTTGCATTTTTCATTTGTTTCAAATTTCCTACTCAAACTGTGTGCTATTGTACTATATGTTAAAGATTGATTTGAATTTGTTGCAGTTGTGATCAGAAAGGAACTAGAAAGGAAATAGAAATTTTAAAGCTTAGGGATCCACTAATGTTTTTTCATGTCTTTGCTTGGAGTGCAACTCTTTTGTTAATGTGCTGTCAGGTTTTTTATATTAGATAATGTACATATGCCATGTAATTGTTAGACGTTTCACTATGGTTCCTGAATAAATTATTCAGTAATAGAATAAGTATTAGGATTTTTTTCCCTGCTTTGTGTGTGCCTTGGATTTCTTAAGATTATAAACTTCTTAAGATGAATGGCATTGCTGGCAAGATTGTTAAAACAGTCTTTCAAAAGTTTGTTTCTTGATGAGAGAAAAATACACTTTCTACTTCAATCTAGATCAGTTGCAGCATCAAATCATGTCAGAAGATTGGGAGAAAGGTTGGGTCAGAGGTTAACAGCAGTGCTGAACTCTGTACTAATTGGGCATATAAGATTTTACATCCTTTTGCCTTAAAATGCTCCCTTAATTAAAATGACAGATTTTTTTTCAATCTTTGAGACCATTCAGGTAATTTTTTTGCTTATTTTTTCACTGAAGTCTTAATTTCTGTCTATATTCTAAAGGTGGAGATGAGTAGTGCTTGCTTTAGATCATCTGAACCCTTCTTGTTTCATTGATCTTCTAGAGCAGCATCAGGGAAATTGAGAGGTGTTATAAAAGGCTTAGTGATTGTAATGCCTGGGACCTTATGTCCTCACTTCTCTGCATTTGTATTTTCTCTGCCATGTTTGGATTGAGCTCTGTCGCTGTGGTTATTGAAGATAGGTCAGCCACATGTAGAGTGCCTCCCAGAGAATAGCGGTGGTGTTTTGATACATGGTATTTCTTGATATACAATGTAGTGGAGTCCTTGCGAGGGAATAGCTTTTGCTTTTCATCTGAGTTGACCAGCATACTGCATGTGTTTTGGATAGCTTACCTGTAGTTTCTGAGCTTCAGCAGTTCATAGTCATGTTTTTCTTGAGTTTTTGTGTGATTTGATCTAAAGTTATTTCCTTGTCAAACAAACTGATGTTTTAGCCCTCTTTGATGAGGAACGAGCTGTCTGCCAGAGATGGTGGTAACAACATATTTGGTTTCCATGATTCCCATGGTATTTAGAGTAAGGTCTGACAAGTAAAACCATGTTTGACTTTTTGTAGTAAAATGTGAATTAATTTTATTTTCCTAGTAGAGTAAAATTGTTCCCTCCCCCTGCCCCGATACAGTAATTCTTGTGAAAGAAGTGATAGTATAGAATATGGTACTGTCAATTTCAACATAATTTGAGAGCCTGATTCTCAGATTTAGAATTTTCTTTCAAAGGCTTCAATTTCTGTATACATTTTTCACCTGAGAAACAAACCGAGTGTTACAATTTGATCTCATGTCTTCAGATCTGCAGTAAAACGTGATATTTTAAAACTCTGCATGGATTAATCAATTAACAGGTTCACAATAACTACCCAGGAATTCCAGTGGTACTATACAGTACTATTCAGCATTTAAAATTTTTTGTTATTTTCTTATAAATTAGCAATAAAAATGAGGGTGCGTTAGAACTGTACTGAAGCGAATGCTTTTTATCTTTTCTAAAATCAAATTGCAATAGAATTGTAAGGCCACAGGCTTGTGATTGTTAAAGATGCATTGGTTCTCTGAAGGTGTTTTAGCAGTTCCTGGCTGTCTTTGATGAAGGTTTCCACACCTCTTATGCTGTCACAGTCCATTGTAGGCAGAGAAATTTTCTCAGGCGAGTAGAAAGAAGACTACATGAAAGCAAAATAGGAATATCTTCACCCACACCATAAGATAATTCAATAATTTGTGAAATGCTACTAACTTTGAAGAGAGATTCTGGATCTTCTGTCACAATAAACACCCTTGTGAATCTGGTTGCAAAGGACCAATTTTTATATAGCTTGTTGAGTGAAGACCAGTCAAATAGGAGTGCATTTAATATAAATACCTCTTTGGCGACTTCAGAATTCAGCAGTATCCCACAGTTCAGAATTCAGGTGATATCTGTAGAAAATGTTCTTTCCTTGGTATTATGCATCTCATTCTGACTTGGTTAAATTGCTGAGCTAGATGTAGGATGATTTTCTTTCTAGAATGTAAAGTGTGAATGGTTTTGAAGCAGTAATTTGCATTTCTTATCTCACAGTTCTTTTTAAAGACCCACCCTGTAGTCTGAGAAGATCAAAGAGAAATAAACAACAATATGACTCTTTGATACAGGCTTCTTTTTAACTGTAAGGGTTTTTTTTCCATGCAAGTTAGTTTTTTTCCTTGGCTTCTGTAAGTGTGTTTGTTGTGTGCTTTATAATAGTTCCTCATCTTCATGTAGTTACTTTTTCAGAGCAGTAATGTGTGAAGGACTGCAGCATGAATGGTTAGTCTGGCACACACAGTTGTCTTTTCTGCTTCTTTATTGGGGATGGCTGGGAAGTCTCCAGTAATGTCTTTAAGCCACAGGCAGTAGTAATGTTTCTAATAACTGCTAAACTTTTTGCTTTGGGCAATCTTCATTTCTGCCCTGCCTAAAAAACCTGAGCTTAAATTTGCTTGACAAAAATAATGTCTACGTTATGCTTCTCCTGAATCATGTCCTGGAAACTTGCCCAGTGTTTGACAAATCCAGCTAAGCAGCCATGCGTAGTAGACTGCCTGGTGTTGTCTTTTTGTTTTCGTTAAGAAACCTTACTCATCCGCCTGAATTTTAATCTAATCTCTCCTAATCTTTCCAGTTGCAGGCAAAATGTAACTGTTTTATGTAAGTAGTGTATTGGTAGTGGTAGGTGACTCTGGGGTAGTTTTACTTTCATTGTTAGTTTGACAACTCTTGATCTGAATGTTAATATAACCTCCTTTTAAGATGTATTGATGCGTATGTAGCATTGTCCTTACAAATTAGGGAAGTAACCATACTTTATATGGGAAATACTTTAAACCTACACAAAATAATTTTTTTCCCCTTTCTTTTTTTAACCTCTTTTTTCCCTTTTTTTTTTTTTGGTTTAGTTTTTTGTATTCCTTTCTCCTCATGCCTCCATCTGTAGGTATTTTCCTGCTGCCTTTTTGGTTTTTTTTTTTTTTGAGAAAGAGATAGGTCACTTTGTGCAGAATAGTAGCTAGCAAGTAAGATTTGAATAGAATTTGAGAAACCCGTGTTGGGAAAAATCCCCATCATTTAAGTGATACCTTACAAAATAGTTGCATATTGAAAGCAAAAAAATCCAAATGACAAACAAACTAGACTAAAAATCAATCAAAATGTTCAAAGTTAAAACCAAATAAAAGAAGGGTAGAATAAAGCCTTTGATACTAAATGATTCTGGAGGAGTCCCTAAACTCTTGTCCAATGTAGGAGCTGGAGTCAAACAGGACCCTTCACCTTACAGAAAAATCTATTGCCAATTTCATTGCAGAAATTGAGAGCAAGACCTAATACCAGCATGCTACAAGGCAAGATGGTTTCCCACATAGTTGTATGCAACATTACTTCAGTCATGAAGACTTTGGAAGAAATACTAGCCACCTTCCAAAAACAAAAGAAAAGATGCCATTTGGGCCTTTTTTTATGACTCTCTTGTGGCTGGCCTCCCACAGTTTTCTGAAGGCAGCTATTTTTTACTGGCTTGTGGAGGTTTTCAGAGCAAATCATTGCTAGATTGTATCTGAAGTCTTTAAGCTACTAGCGACAGTCTTTGGTCTTGCATTTCAGGAATGATGGCACGGTAATACCTTTCTTGTCAGGGGGAAGAGGAAAAAGAGATGGATGGGGATGAGAAGGGAGTTAGGGCCAAAAACAGTTTGAAAGGTCAGAATTGGCTACTTTTCTTTTACTTTATCTCTACATCCTTCTCTTTCTGCAAGAGACTCCAGGGTTTAATGGATGCGTAAGGGGAGAAGACCTTTCTTTCAAACTTCTTGTCAGCCTTTTTCTACTTCTCTGCAAAGTACCCCAGTTTATTCTCAGTATGGATGAGATTGGACATATGTAACCCTTATACCGCCAAATCTGTGTTAAAGTCTTACTGTAAAAATGGTTATGGTCAGACCTTCACTCAAATTTTAGTGGTGTAGACACTAACATTTTGAATTTCATTAAGTTGCTCTAATTTTATTTATCTATCTGCACAAACAAGGGCAAGGATATAATTAAAGTATGATTTTGGAAACATTGTAAGGAGATATTTGGAAGACAGTATTTATAGTAAAATATGTTTTAAGATTCGTTTAGAATTGCAGATTGTCCTGAGACGGTGCTTTTTGATTTTTTAAAATTAATTTTTTCATTTTTTAAAAAGGATTACTTTAAGCATATTTTAAGGAATGGGTAGACGAGCTGGTGTTCTGTCTGCCCCAATAATTAATTTGATCTATATTTTATGTGAATACAGCCTTTTATACTTCCAGGAGAAAAACGGTTTTTTTACTTCAGAGTATTTTGGAAATGTTGGTGTTTAGCTTAGGTATACATTAGATTGGCCTGGTATAATTCTGTATAGCAGGAAGAAACAGCTGTATACTAGCTGTACATTAGTTTAATTGTTTTTAGTGTTAAGATGACTATTTTGAAAGGCTTTGTTTAGCAAAGGTTTTATGCTCCTCTGATTATTTGCTTTTATTTTTTGTCCCCTCTCTCTTGTGGTATTAGCTTTAAAAGGCCAAATTCCTACTCTAAGTCAGAATAAATAACTTTCAATTTTCCATAGGAGCTGAAGTTAAAAGATGAAGAATGTGAAAGGCTTTCTAAAGTGCAAGATCAACTTGGACAGGAATTGGAAGAACTTGCAGCTAGTCTGTTTGAGGTTTGTTGGAGTCTTCGATGTGATATACTTAAGGGAAGCTGAGCCAGATGTTTTATGTAGAAGCAGTATATTGTATGCTGAATTTTTCTGCCATAAGCATATAAAGGGATTTGTGTCCTGAAGACTTGGGTGTGTTCAAGTAGAGGTTTAAGAGAAAGCAGCAGACTTTTCACTTAGATGTGAGACACACCTTATTAAGCTTGTCAATCTGCCTAGACACAAAATGAAGAAAATAAGGAAAATTTATCAGCTTATTTTTTGGCATAACTATTTTGAGACAACTTCTCTGTCTGACAACAAGACTGTCTAGAAAAGAGCTAAATTTGGGGTTGCCATGGTGACTAAATAAAAAAAAACATAGTTCCAGATGAATGGAGGTAGCAAGTACATAACTTAATCATGCTTTCAGCTTCTGAATTTTGGCTCTGGCAGCATGCTACACCCACAGACTTCAAAAGAAACATTAGTGCTGAGTGATGCACCTGGGTGAAACCTGGTTACCAAGTGAGAAGCCTGAACTTTAAGTGGGACCTTTGCATTTGAGGAAGAGGCAGTAGTACCAGCAAAGATTGTGAGATGGTATTACACAGAAATAAAATATTAAATCCATAACTTGAAGTAGGATCAGTTCTCATTTTATCTTAGGGATATATATAGGAATGCTTTGGGCCTAAATTGTGGTATCTTTAACTGTCAGAATAAATTTCATAATCCATGGATGATTTATACATTTGCTAAATTGTAAATATAGACTTTTAGTGTATGCGTAAAAATACAACATTAGATATGTTTTAGAAGCAGTGTTTAATCTCTCATGTTGTATAAAAGTGCTATTAAGCACTTGAAAATACTGACATTCAAAAATCAAATTGCAAACTACATCCTGGTAGGGTAAGGTTACTTAAAATATTAAGCAGTTCCTTTGTGTAAAAAAATAAATAGAAGAGTGGAAGGGTATTTTTTAGCATAAATACTTGTTTATGCTGGGGGGAGGAAAATGTTGGGTAGGTATTTTAACTGTGTAGGAATAAAAGGAAAATGATCACTGACATTTTATATTTATGACATTGTATTGCTTAGAACAGTGTGTCAGTTTGTTAAAAATGTTTGAAATACAGTTTATTAGTAATAATAGTTTGAGTTTGAATTGTCCAGACTGTTATAGGCATGTTACCCTAAGTTTTCTTTTGTGATTTGATTTCACTAACAGGGCACAGTGGTGAGGTTTATTGATTTTTTGCACTGGCATCTGCAGCCCTTGAATTCATGTTTAATTTCGAATCTCAGTAATTTCAGCAGCCATATAAATGGATACGCTAGGGCTAATATTGTTGCATCCCAGTGGAGGAGTGAGACTTGTTTTGCACAGCTGGGTGCATATATTACATTATTACACTGTAATAGCACAGTAACATACTTTGCTTTCAAAGGTGCATCACTAAGCAGAAACTGCATGGTCAATGTTAAATGTATTTGTACACATTATATAAATGTGTATGTTCCCATTCCTGCATGTGTCTTGTTACTTACGAGAATTTTACAAACCCATATTATACAGCTGTGTTGTATGCCAGTGGGAGCCAGATCTTTTGGTATGATGATGTATGAACTTTTTTGTTTTATTTATAGTGTCCAGATGTGCTAGGCGCTTTACAGGTATAAAAAAGCATCCTATCCCAAGTAATTTGGTTGGTGGCTCTGATATTTCAATTTTTGTTGCCTTCAGTAAGTATGTGAAAACAGTAATTTGAGCATAGGCACAAATTTCTGGATCAGTGCCTAAACAAATACATTATACAGACAAAAGGCTTAGAGTTATGAGGTAAAAGGATGTTGGAAAAACCCTCAGTCCTTTTATGCTTCCTTCTTTATTGGCTTAGCCTTGTTTCTTTACTTGGATTGTTTTATTAGTACTTTTTCCATTCTACATAAAAATGTTTATTAAATGACGAACTGGTTTTATGCTGTTGTTTTGTCTGTTTTATTGATGGCAAGAATTTAGATTTCATAGTTGTTTGACTGGTTCCTTCATGCAGAAATTTACAGTTGTCTAAAACTGGTTATTCTGGCTACAAGAAGGGAGAAATTCTTTTAAATGTGCTACTGTGCCTATGTGGCTTTTGTTGCTACTGGTTGAGTCTTTCTCTTGGGGGTCAAGGAACTTGTCAGCCACCGAAGCATGACTGGAGCCTGGTGTTCATGACAGGTATTGTTCCTGATGGAGGGGGGTGGGTGGAGTTGCTGGATTTCTGAATCTGGGCTCAGGACCAAGGAGAACCTTAGTGGGCCAGTGATGAATCAAAATGATAGATTTGTTGGGATTTTTTTTTTAATGTAGCTATTTCATTTCAGACTAATGCACAACTTATTAGTCACAAGTAGTCTTCATGAAGCAAAAGTATGTCATTAGTTGTTGGATTTTTCATAAATTTGTGTGAAGCATTTACTCTAGCTAAACATCTTTTATAGGAAGCACACAAAATGGTTAAAGAAGCAAATGTCAAACAAGCTGCAGCAGAAAAACAGTTAAAAGAAGCACAAGGAAAGGTGAGTTTTTTCCCAGCTTGTTTGCTTCGTCTTTTCAGGTGGTTTTAAATCTGAAGTGTGAATCATAAAGATGTAGATAGAGCATTACTGTATACATGTTTAGAATATATACTCAGTTGTTTTGTGTTGCTTGACATATTCTTAGTGAACACCCATGGACAAGGTGTTTCAGCATCATGTCAGCCAGCAAGATGCATAGGAAGCCAATGTTACTACAATATGCAATTGCATAGGCACCTGTGTGTTAGTACTGTTGGAAGATGAAGTTTTGATTTGCACCAAGATAGCTGGAGATGTTTTTAATTGATTTAACATATCTATAAACTGATATATTTTTGTTTGTTAATGACTTTTTCCCCCCTGCCCCATGAAGATTGATGTTCTCCAGGCTGAAGTAGCAGCACTGAAAACACTAGTAATGTCTACTTCACCAACATCTCCAACTAAGGAGTTCCAGTCTGGTGGAAAAACTCCTTTTAAGAAAGGCCATGCAAGAAACAAGAGTACAAGCAGTGCTATGGGCAGCAGTCATCAGGATCTTACCATGATGCAGCCAATTGTAAAAGACTGTAAAGAGGTAATGTACAAGGATCGTTCTCTTTTTGCCAATTGACTGGCTTTATTGTTTTACTCGCAATAGATATAGTATATCTTAAATCTTCATCTAATGCTTACTGTCTTAGAGATATTTTTCATCAGTGAAAGAACTTTCCTTACATACCAATAGGTGGTCATTTTTCAAAGTCTTATTTACCTTTAAGTCATTAAGGGAAGATGAGATAAGATTTCAAATATTGGAATTGCACGTGGTAATTAAAAAACCCCAAACAATAAACCAAACAATATAACTGAATGATAAGTCCTGGTGGCTTTTTTATGAAGTCCATCACTGAAAGTTCATAAACTTTCATAAGCATTGTATAAACTGTCATTGAAAAGAGGAAGAGTAATTTTATAGAACAGTAGTGGATGAAAGAGGCTGGGGAAAAGATGAAACCAGTAATTTATTAGAGAACAAAAGAAAAAGTATTATACTGCTGTATAAACATGTAGTAAAAGTATTTCTGTACATGCAGCTATGATATATTCATCTCAGAAAGGACACTGTGAAAATACCAGGAAGTGTGGCATACATGGTCAAACCTAATGGAAAGATTTCTGTGAAGAGATACTTGAGGTAGAAGAAAAATCTCTGCAATCTCAGGTGACATGGGGAAGATGAATGATGAACAATTATTAGTGAATTGATGAAAACTCTGGAGGCAAAAAGGAAAATCATTTTTAGTCAGTACATAATGAAACATTGTCACGAGGAAACAAGATTAAAAATATGTGGAGGACATGCTGTAGAAGAACCAGTCTGCCTGACACTTTTCTTTAGTTCATTCTCCTTTTTGTTGGCTGCATAAGGAGACACCTCAAGGCTGTTCAAATTGGTGACTTTTTCTTCCAGTGACAGCCCAGGGAATCACTAAGAAACACCTAGGTTTTCCACCCACTGGGAAATTTTATTTCTCTTCTGAGCAGGAGTATTTAATGGAATGTAGAATGGGGTGTAAAAAGCAAGTGTGCCTTTAGTATGGTAGCTAGGACATTGTTTTAAGCAGGGGATACATGCCTTCCCAGCTACTCCTGTTAACTACTGCTTTGTTGTTTTGTTTACTGGTTTTATTTATAGCTGCTCTAAGGTAAAGTTTTTTGCATTTCTGTGAGCTTGGGTCTGAAACCCTAGTTCTGTCCCCTTCTTGCTAGTTGTTCGTGCTGCTGAGTTGTTACTCCTTGAATCTCATTCTTCTGATTTTGAGTCACTTGATTTCTAAAGGGGGTCTAGAGTACCCTTGCTCAGGACTGTGTTTTGGCCCTGAGTCAATAGCTTTGGACCCTTTTGCAGAGTCTACCACCTAGAGCTTTTTGTTGTGGGATGGAGCTGGGTGTAAATACAGGTCAGCTCTCAGATTTCTTTGTAGAATGTAGATAGAGTCAAGAGTGGCTGGCTATCCACCCTAAATTGCAGTGGGGCTAGAAAGGTGCCAGCATCCCAGAGAAATATCTCCTAGCATGTGGTAATAACCTCTAGGATAAATAGACATGTCTAATGAATTTAGATATTAAAAAGATTGAGATAAGCTGAATAGCTGCCTGGATCTTAAGCAGACAGGTAGCATCCCCTCACCAGAAATGTTAATAAGTCCACAGTGTTGTTCAGAGAGCCGAGATATTTTGCTGATGTCATATTTACTGTAATGAAAGCATAAAAATTTTTAACTGGAAACGTTGTTACATTTGACTATATATTTAATTTCAGGTAATCAAAACTGGGATCTAGTAAAAGCATAAGTAAAGGCAGGGAGGAGATACACATGTATCATACATCATAGATTGAAAAGGAAGAACATCAAGCTATGGTCACTGAACAGTTTTTTTCAAGGCAGCTTCTTTATAAACTGTAGATTTGGGTAAAAGTGAGTAAATCTAGAAAATAACCAAGTTAATAAGAAATGTGTCTTAATTTTTTGAATTCCTAGAGTACAAATAAAAAATGGATGTTTTTCTGCTGGTATCTCTTGATTGTATTAATTTTAAAGCCAGACCTGAGATGGGTTTAAGTTATGGGAAATGTTCCTTTAGGGAGCAAGTTACTCCTATTGAATTCCATTTGTACAATGAAGTTGGTGGCTTAGCAACTAGAAACTTATGGATTAGCTTAATTAAGATAGTTGTTCCTGATTGTACCTGAGCATAATGCAAGTGGCTCTAATGAAAAACAAATTTTCCTGTCTAATTTTTGTAGGTTACTTTTCAAGGAAAAAAAAAAGAAAATAAAAATAATAAAGTTTAACCAAAACCCCCTGAAAGTGATGAAAGAACTCCCCAAAGCATATATATAAAAGAATGGCAAAGTGCTGAGAACGCAGAAAAGGGGTAATGCATGGGGAATGAAAAAGAGACTGAGGTTGGTTCAAAGCAGCATACTGATCTTTTGAATAGGATTAAAACTAAATTTTTAGTATATGCTATTTCCCCATTTCATTATCTTACCGGTATTATTTTTTTTAAACTGTACAAAATTTTAAGTTCACATCCTTGCTTATCTTTTTCCTGCAGTGTACATCCTTTCTGTAGTTTTAGGAGTATAGGTCTGCTGTAGTTCAAGAAAGGGATTTAAACAGGGGAAAAGGTGCTGAAGCAGAATGTTGGAACCAGTGTGAGGATGGTGTTGCATATCCCTTTGGGACTGGAGTTAGTTTTATATGTTGGATTAGGAGCATGTGTCAGAAGCACTCACCCTCACTCTGCTTGGTTTGTGTCCTGCAGCAGTGTTGGAGCCCATGAAAGATGTTTCTCAAGTAACCCTAAAGCAGATTTTGTACTCTGGGAGCAGCTCAGTGTGCTCTAGCTGTTAGTGGGTAGCAGGCCCATGGGACAGACTGCCCCATGATGCAAATAGATTTTTAATAGCAACCTAGTACCCATCTCTGGACCACCACACTGGGTAGGTGCCATCCTACTGCTAAGTGATCTCAGCATGGAGACGACAAAACAAGGTGTTTTCAAAGCAGGTACTGTTGCCTTTTCCCCCAGCCTGGAAAAGAAACTCGAGATCATTTTAGCAAGGAGGTAATATAAAAGGGGATCTTTATTTTTAAGGTCTTCAGGAGCAGTTATGGAAAGGTGTCCATAAAAGCCCACCCCCTCCAGGGGTGAGTACATATTTATAGCTTTTAGGAAATTAGCATAATTGATTAAAAGCACCAATAAGGAGAACAAGTGGTGATTCAATTCCCCCCCAGGTCCAGCCCCTTCTCTGGAGCCCCCCTCTCAGCACTGGCTGTACTTTGTTTATGAAATGTACCTCAGAGTTGTTCTCGGCCTTGGTTCCCAGGAAGGACGAGATAGGACAGGGCCTTGCACCCCCTGGGGCTTGGAGCTCTGAATTTGTTTTGTCTTTCGCCTTAGGAAAGCTATGGAAGGTACTTGGAAAAACTAGCTATTAAATTATAGTATGCTACAGACCTACAAAAATATTGTGCAGAGAGTACAGAGAACATTATAAAAGAAAAAAGGCAGGAAACCCAAACGCATTCATTCCCCCTTTTTTAGAGACTAACAAGACTCTGTTGTTTGTCTAGTCTCACTCTGCATTCAACCATACCTCTGGTTATAACTACAGTTACTATGAACATTTCTTTTATCTAGCTTCAGTTTGGTAACCATGAAGTGAGTGTACTGAAGATATTCAAGGTTCAGTAAGCTCTTTTGAGAGTTACTTGGTGTAGAATTTGAGTTTGCTTTCAAATTTCAACCAAATTTCTAAAAAAATTTTGCATTCAGATTTGCATAAGAACAACAACTAGTGTTAATGATTTTGTGGCTAGTAGGAAATTAAGAGCTATTTTGTTTTGTCAACAGCCTTTAATATGATTAAACATTACATTTGGAATCACAGCTCCATGGGCACAGGCCCAATCTTTATCTTGGGGCAAAACTTACCAGGCCAGATTCTCAACTTTGACAAGCTGTCCTTATGAAGAGCTTTTGGATACATTTTGGACTAGAGTTACATGCAAATTTTAGGACCAAATTTGAATCACGGTTACCAACTGTACAGATAAGAGGTACAAAAAGAACAGTTTAAATCATATCATCTCAATTTGTATCAGTCTCTGTTTTCTGGCTGTCTATGGAGCAGACGTCTTCTTAACTCTGGAGCAGTGAATTCAAGGCTCTCTGCCAGCAGCTTTGGATTTGGTGAGGATAGTCAGGACTTGGAATGACTCTTTTTACTTAGCTCGTAAGATTACTGTCCCTTCATTCAACATAGACTCAGTCTCTAGGATTGAATAGTTGCTAGTCTTCCTTCCTTCTAGATGACTTTGCTCAGTTCTAGATCTTTCATTGATATAATCAGTTCAGCTGTTTGTGATGGTACATTTGATGGTAACACTTCTCTCATGGTTACCTGGTTCGTGGTTGTTACTGCATAACCTGTCTTTTGTTTGCCATCTCGCATGAAGCTGCTCTCATCTGCATACAGCTCCCAGGCTGGCACATCTTTCAGGTCTGCTCTGCTGGAATGGTCTGCAAACAGTCAGACTTAAATACATTTTCAGTTAGTGCTGGGAACAGACATACTAGGATTGACAGCAAACGTTTTCAGAATAACATTATCCAGTTTCAGTAGCATGGCATAGGGTCCATGTCTTCTATGTTCACAGAAGAAACTTACAGTGGGTTGCATGCAACTGTTGGATGTATCACTTCTTGGCTGCTGGTTGGATGCAGCAATTTTCAGTTGCTGACTGCCCTAGTTCTCCAGTTTCAGGATTATTTTACATAATAGTAAAGAGTCCTTGGTCTTTTTTACTCACAGGGATACAGGAGAAGGTCTTTTTCAAATTTAACTCAGTAAACCATCCTAAGATATTTGTTAACACAGGAATCTGCTTACTTATAGCATGGTTTAAGGGAGCCTAAAAACGGCTTCTTGTTCTTTGGGCTCGGTGTTTCCCTTTTGAGTGCTTACTAGAGCAGACAAAGAGCGCTCGCTGCCCCCGCACGGCCGGGGACGGGCGCGGCATGCGGGCACCCCCGCCCAGGGGCACCCCCGGCTCGCCCGCGCTCGGCCCGTGCTGCTGCTCACAGCGGCTCTCGGGTGTCCTTAAAACAAGCTCGTTACTGTGAAAAGTGCGATAGGGCCGTTCCTGCTCTTAGATCTCACACTCCCGGCCCGCTCTGGGCCGGTGCGGGCGGGGCCCAGGAGCAGCGAGTGAGCCGGGCCGTGGCCGCGCAGCGGCGGCCCCGCCTCCGCCAGAGCAGCGCCGAAGCAGCGCAGCGGCAGCCCCGGTCCCGGTTCGCTTCCTGGGACCGCTCCCCCGCGCATCCCCCGGCCGTGACCAGGGCAATGGCAGGAATCACCTCCTCCCCTCTCAGAGCGGCTGGTGCCCCGCTTCTGTCACGGGGGAGTGACCGCCCTGCTCGCGGAGCCGTCCCGGAAGTCCGGGAGTCGCCCTTGCCTTAAATCTTGGAAAAACTTTTTACAGATGGAACATAGAAAGTGGGGGCTTCTCCCCCTTCCCTTACAATGGTGCGAACCGAGCTTTCTCGGCCGTTCCACAAAACTTGCTGGAAGCGAGGATCTCTCCCTCGCCTCCCACTAATGAGCAGGCTGGACACCCAGCCTCTCCACAGACCTGTAGGAAGCGAGGATTTCTCACTCGCCTCCCACCAAGGAGCAGGCTGGGCACCCAGCCGCTCCACAAACCTGTAGGAAGTGGGAATCTCTCCCCAGCTTCCCACCAAGGAGCAAGCTGGGCACCCAGCCGCTTCCACAACCGTAGGAAGTGGAATCTCTCCCAGACTCCTACAAGAAGCCAGACCAGCGCCTCCCCGCCGCCATCCAGCCCAGATGTCTCCAGGCCAGACTTTCAATTCAAACTCGCATGTGCTAAACATGAAATAAACTTTCGCACTGTGATTCTTTTCTCCACAGTGAAACAATCTCAGCCAGATCACACACCCGGCCTCCACCCCACAGGCCGATCTCTGGCAGCGTTGGAAAATCGCATACAGGAAAAAAAACTGGAAGAAAGATTTCAAAGGCAAATTTCTCACCACACGCCAGGTTGTCCTCGCGACCGCCTAACAATTACTGACTTAAACAGATACAACAAATACATAAACAAATACACACACATAACAAACTACACACTACACAACGAAAGAACCACCTTTATACTACCTCCTGTGCGATCTTGGAACCATGGTGTCTCGACCTCAGGCCCGTGGCAGGGAATTCTTTAGATTGCTGTCAGAAAGGAATTCCTT
Organism: Eopsaltria australis; assembly: GCA_034509425.1. Taxonomy (NCBI): domain Eukaryota; kingdom Metazoa; phylum Chordata; class Aves; order Passeriformes; family Petroicidae; genus Eopsaltria; species Eopsaltria australis. Next base: position 480,636 of record JAVTVJ010010810.1, on the reverse strand, counting down.
GCAGGATGTTTTCGGTCCAGAGGAAGGGTACCAGGTTCTCGTGTCCCTTCTGGGTGTGCCAAATAACTGTTGCCTTTTCCCCCAGCCTGGAAAAGAAACTTGAGATCATTTTAGCAAGGAGGTAATATAAAAGGGGATCTTTATTTTGAAGGTCTTCAGGAGCAGTTATGGAAAGGTGTCCATAAAAGCCCAGCCCCTCCAGGGGTGAGTACATATTTATAGCTTTTAGGAAATTAGCATAATTGATAAGAGCACCAATAAGGAGAACAAGTGGCGATTCAATTCCCCTCAGGTCCAGCCCCTTCTCTGAGCCCCCCTCTCCAACTGGCCGTTTGTACGTTTGTTATGAAAATGACCTCAGAGTTTGTCCGGCCTTGGTTCCCAGAAGAACCGAGATAGGACAGGGCCTTTCACCCCCCTGGGGCTTGGAGCTCTGGAATTTGTTTTGTCTTTCTGCTTAGGGAAAGGCTATGGAAAGGTACTGGAAAAACTAGCTATTAATATAGTAGGCTACAGAGCTACAAAAATATGTGCAGAGAGTACAGAGAACATATAAAAGAAAAAAGGCAGAAACCAAACGGCATCAGTACAATTATCTTTTCCTAACACAGAACACAATTCATCCGAGCATGATTTAATAGGTAATTTTAGCATTTCCTCTTTGACTAGAGGAGCTATGGGGGGAGCAGACTCATAAATCATTCCCAGTGATCATCCTTGCCTTTCTGTTGTAGAGAGGTGTAGGAGAGAGTTTTGGCATAAAGATGAAAAATAAAGAATAACAGTGTACTTTTAATTGAGTTGTACATTGACTTCCTGTTTTCTTTTCTTAGTATATTCAATGTGTTAGTCTGTTTTCTTTTAGTGTTTGGAGTCAGATGCAGCCTGAACGTGTAAAATGTCTAGGATTGCAGTTGTTTTCTTTGAATTTCTCTGCTTTTCTTAACTTCCATAAATGGAGGTGAACTAAAATACTGTAATGAAGATGCATGAAGGTGGAAATGGTTTTCTGGCTGTTCCTAAGTTTTTCAAATCTATCCTGTAAGCTTAGGAAATGGGGGAAAGGTAATTAGCTTGTCCCTGGTGTAGTGGTAACCAGTAGATGCATTATCTGTGTATTGAAAATCGTATGTTTTGATTTGCTTGAATTTACTGGCTTAGGAAAGGGGATTTAAGAAAGTATTCATAGCTGAACCATGATAGCATTCTTTCACATTACAATAGAAAGCATTTTAATGCTTATTATTTACCTGTGGATATTTGCAAATGATAGACACTAGTGTGATAATTACATTGCTAAAATATGTGAATCTTTGTGTCTTCTAGGCTGACCTGTCTCTGTACAATGACTTCAGATCTTGGAAGGATGAGCCTACTATGGACAGAACATGTCCTTTCTTGGACAAAATTTATCGGGAAGATATTTTTCCATGTTTAACCTTCTCCAAAAGTGAGGTAATGGAAATGGTCTAAATGTGGTCACTGACGTCTTCCCCTTAAATATGTTCCATGGAGCCAAGACTACTATATTGTTTTCAATATGAAGTTCAACCATTTTTGTTTCATTAGTGTGTGACAATTTACAGTGAAGTCCTAAAGTTTGGTCTGGAGTGTTGAAATGACCGGTTTTTTGTTCACTATTGTATTCCATTTATGCTCTTCCAGATATGGTCTTTTTAGATCTACTTCCTCAAATGTTACTCCTGTCTGTTAGAATCTGATGTTTGTAGGAATGGATGGAAGTTTTCTTCCTGATACTTCAAATACAGTGTAAAAATCTTGTTCTGTCTCTTGTTTATATAGGGGGCAGTAGAGACCAATATATTTAATTTTGTGGACTGATTTTCTCTCATATCAGTCAAAGCAGAGTGCAAGCATAGTCCGGGCCTTTTCTTGAAGAGAGGTTTGAGTTACAAGAATTAGACTTTGGGAATTAAGATTCAACAGGGGCAGTTTGTAAATATGATTTTAGAGGAATCAAATAATGAGTCCTTTTTCCTTGTGTTATTCCCACACATTCTCCCATACAGAGGAAAGACTGGAGTTTTGTCTGTCATGGGAATAACATGGAACTGATTACAGATCCAACTGCTTTACTTAGTTTTTGTTCTTAAGCAGCATTTATAGGCTGTAGTTGTAGTATCAGACAGTAGGGAAAAGGGAGCATATCCTTAGATCTTTATTAAAATAAGAACAAGAAATTTTAAAGTCCTAAGTATTGATATTCTTTCACAATAAAATTAAACACCTCACATAAAAAATCCTACATTTCCTTCATAATGTTTATCTGTTGTTCTCAGGAGGTGTTATTTTCTTTTCCCTTGCTTTTCATCTACTGTTACTTGCTGGACATAAACACGCACAGTCATTTAGTTAATGGTATACCAGTTTGTTATGGTTGGCGTACAGCATCATATGAACCTCTCCCACTAAAAAGTTTACTTGGTTACTATGGGAATTAAATTGCTTCAGCAGTAAATGTAAGTAGGCCATCCTGTTGTCTTTTGCAGCAACTTAATTTTGGATTTTGTTCTTCATTGATAATATAATTACTGTAGATTTGTATTGCCTCTTAAGGGAAGAATGAGGCTTCTAGCATTTGTCAGTTACACCATTTATTGTTTCCAGATGCTGTGTGTAGTGATCAACTTCTGTTTTCCTTGGCTATTGATAAGCTAGTGTGCAGTTAAACCAAACAATAAATTACACGTGTATTGTGTTTTTGAATAATTGAAAATGCAATTATGTGAATGGTTGAAGTATTACATTAACTCTCAATAGCCTCTTGTGTGTATGTGTAGTGTTCTGCTTTTGGGAGATGGCAGAGAGAGTATTTCATATGAACTACTTTAATAGTAACATTCTGGTCTTAAAATAATTAAAGTACAATAGAAAAAATATGGAACCCTGGCACAAAATTATTTCATTAGTAACATAAATTGCACCTTTTTTAAAATCAGGTAATGGCTATTACTTGAAACAGTGGTCTTGGGCAAGCGTTCAGTCCAATCAAGCAAAATGGTCACATTTTCAGTGCCTTATGATTGTTTATAAGGAGTGAACATAAAAAAACCTGAGCAAAGTTGCACTTTAAGTAGGCTAGTGTTTGAAAGTTGCAACTACCTTTTCTATATATTGTTCAGTCTTACTTGTTTGAACACCTTGCTAGAGCTATCTTTAGCTGAAAAACAGTGACATAATAGTTACTTGTTTTATTCAAGATAAAGATGTATGCAGCATAATTTTGTATTTTTCATAGAACACAATAAAATTAGACCAATTTTTAAAAATAAAGTTTGTGCCATATTCAGTCTCTGACAAGAACACAGCATGTACAACTACATGTGCTATTCGAGTGTATGAGGAAAGGCTGAAAATACAGTTAGCATTTTAAACATGCTTGACTGCATTCCTGGCTCTAAAGGAAGTTAGCTTGCCTCAGGGAAGGCAGGGTTATTTGGAGGGCAGAATTTAAACAGGAGACTGGAAATGGGGCCTCTTGCTCATGATGAAAGTGAAATCTTATTTGTAAAAGAATTTTTGTTTGGTGGGCTGATTTTTTTCCCGTGTTCTTAACTTTCCAGAAGAAGAAATATGTTGCTGCTTTGAGGCAATGGATGAAGCAGAGCTGTTTTTAACTGCTTTCTAAATTTCTCTTGCAGTTGGCCTCAGCTGTTCTGGAAGCTGTTGAAAACAACACTCTGAGCATTGAACCTGTTGGCTTGCAACCTGTTCGATTTGTGAAAGCTTCTGCAGTTGAATGTGGGGGACCAAAGTAGGTTGAGCTAACACAGGGGGATAATCTTGACTCATTTGAGATCTCTTGGCTTGAGAAAACTGCTATAAACTAATTACTTCAGTCAAATTTGTGTATCTTAAATTTAATTTCCTGAAGTCTAAGATTTCAAGATTGTTGTTACAAATTTTATAGGAAAGTAAGCAGCTAATAAATGAAACTTCAAAAAAACCTAATATAGAACAAACCTTACCGTTTGGGGAGAGCCTGACTTTTGCTTGTTTTGATGTATTGACTCTGAAAGTAACATTCACCTCTTTAGGGAAGACCATTCTGATACTTAAACCAGATGCTTTTGAACTGGGGGCTCTCAGCTGGAAAGCATCATGAAAGAAATAGGTATTGAAATAGTACAGGCTGGGTTTATGACATCTGGAGTACTTGTGGCATAAAAAATTTAGGACGTATGTAGGATGCTGACAAAGGTAGCTGAAATATTTGAGAAATACAGACAGAGTTAATCCTCTGAATTTGAACAGGAGGAACGTAAGTGGGAATGAAGATGAACGAGAGTTTGAACCTAAGGTAGGAGGTATGCTTGAATGACAGGAAGGAAGGTTATTTTAGAAATTTTGGAATGGTCCTAGAGGAATGTGAAGCAAGACTTGTTGTCAGGTACTGATACAAACATTGAAGTTGGGTTGGAGGGAGTTGCTTGAGGCACTGGGGCTTTGGTGATGTGGAGAAGGAAAGGGATTGTAGGATGCCTTAGTATATGTCAGAATAAGAAAGCAAGGTCAGTCTGGAGATTAATCTGGGACCTTCCAAATCTTGAGAAAGACTTGACTTTTCTGTTGGAGGTATTTTGGACAAGTTGACAATTTTCTCTGTAATATTTGATTTGAGAGAGCTCAATTTTAGAAAACTTCCATCAGAATGTTTTCCTCTAAGATTTTTTTTCTTTCTCATTGCCATTGCTTTTTAATCCTTGTTTTTCCTCTGTTGAGTGGAAGGGAAGCTACTTAGCCAGACAGGAGACTCAATTGCATCATTCAGAAATTCTGGAGATTTTTAATCTGTTTTCTCCAGTGTAGGATAACTTCTAAATCAGAACTTAGAAAATCCATAAATATTTGGCAAGATAGAGATTAATGTTTTGAGATGACAATGCACAAGTTGTAATTTAGTTATTTTAGGTATACCAAAAGGTCAGGCAAATTCTTTTCTCCCTTTTCCAACTCTTCTGTACTGACAAAATCTTCTGTGGTGCTTCTTGTAGATAGGTAAGGAGTCTGCAGTATTTAAGTGTAATTTGACAGCAGTTGTGCTTTGCCTTATATATTATTGCTGGCACTGAATAGGAAACAGGTGTTGCAGTTTTCACTGAATCAGCATAGCAGTTTCAGGTTTTTATTTTTATATGGTACAAAATGCTTTTTTTGCTGAAACTATCTTGTTAAATGGGTAACATAATATAGACAAACTGAAAATAAATAATAATAAAAGCTAGGGTAATGTTTTTAAAGAAGTAATTTTATTGTACATTTGCATTTTGTCGTACATTTGTGTGGGGGAACAGATGCATAAAATAGTGGGTAACAGCCCAAATAGCATAGTGAGGAGTGGAGGACAGAGCTGTGGTAGTAGTACAGAAAGGTTCTGAATGTACAGAAGTTACTGAATGGTGCCTGTGATGGTGTGTAGTGAGTGCTGCCTTTACAAAAGACAGCTGGGTTTCCCCAGAAGATTCAAATAATTGTCCCCATGGGGAACAAAGTGCTGAGCTGCATGTGCCGTACAGCAGGAAACTGAGTCACCAGCAGGAACCCTCAGCATTTAACTGGTGTGATGGAAGACAACAGAGAGAAGGCAATTATCTAACCAGAAGAAAAAAAGGGTTTTATTTTCCTAGCATTGAAAGTTTGTCTTCTGAAAAACACTAGACTGAAATTGTGATCCAGCTTGCTTCAGCTACTTCAGGATTTCTTGTATCTATGAACTGCTGTCAGTCCTCATAAATTGCTATGGAATGTTGTATACACACTTCAATTTTCTGCTGTTTTACATGGTTCTGTGGACCAGCTGCAGGCAATTTAAAAGGGCCTATGAGCCACTGTTCAGAACTACAGAAGCTTAGTAATTTTTGTTTCACTTTTGAAAGGCAGCTTGTTTTTAGACTCCCCAGTTTCATGAGGTAGAAATGGGAGAAAGAAGAACCAGCAGCTTTTAAAATTAATGAAACAGTGGTTGCCGTGACAACCCAATTCATCTGAGATGCTGTAATACAGACATTCCGAATAAATCAAATTCTTCTCATCTTTAAAAATTCACAGCTTTCCTAAATTGGTTTTTTTGGGAACAGTTTGTGGTGACTAATGACCTTTCCTGAACACTGCATAGTTGCAATACACCAGAAGTAAATTTGATTATTTTACTCTCACTTTTTGTAATGGTAACAAAACGAATTACTGCCAGACAGCCCATTTTCCTTTGTCCCAAAAGATTTTATAATCTGAATGTAAAATATTATTTCAATTTGGACATAAATGCAAAACTGGATTTAAAATGCATCTGAGAGAAGCTTCAGAGAATTGACTGCTCTTCTGTAGGGCTGATATTTTTTTATGATGAAATACAATATCAAGTGGAACTTTAAAAAAATCTGTTTAAATGTTGGCATCAACTGATAATTTAAAAAATGTTTATTTGACATATCAATAGTTAATTAAAGAAATCCCACTGTGCCAGAGTTGTCAAGCCAAGTTAAATTAGTGAATATCGAAGTGCATTCCCAGGGCTGAAGAAAGTTAGAATTCAAAAAAAGCATCATAATGCATCAGTACTGAAATTAAATAAGGCCTTGTGGAACTAAAATAATTGGCAACATAATGTCATAATTGCAGCTTGTAAAATGAAGGTAGAGACTCATCTATCTGTGCCAATATGAAGCAGTTACATTAACACCATAAACACATGCACATGTTTAGACATTAATGTCAGATTTGTTCATTGAATCATGTGACCTTTATATTTGTAGGAAATGTGCTCTCAGTGGACAAAGTAAGTCATGCAAGCATAGAATCAAATTAGGAGATTCAAGCAGTTATTACTACATTTCTCCTTTCTGTCGCTACAGGGTAAGTAGATTTACTATGATTTAATTTTGTGTAGTAGTTATTTAGCTATTTTTTCCATACCTCTATACAAAATTATATTAACCACCATTATTTTTATATGAGTTTAGATCACTTCTGTCTGTAACTTCTTTACATATATTCGATACATCCAGCAAGGACTGTTGAAGCAGCAAGATGGTGAGTAAAAAAATTGTGTTTGACCTACATAAAGAGACATTTACATAGTGCCTGTGCCTAAAAGTTGCTATCTGTGCAACAAAGTTGCTAACTGTGACCTGACATTACAGGAAAACCATCAGTTTATAGTCATAGTTGTAATTTTGAGAATATGGTGATATTTCACTCTCCAATAAAGTTATTTTTTTAAAACAACAAATAAAAATGCATTGATTTTCAGTCCATTAAAAAACCCCTTATACAGTACGAAATATTTAAAAAAATATAGCTAGGGGAGTTAGTTACAGTTTTTCCACACAGTAATCAAGAATCAAATCTCTGTCACAGAATATGGAGATATTTTGGTTGCAAGAAACTTCAGTTTGGTTTGATCTGGGCCATTTTTTCTTTAGCTTGGTGTTTTGGCATGTCTTCTCATTTTGTGCAGTAACAATTGAGACAGCTCTTCTTGTCAGACTGTTTTTTCAGGGGCAACTGGCAAGAAAGACAATATTTTGGGTTAAATTGCAAAATGTAAACAGGTAACCTTTTATATATACAGAAAACCTATAATCATTCATGTGAGTGCAGCTGAGAAATGAGAATTACAGTAGCATGGCCAAATCTTGATTAGGGCTCTGGTTATAAATGTAAGGCTTGATCACCCTCCACCCCAAAAGAAATGTGTTTTTTACTGCCATTGCTTCAGGCTGTAGCTTGGGGGCAGTTCCCTACCTTTGTTACCTGGTTGCTTTGGTCGTGTCAGAATAGCATATCCAACAACTGCCTATTTAAACTGTCTGCACAGTAATTCAGAAATTTGCTTAACTGTGCTATGTGGTTCCAATATGTGCATATAAAAGAAGATGTTTGTGAAAACATGTTCATGGTACACCTAGTTACTTAATTCTGGAATTGAAAAATATATTGCATGTTGGAGTTGTAGTTTTATCTTCATTTTCAAGACCATTTTACCTGTTTATCACTAGAAAAGAAAAGGAAGATGGTTTGACTGTGTTTAAACAGCACACAGTTGATTTAATTGTATTTCCTGTCCAGATCAAAGAATATTGCCAAACAGCTTTCAGTCCAAATTTTTTTTGAAACAGGTCACTTAGGCTCCCAGAAATACTGAGCACAGATAGTGGAAAAAGTGTCATTAGCCCTGTGTCAATAGTAAATTGAAATATTTGCTTTCACTGTGGAAATGTAATTTTTTTTTTTAGTTCAGTTGCATTTTTGTCAGTAAAGTAAAACAGTTAAACATTGTAATGTTTATGGATGTCTGTGCATTTCATTATTCCAGTTTTCAAGTCTCTGTGGATTTGCTTCATCAAGAATTTGGCTAGAATTAGCCCTGCTTTGCTACCTTACCTATAGTCATCTCTTCCTGATGTTTCCAAATTTCAAGAGCTCAGGATTTTAGCTACACCCAAATATTTCTAACCTGAAGTACTCCTGAGGTGATAGATGGACTGTTACTTACAAAAAATAATGCTGTTAATTTTCAATGTCAAAGGGTCATGGAATTCACCAGAAATTCAGCTATTTCCTATACTTAGTTATGTTTAATAAAACCTTTGGTAATTTTTACTGATTTGCTAGCGCCACTGAAGATCTTGAAAATGTGTTATTTAAGTTTTAATATGGTTTATAGTTAAGAGGCTTTTACTTTGACCAAAAGGACCCGTGAAGTTTCAACTAAAAATTGTTTACTTTGCTATTGAGATAAAAAAACTTAATTAATGGGATGTTTTACATCATATAATGAAATATTTTCAACATTATCGGATTTATTTATTCTTCACAAGAAGTTTGTAAAAAAATTGAGTTTCGTGTTTCAGCTCAGTTGTCATCTTTACCACTAAAACATAGAATTTGCATTTCTAGCTTTATGTAAGGATTTCAGCAATACATTCACAAGAATGTAGGCACTTGTCATAATTGTATGTATAATGTGCTGCATGCATTTCTACTAATGCACCATATAGTTTTGAAGACAGAGGTCACTTTTACGAAAGTGTTTTTTGAAATATGGTAGGGAAGACCTGGTAATTGTTGTTCAGGTTAATGATATTTGTAGACATTCTACATCAGGATCTTAACTGCATGGAAATTTTGTCTTGAACAATTATATACCCCATGATTTTGATTTGTATTGTTGTGAAGTCTAGAAGATTAAGCTATGCACTAGGCTTATCACGTTTAGGAAGACACAGATGAAATAAAAAAAAAGGGTCTTTCCTACCCAGTTTATTGTTGCTGGCAGATTACTTTAGAAAAAAAAGGAGCAAGAAAGATTATAAATGGCAAAATTATAACAAAATTACAGATTCTTTGGTGAAACAATTTGTATTTAACAAGCTCTACTTTTTTCTTTTTGTAGTCATTTAATTTCACAGAAAATGAGTCAAGGGACAGGGAAGCTTAAATAAGAAACTGCAATTAATTGAAGCTGACAAGAAGTACTGATATAGTTCTGTTCTCCATTTTAAAGAAATTTAAAATATGAGGCATTTTTATAGGACTCATTTAGAATGTTTAGAATGTGTACTTGAACAAATTTTGTCATAACCAAGCACAATTAGCCTTTACATATATATTAATGCTATTTTTACCAGATGTTTGTTATGAAGTTCCCCTAAACTCATGTAGAGTAAGGCAGCCTGAATACATCAGTTGAAATAAAATGTGAATGTAGTATATTTAATGATATTTCTGTCTTTTTCAGTGGATCAGATGTTCTGGGAAGTTATGCAGCTGAGGCGAGAGATGTCACTAGCAAAACTCGGCTATTACAAGGAAGAGCTCTAAATCTTTTTACTCTTGCACATGCATGAACTTCATTGAATATACATAACTAAAATTGCTGAACCTTTTATTGTCACTTCATATTTATTTCCACAAAGTGGGTCCAAGATCTTTCTCCTTTTGCAGATGGCACTAAGAAGTACTGTGATTGTTTTAAACTGACCTATGCTGTATATGCATACATATAATACTTAGTTGAACAAATGTAGTAAGCACTTGCAGGTGTACTTGTGATTGTAATTTACATTTAAAAACAAAACTTCTGATTAAAATGTTAATCTGAAACAGTCTCTGTCTTCTGTTCTTTGTGATGCAGAATGATGTGAACCTCCCCAGGAGAACACTCCAAAATGTAAAACTGATTTTATGAAGAGCGAATAAATGCCTGGTATTTTCTTCATTGTAGTGTTTAGGTACACTTATGTAGCTCTCAATGCATGTATGCCAATACAGTTAACAGACAGCTGGGAGAACTTGGAATTGTTTGAAGTGCTGCTTTCCTATACTTGTAATTTTAAAAAATGTGTATGTAGGAAGAGAAGCACATAGTGAAGAGTCACAGCACAATAAACCTGAGTATCTTCTCTTTAAGGAAGGGTGCTTCTCAAATATGAAGGAACAATAAAATTATCTTGTTTGCTGTTTGGTTAGAAATCTATTCTGATCCCTATATTACTGCTAAAAACTTTCTCTTTCCCTCTAATTTTCTTTCACTAGAATTTTTTCATTCCTTTATATTAGTTTTTTTTCTCCCACTCTTCTGGGATTTCCAATTTTCAATGTTTTATACATAATTTTCCCCATAGTTTTTCTTGAAACTTGGAACTTTCCAGTATGTGATTTCTTCAACATGCTGATGATAATTTCCATATAATGTTACAGTTTGTGTGTGTGAAAAAACTGGTTTCAGAGAACCCCAAAAAAGGATCCTGGCCTGCTTTTTCTGTTGGAAGTGTTACGCTGGCACTTGAAGTTCAAGTGGTCATTTTTTCCTGGGTATTGTCTCAGCTGAAAGCAGACAGTTGATGATGTTACAAGGAACATGTTTGTGGGTATGTTCTAGACTTGCCTTTTTGGAAAAACATTGGATCTCAGTCCTGACAGCTATTTATCAGTTGCATATAAGATTAAAATTTTGGCAGGTAAACTGACTAGAAGGTGAGCTTAAATAGTTATTTTTTTTAACAAGAAGCATCTCAGTGGATACAGATCTCTTTGATGCTGAACAAAACCAACACTATTCACCATTGTCTTACTGCAATGTTCTCTGTTTTCGTAAAAGTCAATAGAATGAGCAGTGAAATTTAATACCATGTTTGTATTGCTTGTATATGCCTGAAAACACTTTGCAAGTGTTGGCTTTGTCTGGGCATTTTAATGTTAAGGTGAAAGCAAACAACTGAACCTAGATATTAGTAATGGAGTATGTATTTCCAACCTGGGCTATTTTAGTACTGAGGGAATACGTTTCTCAATTTCCCCTCACTGGGTTAGTGAGGGTCTCAATTTCCCCTACATGCTGGTGTAGAAACTTGGAATAATTCTACCAGCAATTGTTAAAGGACTGTTTATCCATTCAGTAATGCTAAGGAAGTCTAGCTTTACTCACTCTTAGAAAACAAGCTGTTTTTACTGGCATTAATGTTTTATGTTAGGCTCATAAATGCTTCCTAAATGCTTGGTAATCCTTAGTTTAGATAATGAGATAGAACTGTTTCCGTGATTAGCTAACAGTAGGCAAACGATAGCCAGTAGCTGGTGCTATTCTGACTTAATATCCTTTACAACAACAAAATCCTGTTGCTCATTTAAGTAATATACATGGTAGTATCTAAAATGTATTATGCTGAGGTGATTTTCTTGTATTAGGGATGACAAAGATGTACCCCATGTAGTGCATCTCAGTAGTAATGACTGTTTGGCTCAATTACATCAACATCTTGTAAATGCTGACTGGCTTCTGTCTTCATGTCCTTACTCCAAAATTCTATATTTTTCATATGAGCCGTTTATCATGAGAAACTTATGTCAGTGTGAGTGCCTGGGGCTTGTAAAAATTGGACAACAGTTACTTGTCTGGTGGATATAATTACTTCCAAAAATGTCCTAATTCCACAGTTCATTGGAACTTTTCTTCATAACCAAATGCCTTTTTTAGATGTCTACTCAAAATATTTGAATATTTTTCTCCTGTTTGCTTAGTGATGACAGAATGGGCAGTTTTCAGTGTTTAAAGAAGAACTAAGAGAAAGTGAAGTAGTTTACTGCTAGCCTTAAAAGAGCTTTGTTCCATGTTCTGCTTTCCCATATGTTTTCCAACGTTACCTTAACAAACAGGCTAATGTGTGATTTAGTTTTGTTAATAATAGTAACAACAGAAGTTCTACTTGCCTACCAGTGATGGCTTTGTTATTGCATTTTTGATTACTACTGCTTTCATCAGTAGTACTAATTACACAACCCATGTGAAAGTACAAAGACAAGATAAGTAATTTTTATTGCTGCATTTTTTGCACATGTGTAATTAGTACTGGGACCAAAGGTCCTTAAAACGAGAACATTAGACTTACTGACTGGATAGAACACACATCATCTTGCCTCAAAAGCCTTGTTAGATTCTCCTTTACATGTAGTTTAAGTCCTTTACATAAAGCCTAAGTATAACCCTGGCTCTTGTTATGGAGGAATGAAATCAGCTGGGACAAAGTTGTTGAAACATCTGACAAAAACATGATGTGGTCCTTGGCATGTTCATAATCACCTGGAAGAGAGTGCATTTGTCCCAGCGGGAGCTCTTCAAGTAGTAGGGAAGCAAAGCACTTCTACTGGCTTTTCATGGATGTGCTGGGAGAAAATGAGGCCTTGCAGCAGTTCTTTGAAGGTAAGAGTAGTTTCAAGAGAAACCTTAACAATTCTTGGTGACAGCAAAACCAGTAATTGTTTTGGGGTAATTGAGGAAGAAAGGAAGAAGAAAAAGTACCCTGAAACCCAAAGCTGTATTTACACAAAGTTATTGTGGAAGACAAAACCAGAATGAAGTAATACAAATAGTACAGATGTGCTGCAGTGCCTTTTTCTTTGTACTCTGGCCAGAATACCAAAGGGAAGGTGGACCCAGCAAAGCCTGCAGTACTGCTGAGGTAATTGGAGTTGAAAAGCTAACAAACATTTTTGGCTTTGCTTTCAGCAGCATAATACTTGTTTTTAGCAGGCTATTTGTTTTTTTAACTGCTGCATTGCATAGCTGTTAAATACTCAAAATAGTGTTGAATACTAATTATATAAAAAGAACACTTTTTTAGGAACCCTCTTGGAAAACATGACTTTCTAGGGAGTATAGCTTAGATTCTGTTGACTTTTGTGACAATGATACTTTGATGGTAGAAGGTATGGCAGGGATTTTAGCTGTATGAGCTCTTTAATGAGAATTACTATTTTTAATTATATAATATTCAACTATTTTTAGAAGGTTTTTTGGTAATGTGTGCCAGTGTGAGGGGGGAGAAGCCCTGTTGATTGCTTTTAATTACAGGAAAAATGAAACATCTTAGGATGTCATGTCACTCCTGTAATGTCTGGTTCTGCTGTGTTCCATTGGAATGGGATAAAGGTCTGCTAAGGCCATACAGCATGCAGTGATGCTGTGAGATGGCTGAATTTCATTATCTGGACACAGATAGCTGTCAAGGCTGCAAGAGCTAATCATTCATTCAGCATGGAGCAGGCTCTCTTGCTGTTATAAAGCACAGGTAAGTCTGAAAAGGGAGCAAGCTGAAGTAAAGAGGTGGTTAGCCATCTTTTCAAGCAGGGGTTATCTTTACTGAGGGCAAAGCCAGCTTTAAGTGGTGGTGTCTCTGCAGCTTAGCACTACAGCTTGTGGGCTGGCTTTGTAACACCTCAGTGAGGCAAAACCTCATGAAGCAAGAGTCATAAACTGCTAGTGTTGATTGGGTGGTCTCTGTGATTAGTCATAGCAGTGTTAGAACGCTGTTTTTCAAGGCTATGAAAAAACGGAATCTTGCAATATCAAGTGGAGAATGGTGCTACTGAGTGGTTCCTCAGTGGTTCAGTTTTGGCTTACAAATGCATCAACTGGCAGTTAATGAATCCATAGAGCTGCTTTGTAAGATTATTTGAAATTCATGAACAAAAGGATCCCCTCTGCCCTGTGCTTTAGTTCCTTACAGTATATATTTGTTTTGACACTCACTAGTAAGATAAAGTTGCATCTGCAATATTGAGAGGGGACAGTCTGAAACAGGATTTTTTTTTTTCAAGGAAAGTGAGATAATGTTTGTTCTCCTGACAATCACTTCTTTGAATAGTTGATAGACCTTTTAGATTAGATATGACTCTGGAATTTGACCTTGGCTTTTTTCATTCAGGTAAATGGCTTTTGTGTTGTGTGGCTGGGAAGTTCTCTTTTTTTTTTTTTTTTTTTTTTTTTTTTTTTTTTCACTTGCACATTAGAAATTTCATCTTTCATGCAGGTTTTTTTCCTATTATTCCTGTTGAAATGAGTATTTATAATTAAAACATTTTGCATTTTAGAGTCACTAAGTTCCTATTTGTCAAGGGAAGGTGAGAGCTCCTGATTAGCTCTTCTGTTTGTGTGGCAGAACAATCTGTTCTTGCTGATGTTATCAGTGGATTGAGAGACCTGGTAGAAAGTCAACCTAGTTACACTGTTGAACTCAGTGTTCTCTTTTGTTATAAGGTACTTTGAGGTGTCTGAAATGCATGTGCTGTCTGTGATCTAAAGAAATCTTTTCCTTAGTGGAATCACTACCTCTCTGTATACTCATGCTCCTGCATGGGTAGCATGGAATATAGATTAGAGTTTGGGGTAAATAAATGAAGCCACTGAAGAAACATGCCCTTAAAATACAAAACACTTAAACCCCAGAGGTGCCACACACCATTTTTAAGGATGAGAGATTGAAACAGGAATAAAAGATTAAATGAAAAATATAAAATATTGATGGTAAGATTTGTTTCTATAGAAAATGTTACTTTGGGGAAAAAAAGTCTATCTTAACACAAACTCGCTCCTTACAATTTGGCGTTACAGGTCTTCCTGAAGTTGAATAACCTAGGCTGTGATAGCTCCTGGCTGGCTGCAGCACTGCCAGCTACAGCTGATTTATACTTATAACTCTGTAGCTCTGCAGCTTATGTGGATGACAGCATGTCTGTTCCAGTCAAAATGAGCTGGACTTTTGTGAACAATTTAAATGGCAACCAGTCCTTGGAGCCCTTTAGCATGAAAGAAGGGACTATAAGCCCCGTAAGTAATACTTACCTTAGTGTAAGTCAATGAGGTTCAGCTGGACTTCCACTGAGCCTGTATAGTGGAACTCACAAAGTGCTGAAGCCTGTTTTTGTAAAAAAAGACTTACTTTCATGGTAAAGTGTCTTTAGATGAAAATGAGTTGTTAATTCTCAAGCAGAAACATATCCCTCAAGTTGCAAGGCTTTGTAGCAATCATGAATTTGTCTGTTCAGCAAGCAGGTATTACTGAACACTGACAATGTTCTCCGTGCCATTTTTACACCTTGAGCTGTATATAAGGATTGTTTCCTGTGTAAAGTAGCTGATATTTTAACACTAATCTTACTACAGGTAGCTGGACTTGGCTGGGAGCTTCCTGGCATCCTCTTCTAATGTCAGGAAATTATTAGTGTAGTATTGATTTTTAGTCAATACTATTTCTCTGTCCCCTATCCTTCACTGTCCATTTAGATACCAATGAAAAGGAGGCAGCTGATTTAAAGGCAGATATACATAAGGCTATATGTAAGTGTTGGGAGAATTGATCAGGGTAGGTTTTCCAGGGATTGAGACTTGGTTACAGGACCATAGAGTCAAGATGAGGAGCCAGGTGATGAGAGCCTCATGCCTGGAGGAAAGAAGGGGATGTCTGCCAGAGTAACTGCCAAATTAAGAGGCTGGAGTTCAGACTTCTTGGGGCCTGTAGCTGGGTATTAGGGACAGGCTAGGTGAGAACGAACAGGGAAACAGAAGACAGTGGTAGTGCTGACAGGTTTTAGACTTGGGGACCAAACAACAAGTATCTAGCTTATGAAGAAATGAGAGAAATATACAGTCATATGCAATCTGTGACTGCAGTGTGTGCTCTGCAAACATCTGTGTGTGAACCCCCTGCCACGGCACTGCCTTGTCCTTTCACCTTCATCTGTTTGTTGCGTAGCTGGTAGTCCTCTGCATAGTGACACCGAAGTTGAATGTGTCACTCAGTGGAGACTCTTCCAGAGATGTCTGGGCACGTTGTAGCGTGAGCTGTGAACTGCAAGCAGAGCACAAGCTGATGATTGAGGCTGCTGGTTCCACATATCCTCCAGCAGCTCTTAGCCAGGCACATGTTTCTGTGCAGGAAGCTGTGTTCACAGAGGCCTCACAGCAGAGCTTGTCCTGCCACATACCCGCAGTTCTCTGCTCTTACAAGTATGTAACATCCAGGTGAGTGACTGGTTTGCATATTGCCCATATCTGTTAAGTACTTACTGTGATCAAATGCCTGTGAAAAGGATGCCACCGTTTAAAATAAATTTGCATATGAACCAACAAATCCCCCTCTGCTGAAACAGATGCCAGTGCAAGCACGTGATGCCACTGACCTGGAAAGTACATTAGCAAAGTTCTACAGGGCAGCGAAATGTACCCGCTCTTCCGTGCACCTGCGTCACAAACATTCATTAGTGGTGGCCTGTCTTCCTGGTGTGCTTCCTTCCTCTCCCAGCACTGCTTATTCTTTCATTCTCCTCCTCCCCATTTAGCTGTTCATGCAAAGTGGAGAGATTAAGAAGAAATGATAGATATTTCTGTTATCATCACTTAGCAAAAGAGCTGATCTCTGGACTGTGGGATGTCCATTTGAAAGGCCTTGTCTGTGTTTGATTTAAAGCTGTATTCTTTGATTTGAAAGAGCCTGTCTCTGATCTTGGTTAAAATGAAGGATTCTTGGTTGTGTGGTACAGGAAAAGCATTTTGTATTTGACTGCTGGCCTCAAGGTAGTAATGAAATTATATCATTCTGCATGAGGGTTTGGTAGTTTGAACAGGAAAAACAGGTGGGGTAAAAGAAGGAGAAGGTGATTGAATCCTTTTCCTGTGGACTACATTAGGAAAAGAAGGGTTTGTAATTTGAGGTAGCGGGACCCTACATTCAGACATGAAGATGAGAATCCAACAGGTTTGAGGAAGGCTGCTAAGGAAAGCCAGGCTCTTTTGTACTCTCTAGCTGGTTTTGCAAAGTGATCTGCTGCTGCTTCCAGACTTTGTGTGTTCCAGTTTTGCTGAGATAAGCTGGTGGGCTGCACCTATTGAATCTGTTCTTCTCTGATGTGTGTGGGACAGGTTTGTATACAAGATCAATACATTGAGATGCAAGAATCTATCAGTAGCACACCTGCAAGTTGCTATCCCCCAGTGAAAGGCAGTCAAAATTAAGCCTGCAGTACCAACTAGTAAACAATACCCAGATTAATCTATGATCACAAAGCAATTTGGGGAATGTTTATTAGCACCATGAATTTGTGTATTAAGACACACATGAGGGAATTCCTGTGCAAGGTGGTGGATTTTTAGATTCTGCTTGCATGAGTGGCCTTTCTAAACACCGGATCAAGAAGGTACAGTATCAGACAAAAACCTCAGAAAAGGAACTGAAGATATATTAGGGTAAGTGTCCTCTGCAAGGTAGTACAGTGAGAAGATAGCAAATGCACCAAAGGCAATGACAACTCCTTGGCTCAGTAGCCGTGATTAACCTTTTGTGTTCTTACGAGCTGCTGCGGAGCTGAGGGGACATGGTTGATGTCAGACTCCAGGGCTGAGCCTTGCAGCTCTGGATGTGTGGGCTGGTCCATTTTATCATGTGTGAAGTGGGATGGAGGCACTTGGAGCTCAAACAGGAATGTCAAGGTCTTTATCTTGTTTGCATTCTGACTGGCCACACCTGTATTTATGGAAGGCTTGCTGCAGAGGTGGGGAGCCTGCAGAGTAGGGCTGCTTGGCTGGGTTTTTAAATGAGTACCCATTGACTTTCTATGAAAGTTAGTTGTCATGAATTCCGGAAACTTTATAATCATAAAACCTGTTTATAGCCTTCAGTTACTAAGCAACAAAGGACAAAGTACTGAACCTTTCTATTCACTAATACATGTAACATGTTAGTGGGCTGGTTTTTTTGAGCAGAATAAAAGGAAGCCACCAAGCAAATATTTTTAAAGCTTTACTTGGGCTTTATTTAAACTCAGATGGTGGATTTTTAAATTGAGTCTTTCAGAAACTCACTTGCAGTACTTGCAAGTACTAATGCACAAAGTGGATCTGTGTAGGACAATGTCTGAGCTTCAACCCAACAAACTATTTAGACCTCAGTGTAAAAGAGTTGGAAATTATCTTCAAAATCCTTTTTCTCAGTTGCAGACTGGGGTCCTTTTTCATCATGCTGTAATAATTCCCTGAAGCCTTATTGCCATGCATTCAGTGGTGTTTGCCCAGGGCTGCACTGTCATGTGCAGTACCCCTGCTCATTGTTAATTACTCTGCATTTCTCATCATCCTTCTTCCCAGAGTGGTTAAACCAGAAACAATAACCCTTTTGTTGCACATAAGAAAGGACAGATTTGGTTTTCCTTTGTGTAGGACCATGGGCAACATTACTTATTCTGAAACACTGACAATTCCCTCTGAATTTCTGTCTTTTAACTTTAGGGCAAGATGTCTATGGAGCCTTGGAAAATCCCATGGTGGATACAAGCCTGTTGGAAGTATTCATTAGTAGTGACATAGAGTTTGGAACTTTGTAAGTATTAGAGCAACATGTACTTTCCTTATCCACAGCTCTTGAATTATTTAAATTAGTGCCATGATAAAATCTGAGTTTCAAGAGGATTGTAGCTCTCTTGGCATTGTTTCTTGAAGCTGCATGGGAAGACTTAGAAAAGTGAACTAAAGCCAGTAATGGAAATATGGTTATCTTCTTGTTCAACAGAACAAATTATAATGAAGTCTGAGCTGATTCACAGCTGTTGAGCTAATTGTGACATTAAATGCAGAGCTGTTACTTTAACATTCCTGTAAGTGCTAATTTACTGTTTATGTACAGAACAAGCGATAAAAGTGAGACTACTGTATAATAAATTGAGAGAATAACAGAAATCTCCCAGTTTGAAGGAAGCAGAGCTCATGTTTTCACCCTAGTACTTAGTTCAGAACAGAAACTGTCCATCAGTCTCTTTTGAGACTAAAACTATCAAAGGATACATAGTGCAAAGGCTTATGGTCAAAGGTGGAAAATTAAGTAGTACACACCTATCAAAGACTTAAACCCCAAATCTTTCATCTAGACAACTGTCAGATAATTGTTGTTCAAGGCAAAATACTATTAATAGGCTGACACTCACACTTGCCAAGAAGCAGAGCAAGAAAGGATGTTTTAAAAATAATTAAACATGGAATTTTTCATTCTAGACAGACTCAGCAGCACGTTTACTTAAAGAGGGCTAAATAGGCTCCTACCTGCTCTAAATCATGAATAATGAATTTATATTATTTGCCCACACTATAAAAGTAAAGAATGAAGAGGAGATTGTATATAAATATCCATAACCTTTATTTTTAGAGTGACTAAATGTGTTTTAGGTTAACAAGATTATTGAACTCCTGTATGACAGCTGTAAAAAGTTATTATTTTGCTTTTATACACAAAATATAGCAGAAATATAAATGTGGATATATATGCTATTATGTAGCTTAAGTAAGTTAGATATTATAGTTACAGTGCTACAAAGTACTTACATGCAAGAAAACTATCTGTAAAACTATTATGGGTTTGGAGGCTGGACAGGATTTTACACTAATACTGCTGTCCTATTTCGTTATTTATGGGATTAAGAACATTTACTGAATCATTAGGTCTCTACAAGTCAAATTATTAAGCATTTGTCTGTAGTGCAGAAAATTTGTGCATAAACAAAATAGACTCTCATAAAGGAACATGTCAAAACATGTCAAAGGAGAAAAATATTAAAAACCTCCGTATATACATATAAAATGCAGAACACCATAATGTCATGTGCAATGAAAAGGGTGCTGTTCCCACCAAGGTCTTGGTCGTACCTTGAAATTTCCATTAAAGATCATCTTGCATCTGAAAGGCCATCAGCATTACATTGATTCTTCTCTTACATCATGTGTGAAGCACCATGTGATTTCCTCATCTTTTCCTACAGTAATACCTGCCACATTATCAGTGAAAGGGGAAAAAGGATTGCCATGTCCTTTGCTATGTAGGCATTTCATTGATATACTATGTTTGTAATATAGAATCATTTAAACTACAGATTATTTTCTTTCCCTTCAAAAAGCACAATACCAGTTTCAGTAAAGTTCTAACTTGGAGATATATCCCTACTACCCCTGTACTTCATAAGTACTTTTTGCTAGAAAATGTGTCTCTGTATTTTACTGAAATACTCTAAGTTAAAGAAGAAATCAAGTACCCAAAGCAACATTTGAAGCCAGAATATGAACTGAATGTGTAGAAGGGGAGTTTTAGACTTTTATGTATGTATCTTTTAAAATTTTACAAGGCACAATTGGAATTCAGGATATACGAATCAAGTATCCCACAGGGAAAAAAATATGAAATATTTACTAACTATTCAAAGTTGAAAACAAGGTTTAGAGTGTAGTCATGGTATTTAAAAGCATCAGAAAATCTATTTTGAAGGAAATGAAAGAATATTCTAATGTCAAATTTTTTAATTTGTTTTGAAAGAGGAGCCATGTGGTTGAAGCTAACCCAAAATGCAGGGTTGTAGATGTGACATGTTAGAAGACCAGTAGCTATTATGAAATGTACAAGCACATGTCAAAAGTAATAGGCTGTAACCAAAAATGAAACTGCTCTCTTTAATGCTATCCAAACTCAGAAATACAAAACCTGAAGTGGAAACAATAGAATGAAAAATTTCCATTGATGCTTGAAAATATTTGCTGTGTGTGTATGAACATATCTTATGCATATGAGGGTGTCCCTTTAAGGAATTTTATTTTATTCAGCTTCTGTTCTGGGTAAATGATACAGCTTTTATGCCAAGAATGAGACATGCAAAAAACAGTAGAGCTGATTTAAGACTGGTTGTAAATCCCTGTGGGTGTAGGGTTTTCCACTGGATGGCAGTGTTTAGACATTTTTGAGACACTTGTGGTTGAGGGTTCTTTAAAACATCTTGATTGAAGTTTAGATTGGATGTAGGAATGGATTTCAGTTTTTAAAACAATGAGAAGTCAACAGGTTGTAAAATATTGAGGTGTTTTGCAATACCTGTTGTAGAGATTTGTGTACGAGGATCTTGTAAGTGTTCTACCAAATGACATAAGAGAAAAAGAATTGTCATATCTATATAAGCAGGTGAAGCAGTAATCATATACTGTCTGCCATATTAACCCACCAATATGTTCTGGATGCTCAATTATTTAAAATGTTCTGGTATTTTAACATTACCTGGTAAAAAGTAAAATTATTCAAGATAAAAGCTGTGATTTCAATGTAAATGTCAGGAAACTAAACCCCTGCCACTTATGCACTGTGTAAATTTTAAAATGGAATCAACTCCTTTATTCATATGAAATAAAAAAAAAAAAAGTTTTAAAAGGAAAAAATTGTATAATTAAATTTAAAAAACCCACCAACAATCTCCTCCCCCAGCAAATCAGAATTTGGCTGACAGTGCAGTTAAAATGAGATAATAGGTACCTGGGTGTTCTTTTGTTATGATTCTGTAATATCTGTATTTAAATTTATAAATGAGTAATGCAACCTGTGTTTTTACAAAAGTATTTCTGCAGAATCAAGCAAAAATGGAAGCTCTCCCAATTACTAGGAGATGGGTTTGATTCTCTAGTGCAGTCTCGGGCTTCCACACAAGGTAAGCAAGTGTGTGAAGAGGAAATTTAGTGTTTTATGCCATAGACAATTGAATACTTGAGGAGCACAACTCTTGCTGGCTCAGAAAACATAATGGTATTAATGGTCTGTACTCCACTACCAGGTTTGGAGGAATTTACCTTTTTGGAAAACCAGGACCTATTTATATTTGGCAAAGAGAGAAGAGCATTAGAGGTTCATGTTTCCTGAGGCTTTTCTGGATAGAATATTCTGCCCTTTTCCATATGTGAACCTCCAGTACAGAGATGATAATGTTAGCGTAAGAAAACACATAATCACGGAATGATTATATGGGTGCTTTAATAAAAGGGCCCTGGGAGCAGGGGTCTTCGGACCCAGATCAAGCTCCGCCATGGGTTTGAAAATGAACACATTTTATACTATATCCAGATTACGATCATCAGTTAATCATTAATTCAACACCACTCTATCGGATACATTGTTTTCATTCAAGCATAAGTTTCAGCCCCCCTTTCTTACTACCCCCTTACATTTCCCAGGATTGTTGCAAATGAATTATTATTCTTACTCATATTTCCTACGCAATCATTTCATTAATCTTGTCGTAAGTAATCGTCACGGAAAAGCACACAGGTGCGGTTCTCGTTCTCGTGACTACCCTTCTAACAAAACAGCACCTAAGGCCTACAAGGCTTATCGATCCCACAACCTAAAACTACCACCAACCCCAAAATCATTTTGACCCCTATGCTATCAATAACATATTTTTCTGACTGCTTGGCACTCACTTGACTGGGAAAAGAAACCATTTTGGGTCAGCTTAACAGGGAATTAATGGGGTAGATGAGCAAACAGATGCCATTTCCCATTATCTCCTCCACTCCATGTTTTTTTTCTACAAAGTGTATGCATAAGCAAGCTTGGTAAAAGCTGTATGTTCTTTCTTTTTATTTTTCTACATCAAGATTGCTCTAGTGTATGACTCTAAGACTCCATAAATTGTCATCTAGTGTTCTGTTACTGTCATTTAGACGAAACAATTTCTCTCTGGGCCGGAGCTTCAAGGACATACTGTTTTTTCCAAAAGCCCGAAATGTAAACAACCATGGACAGCAGCGAAGAGAAGAAGGGGACAAACTAGGGATGGGACTTCAGGACCTGAAACTTTAATTGGACAATGGGTTTCTGATATGTAGATGGACCGAAGGTATATCTGTCCAAAAAACACGTGCTAGGCATCCATTTTGAGTGTAGTCTCTGCGAGACTCCTGCATGGCCCAAAGTGTACCTTGTTTTAATAAATACTTCTTTTGTTCTTTTAACTCTGTCCAGCTTCTGTTTCAGGTCAGCCTTTTGTAAGGCATCAGTTTTGGCGACTCCGCCAGGACGAGAGGCTTCTGAAAAACCCCTGGACCCAGAGGAAATCCAGCCCTCGCCCCCTCTCTTCACAAGCACGGGAAGGGGAGGCTGTGACCACAGTCCAGACGGTATCAGAGCCGAAGGATCCTTGGACCTGACTCAGAGGCACATGAGTAACTGAATAAAAGCAGTATTCTGTTTGTTTTAGTCTATGAGGGAGGGGTCAAGAGATTGTTGATCTCTTAGAGTTTGTTTAGCATCTTTGGGGCTCAATAAAGTGTCCCAAGGGGGCTGTGGCTTACTTGCCGCTTCCCCCTCTGATTGTTTTAGCTCGTGAGAGCTTAGTGCTGCAGCAGCAGCAATTTGGCTTGGAGCCAAGGGTGGGGCAGTGGCTTAAGCTACTGCCTGCTGGCACCAAGTTTGGGAGTTTGAATCCCCCTCCTCCTTGTTTGCTCTGCTAGCTGCTTAGTGTATAATTTATAACTACACACGATGGGTTGTAAGTTTTCTTGTTCAGATAATGCTCAAATAACTAAGGATTCACCACTGAGTCTAGTTTTAGAAAACTGGCAAGAATTAACTGGGACGAGCAAACAGCTTACAAAACCTGCGATTATACGGTTGTCTAAAACCATTTGGCCAACTTTTAATTTAAAAAACAATCAAAAGTGGCCTAAACTTGGTAGCTTGGATGAAGAACTGATACTGGATTTAATATCTCGCCTGTGTGAACGACACTACTACCAGGAAACTGAGTATTTGAGATTCTTTTTAGTTATAGCACAAGATGAACAGCTACGGAAACCTAAACCACAGTATGTGCTGTTCTTAAGGAAAAAAGAGAAAAAGAGTGAAGGGAAACCACCCATATTAAATCCGGTATGTGGTAACAGAGACGAAGCAGAGTCAGATCTAATAGCACCTGCACTAAGAGCTAATCCAGCACCGGCCCCGGGTGGGGGCCCAGCCACAGCCGGCCCAGGGGCTGCTCTAGCCCCGGTGAGGGGGAGAGCCCAGGCCCAGGCTGTCCCGGTTGCGCAAGCAACGACGGCAGCCACCCCTGCCCCCCCCCGCCATGTCTGCCCCGCCGGTGCCCGCGTCTTCAGCACACGCGCATGCCGCGACCGCCCCGGCCCCGCCCCCTCTACAGCCACCGTTACAATCAGGGTCAGAGGAGGGGGAGAGGGAAGTTGCAGCTTCGACAGAATCCCTGTCAGTGAAGAAAGAAGAATGCTGCCTTTGCCGATCAAAGAAGATGCAGGCCCCTGTGCCGCCTCCCACTTGGGAGCTGGACCCGCCTGCGCTTTGCCCCGGCTCTCGGGAGGCCTCCCCCTTCTTCGCAAACCCACGCGTGCCTTGGTGGGAGGGGCCAGGGAGAGGGGAATGCCAGCGGGTGCAGCCAACGGCACTCCCCGGAGGTGGGGCCAGGAGGCAGAGCTTTCTACTGAGAAGGCGGAGAGGAGACCTCCTTCAGGGAGAGCCGAGCCCCTCCCGCTCTCAGGCCTGTGAGCTTCCATAGCAACGTCGTGCGCCGAGGAGCTGGCTCAGGGGATGACGTCATCAAAGCAAGCAAACCTGCCGTAAGCGCTCTACACCGCAGCAAATCTTGAGCTGCGATTCCTAAGATTAGAACTGATCCAGGTGAATTTCACACAGCTGATTCACAATCGGACAGCTCTCCCTCTGATAGCTCTTCCGAAGAGGAAGATGAAATCTTAGCTGCCCTAAGCAGGCGAAAGAAGGGAAGGATAGCCCGAAGAGCCATACGAGAACGCAGTCCAGTAGCAAAACGCACCAGATCAAAAAAGGAAAAAAGAGAAGAACCAGTTCTACAAGCCCCATTATGGCAAGCAGTTGGCAACCAAGGGCCAATATATGTAAAGGTTCCATACTCCCTTATTGAGTTAGAACAGTGGAAAACCACTGTGGGACAGTATAAAGAAAACCCAGATAAGGTTGCCAAGCTAGTAGATAGGGCTGTTAGTACACAAAACCCTGACTGGACAGATCTGAACTCTATGTTAGATACATTGCTTGATCCCACTGAAAGGCAAATGGTTAATAATGCTATTACAACATCGTTAGAATCAGGCATAGCAAATGGGTCGGTCCAAGGTACGGTTGCTGAAATATATCCTTTATGTGATCCTAACTGGGATCCAAACATCCCAGAACAAATGGCAAGATTAAAACGGTATCAAAATCTCATAGTATATGGGTTAAAACATGGGGTCCCTAAAGCTCTAAATTGGTCAAAGCTTTACGCAGTACAGCAAAACTATGACGAATCACCCACTGATTTTTTTAATAGGTTGAGAGAGACTGCTATCAAATATACAAGTCTAGATCCTGATTCAGCTGATGAAAAAGCACATCTAGTCCTCTTGTTTATAGGTCAAGAGGCAGATGATATAAGAAGGAAGCTACAGAAGTTAGAGGGAGTTCGAGACATAGATAGAATGCTAGAAGTAGCCTGGAGAGTATATCGAGACAGGGACTCAAATGAAGGAGTTAGACGACAACCTAGCAAAAGGGCAATCCAAGAAAAGTCATCCAAGAAAACTTCCCCTACAAAGATCAGTGTGCCTATTGTAAAAAGTGGGGACATTGGAAAAATGATTGTCCCGTGTTGAAACAAAAGTCCCCAGTTCCCCAGCTCCCAATAGAACAAGGCTAGGGCTCATGCTCAGAATGATGGGAACCGAAGGCTTCTTCCCCAGCAGAACCTTTGGTTATAGCTAAGCTGGGGTCAGATAACATCGAATTTTTGGTAGGTACTGGAGCAGCATTTTCTGTACTAAATACCATGGAAGGGAAACTGAGTCAAAACACTGTACACGTTGTTGGGGCGACAGGGGTAAGCGAAACACGGCCTTTCTTCCAGCCTTTAAAATTCAAATTGGGCAAACACTGGGTAACTCATCAATTCCTTTACATGCCTAACTCCCCTAAACCATTATTAGGGAGAGATTTGCTAGAGAAATTAGAAGCAGAAATTAAATTCAAAAAGGGGAAGGGAATACAAGTTGTAATTCCTGAATCTAAATTTGTTGAAGTTGCTGCACTTTTCATACAGGACAAATGCAGTGAAATCCCCCTTGAAGTTGGAAAAGCTGTCAATCCAATAGCATGGGCCAGTGATATCCCAGGAAGATCCAAACAAGCAGAGCCTGTGAGTATTACTCTCAAACCAGGAGCCACACCGGTAAGGCAAAAATAATACCCTTTGAAATTAGAAAGTCGTAAAGGATTGGCACCCATAATTGAAAAATTCCTCCACCATGGGTTATTAGTGCAATGTGAGTCCAGATTCAATACCCCCATACTTGCTATTAAGAAAGCAGATGGTAAGAGCTATCGATTAGTTCAAGATCTGAGAGCAATTAACAAAATTACTGAAGACATACACCCTGTTGTGGCAAACCCATATACCCTTTTGACTGCACTGACAGACGAATTATGGTGGTTTACTGTGATAGACCTGAAGGATGCCTTTTTCTGCATTCCTGTGCATAAAAACAGCCAAGAGCTTTTTGCTTTTGAGTGGGAGAATCCCGAGACGGAGGAAAAGTCAACTTACTTGGACCGTTTTGCCCCAGGGGTATAAGAACAGTCCCACGGTGTTTGAAAATCAGCTAGCAAAGAAACTAGAAGACTGGAAAAGACAAGAGCCAGAGGGAGTTATTCTTCAATATATGGATGACATCCTGATTGCAGCTAAAACCAGAGATGACTGCATTAAATTTACCATCAATTTATTAAACTTTTTGGAACTGAGTGAGTACAGAGTTTCTAAAGACAAAGCACAAATTGCCAAAGAAGCAGTAATTTACTTGAGGCTTGAGATCTTTCATGGACACCGACAGCTCAGCAAAGAACAGAAAGAAGCCATCTGTCAACTCCCAGAGCCCCACACTGTGAGGGAGATGCAAACTTTCCTGGGAATGGTAGGTTAGTGTCGTTTGTAGATAGCAAATTATGGACTGCTGGTAAAACCCCTATATAGAGCATTAAAAGCAGCTGAAAATAGAATTATCATATGGACAGAAAATACAAAGGCAGCTTTTAAACAGCTGAAACACTCCCTAATGTCAGCTCCAGCACTGGGATTGCCAGACTTGACTAAATCTTTTGAACTCTTTACTTATAAAAGATTGAATGTTGCTTTAGGGGTACTAGCTCAGCGCCTCGGGAACCAACGGAGGGCTGTGGCTTACTTTTCCAAACAGCTAGAAAATGTTTCCCAAGGGTGGCCAGGGTGTTTGAAAGCCGTGGCAGCTACTGTCATCTTGATCCAAGAGGCCCGAAAACTCACCCTTAGACAGCACATTGTAGTGTATGTACCCCATGCTGTAGCAGCTGTGCTCGAGCAAAAGGGGGGACATTGGCTGTCCAGCAACCGGATGCTTAAATATCAATCATTGCTACTAGAACAAGATGATGTCACCTTGAAAACAACTTCTGTTGTTAATCCTGCCATGTTTCTGTCTTCCATGCTAACTGACAGTGTCCCTGAGCATGATTGTTTGCAGACAATAGAAGAGGTCTACTCCAGCCAAACAGATCTGAAGGATGTGCCCCTAGACAATCCAGACTGGGAGCTTTTTACGGGTGGGAGCAGCTTTATGAGAAATGGTAAAAGGATGACAGGCTATGCAGTGACCACTCAAGGTAATTGAGGCGAAGGCCCTGCCAGCAGATGTCATCACAGAAAGCTGAACTGATTGCACTGACAAGGGCCCTGGATCTGAGTGAAGGAAAGAAGGTAAATATATGGACTGACTCTAAATATGCATTTAGTGTCGTCCATGCCCATGGAGCCATCTGGAAAGAAAGAGGACTGCTGAACGCTCAAGGTAATCAAATTAAACACGCTGAACAAATACTTGCCCTCTTAGAGAGCATTAGAAAACCCACAGAAGTAGCTATCATGCACTGCAGGGGTCACCAGAAAGGGAAAACCACTCCAGAACTGGGAAATCGCTTTGCTGACAAAGCAGCAAAAGGAGTTGCAGAAAAAGGTATTCTCGCAGTAATTCCCAAAAAACGAAGTAAACTTATCAGGGTTCATCCCAAAGTATGATCAAGCAGATCAGAAGCTTATTAAATCTCTCAAGACTGAGATCACAGAAGGTGGGTGGGCTCTCACACCAACAAACCAAGTTGTAGTCCCACCCCTGATTCTTCGAGAGCTAGCTCAGAGAAAACATGAAAACACACATTTTGGGACTGAAAACCTTCTAAAATATCTAAAAAAGGTAGTAATAGGAAAAGGAATGACTGAAATTGTACAAACAATAGTAAGCAAATGTAGCGTTCCCTGCTTCGGTCCCACCCTGGTATCGGCAGTGGAGTCCTAGCGCTACCCTAGGAAGTCGTTTGCCATCTGGAAGACTTCCTCGGAGTGCCTACTGCGAGCACAGCTGGTCCGCTTTCGGTCCGGGGAGATGTTGTCCCCGGAGTGTGGTGAGACCGCAAAGAACTTCCAGAGAAGGAGGTCTCTTGGTATGTGATTTCAGTAGGTTTATTGCCTCCAAAGGGAGCACATGGACCAAGAGCCTAGAACAGCTTATTACATCGGTATTTAAGGGAGGAACAACACCCAATAAGCTGAGGGCAGGGGGCTATACAGGGGAGGGGCTGGGGTGCATGATCAAATGGGGTTTAGGGAGGGGAGGGGAAAAGAGAGAACAACGAATGAACTATGGAGTGACAGGGAATTTCTCAGGGTGGGGAAACATAACAGAAAAATCAAGGGACCAATAGCAGGAACTTGGGGTTCGTGTCTTGGTGGTCCAAACTACTGCCTTTGGGAGCTCAGGGGTGAAATTCTCTGTCCGTGGAACATGCCACCGGAAGTCCTCTTCCTTCCTGGTTCCGAACCACCGCAACATCTCCCCCTGTCTTTTTACTTAAAGAAAGTGACTTGTTAGTACAATCAAGATAATAACTAAAATCCAAAGCAAAGTCTTGAAAATCTGCAAATAAACAAACAAACATTGTTAAATCATTGTCTCTCTACAGGACTGGGAATGATTGGGGTATGGGAGGTACATGGGGTAGGTTTAGGGAGAGTCTAAGGGGAAGGTATCAAAAAGAAGGGTCTCGGTGAGGATGAAAGGATCTGGCTGCTCGGAGGGGAGACTCTCACGAGCTGGGTATAGGTAGTAAATCTGAAAGTCCCTTCTTTGTATATAATTGATCTCCTCTTGTTCTCCCTCATCTTCTTGATCACTGTCGGAGTCTGGAGTTTTCTTTCTCCTTCTCTTCCATGCTGATCTCTGTGGAGCAGCGTCTGTTGGTCGAGTCGTCTGGGTCTGTTCTGGTGGGTGTTCTCGGCATGGCTTGATGTCTCGGCTTGGGATCCAGCGCGGTCCCTCTGGAGTGGAGACACAAGCATATCCCCTCCCCCACATGATAAGTTGAACTGGTCCTACTTTCTGTCTACTTTGCGGGTCCGTGAAGAACACCAGCGGTTGTTCTCTTAATTTGGCCTGGGTCGAATTAGTGAAGTGCCGGAACACAGGGGGAACGGGCTCTTTTGCTGAGCAATTTAAAAAGTTGAGGGTAAAAAGAGCTCTACAGAGGCGCTCAATGGGCGTCTGTCCTTCTGTTTCTCCCCGTTGCTGTTCAAGGATCCGTTTTATATCTTGGTGTGTTCTTTCGACAATTGATTGGCCTGTGGGAGAGTGGGGTATGCCTGTGAGGTGTTTGATTCCCCACTGTTGCAGGAATTCCTGTACCTTTTTTGACCTGTATGCTGGTCCATTATCTGTTTTAATTTCTTTAGGGGAGCCTAATACTGAGAAGGCCATTGACCAGTGCCTGGTCACGTCTTTGGATTTTTCTCCAGCGTGTACAGAGGCGTACACTGCACCGGAGAATGTGTCAACAGAGACGTGAATGTACTTTTGTTTGCCAAAGGGGGTGAAATGCGTAACATCGGTCTGCCACACTTGGCAGCTCTCTAATCCGTGTGGGTTAACCCCAGGGTGGAGTGAGGGGATTTGGTACTTTTGGCAAGAAGGGCATGTTGCCACGATTGCTCGTGCCTGCTCTAGAGGAAGATGGAACATTCTCCGGAGGGCAGGAGCATTTTGATGGAAGAACTGATGAGAGAGTTTGGCTTGGTTAAAGATGCCTGGTGTGTTGGCCATGCGCACGGCCATGGCTAAGGCATCAGCCTTTTTATTGCCTTCAGCAATAAAGCCTGGCAAGTCAGTGTGCGCTCTTGTGTGCATAACATGATATGGCTGCTCTCGATGGGACAACAGGTAAACTAGTCTCGAGAGCAAGCTAAGCTTTGGGTTGTCTTGAATCTCTAGTTGCTGGGGAGCTACGGTCGTCTCTGAGATGCGGAAGCCAAGGTACACCCACGGACAAACCTGTTGAACTTTGTCTGGGTGCACTTCCATCCCAGCACCCTTGATGGCTCTGATGGTGGCTGACAGAGCTTCTTCCAGGTACTGTCTATTTGGGGCACAAACTAAAACATCATCCATGTAATGTAGGATTCTGGCTCCAGGAAACGACTTTCTCACGGGCGAGAGCATCTCAGCGACGTACCACTGGCAAAGCACAGGGGAGTTAACCATTCCCTGGGGGAGTACTTTCCAATGGTAGCGCTGCATGGGGGCTTCCCTGTTGACACTGGGAACTGAGAAAGCAAATCTTGGAGCGTCGTTTGGATGTAATGGAATAGAAAAGAAGCAGTCTTTTATGTCAATGACTGCTAAAGGCCATTTTCGGGGGAGCATTGTGGGAGACGGAAGGCCAGGTTGGAGTGGGCCCATCTCAACGATCACCTTATTGATCTCTCTTAGATCATGAAGGAGTCTCCACCGGTCTTTGCCAGCTTTGCGAATGATAAAGACCGGGGGGTTCCACAGGCTATCTGTCGGTGTTATGTGCCCTTTCGCAAGTTGTTCTTTTACAAGTTCCTCAAGGATGCGCAATTTGTCAGCAGGAAGAGGCCACTGCTCCACCTTCACCGGCTTATCAGTGGTCCATTTCAAGGGTGGGGTGGTGCGCACAGCAGCGGCCTTTACTGAAAATCCTTTGGTATTGAGGGAATTTCTAGCTTTGTTCCCCATTGGGATAAAACGTCTCGTCCCCACAGGGTGAATCCAGAGGGAATTACAAAAGGTTGGACAGTGGCTACTCTCCCCCCAGGTCCTTCCACAGTGATGTTTCCTGTGCTTTGTTTTGAAGGGACTGATCCTCCTACTCCATTTAAGTGACCTGGGACTGATTTTAAACCCCAGTGTGATGGCCACTCAGTCTGGGAAATTACTGTAACATCTGCACCAGTATCTATAAGTCCATTCAGGTATGTTGTCATGTTACCATTCCTCAGTACACAATCTAGGTGTGGTTTGTCTTCCCCCACTACTTCTGTCCAGTAAATACAGGGTGTTTTTACATTTCTGGGGAAGTGTGATGGAAGGATAATGGCTTGTGCAATTTCTGTCCACTTTGGAATATAGAAAGGTGGGTTGTTGCAGTATACTGAAATTAAAAAGCTTTCTCCTGGTCTGATGGTTATTCTTTCAGGGAGAGTGAAAAGCTCGGGTGGGCCCCTCAAAGAGTTGCCCACTACGAGAATGTCTGTCCTTTCTAAAATGTCCTCTTTGGTGGTGACCTTCATGTGGGTGAATGCTGTGGTGTCGAAGTGGAAAGTTGTGACACTTACCAACTTCAGCCATTGTGGTCCAAGTAACTGGTCATTTGGGATCGCCTCTGATGGTGTTTCCAGTGGCGTGGGTGGTGATGGAGAGCAGGACACAGTGGATTCAGCTTTTAATTTCTTTGAGGAGTGCGATGCTGGTCCGCGCTCTCCGATGCGTTTCTCGAATGGGATGGAGTATGTGGTGTCCAGGAGCCTGTGGAAGACTTAGGTGGAGGATGGTTAGAAAATTTTATCAGGTGAGGGCACTCTCTTTTCAGGTGATCTGAGGAACCACAATTAAAACATTTCAATCTACCCTTAAATTGTCCATGGACTGAGGTGGCTCCGATTATTCTCATAGGGGAATGCCTCGGTGATTGGTCTGGTGGAGTTGGCCTGACTCTTATACACATTTCTATCATATGTTCAATGGTAGGGGGTGGATCTGGGGGGAGGAGGTTTAAAAGTTGTTTGCAAGCGGCATTGGCATTTTCTTGGGCTACTGTACGTAACAATTCTTTTAAATTATTTGGATCGGAGATCTGCCTGCTCATGGCCTCTTTGAGCCTTTCTACAAAACTCGCAAAACTCTCGTCTGAGCTTTGCCGGACGGCTGAATAACTTTGCACAGGGGCAGTGAGTAAAGGCATACTAAGTAGAGTCTTTTTTGCTGCTTGGCCAATGTCTTTTAAGACATCCTCAGGGATGTTGGTGGCTTGATCTATTGGTTTTGTTTGTTTTCCCTCCCCACAAAGGTGATCAAGGGTGAGAGTGGCTTTGTTTGGGTCCCTTTTGTAACTGTTCAGCAGGTTTTGAAGCTGCCACTTCCACATTTTTTCCCACACCCAATACTGAGCCTCAACTAAAATACTTGTCATGATTGTTTTTATATCAGATGGGATCAGCACCGCTGCATTAAAGGTGGAATTCAGTACACTTTTAAAGTAAGGAGAATCTCTCCCCAACTCTCTCTCTACCTTGCAAAGCTCTCTCAAGGCTGCAGGTGACAGTGGTTCCCATCGGGGGTTGTTACCCTGCCGGTTGTACATCACCGGCGCCACTACAGGGCTTAACTCACTGGCCGCACCACAGGCTCCAGCCTCTCCGCTTCCAGGTCCCCAGTTGTGGAAACCGAAAGGGAGGGTGTGGGAATCTGGAAGTGGGTGGTAGTTAGGGGCGGGACTGCAGTTGGTATGGGCAGTCCAGGCGCGTGGTGTGGCGGGGACCTCCCTCGGGCAGGGGCGGGGACCTCCGGCGCAAGGGGAGGGACCCGACGCGAAGACATCATCAGCTGCGGGGGGAGAACCCGACGTGGGGCAACCGACGTGAAGGGGGAGGAACCATGGGAGGAGCTAAGAGAGTTTGCGGGCCTTCGGCACAGGGATGTGCAGTCGGCGCAAGGGTGGCTGCACGGCGCCACGAGGCTGCCATAATTTTTAAAATCACAGCCATTTTGTAAAGTAGAACGGTGGGGGAGCGCAGCCGGCGCAATTGGGACTGAGGGCTCGGAGAAAGGGTGTGGGGTAGAGTTCGCAATGAGGGGAATCAGTCTCATAGCGAGGGGAACTGAGGGGCGCGCTTCCCTGCGGCGGGGAAGAGGGATTGGGAAAAGGGGAATCAGGAACATGGGATGGGTGAATCGGGGATTCCAAACTTTCCCGACAAGTACGCAAAACATCACAAATTAAAATCATCAACGGGAAAAATTCTCGAACAGAAACATCACCCCCTCTCTCTATTCCCCGTAAACGTTTTCCCACTAAGTCCCAAAAGCCCAGAATTTTAACAGAAGAAGCAGAAGCAGAAGGAACATAAACAAAAATCCACTTAACAAAACGTTTCCAAGCCCTCTTATTAGCTTTCCCGTTTTTTAACTTCAGGGTTTCTTTAACTTGGATATAGAACTCCTGCTCCGGCCGGGACAACTTAATACCCATTGTCTCCGAATCAGAGCCTCCTTATTCTTTTGAAACTGCACAACGAAACTAAAAACTCTCCCCAGAGCCTGATTCCCGCCGCTTATCGCGGACGCCGAACCTCACCACCTTCGTCGCAGATCCTGGTTCCTCAGCTGCCGACACTGGCTCCAGGGGAAAAAGAAATCCAAAAGAGTAAGGGTCTTTGGGTTCATCAGTGCGCTTCAGCTAGCGTGATCGCTCCAGAAGGGTTACTGACGTCCCCTTCCAAGTCCACCACTAGAACGTGGAGGTTCTCTTCAGGGGAAGCGACTCCCCAAAGGCGCAGTCCCGATCGCTGCAGCGATCCGGGTCACTCACAGGGAACCACGAAAAATCAAAGTCCCAGTTTGGGGCGCCACTTGCTGCGTTCCCTGCTTCTTAATCCCGCTCTGGTCCTGGCGGCAGAGCGCTAGCGCGACCCTGAGAAGCTGTCCGCATTCCGATCGGGGAAGCTTCCTCGGGGAGCCGGCGGTGGGCTCCGCTAGTCTGCGTTGGGCTGAGGTGTTGGTGCCCTCAGAGCACTGCAGGATAGCAAAGAACTACCCAAAGAAGGAGGACTCTTAGTATGAGGGTTCGGCAGGTTTATTACCCCCAAGGGAGCTCAGGGACTAAGAGCCCCGAATAGCTCATGACATGGGTATTTAAGGGAGGGATAACATCCAATAATCTGAGGGTGCAGGGGCAATACAAGGGAGGGTCCAGGGTGCGTAGTCGAATGAGGTTTAGGGAGAGGAGGGGGGAAGAGAGAACAACGAATGAACAACCGGGTAACAGGGAATGTTCCAGAACTGGGATACATAACAGACAAATCAAGGAACCAATAGCAGGAACTTGGGGTTCGTGGCTTGGTGGTCTAAACCATTGTCTCTGGCAGCTCCGGGGGGAAATTCTCTGTCTGTGGAACATGCCACCAGAAGTCCTCGTCCTCTGCAAGTCTATGGAGGGACTCTAATCCTTCCTGGTTCAGAACCACCGCTACAGCCTACCATACAGTATTTCATAGGGACTGATGTTATCCCTCCGCCTTGGCTGTATGCAGATTCTTAGTAAAGCTATAGGCAAGGCCTGAACCCATGTCATAGATGTTTCTTGACAAATTTTGCTAATTTGTGTTTTAAGGTTTCCACTCATACATTCGACTTCACCACTCGCTTGTGGTCTATAAGGTGTATGCAGATCCTAAGTAATTCCCAAAATTCGACTGATTTCTTTAATTACTGTGGCAACAAAGTGTGGTCCCCTATCCGATGACATTCCCAGGGGAACCCCGAACCTTGGAATTATATGATTGAGCAAAACCTTTACCACTTCTTTGGCTGTGTTGTTGCGACAGGGGTAAGCTTCGGGCCATCCACTGAAAGCGTCAACCAATACCAGTATGTAACGGTATCCCTCTCTACGTGGTAATTCAGCAAAATCTATTTGCCAGTAATCTCCAGGAAGATCCCCTGCTTTTGTTACTCCTAACACAACTCTTTTCCTTGTATCAGGGTTGTTTTTGCAGCAGACTTCACATTTGCTTGTTGCGGTGGTTCGGAACCAGGAAGGAAGAGGACTTCCGGTGGCATGTTCCACGGACAGAGAATTTCACCCCTGAGCTCCCAAAGGCAGTAGTTTGGACCACCAAGACACGAACCCCAAGTTCCTGCTATTGGTCCCTTGATTTTTCTGTTATGTTTCCCCACCCTGAGAAATTCCCTGTCACTCCATAGTTCATTCGTTGTTCTCTCTTTTCCCCTCCCCTCCCTAAACCCCATTTGATCATGCACCCCAGCCCCTCCCCTGTATAGCCCCCTGCCCTCAGCTTATTGGGTGTTGTTCCTCCCTTAAATACCGATGTAATAAGCTGTTCTAGGCTCTTGGTCCATGTGCTCCCTTTGGAGGCAATAAACCTACTGAAATCACATACCAAGAGACCTCCTTCTCTGGAAGTTCTTTGCGGTCTCACCACGCTCCGGGGACATCTCCCCGGACCGAAAGCGGACTAGCTGTGCTCGCAGTAGGCACTCCGAGGAAGTCTTCCAGATGGCAAACGACTTCCTAGGGTAGCGCTAGGACTCCACTGCCGATACCAGGGTGGGACCGAAGCAGGGAATGCTACAAGTGGCGCCCGAACAGGGACTTCGACCTTTCGTAGTTCCTTGCGAGCGACCTGGATACGCAGCAGCGGTCCGGATAGCGCCTTCGGGACGCCGCTCCCCTAGCAAGAACTTCCGCGTTCTAGTGGAGGACTTGGAGGGGTCGTCAGCAACCGTTCGGGAGCGTCTGAAGTGTGTACGCTAGCTGAACGGACTGACGAAACCAGAGACCCTTGCCCTTTTAAATGATTTCTCTTCCTCCGGAGCCGGGATCGGCGACTGAAGCCGGGATCGAGGAACCAAAATCCACGCGCAGGCGGTACGGTTCAGCAGCTGCGAGACGCGGTGGGAAAAGAACCGGGATTCGCACGTAGGCGGAGAGGTTCGGCGGCTGCCAGGCGCGGCGGGAAAGGAACCGACGTCCACACGTAGGCAGTGAAGCTCCGTAGCCGTGACAAGTGGCGGGAATTAGGCTCCGGAGGGAGTTTTTCGCTTCGTTGTGTCGTATAAAAAGAGCAAGGAGGCTTTTATTCGGAGACAATGGGTATTAAGCTGTCCCGAATAGAGCAGGAGTTTTATGTCCAAGTTAAAGAGACCCTAAAGTTAAAAAATGGGAAAGCTAATAAGCAGGCTTGGAAATGTTTTATTAAGTGGATTTTTGTTAACGTCCCTTTTGCTTCTGCCTCTTCTGTTAGAACTCTGGGTTTTTGGGACTTAGTAGAAAAACATTTAGAGGCAGTGGAGAGAGGGGGTGATGTTTCTGTCCGGAAATTTTTTCTGTTGTTTATTTTAATTTGTTATACTTTGCGTAATTGTCGGGAAAATTCGGAATCCCCGATTCACCCATTTCATGTTCCTAATTCCCCTTTTCCCAATCCCTCTTCCCCGCTGCAGGAAAGCGCGCCCCTCGGTTCTCCCTGCTATGAGACTGATTCCCTCATAGCAAACTTTACCCCAAACCGCTTCTCCGAGCCCTCAGTCAAACTTGCACCGGCTGCACTCCCCCATTGTTCTGGATTTAAAGATGGCGGCGGCCTCGTGGCGCTGTGCCTCCACCCCTGCGCCCACTGCGCAGTCCATTGCCAAAAGCCCGCGAATCCTCCCAGTCCCTCCCACGGCCCCTTCCCCTTCGCGTTCGATTGGCCCCGTGTCGGGTTCCCCCCCCCGCGGCTGATGATGTCTTCGCGTCGGGTCCCTCCCCTCGCGCCGGAGGTCCCCGCCCCTGCCCGAGGGACGTCCCCGCCCCACCCCGTGCCTGGACTGCCCATACCAACTGCAGTCCCGCCCCTAACCGCCGCCCACTTGTAGATTCCCACGCCCGCCCTTTCAGCCCCCACGAATGTCAACCCAGAAGCGGAGAGGCTGGAGCCTGCGATACAGCCTGTCAGTCAAGCCCTGCAGTGACATCGGTTGTGTACAACCGGCAGGGTAACATCCCCCGATGGGAACCATTGTCACCTGCAGCCTTGAGAGAGCTTTGCAAGGTAGAGAGAGAGTCTGGCAGCTTCAAAACCTGCTGAACAGTTATAAAATGGACCCAAATAAAGCCACTCTCACCCTTGATCACCTTTGTGGGGAGGGAAAACAAACAAAACCAATAGATCAAGCCACCAACATCCCTGAAGATGTCTTAAAAGACATTGGCCAAGCAGCAAAAAAGACTCTACTTAGTATGCCTTTGCTCACTGCCCCTGTGCAAAGTTATTCAGCTGTCCGGCAAGGCTCTGACGAGACTTTTGCAAGTTTTGTGGAAAGGCTCAGAGAGGCCATGAGCAGGCAGATCTCAGACCCAAATAATTTAAAAGAACTATTACACACAGTAGCCCAAGAGAACGCCAATGCCACCTGCAGACAACTTTTAAACCTCCTCCCCCCAGATCCACCCCCCACCATTGAACATATGATAGAAATGTGTATGAGAGTCAGGCCAACTCCACCAGACCAATCACCGAGGCATTCCCCTATGAGAATAATCGGAGCCACCTCAGTCCATGAACAATTTAAGAGCAGATAGAAATCTTTTAATTGTGGTTCCTCAGAACACTTGAAAAGAGAGTGCCCTCATCCAATGAAATTCTCTAATCATCCTCCACCTAAGTCTTCCACAGGCTCCCGGACACCCCAACAACATTCCTGTTGCCACCACCAGCCTCTGCCAGCACCAACGCGACAGACACCACATGCTCCATCCCATTCGGGAAACGGGTCAGGGAGCGCGGACCAGGACCGCACTCCTCAAAGAAATTAAAAGCTGAATCTACTGTGTCCTGCTCTCCATCACCACCCATGCCACTGGAAACACCATCAGAGGCAACCCCGAATGACCAGTTACTTGGACCACGACGGCTGAAGTTGGTAAGTGTCACAACTTTCCACTTCGACACGGCCACCAGAACAGACCCGGACAACTCTACCAACAGACGCTGCTCCACAGATATCAGCGTGGAAGAGAAGGAAAAAGAAGACTCCAGACTTCAACAGCGATCAAGAAGATCACCGAGACCCTTCTTTTTGATACCTTCCCCTTAGACTCTCCCCAAACTTCCCCATGTACCTCTCAGACCCCAACCTCCCGTACCCCGATCATCCCCAGTCTTGTAGAGAGACAGAGAGGGAGAGAGAGACAATGCTTTAATAATGTTTGTGGGGTTTTTTTTGCAGATTTTAAAGACTTTGCTTTGGATTTTAGTTATTATCTTCATTGTGTTAAGCTTCCTTGGATGTTTTAAAGCCTTTATCATTTCTTTTATTAAAAAGTCACTATCTTTAAGTAAAAAAACCAGGGGGAGATGTAGCGGTGGTTCTGAACCAGGAAGGATTAGAGTCCCTCCATAGACTTGCAGAGGACGAGGACTTCTGGTGGCATGTTCCACAGACAGAGAATTTCCCCCCGGAGCTGCCAGAGACAATGGTTTAGACCACCAAGCCACAAACCCCAAGTTCCTGCTATTGGTTCCTTGATTTGTCTGTTATGTATCCCAGTTCTGGAACATTCCCTGTTACCCGGTTGTTCATTCGTTGTTCTCTCTTCCCCCCTCCTCTCCCTAAACCTCATTCGACTACGCACCCTGGACCCTCCCTTGTATCGCCCCTGCACCCTCAGATTATTGGATGTTATCCCTCCCTTAAATACCCATGTCATGAGCTATTCGGGGCTCTTAGTCCCTGAGCTCCCTTGGGGGTAATAAACCTGCCGAACCCTCATACTAAGAGTCCTCCTTCTTTGGGTAGTTCTTTGCTATCCTGCAGTGCTCTGAGGGCACCAACACCTCAGCCCAACGCAGACTAGCGGAGCCCACCGCCGGCTCCCCGAGGAAGCTTCCCCGATCGGAATGCGGACAGCTTCTCAGGGTCGCGCTAGCGCTCTGCCGCCAGGACCAGAGCGGGATTAAGAAGCAGGGAATGCAACAGTAGGCCATACCAGATTCCACTTATTCCAGGTGAAATTCATATAAAAGGGAAACTTGATTTACAGAGATATCTAATGGCTTTAGGTTCCACTTTGCAGAAGCTCCAGAATTACATCGTGCTATCCAGACCCATCGGACTGGACACACCTGCACATCTGTTCCAACTTGGAGACTGGGTCTATATCAAGTGGTGAGACAATGAACCTCTACAAGCCAAGTGGAAAGGACCATTCCAAGTCCTGCTGACTACCCTCACTGCAGTCAAAGTCTCTAGGAAAGGACCCTGGATCCACTAGTCCAGATTTAAGAAAGCTTCTGCTCCTGAAACAACTGAGAAAACAAAGAGTGATGCAGAAGAGAGCGTGATTTAAATAATGCTTCAGTGCTTAAAGAACTGCTCATAGTAATCATAGCCACAATTCTTCTATATCTACTGTTGTTAAATATTTACTGTTATTAAGTGTATATTATTAATAGATTATTAATCTAGATTATTAATCTAGATTATTAATGTAGATTATTAATAGATAATAGATATTTGGAATAGAGACTCGACAAGGTAGAGGCCTTGTCAAGCCTCTAAAAGGGGGGAAATGATGCCTTAGGTTTTAACTTTTTATTTTCTACGTCAGGACCGCTCTAGTATATGACTCTAAGACTCCATAAATTGTCATCTAGTGTTCTGTTACTGTCATTTAGACGAAACAATTTCTCTCTGGGCCGGAGTTTCAAGGACATACTGTTTTTTCCAAAAGCCCAAAATGTAAACATCCATGGACAGCAGCAAAGAGAAGAAGGGGACAAACTGGGGATGGGACTTCAAGACCCGAAACTGTAATTGGACAATGGGTTCCTGATATGCAGATGGACCGAAAGTATATCTGTCCAAAAAACATGTGCTAGGCGTCCATTTTGGGTGTAGTCTCTGCGAGACTCCTGCATGGCCCAAAGTGTACCTTGTTTTAATAAATACTTCTTTTATTCTTTTAACTCTGTCCAGCTTCTGTTTCAGGTCCGCCTTTCGTAAGGCATCAGTATCAATGCCATTGTTATTTGCACCTCTCAAGCAGCCTGTCGAGCTGTCCAGTCTGCCTTTCGATTGCCCTCACAGATCTTGGTGTTCCCTGATTGATGTGCTTTGCAGTGTGTAATTGCTACTTGTTCAGGTTTTTGTACTGCTTTTATCAATTGCAGAACTGAATCTTGATGTTTGATATGTGTTCCCTGGGAGGATGGCAACCCTTTCTCTTTCCACAGTGCCCCATGTACGTGGACGATTCCGAAAGCATATTTGGAGTCCGTCCAAATATTTACCTTCCTCCCTTCACTCAATTCTAGTGCTTTGGTTAAGGCCACTAGTTCTGCCCTCTGGGCAGATGTATTTGGTGGTAGTGCCTTTGCTTCTACTACGGTACTGATTGTTGTTACCACATATCCAGCGTATCTGGTCTCATTCTCCATGAAGCTGCTTCCATCTGTGAATAATTCCCAGTCCGGTTGCTCCACTGGGATGTCTTTCAGGTCTTCTCTCGCTGAGTAGGTGTATTCTATTACTTCTATGCAGTCATGGTCTAGTGGGCCTTCCTCAGCTGTAGTACCTAAGAACAAGGCTAGATTCAAAAGGTTAGTTGTCTTTAGTGTGACATCATCCTGCTCGGTCAGGATTACCTGGAATTTTATCATCCTGCTCGGAGATAGCCAATGGCCCCCCTTTTGTTCTAGAACAGTGGTGACCATGTGTGGCACATAGACATCTATGTGTCTTCCCATTGTGAGCTTCCGGGCTTCTTGTATCAGTATCACAGTGGCTGCAACTGCTCTCAGACATGCAGGCCACCCAGCACTTACATTGTCCAGCTGTTTGGAGAAATAGCCTACCGGCCTTTTCCAGCTCCCCAGACGTTGGGTCAGGACTCCCAGTGCCAGGCGTTACCTTTCATGTACGAACAGTTGAAAGTCTTTGGACAAATCAGGTAATCCTAACGCCGGAGCCATTGTCAATGCTTCTTTCAGTTTCAGGAAGGCTTCTTTCTGTGCTTTGCCCCAGCTGAACGGCTCCGTCTTCTGGGCTTCATACAGGGGTTTGGCAATGAGCCCATAGTCCATGATCCATAGGCGGCACCATCCTGCCATCCCCAAGAAGACTCGCAGCTTGTGGAGATTCCGGGGCTCTGGAATAGCACAAATAGCTTGGATACGGTTAGTACTTAGTTTTCTTTGTCCTTGTGAAATTTCACATCCCAGGTAAATTACAGTCTGTTGGGCAATTTGTGCTTTTCCCTTGGACACTTTGTATCCTCCCATGCCCAGTGAGTTTAAAATCTCAATTGTTACCTTAATGCAGGTTGCCTTTTCTTCTGTTGCTATTAGTATATCATCTACATATTGTAGCAAAAGGTATTGATCTCTCGGTACCTGCCCTTGGTTGGTCCAGATCTCCATCTCCTTTGCCAGTTGTTTCCCAAATAGGGTCGGGGAGTTTTATAACCCATGTGTCATGATCCGCTAGTAGGAGCGGAAGTCGTGATGGTTCGTTACTTTGAATCTCAGAGTGCAAAAGAAAACAGGGACAAGTATTTTTGCTTTAATCAAAATCAAAAGCACCTTTATTGAGTGCCAACAACACGATTATGTGATAGGAGAGAGAGAGAGATGTAGGGTTGAGAGAGAGAGAGGAAAAGAAAGGGGTTAATAGCTACCACGGCACGACGAAGTCCTCTTGGCCGGCTTTGATGGATTCCGTCTCGTCCGTAGGGAGATCTCGTAGGGGTACTTTTTGGGAATCTCTTTATAGTCTTTTTGAAAGCGAGGGGCAGGTAACCAAAAGATGAGGCAATCCTTCCAGAGGCGAGGGGCATATGGCCAGCAGCTGGGGGAGTAGGGCCCATTGTTTCAGGTGTACAAAACATATAGTCCTTGTGCAGTCCTTTCCGCCCCGTTAGCTGAGCGGCACGGTTCCACAGGCATGTGTCAGCACACCCCTGCAGCACAGCTCTGCAGCACACCTGGGCACCTGGCAGGCACCCCACCAGGATCTGGCCGGACTTCATTGTGCAAAAGTCCTTTTCCCCTCTTAGGGTCTCTGGGTTTTCAGCCTCTGCTTCTGTAGATGGTCGTGAGGCAGATAAGGGATTTCCGTCCATACTCTTACACCATCCCGTGGCTCACGATCATCGTCAGGAACCTGTAGTGTTGTCACGATGTCTTCGGGAGTCTGTTGTGCTGTCTCGATGTCTTTGGACTCTGTAGTGTTGTCACGATGTCTTCAGGACTCGTCCGTGCGGGTAGCATAACCCCGGAAAATAGAGACAAAAGAGAAAGAGAGAAAGGAAAAGAAAAAGAAAAGAACAAAAGGATAAGTAATTTCAATCACATAAAATTTTTTTAAATCTCAACAGGGCAACAATTGCCTTATTATAGTAAGATTACATTAATAATTATTTGGATAAAAACACTTCAATTTCTTATTATCGCTTAAAATTATACTAATAATTGATTGAATCATTATACTTTAGGATTACATTGATGCACTGAATCACAAAAACAATAAAATACCTTAAAATTTCATTAATAACTGGTTAGATTACAATAAGCAGTAAAATATTTATCTAATTTCTTATTGTACTTTAGCTCGCATTGTATCAATAACGTCAGGGGTGTCCACAGAGGATGAAACATCAACCAGATTATGCATATTCTTTATAGATGTAAAATGTGTTATTCGTTTCATCATTCTCCAGTTCATGATATACAAAATTGCCGATAAAACAAAACCAATTAAAACTAAAATCAAGAGAACAATGATGGGATGACACAATTTATTCAGGACCCCTGTGGCAGTAGGTGACCACCTGTTGAAGGTTGGATCTAGTTCTTTTCCTCAGGAATTTTTCTCCCATGGGTTGCTAGGACACAAATGACTGGGTACTTAAGAGAAACAAAGCACAAGGCTGTAGCCTTTCTCCTTGGCAGGGTGGGGCAAAATTGCCCCTCATGGAAGCAGAG
Organism: Eopsaltria australis; assembly: GCA_034509425.1. Lineage (NCBI taxonomy): Eukaryota > Metazoa > Chordata > Aves > Passeriformes > Petroicidae > Eopsaltria > Eopsaltria australis. The sequence continues at coordinate 437,376 of JAVTVJ010010810.1, read as the reverse complement.
CCTGGTAACGCGAGATTTGGAGAGACTGAAAAGCAAGGGCAGAGGGAGGTCACGCCCTCTTGCTCGGGACCCTCGGAGCTGGACGGTCAGAGCTGCTGTCTGCTGAACCCACGGCCCCTGAGAAGCCAGCGCGGAGCTGCCGGTCTGTCTGCTGTGAGTCTCTGCCCTCTGCCCCATCCGGAGCCGACCTGCCTGCCACCAGCCCGCTCTGAGTTTTCTCCGCTACATTGTAGCGGGGTTTTTCCCTGCACGTGGAGACCTCTTACCGTCCCAGCTCCCTGTGTCCGGGGATCCTGCTGTGGCACCAACACCAGCTGCCCCTCCCGAGGGTCTGTGGAGCAAGGGCTCTCCTCCATCCCTCCGTGCTTCGGGCAGCCGCCATTGCCGTGTGCTACCTGAGCTCACGCCGGAGCGCCCCCTGCAGCCACCGGGGAATCACCACACCCAGAGCGCCCCTGCAGGCTGTGACTGGAACTGCACCAAAGGGAAAGGGTGCCTGAAGCCGAGCAGGCTGCCACTGGGTTTCTGGTTCTGTTTGTTGGTTAACGTTATAGTTGTTGTTATTTGTTATCCTTTGTTTTAGATAGTAGTAAAGAACTGTTATTCCTATTCCCATATCTTTGCCTGAGAGCCTTTATAATAATTCGGAAAGAGAGGGGTTACAGTTTCCCATTCCAAGGGAGGCTCCTGCCTTCCTTAACAGACACCTGTCCTTCAAACCAGGACAGATTTTGGCGCCCAACGGTGGGGCACGAGGGCATCGAGGGGAAGAAGGATAACAGTTCTTGAGTAACGCAGTTTTTGTGTGCTGGATATAGGAACCTCATTAGGTTGCACCATGTGGTCTAGCTTATTCCGGTTCGTATGGCAAGTGGTCACAGCTGTTTCTCTCCCATTTGCAGCCCCATATCTAAACATGGGCCCTATAACTAAGGCTACAGTGGCTGTTATACAGTTTGTGTCATGGGTCAATAAGGTGAGGAATTCATGGATTTTCAACTTCCTCTGGAAGGCAGGCATGTGGATTCACAGCTACCACACACTAATGACATGTTTTCAGGGTTACTTTAATAATGGTACCTACTGCGAGGAAGTGACACCAAAAGAAATGTTCTCACAACCCTTCACCCAGCTCTTTGGGCCTATCCCGCCAATCTTTGAGGGGTTCAAATCTTCCCTAGATGCGAATGATACCATACAGTGGCTGGCTATGCTGATAGTCCTACTCTATTTAGCATTCAGGGATAAAGGAGGTCTGACTTGGATAACCACTCTGACATATACCCCAGACAATAGAGATGAGGCCCCAGAACCTGACACGGCCCCAGAGACTAGGGATGCTGCCACAGAACCTGACATGGCCCCAGAAACTAGGGACACCATCCCAGAACCTGACATTGCCCCAGACACTAGGGATGTTGCTACAGAGTCTGACCCGGTCCCACAACCCACCTCAGAAACAACCCACCCGGATTGGGTGGGAGTCCTGGTGAAAGAGATACGCGAGATGAGCCAAGTGCTGAAGGAATACACTTGCCCAGCTGGTGGGAAACCCTTCCCGTACCCCAAAGAGGGAGAGTCTAATGAGGCAGCAGAGGAACCCAGGGACGCTATCACCGCTCAGGCTCCAGTCAGATCAGAGGGGCAGCCACAGCCAGTAGCAGTTGCCCCTGTGGAAAAGAGGAAGACTAAGGTCAAACCAGAGCAGCCAGTGAGTAATGATGGGGAAGCAGGGCCCTCTCAACCAGTAGGGAGGCCAAGGATTGAAATCACTACTGAGTCCCTGGGGTATGACAGTCTCCGTAATCTACGAAAAGACATTGTGCGACGGTGTCGTGAGCCTTTTACAACCTGGTTACTTCGGGTCTGGGACCTTATGGGTATGGGCGTGCAGCTGGATAGTATTGAGGCAAGGCAGCTGGGACCCTTGTCCCAGGACTCAGGGGTTGATCAGGTATTTGGAAGAGATGACGGGCCTCTGTCTCTCTGGGAACGGCTTTTAATAAGTGTAAGAGAGAGGTTTGTCAACAGGGAGAGAATGCAGGAATATCATCATAGAAGACCATGGAAGACCCTTGAGGAGGGAATCCAACAGCTGAGGGAGGTGGCAATATTGGAGGTACTCTTTGGGAGGGATGGACAACATGATAATGACCCCGACAAGGTCAAGTGTACAGGACAAATGTTGTGGAATCTGGCAAAGCTAGGCCCTCCCAATACACCATCTTCATTGCAACAATTAATGCTGATGACAACCGAGAGACAGTGGGCTCCATAGCCACCAAACTCAGGAATTATGATAGTATGATCAGTGGCCCAATGCAGGCTCAGGTCTCTGCTGTGGTCAAAGACCTCAGAGAGGAGATGATGAGGGAGGTGAGGGAGGAGATGAGGTTGATGAGTGCGGCACCAGTGCGAGTCACAAGCCCCAAAGTCAGAGCCCAGCGCCCCCCAGCCAGGGAGAGAGGGTACACCCCACGATCTGAGCTGTGGTTCTTCCTGTGTGATCACGGAGAAGACATGAGGAAGTGGGATAGAAACCCACTGCTGCCCTGGCAGCACGGGTACAGCAACTCAAGGAGGGAAATACTAACCGAGGCGGGGGGTCTACTAAAGTGAAGGTAGCCTCAGCCTCCTGTGACCGAGATGCCAGATATTACAGAAGAGAGGACGATCTCTTAGATCCCCTCGAGGGGACCTCTACCATGTACGCCCAAGAAAGAAATGACAACCAGAGCTAGAGGGGCCCTGCCTCTAGCCAGGAAGAGGCACGGGAAAACCGGGTCTTTTGGACAGTGTGGATCCGATGGCCTGGCACATCAGAACCACAAAAATATGAAGCGTTAGTTGATACTGGTGCCCAGTGTACCTTAATTCCATCAAGACATGTGGGGGCAGAACCTGTTTCTATTGCCGGGGTGACAGGGGGATCGCAACAATTAACTTTGTTGGAAGCCGAGGTGAGCCTGACCGGGAAGGAGGGGCAGAAACACCCCATTGTGACTGGTCCAGAGGCCCCATGTATTCTGGGCATAGACTTCCTCCGGAATGGCTATTACAAAGACCCAAAGGGACTCAGGTGGGCTTTCGGAATAGCGGCTGTGGAGGCAGAGGGCACCAGGCAACTGAACACCTTGCCTGGACTATCGGAAAATCCAAATGCAGTGGGACTCCTGAGAGTAAAAGAGCAACAAGTGCCAATTGCCACCTCGACAGTGCCGGACGAATCGAGACGCCGTGATCCCCATCCACAAGATGATCCGCGACCTGGAAAGCCAAGGAGTGGTCAGTAAAGCCCACTCACCCTTCAACAGCCCCATCTGGCCTGTGCACAAGTCTGACGGGAAATGGAGATTGACTGTGGACTATCGTGGCTTGAATGAAGTGACTCCACCATTGAGTGCTGCCGTGCCAGACATGCTGGAGCTCCAGTACGAGCTGGAGTCCAAGGCAGCAAAATGGTATGCCACCATTGACATTGCCAATGCGTTCTTCTCCATCCCTCTGGCAGCGGAGTGCAGGCCTCAGTTCGCCTTCACCTGGAGGGGTGTGCAATATACCTGGAATCGGCTGCCCCAGGGGTGGAGGCACAGCCCCACGATCTGCCATGGACTGATCCAGGCTGCACTGGAAAAGGGTGAGGCTCCAGAGCATCTCCAATACATCGATGACATCATTGTGTGGGGGAACACGGCAGCAGAAGTATTTGAGAAAGGAGAGAAGATCATCATGATCCTCCTGGAAGCCGGTTTTGCCATCAAGAAAAGCAAAGTCAAGGGACCTGCTCGAGAGATCCAGTTCTTGGGGGTAAAATGGCAAGATGGACGGCGCCAGATTCCCACGGAGGTCATCAATAAGATCACTGCGATGTCTCCTCCAACTAACAAAAAGGAAACTCAAGCTTTCCTGGGGGCCATAGGTTTTTGGAGAATGCACATTCCAGAGTACAGCCAGATTGTGAGCCCTCTCTACCTGGTCACCCGCAAGAAGAACGATTTTCACTGGGGCCCTGAACAGCAACAAGCGTTTGCCCAGATCAAGCAGGAGATCGCTCATGCGGTAGCGCTTGGCCCAGTAAGGACGGGACCAGAGGTGAGGAATGTGCTTTACTCTGCAGCCGGGAACAAGGGCTTGTCCTGGAGCCTTTGGCAGAAGGTGCCTGGAGAGACTCGAGGCCGACCGCTGGGATTCTGGAGCCGGAGTTACAGAGGGTCCGAAGCCAACTACACCCCCACAGAGAAGGAAATCTTGACCACCTATGAAGGAGTTCAAGCTGCCTCAGAGGTAATTGGCACTGAAGCACAACTCCTCCTGGCACCTCGACTACCAGTGCTGGGGTGGATGTTTAAAGGAAAGGCTCCCTCTACCCACCACGCCACCGATGCCACATGGAGTAAGTGGATCGCACTTATCACACAGCGCGCCCGCATTGGAAATCCGAACCGCCCTGGGATCCTAGAAATAATTACGAACTGGCCAGAAGGTGAGAGTTTTGGTCTCACTGATGAAGAGGAGCAAGAACAAGTGACCCGGGCTGAGGAGGCTCCACCATATAATCAACTGCTAGATGAAGAAAAGTGCTACGCCCTTTTCACTGATGGTTCCTGTCGCATCATAGGGATGAACCGGAAGTGGAAAGCAGCTGTGTGGAGCCCCACACGACAAGTTGCAGAAGCCACTGAAGGAGAAGGTGGGTCGAGCCAATTTGCTGAACTCAAAGCTGTTCAGCTGGCCCTGGACATTGCTGAGAGAGAGAAGTGGCCAAAGCTCTATCTCTACACTGATTCGTGGATGGTAGCCAATGCTCTATGGGGTTGGCTGGAAAGGTGGAAAAAAGCCAACTGGCAGCGTAGAGGAAAGCCAATCTGGGCAGCTGATGAATGGAAAGACATTGCCACTCGGGTAGAGAAGCTACCCGTAAAGGTCCGCCATGTAGACGCCCATGTCCCTAAGAGCCGAGCTAACGAAGAACACCAGAACAACAAGCAGGTAGATCACGCCGCAAAGATTGAGGTGGCACAGATAGATTTAGACTGGCAACACAAAGGGGAGCTGTTCCTAGCCCGATGGGCCCATGATGCCTCAGGCCACCAGGGCAGAGATGCCACCTATAAGTGGGCACGAGACCGAGGGGTGGACCTAACCATGGACAGTATCTCCCAGGTGATCCATGATTGTGAGACGTGCGCCGCGATCAAACAAGCCAAGCGAGTAAAGCCTCTATGGTATGGCGGACGGTGGTCCAAATACAAGTATGGAGAGGCTTGGCAGATTGATTACATCACACTGCCCCAGACCCGCCAAGGCAAGCGCTATGTTCTCACAATGGTGGAAGCCACCACAGGATGGCTGGAGACCTACCCTGTGCCTCATGCCACTGCCCGGAACACCATCCTGGGCCTCGAAAAACAGGTTCTTTGGAGACATGGTACCCCTGAGAGAATTGAATCCGACAATGGGACTCACTTCAAAAATAGCCTTATAAACACCTGGGCTAGGGAACATGGCATCGAGTGGGTGTACCATATCCCTTATCATGCACCAGCAGCTGGGAAAGTTGAACGGTACAATGGCCTGCTCAAAACCACCTTGAAAGCACTGGGTGGGGGGACATTCAAGAACTGGGAGACTAATTTAGCAAAGGCCACGTGGTTAGTGAACACCCGAGGTTCCTCCAGACGGGCCGGGCCTGCCCACTCTGACCCCTTGCGAACAACAGATGGAGATAAAGTTCCAGTAGTACACATGAGAGGTATGCTGGGAAAGACTGTTTGGGTAAACTCTGCCTCAAGTAAAGACAATCCCATCCGGGGGGTTGTCTTTGCTCAGGGACCGGGCTGCACCTGGTGGGTGATGCAAAGGGATGGAGAGACCCGATGCATACCTCAAGGAGATCTTGTTTTAGGGTGAACTACTTATGACACTGCGCTTGTATCTGTATCTGCATGTATGTATATACCTCGAAAGTTTAAATTTGATGTAAGGTGTTTGCATGGGAAAAAATTCGGGGTAGAGAATGTTGAAGGTTGGATCTAGTTCTTTTCCTCAGGAATTTTTCTCCCATGGGTTGCTAGGACACAAATGACTGGGTACTTAAGAGAAACAAAGCACAAGGCTGTAGCCTTTCTCCTTGGCAGGGTGGGGCAAAATTGCCCCTCATGGAAGCAGAGCCTGGTAACGGGAGATTTGGAGAGACTGAAAAGCAAGGGCAGAGGGAGGTCACGCCCTCTTGCTCGGGACCCTCGGAGCGGGACGGTCAGAGCTGCTGTCTGCTGAACCCACGGCCCCTGAGAAGCCAGCGCGGAGCTGCCGGTCTGTCTGCTGTGAGTCTCTGCCCTCTGCCCCATCCGGAGCCGACCTGCCTGCCACCAGCCCGCTTTTCTCCGCTACATTGTAGCGGGGTTTTTCCCTGCACGTGGAGACCCCTTACCGTCCCAGCTCCCTGTGTCCCGGGATCCTGCTGTGGCACCAACACCAGCTGCCCCTCCCGAGGGTCTGTGGAGCAAGGGCTCTCCTCCATCCCTCCGTGCTTCGGGCAGTCGCCATTCGCCGTGTGCTACCTGAGCTCACGCCAGAGCGCCCCCTGCAGCCACCGGGGAATCACCACACCCAGAGCGCCCCTGCAGGCTGTGACTGGAACTGCACCAAAGGAAAAGGGTGCCTGAAGCCGAGCAGGCTGCCACTGGGTTTCTGGTTCTGTTTGTTGGTTAACGTTATAGTTGTTGTTATTTGTTATCCTTGTTTTAGATAGTAGTAAAGAACTGTTATTCCTATTCCCATATCTTTGCCTGAGAGCCTTTATAATAATTCGGAGGGAGAGGGGTTACAGTTTCCCATTCCAAGGGAGGCTCCTGCCTTCCTTAACAGACACCTGTCCTTCAAACCAGGACACCACCCAAAAAGGGTATCCCATCAACTGTGGTCAGCATCCTTTCTTACCCTTTCCAGAACACGATGTATTTCGTTTTCATTATGATGAACAGTTACCAAGGTTTTCTGTCCGTTCTTCTTTATCTTCTCCAAAATTTCGATTAAATCCTGGTGAAGCAACAATTGCTTTACCAAGGTAAGGTTCATCCCAATGGGGGTAGGCACATCTTGGTGTATCAGCGAGTAATTGGATTGCAAAAGGTGATAAGAAGTAACTGGAGCTGAATAAGAAAAATCACATCCTATGATCCTAGTAAAATTGCAAACACAAAAATTTGAATGATTTTTAATATCCATTACTAAATTTTCTACAACTACTCGGTCACAAGCAGTTCTCAAGCATGCACATCCATTGCCTATATACACAAGCACTGTTTCAGGATTCTCTTTAGGATGAATTTCAAAATGACAGATATTCTGTTCTGTGTCTAAGCAAATGTCCTGAGCTCTAATTGCATTACTTTCACAGATGAACCCTAGTTGTTCCCGGACAATACAAGTTTCTAAATCCACAGTTTGCCATTTCTTATCAATTTGACAGGCCCATCGTTTATGTTCAAAAGGATAAAGAATAGTTCTATTCCGGTTCAGCCTCAAAGCAATGATGGGAAAGATTGAATGCACTGAAGCATTGCGTATAGTTAACAGAAAGGCTGTGGCGGTATTTGTAATAGGGTTGTAGGTGAAATTCACTAAGTTCCACCACGATTGGAATTCTCTTTCAAATTTAGTGGCACTATCCCAAATTATTTTCCGAATTTCAGTAGGAAAGGTGCCTTCTTTGCCCTCTCTTATAATTGAGGCGGCAGCTGACTGCATCCACAATTGAGCCTGGATGCAGCTAAGGGCTAAAGAAACATTGTGTTGTGTGGCACCGAGTGCATCAATTATCAATTTGTGATCTTTTACATTTACCCTTTCCCAATCTGGTAATATGTTTGATAACAACCACTGGTGAGTTCCTAAAGCCAATAATGATGACTGCAGTGGTCATTGTAGTTTGGTCAAATCTGTAGTGGTGGTAGCCAGTTTATTCATTAACACTTCTGAATCAATGCTATTCAAAATTCCCAATCCTGTTCCCACAAAACCGGTTATGTCGTCCTGCATTCTTTTCTTAATAGGGTTTCTTTTTCGCAGCCAGGTTGTCCACCCTTCAAAAGAAGTTTGCAGGATAGGTTAACAAGCCAGCTGAATTTCTGAAACGTTGTTTTGCATGAGTAATTTGACATGTTTAAGAGACCATACTGGGTTAAACAATAATTGTTGTTGGCCTGTTTTCCTGATTATATATGGTCCAATTTCGAAAATTTTAGGGCTCAACCTAACCAGTGGTGGGACTGTAGGTATAAATACCTCAATGTCAAGTTCCCCCCAATAATTAGTATTGTTTTTACTACATGTCACTTTATAAGAAAACTGTACAGCAGTTAGGTTTAACCAACAATCCTGATTTTTAACTTTGCAAAATGAAATTTGGCTGTGAGGCCCAATGCTATAACTGGGTACAGACTCAGTAAAAGATCCAGTAATTAACTTACATCGTATTAAAGCATCATCACCTTGAGTTACCATAAAAGGAGGAAAAACATTATTGTGGTCCAACACAAGGGGGGTATCAACACCACGGTATGTGACTATTACATTCAGTATGGGCTTGGGCACGACTTTTATTTGAATTGGTGAACCAAGCCTCTCAAGCTTGACTGATCTGCTGAATTATTTTGCCAGACACATGTTACATAGGTCGGTTTGGTTAAAGTAAAATTGTGCCAGCATTCCTTGGGCTCATCTTTACAGAGCTTTGTAATTTCAACATTGACGGTACTACGATCTAAAGTGTGGTTACCTATATTCTTCTGACGGCAGCACAATATGTAGGGGGTTTGTTTGCTACATTTCCACTCTGTTGTGGGGCATAATTTTGCTGTAATGTTGGGGTGTAATTTGCTTGTCACATCTTGTTCTAAAAAATTTCCTGAAATTGCAATGTTGGAAGCTTTCTCATAAAGGGACCCGTCCACTTTTCTGCATCCTACCTTTATTTGTTTGCCAATTGTTCCATTCAGGACTCTGGCCCAATCCCTCCGGTCCCATTCCCATTCATCTCAACCGTATACCTTAGAATCGTGCAGTATTACCATCAGGAGACTTGGGTGACGACCTTTGGGGTATGGTCCTTGAGCACTAGTATGTTTGAGGGTAGCTTTAGACCACGGCCACTCAGCTGGGTATTGGCCATGGTATTGTGGTAGGATGCAGAAAAGCAACACTAGTCTTATCATGGCTTATCTGGTTTTCATGTCCTTCGGAGTTCTCCTGTGAAAAGTAAACACAACAGAGCCTGCCACCAAGGGGCAGAAAAGGTTAAAATGATGGGGTTATCCAGCGTGTATTTATCTGATGCTCTTTCCCTAGGGCATCAGATGCTATCCATGCATATTTGTTCAGAGGGGTTTTTAGGACTAGTGGTACCTCACCCACAGTAGGGAGATCCACTAGGACAGGCTGTCCAGGATAGTGTGCTGGGTTTGCTGAATCATCTGGTCCCTGTAGTGAAGGGATTATGCTCGGAGCTGTCAGGCAAAAGGCAGTGATTTTGGGACACCTGTTTACCCCCCATCTATCATTCACACCTTTTACAGCTTCCCATAGCCGGACATCCCAATTTCCCTCCTGTGGTTTTAGGAATCTTTTCAGAAGACCATTGGCCCTTTCCACAATCCCATTAGCTTGAGGGTAGTAAGGGGTGTGAAAAGTCCATTTAATCCCTTCCCCCTTTGCCCAATCTTGTACAACCCTGGCGGTGAAGTGAGACCCATTGTCTGATTGGATTTCTTGTGGTTTTGGGAAAGTTCCAAACCATTCCTGCAAAGCTTTGACAGTGTTTTCTCCTGTAGCTCTTTTAAAAGCATTGGCTTGGACTAATCCAGACACAATCTCTACTCCCACCAACACAAAGTGTTTACCTCCTGAACTCTTAAAGGGACCAATGTAATCTACCTGCCATGCGTCCCATAAACCTTTACCCTTTCTTAAATGTAGAGGGTCATCCTCTAAAGGGTGTCTCTCTAGCCGCTGGCGACACTGTTTGCAGGCTTATATGCATGTTTTACACATTTCTCTGGTAACAGGCCAGCCGCGAGCAAGGGCTTCTTTATAGAGATCCTTTGCACCTGTGTGATGTCTTTTTATATGCAGCCACTCTAACAAGTGCTCCCAGTCCTCTTTAATTTGATCCTTTTTCACAGTATTTAGTCTTGCTAACTCATCGACTTTATTGTTCCACTCTCCTGCTGAGTTCCCGTCTATCTGGTGAGAGGCTACCCACCCCACGGCAAAATTTCCTTGTCTTGCAATGTTCAATATTTCCTGCCACTTCTCCTTTTGCCATACTGGAATTCTGTTGACCTCCCAGTCATTTTGTTGCCAGAAAGAAAGCCACTCAGTACATCCCTTGAACACAGCATAGGAATCAGTGTAAATATAGACGGGAGAAGTGTTCTGTGCCTCCCGTTGGAAGACACTCCAAACAGCTCTCAGCTCACCGACTTGGGCACTGCCCTCTCCCTCTGTGATGATTTGTTCACCAGAGGACGTGTGGAGGGCTACAGCCTTGTATCTCCACGTTTTTCCCTCGCGCCTGGCGGATGCGTCAGTGAACCAAGAATTAGTTGACTGCTTGGGGGAAAAAGGAGGGGCTACCTTAATAGCTGAGACAGGCTTATCTTGGCTGCTACTCAAGCTTTCTTGTATTGCCAGGTTTTTTACAGCTCCTTCAGTTATTGAGAGTGTTACAATAGTGTTCAATCTGAGCATACCACTTTCTAACTGAGGCCCTCTGGGCCACCCCGTCAGGTGGGGGGGTCCTAGTAGAAACAGTTTTAATGACTTTAAAAGGGCCTCTTAAAACAATTGGTTGTTGTCGTGTAATTTTCTCCACTTCAACAAGGGCTAAACTAACCACAAACAGCCCCTTTTCCCAGATAGTGTATCTTTTCTCAGCATCTCTGAAGCCACGGGAGTGAAAACCAACAGGCCTTGTTGGGCCCTCTGGGCCCCGCTGCCAGATGTGTACTGACAGCCCTGAGGAAGCAAATCCCCATTCCACCTGGAAAGGATCAGTAGGGTGAATAGGGCCTAGGGCTTGGTGAGCTGTTGCTTCAAAAATCAGCAATTGTAAGGCTTCTTCTTGAGAAGCATCTCATTCCCATTTTACCCCTTTTCTCAGCAAGTTATAAAGGGGCCTGGCAATTATGGAAAAATCAGGGATGTGTTTTCTCCAAAACACCAATAAGCCTAGAGCATGTTGTAAATCTTTCCTAGATTCAGGCATTTTAATCTGATCTAAAGATGTTAGGGTATCAGGTGGGATGCATGTCATGCCTCCCTTCCACCAGATTCCTAAAAATTTCACTTCCTGAGAGGGTTTCTGTACCTTTTCTGAAGGAATCTGCAAATTAAGGCTTTCTAAGTGAGAGATTATTTTCTGTTGGGTATCTCCCACTTCCTCTATTTCTTCTCCTCCCACAAGGATATCATCAATGTATTGGTAAACAGCTACATTGTCAGGTTTGGATATTTTCTCTAGCTCTTTGGCTAGAGCGTGATGAGCCAGGGTTGGGGAGTGTCTGTAACCCTGGGGAAGCCTAGTGAAAGTGTACTGTTGTCCCTCCCAGGTGAAAGCAAAGTGGTCTGTGTCCTCTGGTCGTAAAGGTATCATGCAAAACATGTCTTTGACATCTATGGTTGCCATGATGGAGTGTGCCTTTTCTTGAATCAGTGTTATCAGTTCAGCTAGATTTGGAACTGCAGCTGTAAGAGGATCTGTGTTAGCATTCAGTCTGCGGAAATCTATTGTTAGCCTCCTGTATTGGGTCTGACTGGGGTAAAGCTCACCGGCCTTACACTGCTGTACTTTGCTTTGGTAGCTGGTGTTGATAACAGAGCAGTGTTTTGGCTACTGCCAAGCAGTGCTGTCCCTGTGACATTCCTTCCCCCACTGAAGGGGAGGGGGGGGGCAAGATCCTGGGAGGGGACACCAGCAGGCCAGCTGACCCCAGTCAGCCAAAGGGATATTCCATACCATATGACATCAGCTCAGATATATAAGGGAAGGAAGAGAGGAGGAGGAGGAGGCACTCAGGGCTGGTCCATGTTTGCCTCCTCGAACAACCACCATGCGTGCTGGAGCCCTGCTTCCCAGAAAGTGTCCGGACATCGCTGCTGATGGGAAGTAGAGATTGATTGTTTTCCCTTCTTGCTCTTGCGCGCGCAACTTTCAACTTGCTTGCTCTATTTTTTTTCCCCACTGTAATAAAACTGCCTTTACTCACCCTGATAGTCTATTTCAATATTATCCTCTCCCCTCTCCCAGCGGGAGGGGGAGTGATAGAGTGACTGAGTGGGCACCTGGCCCCTGGCCGGGGTCAACCCACAACATCTCCACTTGCCATTAGGCTTTTTCACTGGCCACACCAGGGAATTGAAAGGAGAATGTGTGTTAATTATTACTCCTTGTTCTCAGAGCTCCTGTATAACTGGTTTAATACCTTCTTTGGCACCCAGGGGAAGAGGACATTGTTTTACATTGGTTACTTTGCTAAATGGTAGGGAGGGTGCTGCTTGAAGCAGACTGATGTTAAAGTGGGGTGCGCCAAAAGACCACAGAAAGCCTTCTGAGTCTTCCCACTGCCTCCCAGCAAGGGCATTCATTCCCAATAAGTTGGTTGGAATATCTCTGATCACCATATAGATGGAAAGTTGGTTTTGTTTCCCTGGTAATGTGAGTTTGACTAAAGCCATGTTCATGGATTCTGTTGTTCCTAGAGCATTTAAAACACAGTATTGGTTCTTTGTCGGAACAACTCCACACCTCCGGGCATCCCTTTTTGTTAGTGCAGAAATTTGTGCCCCGGTGTCAATCAAAAAGGTTACAGGTGCCCTTTTAGGGCCTGTAATGGCTGTGATCATGATGTCTCCTGTTTGATGGTTTCTAGTGATCATTCTCAGATATATCCATGCTCCATTCCTTCGTCCACTGTTAAGAAATGGAGAGATTGGTTTCCCTGGTTCTGTTGGGAAAAGGGTTTTGGCTTGTTGCCTATATTCCGTGGGAGAGGCTTTGGCTCATTGCCCGGGCTCTGAGGGGGAAATTTTGGCTTGTAGCCTGGGCTTTGTGGGTGAGGTGGTGCACTAGGTAAAGTGTGTTTACTGTGGTGCCCGTTAGACACTACTTTTGTTAATTTATTCAGAGGCAAACCATTCATGATATCTCTAGGGATTCCCTTTTTGATGCCTAGTGACCACCAATGTTGACGGTTATTGAGCTGTTTCTCATTGTCCTGATCTTCACTGTGAGGAGCCCCAATGTACCTGACACCCTTTGTTTTCTCTGACTTTTCTTCTGAGGTTTTTATGGGTCCATATTTTCAATTGCAGTTAATCAGGTCTTCTGCTACCTCACTCCATGTGTAAATTCTGCAATCACCAGTGGGTGAATTCGAGTGTGAACCCGAAGGCTGAAAGGGTGAGGTGTATGGGGCATTCCCGGAATCAGTAGATCCAGTTTGATCTGTTGAGTTTTCAAGAAATCTTTCCAGCCTCTCTACGGGGCTCACAGCGGCTATAGTTTTCTGTAAGACAATCGCTGTGGGTTTGAGTGATTCAGGGAGACCCCGAATTAAAGGGGTCATAATTTCAGGTTTTACAGGCAGTTGCATAGGGGATTCATATCCAGGAATCAACTTCTTTTCATGTATCATTTGCAGACAAGCGGATTTATGAACGCTTTCCAGAAGTTGATCAGGGGTACTAACAATGGCTAAAGGGTCTCCCCTTTCTAGAGGGTTGAGTCCCCCAGCCTGGAAAGTTGCATGCTGAGTTGGGGACGAGGTGTTATGTTTGTCTCCTGTTGTTAAGAAGACTCCATGTCCCCAGAATCCACTGGCCTCCTGTTCAGTTAAATGAATTTGGTCTCCTCCAGTGAGTGACACTCAGAAGACATATTCTGTTTTAATTAAAGGTGTCATAGGGGGACAGCAGTTTTCCCCACAATTTTTTACTTGCTTTAATTCTTTGTGGGGGTAAAGTGATTCCTTTTCCTTTGTGTCTTGTGGTGAGTTGGTGTTCCTTGAATTTTTAAGACATTTTTCTCTCAAGAGATCTTGTAACAAGAGAGTGTAACTCCTTTCTTCCTCTAATTGTTTCTGCAAAATTTCCACTAGGTTTTGCAGAGTCTATTATTGCTTCTTGTTCACTGCACCGCTGAAAGCGGTGATCTATAGCCGATGTAAGGCATGCTCCTAGTACAGAGCAAATTACAGCTTTATCTTGGCCAAGTTTGAATTTTGACCCATGCTGTAAAGAGTAAATTCTATCAATCACATTTTCTAAATTGAACCAGTTGTTTTGTGCCCACTCTTCCCCTCCTGGAGAGGGTCTGGCATTGTGTTTTGCTAACAAGGCATAAAATGCAGCTGTGTCTTTTGTTTTAGCGTTTGAGGTCATGTTTTCAAAGGGATAATGAGAACCGCTTTAGGGAGGTAAAAACTTAGTTGCATACACAATCCAGAGAACTGGGCTGTGTCTCCCTTCTCTTCCCTAAAGTGGCGAAGGGACTAAATCTACTTGGAGGCCCTGTTTAGTTACTATCCGTTGTCTCTCCTAACACCAAGTAGACTGACTCCTTACACACCCACCTTTTAAAAAAGAAACACAACGCTCCCCCTTTTGCACTAAGAGATTCTTTTGTGAAATTCTGAAGACAGAACCCTCAACAGAGTATAGGGGTGCTTTTCACCTAGGCATGTGCAGTTTGCGGGAAATTCGAGATGGCCCCCTTGCTTTCTAGACACCGCTCACCCTTTCGGAGTGTCGGGCTAGGTGCGGCTTGAGCAAAACATCCTTCCCCTGTTACAGACTACACAAAACCTTGCAGCCCCTTCTGCCTCAGAATCCTGTCCGTGACACCAATTGATGTCACGATCCGCTCGTAGGAGCGGAAGTCGTGATGGTTCGTTACTTTGAATCTCAGAGTGCAAAAGAAAACAGGGACAAGTATTTTTGCTTTAATCAAAATCAAAAGCACCTTTATTGAGTGCCAACAACACGATTATGCGATAGGAGAGAGAGAGATGTAGGGTTGAGAGAGAGAGAGGAAAAGAAAGGGGTTAATAGCTACCACGGCACGACGAAGTCCTCTTGGCCGGCTTTGATGGATTCCGTCTCGTCCGTAGGGAGATCTCGTAGGGGTACTTTTTGGGAATCTCTTTATAGTCTTTTTGAAAGCGAGGGGCAGGTAACCAAAAGATGAGGCAATCCTTCCAGAGGCGAGGGGCATATGGCCAGCAGCTGGGGGAGTAGGGCCCATTGTTTCAGGTGTACAAAACATATAGTCCTTGTGCAGTCCTTTCCGCCCCGTTAGCTGAGCGGCACGGTTCCACAGGCATGTGTCAGCACACCCCTGCAGCACAGCTCTGCAGCACACCTGGGCACCTGGCAGGCACCCCACCAGGATCTGGCCGGACTTCATTGTGCAAAAGTCCTTTTCCCCTCTTAGGGTCTCTGGGTTTTCAGCCTCTGCTTCTGTAGATGGTCGTGAGGCAGATAAGGGATTTCCATCCAGACTCTTACACCATGGGAAGTCAGGTCCAAACGAGCTGGGTCTTTCTTCTGTTTTCTGGATTTTCCCATTCAAAGGCAAAGAGCTTCCTGCTTTCTTTGTCAAGGGGGATGCAGAAAAAGGCATCTTTTAAATCAATTACAGTAAACCACTTGTATATCTCCTTCACGGATGCCAACAATGTATAAGGATTAGCAACAACGGGGTATATGTCCTTGGTTATTTCATTTATTGCCCTTAGGTCCTGTACTAGCCTGTAATCCCCATTGGGTTTCTTCACCGGAAATATTGGTGTGTTATATTCTGATTCACATTCCTCTAAAATCTGATATCTTAGGAATTTATCAATAGTCTTTGCTATTCTCTGCCGTGCCTCTGGTTTTATAGGGTATTGTTTGATTTGCACAGTTTTTGCTCCCTCTTTTAGCTCTACATGGACTGGTTGTGCTAACTTAGATTTTCCAGGTATCTCTGTTTCCCATACTGAGGGTATTACTGCATCTCCCACTTCCTTAGGAATTCCTGCAACTGGTTTCTCTTTTATCATTAGAATTTTTCCCGTGTTTGACTCTGGTTTTTTCATCAACAATTCCCCATTCTCAAAAGTTATTACTGCATCAAGCTTTGCCAGTAAATCCCTGCCCAAGAAGGGGATGGGACATTCTATGACATACAAAAATTCATGAGTTAACACTTTGTTCCCAAAACACAAATCTAGGGGTTGCAGGAATGGCTGATTTTCCTCCTTCCCTGTGGCCCCAACTATTGTGGTGGATCTGTTCCCGATCTGCCCCTCTAGATTATTTAAAACTGAATGAGTCGCTCCAGTATCTATTAAAAATTTCACAGCCTTTTCCCCAAGTTGTATGGTCACTAAAGGCTCCTGCAATATAGTTGGCCCTGTTCCAGAATATAATAGCATCACCTTGGCAACCTCTTCCTGCTGGAACTCATTACCTCGGCCAAACCGGTCTGGGCAGTAGTCTGGACGGGAGCATGGGCGGCTTGGACATTCACGTTTCCAATGCCCAGGGAGATGGCAATAAGCACATTCATTAAAAGCCAATGGTTTCCCATGGCCCCCTTCCAAACCCGCCTCTCCCCGCTCCTCTGCCTCAGCCCCCCGCGGCACCTCCCCTTGAATTCCCTTGTAACACTGCCAAGAGCTGTCCCTGCTTTTTATTAATTTCCTTGTCCCTGTTATTGTAAACTTTCCAAGCTACCTCAAGTAATTTGTCCGAATTTCTTAACTCTTCCCCTTCCTGTTTCTGTAGCTTCTTTCTAATATCATCCTGTGATTGACCAAAAAAGATGAAAGCAAGTTGAATTTTGGCTTTTTCTGTGTCTACCTGTAGGTCCGTGTATTTCCTGGCCGCCTCTTTGAGTCTCTCTAAAAATGCAGTGGGAGATTCCTCCTTCTCCTGCCTTATTTCATATAACTTAGCCCAATTCATAGTCTTAGATATAGCATTTTGAACTCCTATTTGAACCCGCTCTTGGTATCTCCTTAGCTTCCTCATGTCAAGGGGGTTGTTATGGTCCCACAATGGATCCTCAGAGGGAAAATTATTATCTAGAGTCCCTATCACCAGTCCCTGACAGATATCTTCCCTTGCCCGGTCCTTCGCTGCCCTAAACACCATCTCCTTCTCACTAGAGTCCATTAGGGTGTCTAATATTACTTGGATATCATCCCAGTCTGGGTTCTGAGTTTTCATAATAATTTTCACCACTCTAGCTACTTTATCAGGATTTTCTCTATAAGTCCCGACTGAGTGCTTCCATATTACTAGGTGTCAGAGACTGAAAATAGTTCATGCCTCAAACATTGATATAAAGTTTTGATCAGAGAAGCCTCCCTGAAGATACCTGACTGGGACCTTGAACTGAGTCAAATTGCTGAGATTAGATACAGGGAAAAGCCTATTGTTCAGGCATCTCAGTCTGAGGGAAAGGAATGCGTCCACAGAGGCTGAAGCCACCAGCTGTACTGAGAATCATTTCTGGCTGAGTTTGGGGTGGGGGCAAAGCACAGCTCACAGAAGCCAAGTTTGCACAGTCTTAGCCCCCAGCTGAAGGGGGGAGGAGGATGGCGTAACCTCTGGTCAGAGGCAATACACACGCATCCTCCAGTACACAAACTGGCCCAGCTGTGAAACCTCCAACCCCACAAGCCACATCCATGGGACTCTCACGTGAGAGGAAGCTGAGGGGGAGTCACAATCTATCACAGACCCCCTAAAGTGCTCCCCAGATGCCTTGCACCACACGACTGCACGTGATGCAAGCAGAGTCTGCTGCTAGAGGCTGCCCCCTCCCCTGGGGGGACATGCCTGGACATTTCCACCTGGCCTGAGTGTATATTAACCCATGGCATTCTGTGCTTTTGGGGGGACTTCTACCACCGAGACCAGCTGAAGAGGACATCAGGACACCAGTGGGACCCACGGAGTGGTGATACTTCTTTGTCCCTGTCTCTCTCTGTCCCCCCATCTTTCTCCCTACTCCCCCCTTTCTCTCTTTTCCTCTCCCTCTCTCTCTCTCATATTTACTATCAAATAAAACTCATACTATTGATCGGCATATGGTCTCGTTTGTACCTTAATTCAGGCAGAGGTATTTCTAAAGAACTTTAATAATTAGATCATAACACTAGGTCACCGGGAGAGAACGGTATTTTTACAAAAACTGGCCCTTCCATCCCCACCCCTTGTCTTAAAGGAGCAATTACGGTTTTCTTCTGTTTGTCTGCCTTTGACAGACCCCTCCCCATCCTGGGCCAACTTGGGGCTAATCTGGAGCATGTCCGATGGGCTATTGGTCCATCCTCATCACTTTCACTGCTATCAATTCCTTCTGCACCCCCTCCCCCATACCCCTGTTCTGTAACTAAACTTTGGTTAGTTCTGGGTAATGGCAATACCGTGGTGTCCTGGTCAGGAGTGTGGGGAAGGGGAGAACTTTCTTGGGACCCCGAGGGAGGCGTAGGTGGGAAAGCATCTCAGGGATCGGTGGGAGAGGTGGGTATAGTGATGGGTATTGACAGGCAGGTGGAGATGGGGAAGGGGGGTATCTGTGAGCAGGAGGGGTAAGTGGGTCAGTAACAAAGGAAGGAGTAGCTGGGTTAGGTGAAATGGTGTCTTGGGTTAGGCCGGAGGGGTCAAAATCTAGGAAGTGACCGATGCTGCAGGAAGGAATATAACTTCCTTCCTGGGAGAGAGAGCCAATAATCAGGTAGTTTTAAGGATTGATATGTAGGTGAACCAATTAAAAAGTTGATCCGCCTTCGGGGAAAAAAACACATATAAGCAGATACTCTCTGAAGCTCTTCCTTTTTGGACTTGCTGCTGTGTAGAGAGGAGCATATCCTGCTTCTCTCCCTGGTAAGGCCCCAGCACCCCCACCCCACTCCTTCCAAGGAGGGAGGGGTGGGGGGGGCTGAAGGGAGGTTTGGAGCAGCCGTGCCACGGCAGCCGGGAATGGGGGAGGAACCCGGCTGGGGTTTTCAGCAGATCCAGCTCAGCCGGTGTGTCAGCTACACGAGACAGGGCCAGGCCCCTGCCCCGGGCCAGGCAAGGACCGGGCCGGACTCTATCCAGCTCAGGCCGGGCCCTGCCCTGTCACCCCACGCCCAGATGGCCCCACCAGGCTGAGCCAGCTCCGCAGAGCCAGGCACAGAGACTCTGAGAGCTTCTGGCATCCAGCTGGGACCTTTTCAAACAGCCCGGCAGGGCGTACGTGATCGTCAAACTGCTAGCGAGAGAGAGAGATTAACTCTGTCCATGCATGGACTAAACTCACAGACACCCATCCTTCCTCGCAGAGAGAGGAACAAGTGAGGACATCGACATAAACACAACACAGAGACTTTACAGTCAGTGAAAAAAGCAGAACTGATATCTACAGGGAGGTGCATGAGAAGTGCTTCAAGAGTAAAGCTGAAAACTCTTTTGGAGAACCATGGTTGGGGACTGAGCTAATAAATTCTCTGTAATATATGAAGATATAGTCCAAAAGGGGGATGTGAGGTTCTTATTGCCACTAATGAACTGAAATACCTGGGTAAAGACAAGTAGGTGTTGAAAAAGTACAGCCTGATGAGAAACTTGAACCAAGAGAGAGGAGAAGCTGTGACCTAGAGCCCTGGTCCCAGGGGGAATGCTAGAAAACTTGAGTTGTCAGGAGAACCTGTGTTGCTCAGCACAGAAGAAGGGATTTTCTTTGTTGCTGTAATTGAACTGTGCATTCTTAAAACAGGTACCCTGTAGACTGTTCATAACCCACCATAGTGGCTGTGGGAAGGCTACTGGGGTGGGAGGGATCCACCATTAAGCTGGTCTTTCTTCCGGGCGGTGGCTAATGGTGAGGCAGAAGACCCATAAAAAACTGTATTTTTCTTACAGAAAATCCATGGTGTAAGCAAAAGAAACTTCTCTCCCTAAATGAACTAGAACAAGAGCTATTTCTGAGGTAGTAAACTGACTGAAGGTCGAAGTGTTGTCTTTTGTATGTTGTCAGAGAGAATGAAATAGAGAGGTGGGGGAAGGAGGAGTGGTCTGAAGAGTTTGTTCTAGTTTTTCTTTTTTTATTTTTTCTTTTTCCCTTTGTCTTAGATATATTAATAAAACTTCTTTGTACTTTATAAAGTTTGAGCCTGCTTTGCCTACTCCTAATCCTCATCTCACAACAAACAATCAAGTAAATTTGAGTAAGTGTGCTGGCATTTAGCCACAAACGTAAATAGGCGAACTGAAACCACTACAAATGGGAACAGATGAAGTAAAGCTAGATCTCTTTGATGTTGCAGGAGCTATCAACAAGTCACCCTCCATTTCATCTTTCCGCGTTAAACTTTCATTCACTGCCAGGTTTTCTATACAATGTTTCCCTTGAATACATGCTACACATTTATCATTGTTAGGTACTGTAGTAACAGTTAAGCTTCCCTCCGCCAGCCACTCCGGTTCTTCCCGTAAGTAGAAAAACAAATCAACATAAGGCATTTCATCCAATTTTCTCTCTTGCTTACAAAACAACAGTAAGTGAGAAATCAAGTCAGATTGCAACGACCCATTTTCCTGCCATCTTTTCCCGCCACGCAAAGCATGTTTCGGCCACTGAATGTTACAATAATCAATAAGCTTATCCTTACGTAATGCTGGACCAAAATTACCTTGTTTCCAATGTGCCAACAAACACCCCAAAGGAGAAGCACGTATTATGGGAGCATTGCCGCCCAAAATCCCTTTTAGCTTCTCCATATTACTACAGAATCACCACTGGCGACCCTGCAATGCTTTCGCAATTGACTTACGGATGGCGCCTAGGCATTTACCAGGAATTCCTTAGCCCAACCAAGCGTAGCTTTCGCCGCCTCTTACAGGCAGGCATCCAGACCAGAATTAAAGCACCTTACCTCTCCAGGGGACATTGTGAACGGCGGAGGGCCGCGGCGCTGATGGGCTCCCTGAGAATCTCTCGGTGCCAGCTGGAGCGTGATCAGGTCGCGGGGTCCTCAGCAGCACTCACAGGGTCCCATCTGGGCTTGCCAAAATGTTAGTGTAAGAAAACACATAATCACGGAATGATTATATGGGTGCTTTAATAAAAGGGCCCTGGGAGCAGGGGTCTTCGGACCCAGATCAAGCTCCGCCATGGGTTTGAAAATGAACACATTTTATACTATATCCAGATTATGATCATCAGTTAATCATTAATTCAACACCACTCTATCGGATACATTGTTTTCATTCAAGCATAAGTTTCAGCCCCCCTTTCTTACTACCCCCTTACATTTCCCAGGATTGTTGCAAATGAATTATTATTCTTACTCATATTTCCTACGCAATCATTTCATTAATCTTGTCGTAAGTAATCGTCACGGAAAAGCACACAGGTGCGGTTCTCGTTCTCGTGACTACCCTTCTAACAAAACAACACCTAAGGCCTACAAGGCTTATCGATCCCACAACCTAAAACTACCACCAACCCCAAAATCATTTTGACCCCTATGCTATCAATAACATATTTTTCTGACTGCTTGGCACTCACTTGACTGGGAAAAGAAACCATTTTGGGTCAGCTTAACAGGGAATTAATGGGGTAGATGAGCAAACAGATGCCATTTCCCATTATCTCCTCCACTCCATGTTTTTTTTCTACAAAGTGTATGCATAAGCAAGCTTGGTAAAAGCTGTATGTTCTTTCCCGCCTCTTCCCATATTGATTTGGTTCATCGTTTTATCAAGATAAAAGTGCTAAGCTTATACCAATTGATACAAAACACCTTCTCAGCTTCTGTAAAGTGTGAGGCAATCTCTGAATGAACAGCCTGTAGTGTTGGAGAATGGCTCCACGAACAGGGCCATGGGCCGTTGGAGGGCCTATGCGAGCAAAGCCTAGTTTAACTGAGACAAGTAGTAGGGCAGGCATAGGCCTTGCTAATGTGACAGGGAACTCAAGGGCAGAGTGTCCTTGAGCTCTGCGAAAAGTCCCTAGGAAGAACTTGTGGCTGAGAAAAACGAGGAGAAGGATGTAAACAGAAGAAACTGTAAATTGTAACTTTTGAGACTAACCAATAAAGTAGTGACAAGTAGGCATAATTAATCAAGATACTATATAAGCTGTAGCTGTGTACTAATAAACTGAGCTTGACTTATCACTCACATTGAGTCGGCATCTTGCTCCTCTCGCCCCCCGACACTGCAGTGAACAGTTTACCTGAGGAATTTTACCCATGTCTGTTAGTGAAAAATCTGAGAGTTGCTTTTTATTTCTTCAGAGTAAGTTATTTGTCAGCATTAAATTAATCTTTTAGGACACTTTTAATGTGTAGCAACTGGATGTAGTAAGTTGCTTTTCCTTTGATATCTTTTGTTTAATCACTGTTTCTTTATTGTGACTAGTCCTCTAAGTCAACAACTGCTGAAAAGAGAAGACAAGCAGACACTTCTGTATCTAAAATTGCTATTGCTGTTTTTAATACTGAAAGATACAGCTTTGAAACAGGCTTTATTTGGGTGTCATTCTCAATAAAATCTCACTGACACATGCATTGGAAAAAGAACAGAGACATGGGTGAAAATGGCATGGTGATCATTTAGAAGTGAAGTGTGAATTTCTTTACTGTGGTGTTTTTATGTCTATCTATCTATGTCTGTCTGTCTGTCTGTCTTTACTCTGCTGTATATCAGAAGCAGGGACTTGCAAATGAAGTTTGTGCCTGAAGTGATTCTGAAGGCTCTTACTGTGCTGTCACTGGCTGTGGATGGATCTTAGTTATATGCTCAATGGCATATTTTCTCCTATCCTTACTGCACTCTATTTATCTGTCTCTCTTATCACATTCTCCTCTGTCTTCATAAAATGTATACCTCAGAGAATTGCGGTTGACCCTGTCTGTCAAAGAATTCTCTAATGTATAGGCAGAAAGCAGTAAGGAGATCAACCAGATGTAGTGGTGAATGTGCTTGCTATTGAAAACTGTGTCTCCTTTAGTATATTCAATTCAAACCTGTAGTAGAGGGAATGGGAAACAAATGTAATTATTTTGCTTAATTGCTCCTTGCAATGTTGCAGATGTACAGTAGAATTCTTAGCTTTCCTTCTCCCCCTCCCCCCTCCAAAGGAAACTATCCATCCTTTTGGAGAGAATAAAAAATAGGAAGTGCTACTTAAGTACTCTTTTACAAATCAGGAATGCTGAAAAATTTATTTTCTAAAGCAAGAGAATATTACACAATCTTGTGGAATAACTGCAAAGGATAATCACATTTAAATATATGTGCAATGCATTTGTAATTTATATTTATGTGCATTTACGTAAATATGTTTATAAAAATGTCTATGCAGGATTTTTGGCTAGTCCCAAAAGAAATAACAGAAGTCACTATCTCTCTACAGCAACTGTAAAGGACTGTGCTGCTGAAGTGCAAGAATATGACAGTGATGGACAGTATGCAGCTTTGGAAAAATGCTTTCAAGCTCTTACATGGCAACCATATCAAACTTCTCAATGGAACAATTTATTTGACTCTAATTATGAAAAACTGTAAGCACTGATATTTGCACTTGAAAAAAATAGATTTCTTCTGGTTTTTTTTTTCCTTATTTTATCTGTTGTTGTAGTTTTTAAGGAATAAATGATACATTTGGCATCCCTTGTTCTTACTGGAAATAAGAACAGAGAAGGAAATATAATAGGTATGATGAAATATGAACTTGCAGGTGTATCAGATAAGCTGAACTTGAAACACTGGTTGAAATTAATGCCAGGTTTTCTGATTTCCTTTTAGGGGTTTAGGGGCAAAAGAAAAGTGAGTTAAGATACCTGGTAACTTTTGTTTATTTTGTCAAATACATTGGGGCAAATAATTACTAAGCATATGTCAGCTTTCCCTCTAGTGGCCTAAAACATTAAAGGAAAACATTAGAAGTTACCAGTATTACTTCTGGGCTCATACAACTTAAGTCTCAATAATTATAGACATGTGTATGACATGCAACTCTTTAGTCCAAGATTTAGAGTTTTCCTGTGTTAATTAAGCTGTAAATAATTTTTTTTGACCACATGATCTGGAAAAGATCATTCCAAGTTCACTTTACATCCCTGATTTTCTCCATTTTAATATTTAGTGTATGAACCCTTTTAATGAATTAACCCTTTTCTACAGCATCTGGTTACTTCTTTAAGATTGGTGGAAAAAAATTGTCACTGTCTTCACAGGACTTACATAGCACAGTAAATTTTAATGTTCCTCTAGCCCAACCTGCCAAAACCTCTCATGGGAGTTGAGTGCATATCAGTGTCATCAGTGGACACTGATGTTCCCTGTTTGCACACAAATTGCCTTCAAATTGCTGCACCCGCTTGAGGGGATTTTCTCAGGTTAATTATTATTTTCCATTTTATTCATACAGTACTTGAACGTCTTAGTTATTTCATTTTCACAACAAAAATGCTGTTAGCTGAGGTAGATTCATTAGAAAAGGTTACTCTACCATTAATTCTGCCCTTCATTGTATCTGCTTGGCACATTCTTGGCCCTTGTCTGATATTGGTGGTGCTCTGTCCCAAAGATGTCTGAAGACTTAAATTCTGAATAGAAAGAGGCATTTGAAGCATATTTCTAGTAGGGATATTTGTGTGACAGGGATATCTGTTGCTACCTAAAAGTTATTCCAAATTTTACTGTACTGCTTGGTAAGACCCACCGTTCTTTGTGCACTAAGAAAAAATATATTTCTGCTCTTCTTTACTGTAAATAAATGACATACTCAGAAAATTATAATACAAAATTGCTCTTTGGGAGCCATTGTTCCAAACACTGCAACTTGGAGATGTGGAAATTTGTAATTTTGCTTCTGAAGCTGCTTGCCTGTGTGTAGGCAACTAGTCTGAAATTGCATTTAGAATATCGGCTAATGAACTTGCTGCACACCTAGATATGAAAAATTACTCTTTTCCCTACTATGAAATATACTAATTTCCTAAGCAAATAAAAAAAATTACCCATTGTAGGAAGAAACTGAATAAGTTTTACTTCTTTAATAATGATGGTTTGAGGAGATGGTAGAAACTTCATTATAATTTTAAATATGAAGTAACACATGACTTAGTAGTTTTGAAGTAGTTATGAAGCAATTTTCTCTTTATTCCCTATCCCAGGTAATCAATAGTTGTTTGAAAGGGGACTTCTGTTCATAATTTATAAAAAGATATTAAAGTCTGTATATTTCCTATGAAGTCTGTAAATTTTGATTTTTCCAACTAATAATGGAAGAGTAGTGAAAATCCATCTACATTAATTGTGTTAATGAGAGGTTCTCAGTAGCATCCTACAAGATCGTCATTATCAAACTTTGATTAACAAGAAAAGTCAATGTCTATATAAGAGAACCTTGCCATGGTGTTCTGTTATTTCAGAATCAGCCATCACTTAAATCAGAGGGCTGGAAACACTGTAGGGATGGGGAGTTCAGTGTCTCTAATAGAAAGATCTTTTGACACCTTTCCTTGTGTACTGTTGTTATGATCTAATTATTAAAGTTCTTTAGAAATACCTCTGCCTGAATTAAGGTACAAACGAGACCATATGCCGATCAATAGTATGAGTTTTATTTGATAGTAAATATGAGAGAGAGAGAGGGAGAGGAAAAGAGAGAAAGGGGGGAGTAGGGAGAAAGATGGGGGGACAGAGAGAGACAGGGACAAAGAAGTATCACCACTCCGTGGGTCCCACTGGTGTCCTGATGTCCTCTTCAGCTGGTCTCGGTGGTAGAAGTCCCCCAAAAGCACAGAATGCCATGGGTTAATATACACTCAGGCCGGGTGGAAATGTCCAGGCATGTCCCCCCAGGGGAGGAGGCAGCCTCTAGCAGCAGACTCTGCTTGCATCACGTGCACTCCTGTGGTTCAAGGCGTCTGGGGAGCACTTTGGGGGGTCTGTGATAGATTGTGACTCCCCCTCAGCTGCCTCTCATGTGAGAGTCCCGTGGATGTGGCTTGTGGGGTTGGGGGTTCCACAGCTGGGCCAGTTTGTGTACTGGAGGATGAGTGTGTATTGCCTCTGACTAGAGGTTACGCCATCCTCCTCCCCCCTTCAGCTGGGGGCTAAGACTGTGCAAACTTGGCTTCTGTGAGCTGTGCTTTGCCCCCACCCCAAACTCAGCCAGAAATGATTCTCAGTACAGCTGGTGGCTTCAGCCTCTGTGGACGCATTCCTTTCCCTCAGACTGAGATGCCTGAACAATAGGCTTTTCCCTGTATCTAATCTCAGCAATTTGACTCAGTTCAAGGTCCCAGTCAGGTATCTTCAGGGAGGCTTCTCTGATCAAAACTTTATATCAATGTTTGAGGCATGAACTATTTTCAGTCTCTGACAACTGTGAATCATAGAGACAGAATACTCTTGCTCTTTGGATGAAAAATTGCCCTTTGAAGAAATAAAATAGAGTTGCTTTAGCTGGAGTAGGAAAGACAACTTATAGTCAGGCCAGAGGGCTGGTACTGATAGCTTTTCTTTTAACTTAAGTAAAGCCTTGTTGGAATCCCAGTAGCTTCTGCAGAAGCCCTTGGTATGGGAATTTGTGAACAAACTGGGGAGTCTTGCTGGCTCTTTAGCTTGTTGTCTGCAGCACTAGCTGCAGACTGCTGTTTATAGCAGTGATATAATGAATGAGTGAATACACTAAAAGGTTGGTTTGTGCTCTTAGGTGCACAGAGTTTCTTTATACCAGATGTGTAAGTGAGGATTATGTAAGCCTCTCAACCTCTGGTTTCCAAATGTTTCATTTTCAGACTAGAATGAGAGGACATTTTATATGCATTTTCATTTTTACACCTTTGACAGGCTAAGCAGAAAATACTGGTAGAACTGGTGATTGTAACCATGTATTTTTAGTCCAGTTTTGTCACTAAAAATCAGATGGATTTTTGGACCACATTAAAAAAATAGGAACTCTAGATGTCGCTCAAGTATGTCAGTACTTAAAGTTGCTATTCCTTCTCCTTGTTTTTGTAGACCTGCTGTAGGATATCACATTGTCACAGATAAAGGATTTAATTTTTCAACAGCAGATGATGCTTTTGTGTGCCAAAAGAAGAATAATTTCCAAAACACAGTTCATATTAGAATCACTGGACATCCAAAATATGTCAAAACTCAGCAGGGTAGGAAGCCAATAGAAAAGTTTCACTTGAAAGCTTATGGAATTAAGGCAAGTGTGTTGTCTCTGAGATTATTACTTTTAATTATCCGTATAATGAGGTGACTAATTGAAGTGAACTCGTTTCTTAGTAATTTTTTGACCAAGAATATGTAACTACCTTATGTAGGTTCTGTTTTCATGTTGAATATCTGCATTTATGCTTTGGCATGGAATTAGCCAATAATAGTCTGGATTCAGAAGGCATTTTTTCTTTTGTAAATTAATGCACTTACTTTCCTTTTTATTTTTTTCTCTTTCAAATTACATCTGCAGAAAGACTTGGGTCTTCAGACTTAGATGTCAATTTATTAATTGATCAGGAGTCAGTTCCTCTACTAATTTCCATGTTGTTCCATTAGAAATGAGTGCAATTTCACTGTTTTAGGCACAATTTGCCTATTTATGTATATTTCAATTTTTCTGTGTTTGAAAATTTAATATTCTTGTAATTTTTGAAAATTATTTTTGTTTTATAGGTGGAAGCTCCAAATCAAACAATTGCTATTGAACAGTCCCAATCAGATAGAAGCAAAAAAACTTTTCATCCCATTAAGCAAGATTTTTGAGAAAATTATTCCGTTTTGTTTCAATATGTGTGATTGGTTTGAAATATGAAGTAGTTGTTTCTTGAAAACTTACAGTAGCTCTCAGCCAGTTTTCTGATTTTTATCCAGATTTCATTGTGGATGCACACACAGAATCACAGTAGTAATATATACCTGGTCGTACTTCATTAAGGAAAGTTTTCAGCAGCTTTACAGATGTGTTAAGTATGTCTATCCAAAATATTTATATTCAGCTAGAAACACTCTTTTAGACTGCTTAGAGCTATATGGCAGATACATTTCCAATCTTAAAAAATGTCAGAATGTTCCTGTCCTACATGGGCATGAGATACATTTACAGTTCTTTTTTAAAGGAGAGTGCCTCTGTTAGAAACACACATGCAGCATCTTTCTGGAGCTCTGCCATTCTTGAGCATTTAACTCACTAGCAGAATCAATCTTTATTCTTCTGGCATAAGTTTCTTCTGTTGGAGCTGCTCTGTTCTCTATAAATAATTAAATAAGCCTTTGTCATGGAGTAATCGCTGTTAAAAACTCCCAGTGTAGAGGGAGGAGGTGGAGTCGGAAATGAGGTAGCCAGCATAAACTCTGCCTACCAAAAAAAACTCATAAAACCAAGAAAGCACCTGAAAAGACCCTCTTTGAGGCTTTCAGTTTGCTGAAGAAAGAAGTCGCTCTCCCTCTCCGCGCCAGAGCTAGGTAAGATCTCCCCAGGCCACATGGCCTGGGGCTGCCAACCAGCATGGCGTGGGGAGGGGGAGGAGAGAGAGAGAACTCAAGCTGTTTCATTCTGCTGTCCCTGGCTAAAGAACTTCGCTAGCTCCGCTCGCCTAGTTTGGGCCAAGTCGATCACTTCTCCGCGGCACAGCCCGTCAGGAAGAGAGTTTAAGGTCGGGCCCCGAGGGTTTCGGGAGCTCCCCTCCCTGCCCGGTTAGCTCCGCAGTGAACTTGGCCTGAGAGAGAGAGAGAGAGGACTCAGACTGGACTCTTCTCATGGAGCTCGGACGTGAATCCCGCCGGGCGGCCCCGTGTAGCTCGGCACAGAAAAGAGACTTAGACCAGCTCTCTGCAGCACAGGTGCAGTCTCGCCAGGCTCCCACAACTAAAATGCAGCTTGGATGGGGAGGCAGCACAAACAGACTCTTTTTCTCCAGTTCAGGCACAGACTTATAACATTCAAACCACGCGGGCAAAAGCCACGTGACTATTGCCCAGCCAAAAAAGACAAAATAACTGTTTCTTTCTAACATCAGAATGAGACTTTGGAGGTATTCATTTTTTCTTCCTACACAGAAGGAGAACAGAAATGAAAGCACCTCCGAAAGGTACAACATAAAGACTTTGAGTTAATGAATATAACTAAGCTTATTTTCAAAGAAAGAAGAGATGAGGAGTGCTTTACTGCTTAAAGTTCTTTTATAAAAACATGTTGATAAAGTTAGCTGTAATACACCCTGTAATATATGAATAATAGTCTAAAAGAAGTGAGAAAAAGAGAATATAATGTTCTAAGCTATAAGCAGTAGACTGAGACTTTTGTGTATTAAAATCTTTCTTTCCTCGCCCCAGAAAAACAGTAGAAGAAAACTTGTGTTGCTGACGATAAAGTAAGAAAATGTTGTTGTCACTGTAATAGAAACATTTACTCTCAAAAGAACACCTCAATAACCATCATATGTCCATTGGTGTGGCCCTAGGAAAGCTAATGAAATGGGAAAGAGTCTAAAAAAGCAAATACCTCTCTTCAAAGAGAGAATCGCTTACTAAAATGCTAATAACCATAGAAACTGTGTTTCCTATGAGAGTCAACATGATAAAACAAAAGAAAGCTTCTCTCTCTACATAAATTAAGAAAACTGTGAAGTTCCAAAGGTGGTAGATTAACTAAAAGTTAAAGTGTTACCTTTTGTATGGTCAACAAGAAAAAAAATATGAAAGGTAGGGAAAGGAAAAGAGTGTTCTGAAAAGTTGTGTTGATGCCTAATTATTATTCCTGTTTTACATCTGTTAATAAAATTCCTTTTTGTACTCCTTAAAGTATAAACCTGCTTTTGCCTACTATTAATCCTTATCTCACAACAAAATCAAATAATCTAAACTACAAAATTAATCTTCATACCTAATTTTGATTCCCAAATCTCGAAACCACAACAGCCTTATAACACAGAGAGAGAAGACAGTGTCAAGTTTGACATGACAGTGCTGGGATAAAGGCTGCACTATATTATCACCTAAACTGGACTTCGAGCTTGGAAGAAGAGCTTGATTGTCACTAAATTGCCTCTCTCATGACATTTATCTTCCTTTTGTGTACTGACAAATAGATTTTGTGTGTATGCAAATTATTTTCTGTGTGACTGTTAGGTGAACTGCAATTTTACCTATACAGACTCTTTATTTGTGTTGTTTATCACTTACTGGATGACTACCACTATGTACTTGAGACATAGGTGTCTATTGTGTACTTCCAGACATGCAAGTTAAGTGCAGATGAAAAGAAGGACAAGCAGTAAGATCTATTCATCATAATGTGGAAATTCAGGCCCAGTAATAAGCAAGCAGTTATTAATCCTGTCAAGCAGCAAATAGCCATCATATGGAACACATACAGTTTTATTGTATTCAAGACTGTACAAACAGACTAAGAAAGACCATAAGACTCTTATTACTAAGAATAGTTTCCTACTGCTGGTGCTTTATCCTGTTTATCTCCTTGATGTAGTGTAGTGGTTTCAGTTCGCCTATTCAGGTTTGTGGCTAAATGCTAGCACACTTACTTATATTTACTTGATTGCTTGTTGTGAGATGAGGATTAGGAGTAGGCAAAGCAGGCTCAAACTTTATAAAGTACAAAGAAGTTTAATTAATATACCTAAGACAAAGGAAAAAGAAAAAAACCCAAGAGAAACCAGAACAAACTCCTCAGACCACCCCTACTTCCCCCACCTCTCTATTTCGTTCTCCCTGACAACACACAAAAGACAACACTTCGACCTCCAGTCAGTTTACTACCTCAGAAACAGCTCTTGTTCTAGTTCACTTAGGGAGAGAAGTTTCTTTTGCTTACACCATGGATTTTCTGTAAGAAAAAATACAGTTTTTATGGGTCTTCTGCCTCACCATTAGCCGCCGCCTGGAGCAAAGTCTAGCTTAATGGTGGATCCCTCCCACACCAGTAGCCTTCCCACAGCCACTTGGGTGGGTTATGAACAGTCCACAGGGTACCTGTTTTAAGGATGCCCAGTTCAATTGCAGCAACAAAGAAAATCCTTTCTTCTGTGCTTAGCAGCACAGGTTCTCCTGACAACTCAGGTTCTCTAGCATTCTCCCCGGGACCAGGGCTCTGGGTCACAGCCTCTCCTCTCTCTTGGTTCTAGTTTTTCATCAGGCTGTACTTTTTCAACACTTACTTGTCTGTACTTAGGTATTTCAGTTTATTGGCTGCAATAAGAACTTCACATCCCCCTTTGGACTATATCTTCGTATATTACAGAGAATTTATTAGCTCAGTCCCCAACCATGGTTCTCTAAAAGAGTTTTCAGCTTTACTCTTGAAGTGCTTCTCATGCACCTTATTGTAAGTATCAGTTCTGCTTTCCTCACTGACTGTAAAGTCTCTGCGCTGCACTATGCAGATGTCCTCACTCGTTCCTCTCTCTGCGAGGAAGGATGGGTGTCTGTGAGTTTAGTCCAGGCATGGAGAGAGTTAATCTCTGTCTCTCTCTCTCTCCGGCAGTGTGAGGATCACGTGCTCTCTGCCGGGCTGTTTGAACAGGTCCGAGCTGGATGCCAGACGCTCTCAAGAGTTTCTCTGCTTGGCTCTGCCAAGCTGGCTCGGCCTGGTAGGGCCATCTGGGCCCGGGGTGACAGGGCAGGGCCTGGCCCGAGCTGGATGGAGTCCGGCCTGGTCCTTGCCTGGCCCGGCTCTCTCTCTCTCGTGTAGCTGACACACCGGCTGAGCTGGATCTGCTGAAAATTCCAGCCGTTTCCTCCCCCATGCCTGCCCGGCTGCAGCGGCACGGCTGCCATAAAACCTCCCTTCCCCCCCCATCCCTCCTTTGGAAGGAGGTGGGGGGGCCTTACCAGCGAGAGAAGCAGGAGATGCTCCTCTCTACACAGCAGCAGCAGGTCCAAAGAGGAAGAGCGTCAGAGAGTCTCTGCTTATATATGGTTTTTTCCTCGAAGGCGGATCAACTTTTTAATTGGTTTGCCTACCTATCAATCCTTAAAACTACCTGATTATTGGCTCTCTCTCGCAGAAAGGAAGTTGTATTCCTTCCTGCAGCACAGATCACTTCCTAGATTTTGACCCCTCTGGCCTAACCCCGGACATGTAGTCACTATTTTTAATAAATTTTTAGAAACCAGGGTTACTGCATTTTTACTGGGGTTCCTCTGTTTTATTTATTTGTCAGTTTTTCTCAGAACTGTTTTAATGAGTTTGTGGAAACCTGGTTTGAGCAGATAGATCTCCAAATGCTTACTTCCCTGATCTTGCTTCCTTTTCTATTTTAGAGTTGATCTGCCAGGGGACCAGATAACTAGAGTAACACTGGGAAGGCTGCATTTCAGTGAAACAACAGCAAATAATATGAGAAAAAAGTGGAAACCTAATCCTGATCAGAGGTATTGCTGTAGCTAAGTTGACCTGTGTGTTAGAAATAGAAAAGAGAAGGCCTACTTTAGAGCAGAGCTAATGTCTGCTATCAAATCTGTGTTTTTTCTGTAATACTTGGTATGTGCTTAAAAGCCTCTTTCTCTACAGTCTCAGAATGATATGAGAATAAAACACCCCAAACTTCATCCTCATGGTTAGAGATAGTTTCAGGAAATCATAGCCAGAATACTGGCTGACAAAATCAGGAAACCAAGAAAACCAAATAATGATCCTTTTCTTCTGAGGCAGGAAAGGTTTTCATCTTTGAGGCTTCATTACTTAAATTTGTGAAAATTATTGTATTCTTTGCTAATTTGCAGTGATTGTGGGGTTTGTAAGAGCATATTTCTTAAGAGTGAAGGAAATAATTTTTCTTTTATATTGTAAGAAATACATTTAAAAAATTGTCTTTTTAAGTATCAGTAATAACAGCTGTATTTAAAACTTTTTCTTTCTGTGAGAAGGAATTACTTCAATTATTGTCTTGATTAAATTAATTTCAAATTAGGTGCTTCATGCTGGTAGTTGGACTGTATGCTGTCTCTCAGGACCAGTTCCACTTACTGTCTGCAAATGTCTCTGAAAAGATCATTGTGAGGGTAGGTATAAATTTGTATTACTTTCAAGTAAAAGTATTTACTGTTTTGATATTCACAGGAGATTAAGGGGTCATGATTCTTGGGCATAAAAATTACCACTGAGTCAAAAAGATTGAGGAAAACTACAATTGCATGTTGTATGTTATCTTTTAATTATCAGAAATTAAAAATATTAGAAGTAGAGCTATAGAAGGATTTTAAAAGAAAGCTTGTTATGAGTTGCAATACAAAATATATTGAATTTTCCAGACTTTTTTAAAAATTTGTGGCAAAACAATTTACTTCATTTGCCAGGAATTTTGTAAATGCTTTCATGAGCTAGAGTCTTCATTTTCCAAGAAGGATGAGAAGAAAAAAAGAGTAAGGAAAGAAGGTCAAGCAGCTCTAGGACAATTAAGTCTCATACCTTCGCCTTTCCAGTGTGTTTCCAGAGTGTCTCACCTCTCAATTTGAGAAGATATATATATTTTATGTAAGATTTAGAAATTTACATTTTCCTACTATTTTTAATATTAGATTCTTTTGAAATTTCAATGAAGAGGTCTCCTTCAATGTATGTGAGTCAGTTTTTGAACAGGAATTCATGGAATGAGATTTCTCAAACCTGGCCACTATTTCAGGTAAAGGAAAAAGAAGGCAGTAAGGCAGAAAGATCAAGAGGCTCTGATCTGAAGTGGTGAAAATATCAACAGGAAAGATAGAAGGAAAAAAAAGATATTTTCTAGATGTCTAACAGGGCTTCAGTGGCAGGTTAAAGTGAGTCAGCCACTGGCTACCTTTAAGTGACAAAGCTGTGCAAATGCACTGTGAGAAAAAGCAGCTCATCTTCTGGCCCTTTATGCACTCCAACACAACAAAGCTACCAGCTGAGCAGGGCTTGTCAGGCATATCAGATCATGCTCTAATTGTGACAAACAGTGGTGAGCACACAGTGCCAGGCCTTGGAGCTGGCAAAGCCTTGGGAAAGCCTGGCTTCTTTTTATCGTGATTGTGCTTTGGCCTGAATTCAAAGTTAAAAAAAAACCCCAAAACAACAAACCAACCCAAAATGAACTATTGAAATCAAATGCCTTTTCTTGTTATACACATTCTGTTGTTGTTTTATTGGTGTTCTTTAAAAGACCCTGTTTCTTTGACATGAAATTTCCAATATGAGTTAATTTAAAACATTACAGAGGATTTTATGAATCACATGTGTTTAATCTCTGCCTTGTTTTTTCTTTTCTGATTACCAGTCTCAGCCAAAATTTAGTGGTAGATAAAGAATGGTTATGTGGTATAATGTCAAAGTTAGAATTTGGAAAGCTTTGGACATTGTCAATTTATCTTAAGGTGCTAATAAAGTAGAATTCAAGGGAAAAAAGCATGAGGCCAGTGCTGTGTGAGCAGAAACACTTAGAAGTGACTCCACTCTGTTTTCTTCTGTTAGTATGTTAAAAATCTCTTGAATACAATTTCAATATTTAAGATTTGGCTTTTCATTTCTCCCAAATTTCTAATAGAATTATCAATAGCGCATCTATGCTATACTGTGTCTTTAACCAAAAAATTTTCTTCCAGGCATCTAACCCAGGGCAGTTTGAGAATGACAGTGATGTGCTGTGGCAGCGAGGACACATTCCAGAGACAATAGCCTATCATGGCCGAGTAGTGTTGCCTTTTCCCCCAACCTGGAAAAGAAACTCGAGATCATTTTAGCAAGGAGGTAATATAAAAGGGGATCTTTATTTTGAAGGTCTTCAGGAGCAGTTATGGAAAGGTGTCCATAGAAGCCCACCCCCTCCAGGGGTGAGGACATATTTATAGCTTTTAGGAAATTAGCATAATTGATTAAAAGCACCAATAAGGAGAACAAGTGGTGATTCAATTCCCCCCCAGGTCCAGCCCCTCTTCTGGAGCCCCCCTCTCAGCATTGGCTCTACTTTGTTTATGAAAATGTACCTCAGAGTTGTTCTCGGCCTTGGTTCCCAGGAGGAACCGAGATAGGACAGGGCCTTGTACCCCCTGTGGCTTGGAGCTCTGGAATTTGTTTTGTCTTTCTGCTTAGGGAAAGGCCATGAAAAAGTACTGGAAAAGCTAGCTATTAATACAGTAGGCTACAGAGCTACAAATATATGTGCAAAGAGTACAGAGAACATATAAAAGAAAAAAGGCAGAAACCAAATGGCATCAGTAGGAATTAACACAGATGCACCAGACGAAGCCCTGGTTGTCTGTGGAAACACGAAACTTATGGGCAGAGTCATGCACCCGTCTGACAGCTGAGCAAAACAGAACATCCGGGAGGTGAGGGCCATGCAGTGTTTAGGGCATTTATGTTTGCACCGCAGCACATGTGTGGATCATTGTTCTGACACGTGAGGCAGCTCCTGTATCCCAGCTGTGCTGAAGTGCTGGCCTAAAGAAACCAGATGCACCACTGTGCTCTGCAGAACCATCACCTGTAGATTTTGGAGAAGGCTCTCTGTAGAAACTGGGAGCTGTCAAACAGAAGAGTAACTGGCAATGCAAATACAAATAGCACTCTGGTAGTGGGGAATGGGAAGATTGTCTATATTTTTCACTGTCATGTTTAGCCAAATGACTTTGTCAGGCTAGTTGCTCTCTCAGTGGTGTCCTAGATGCTATGCTTAGTGTTTCAGCATGTAAATCTTGGTATTTTTCCAACTAGGTCAATACAAATGAGCAGTTGAGAAGAATAACACAAATGAGACTGGTGAAATATGACTACAAGCCTGAATTTGCATCTGTTATGGGAATTAAAGATACCCATGAAACAGGTATAAAGTCAGCTCTGTTCCTATTTTTCATTAACATCTACTGATATTTATTGGGTCATAGTGCCTTTTAACACCCCGCTATTTCATCCTCATTTTTTAGGATACTGCAATTGCATACTTTGCTGTGTATCTCTTGTGGTATAAAAATGCCAAAATTAGGTATAGCTTGTAATTTTACAACTTCTGCTCCAATTTTTAAGGATGGGAAGTTTATTTTCCAGAAGTTTAATGAGAACGATGTATGTGATTACAAACAATTTTGTTCTTACTGCAGAGAAATGAGAATTCTAAAGGTTTCTGGGTTTTTTCTGTAGAATGAAGACAAAGCCCTGAAATCCTGGATTTTCCTACCACAGAGAAATCTTATATAATTTTTTGCTCTGCCTGTAGTTTTTAGAATGGTCAGTGGGTATGCCAATGTGTTTCCTGACATTAGTTTTTGTTACCTCATGAACAGGAATAATAGCCCAGGAAGTGAAGAGGCTTTTACCTGAAGCTGTTAGAGAAGTTGGAGATGTTGCTTGTAATGATGGAGAAAAAATAGAAAACTTCCTCATAGTTGACAAGGTATGGTCTTGAGGGAGAAAGTGGGGATGTGTATTTAGACTGTTCTTTCATGTGGGGAGCTATGAACATACATTGTGCCCCACACAAAGCTGTAGCCTCCCACCTGCGTTACAGAAGCAGTGTTCGATGAATCATTGAGAAAAACTGAACCACCAGCTCTTAGTAAAGGACTGAATCTTATCATGACAAGAAGTGTCTATATTAAAAACTGATTACAATACTATATAAACATACAGTTAGAAAGAAAAAGCCCTAAATTTTCTGAATAAAAGTAGATAGTGATTTCATAGCAATGGTTCAACAAGTGGCACTCCAAAACATTCTTTTGTGTTTAAGTGTTTCAGTTAATTAAGTGTTCCAGAAGTGAATTAAGCAAGGATGGCATTCAATTTGTTAAATAAAAACTTCCTTACTCAAATTCTGGTATAACCTCTACATACCAAATCCAAGTGCTAGCTCTGTGTGAAGGGTTTTTTTTTGGCAATCTGAAATGCTTCTTATAGGTTCAAAATCATATGCTATGATATGGCACACAAAATAGTTACCATGCTCATAGGTTGGAAACACTGCCAAGGTGTTGTCCTGTGCTCTCTTCTCCTCCTTTTCCTGTAGAAGTAGGACTGCAAGGGACTGTCAGTCACAGAGTCCAGTCACACAAGGCTACAGACAGCGCTTGTCTCAAAGCAGTCTCTCTGTTGAGCTGGTTCACTGCATGCCAAAGACCACTTCCCAGCTTTTTCCCGCTTGCAGCTGATAATGAGAAGAGGGAGGTTTTAGAGATAGGTGACCTGGTCTTGTTCAGATGATATCATGAACACAATCCTGCATTCATTATCATAGGGCATTCTTTCATTGTTCTATAGAAAGCACAAGTTTACACCACCAAACTTGGAGAAAATATCTACAAAAATATTGTATTTCACTTGTCGTCTTTTGATAGGCTATAAATAATTTAAATTCATAGGTTAAATCTTCTAGGTTGTACTCCATATAAAAGAAGTATGAATTAGATACCTTGAATAAAGCTGTGGAAAGAGCACTTCTGGAGATACTGTTGTAAAGGAGACTTTTAGAAAATTTGCTCTATTTGGTCAGGGTTCCAGCCTGTAGCTGATTTCTAGATGCTAGTAGAAGAGCAGTGGTGGTAGGTGGTGACTTCAGGTTATTTTTGCCCTTTAGGCCTTCCTATTATAGTATATGACAGCTGTATCATTGTTTGCATTTTTTAATGCCCCCAAAATTGCTTTGGGGTAGTCAGGTTTTTTGTCTGACAGAAGTTTAGGTTGGAGAATTGAGCTTTTGATTCATATCTCTTCCTTGCTGAAATATCACACAAAATACCATCTCTAACAGTGCCTCAGAGCACTGCCATTTGGGCCCATCATGTTCCCTTTCTTCTCTGTACCTTGGGTCTCTGGAGAGTGCTTGCCAGGATGTCTTCCAGGGATGTGACCTACAAATGGAGATTGCCTACTTTTTACTTCAGGCCTGTAGGGTGTGATTCTGCTGTGCATGTGGCCCAAGCAGGAATGGATTGTTACAGCAATGGCTTATTTGCTGCTTAGCATTTTCTTGACTACTTATCTAGATCTGGGATTACTTCACAGGCACTTTAGCATTTTAATATGGTCAGGTAAATCTGTGCTTTCTCCTCTTTCTTCTAACACCTGTGGCAGAGCATATGAATGTCAATTCTATGACCTTTGGGATGACAGGATCAGGAGAGATCTGTGTCTAACAGTTTAAGATGTATATTCAATGCAGAGATTTGGAATATGTCTTGTCCAGGTGAAACATCTGATTTCAATTTCTGGAGCTCCCAGCTCCAGAATAGCTCAGCACCTTGAATAGTAAATGGACAGTGCTTCATATGTTTTCTTTCATTTTGGCAGGTGATGAGACCTTGAACTTTGTTATCTCATAACCCGAGTTTATTTTCAGATAAGTAATGTGTTGGCTGGTGTTGTGTCTCTTTGTCACTTAGCTGTTTGGAGCTCTTGAACTCGGTAAAATTGTTTGCATTACACATTTGAAGCAGGCCCTGCTACTTTCTATAGAAACATCTCAACTATGTGAAATTTGTTTTTTTGAGACAGAATCTTTTCTTCTCAGTTGCACCGTGCTCAGTACTTTGTCACTAGAGGGACAGTTAAACTCTGATCACTTTTTTTCCCCCAAATAGAGTATTCCTTCATTTTGCCAGAAGAGCAAATTTCTCAGCTAGTTGAAGCCACCTAGAAGCAATTCATGCTTGATTTGAAGACAATGGAAAGGGCAGCTGCTACATATCATTGATACAAGGGCAAGTGTCCATATAAGTGATTTCACAGTTCTAGGCACAAGAGATTATTTTGAAGTCACTTTTAATTTAAATGGGCTGTTGGTATTCTGGCAGTAGGAAAGCTTCTGACTTACCACTGATAATGTGCTCTGATTCTAAATACAAGAAATACTGTCTGGTTTTGTGGAATGCAGTTACCTTTCAAAGAAAGGTATGCATGGCTTTTACAATGTGAAAGGCAAAACTGCTTTTACCTTACTTCTGCATAACTTGACTAGACTGTAACACTTAGCAACATTAACTGCAGTAATAGCTTCATCCAATGGCACCAGTCTGGTTGTACATTAGGATAAGAAAGCCATTCTTTCAAACACAGCAAAGAAAGTGCTCTGCTACTATGCTCCTGCAGTGGATCAGTAACCATTTTTGCCTCAGAAACGGGTAAAATACTTACTACCTGGATGGTTACACTGAGGGCTTTTCCAGCAGCAGATTGATACCCAGATGATAAGCAGGGGTAGGAGAATAGGAAGCTTTTCCTGGGTAAAATATCCACAAGGAGTAAATGGAGGGTGTCTGAATTCTTTTAGTTGCAGAGATGTTCATGTTATTAGAACCTACAAGACTCCTGGAAGAGATTGGAGAGGCTGAAGGGGGTGCAAAATATTATGCAATTACATCTTGACTTCTGGTTTGGTTTTTAACCTGTCTCACTTATCTCTGTGTGATTAACACTATGTGTACAACATGGGTAGAAACTCTGGCTTGTCTGAGCCTACTTAACACCTGTACGTAGATGGTTGGATGTACATTTTGCTAAGAGATTCTGAAATCTATGTTCAGCTGCAGCACTGAAAATCAAGTAGTAGATGCCTGTTGGAACAGTGTTAAGGTTTCAACACAGTATGAAGGTAAAATAAAGTTTAAATTCTTGGTGTTAAAAGCCCTTTAGCTTCTTCAATTTTTTTCTGCAAGTCTTCATTTTCAATTTACTGCAAATTAAATGTCTAGCAAAAGAGTTTGATGGTCATATGTGCATCCCATCTACAGTGAGATAACGTGTTTATATAGGTGAATTCTGCACTCATTTCTGCTTGTTACATCTGATGACTATACTATGCATCTACTATGTACCTACTCTTGTCATTGTTTTCTTCTCAGGATCAGATCTTTATGGAGAATGTTGGTGCTGTAAAGCAGCTTTGTAAACTGACAAACAATCTTGAAGTCAGAATAGAAGAATTGGAACAGTGGAATAGGAAACTGGCCAGGCTGAAATGGATGAGCAGTTTAAAGTCAACAGTCAGTGAAGAGAGCAAAGTCAGGTACCTCTGGCTGGGATGTTCTCTAATAGTTGCCACACAAATTGTTAAAGTGATCTCTGTGATAGAAGTGAAAACTGGTTTTGCTTGACAATAGAGTTCAGCTAATTTCCAGTATTTAAGTTGTGCAAAAGACCCCAAATTTCCCGTATTTTTTTTACTCAGTGACAAAATTAATATTTGAAATGGCTGTTAAATTGCAGTAATTTTTGTAATTGCTTCTTTTGCATAAAGTAAAGGGTAGATTATGTCCAGTTACAGCTCTGGGACTTGGAAATTGCTTCTAAGGCAAATCTGCAGTGCTTCTTCTGCAAGAAAGACTCTTCACTGGTGCTTCAGTGGAAGTGATGAGAGTTTCCTCTTTCTAAGCCATTTCCCCAAGTTTTCTTTGAAATCAAATGTAGCATTTAAGAGCATTCACCTGAATGGGTTAACTGGAGACCTTTGTCCTTGAAAATTAATCTGCTGACACTTCTGCCTTTCCCTTTGTAAATGTTAAAATAGCAAAAGCAAGTGACATTACCACACATGAAAAAATGTCTTTTATTCATTAATTAGTTGCTGAAGCATTTGAATGTTAAAGAGATCTTGTCTCTTACATCAGGTATAGTCGAGCTAATAGTCTTTTGCCATCAATGAAATCAGTCCCGCTAAAATCCAGGAAGGTGAGTGAAATTAAATCCTTGTCTGAGTCATTCACTGTGATTTGCTTTCACTTTCTCTTGCCTGTATTGCGGTATAGAAGGTGGATACCCCTTTTCAAAGGTATTGTGTGGGGGAGGAAATACATATATTGACCTTTTCCAAGACAGTCTTCCTAGGCTGCCAAGCCTGTTCTTTAAGATGAACCAATGCTCATTTTCCTACCTTGTTTCTGCCAGTGCCAAAGAGCAAGAGAAAATAATAGATCAAATATTCTTTATACCATAATGAAAGTCAAATGCTCCATCATCTAAGATCATCCTACTTATTTGGAAAGGGCCTTTTGAGGGGAAAATGATGGGACATCACGCCAGATCAATATGATCGAAAGTGAAGCCGTTTATTGTTAGACAGTGATCATACTTATATCCTACAGTGTGCTAAAATAAAGTTACATGATAAGTTTTTCTTCTGCAGTTCACACAGTGTTTTTCTCACACAAGGGTTTCACATGGGATCTCTCTAATTAGAGCACTGAGTTACTATCAGAAGGCTAGAATAATAATTTCATCTGCCAAGTTAATCTTTGGACACCTGCAGCTTGTTTTCGGCTTTCATGTCTCCCTTTTCCACAGCTGTTTTACGAGTAACCTTGAGCAGAGGCCTAGCTCTCATCTAAGGGGCCTGGATTGCTCACTTATACTTTATGTCCGTGCAGCTGGAGATAGTTATTCTCCACAGCCTTTCTTCTGTATTTATACCAGTCCTGCTTTAACACGGTCTGAGCACGTACTGAAAGCTGCTGAGCTTTTAGTTCTGGACACTTCCTGAGTTCTTAATTTGATTTTGAAATACTTCAAAAGTATGAAAAATGGCAGGAAGAAAGGACAAGGAGCTGTTATTTTTAGCTATCCTTTCTTCCTCTGTAATGTTTGTGTCCCCACACTATCAACAATGCACAGTCTTAGGGACCTTTTAATTACTGAAATTTTTCTCTGTAGATGTTGACCCCTGTTTAAGGGTGACCATGAAAGAAACAAGGGTGATGTAAGTCAGCCTAGTGTAGTATTTCTTAATCTACTAGTAGTTACTTAAATATTTGCCACTTGAATTAATCAAACTTTTTTCCCCCCTAGGTTTGTTTGTCAAAGACCAAAGAATCTTGCTCTGTAAAGATTTTCCGGGTGACTATAATAGCTTTGTTTGCTATTATGGCACTATGGTAACAATTAATTAACAATTTGACTTGTTTCTCCCTTCCCCTTTCTACTTATCTGGAAGAATATAGCACATTTTCTTCTTCTTTTCCCTTCCTACTCAAAGAACACAATGTATTAAAATTAGCAATTAATATCCCTGTTAATATTGTAATGTTGAAAGCATTGTATAAAAGTGAGGTACTCATGTGATGGACACACAACTGATCTCTCTCCATGTCACAATGTATGGTGCACCTTGAGTGTACCTCAGTGGCTTGTACTGCAGGTGCAAAACTGGACTCTGTATGCTTTATCC
This sequence comes from Eopsaltria australis, assembly GCA_034509425.1. Lineage (NCBI taxonomy): Eukaryota > Metazoa > Chordata > Aves > Passeriformes > Petroicidae > Eopsaltria > Eopsaltria australis. The sequence continues at coordinate 395,185 of JAVTVJ010010810.1, read as the reverse complement.
AATAATTCTGTGCCTAAGTACAATTTCTGATGTACAGTGTGATTCTGTTGTGTGAAATGAAGCTGAAATAATTCCCATTGTGGTAGGCAATTATGTGACTGAAAGTTTAACTTAGTGGAAAGGAAAGTCTGCTCTGGACTTCTGAGGTTGCCGTTTTCTGTTTCCAGTCCAAAAACCTGTGGCTTACAATCTCTCTTTGACCCGAGTACTTTGAACAGGTGGTGTAATTCTATTTAGGTTGGAAACTGGCCTTATTTTCTGTTGAACACAAGTATATGAACACAATACTGTATACAAGTATCTGACCTAAATCCCGTTAAATTCAGCTGGAATTTTTCCCACTAAAGGGAAAGTGATCAGATAGTTAACACTTGCATGACTACATTTGGACACAGAACTGTCAAGGTATTATTTCTATTGTGTTGCATAAAAGATGGATGTAAATCTACAGAATAATTCTCTTTCTACAGTGCTTTGACAATATGGAGCCTATATTTACTTAGCATTCATGATAGCCATTTTGAAAAACATCCAGTTTACAGGCAAGTAGTTAAATTACCATTATTGGATTCAAATTAGTAGAATCAGGAATAGATTGTGGATCAATTTGTTTTGGTCCTCGACTCTAATGTCCATTTCTTAATGAATTTTCTTCATCATCAGTACCTCAAGTACTGTTCTACTCTCTCCTTCTACCACGGCAGCAGGTACTGTGTCTCTGCTGGTCTGTATACACATAATGGGCTATTACAAAATGCCAGTACACAGCATTTGTGAGAATTATATTTTGGTTTTGGTTTTTTGGTTGGTTTTTTTTTTTTTGGTTTTTTTTTTTTGTTTTTTTGCTTTAGCATTGCAGAGGGAAAGCACAATTTCTCAGATCACACAGCCCATCAGCAGGATCCCTGCAGTGAATTTCTGTGACATTTTGCCTTGTGACAAGGTCTATTGTTGTCCAATTCATCAACCAAAAGTCAAATCTCTAAGTTATGGAAAAAACAATGCGAAGGAAAATCATAAGTTGAAAAATTAATTATTTATCATTTGAGCAGAGAATGTATGGAAAGTGTGGGGGAAGGGGAAAGAATCTTTAAAAGTAGTTAGCTTTTACAAAAGAGCTTAGTCCAGAGGATTTAAAAAAATCTTGATATAACTATTCATCACTACAGTCAATATGTTTTTGAAAAATCTGGCCTGGTTATCCTTAAGAATTTGGGGCCCTAAGATGTTTTGTCTGGTGTCACTGTTCTTCCTGGCCATTCTTAGTAAATTATTTGATGTGAACTGGAAAGTCACTAATCCCTTTAATTAACCTTTGGCTACAGTTGGGTGGGAGTTGATTAGGGGTAGTAGAAAATGAATTAACAGATGTAAAAACCCCCAAAAAACAGAATTGTGTCACAATGTGGTGATACTACATATTTTCTATGGTCAGAGACAGAATTCCAACTGCCTGAAAACATAAAACTTATACTTAAAACTCTGATTTTTCAGGCAGGGGTTTTGAGTTGTATTATTTGAAATCAGAGCTCTATAAAATAAAATACTTTTACTGGAATGAATTCTTTTACTGATATTGTCTGCCAGATGTTACATGTGTGGTGTATGACAAGATGCATTGTTTACAACTTTTATAATATTTATAAGGTTAATGCATAAAGGTATACATGAGTTGTGGGAATCTGTATTCCTCTTTCCCAGCCCTTAACATTGCCAGTGTCTGGAAGCAAGTGTTAATATTATTAAATCAGTGTTCATACTCTTCCTGTCTTGGCCTTGGGAACAATTCTTGCAGCACAATCAACAACGTGAGGTGAAATTGGGGATGGATGCAGTTCAGCCTCTGAAGTACAAATGTCTGCCAGGGCAGGCATTACCAATTGCTGAGACACTCTCAGTGTGAATTGTTTCAGTGGGACTCACCCACTGGCCATTCTTTACTCTGCAGACAAGCTGTGTGTAAGTCCTTGTGGTTCTTGTGATCAGTGCTGCTGTGGCAGATAGAGCTCAATACAGCGCTTTCAGGAGGTCATACCTGAGTGATTTGTATTGCTCTGAAGCCTGAAAGTGTTGATTAATTAAAAAGACATCAATCTCATTTATAAATGAGGGAATTTTAGATGGATGAAAATGAAATATGAAAACCTTCTATCCCCAGCTGGCTGCTTCTGATATTAGGTGGAAAGAGAAGATAAGAATAAACACAAAGCATTACCTTCTCAAGGTCTTATGCTCCAAATAGCATTAAGAGTGGATCCAAGAGTGAAAAATCAGCACAGTACACAAGCTACTGAAAGATTTCAGTTCTGCACAAGTTTAATGAACCTGAATATATTCCCAGATGGAAGGTAACAATGTCAATATGAAATCCAAACAGAAGGAAAACCAACAAGCTGTTTAATGTAGCTGTAGCCAAGATAAATAAAAAGGAAAATGTTTTCAGAACATTGTTTTCAGAACAAAAATCTAAGAGTTAAATCTGGGGAATAATCAAGATAAAAAGTGGATGCTTTAGAATCAGCTGATTAGTCTGATTCATGGAAAGGTAGAACTGTTTGAAATTGCAATTGAATTAAGTACTAATTTAGGAGTTAATACAGACCTTTTGCAGCTCCACAATGCAGTACCTGAATTTGGTGGGTGCAGACTACTACGGAGTGCATCCATTGTGGCTCCTAACCCTTTGCATTCCAGATTTGTTGATGAAAAGGCTGTTAGGAAAGTTCAAGTAGAAACAAAAGCATTCATAAGCAAGAGAAAATTTATTAAACAAAAACTCAGAACATCATTATGTCAACTAGATTAATGTGGCCTTTTTTCCTCATGCTTTCTTTTAACTGATTTCTCTGGAGGATTTAGGTTTTTGAACTTCCATTGATTTCAGTGGAACTGAGGAATGTGAATACCCTTCAGCATTTGGACCTTTTCTGCTCTCTGCTTCCATGCCATTAGTGCTCATTACTCACCCCTGAAGTGATACCAATAACCAGGAGCTGTCCTTACTTCCTGTTACAGGGTTGTTTCTCCTCAGTGTCTCTCCCCTCACAAAGAAAGGTTGGTGAGAGCTCCTGCTGGAATTTGATCAGCCTCGTGCATTCACATTTATTGCCTTCAGAGGGCAGTTAACAGATTCATAGTAAAATACCACCACCATGAGAAATCATCAGCAAATTTTTCCCACACTGCTTACAGAATATTACAACTCACTTGAATTAAAACCATAGTGTTTGAGGGGAGAAAAAAAAAAAAGATACTACATTTATTGGATGAGTTTTTCTTAATCTTATCTGAGGATGATGGTTTTCCCCATTACATTCTTGTCATGCTTGTAGTTGTATATTTGTTATTGAATTGGATCTTCATACCCCACATGGGTCTTTGAGAAAGCCCTCAGTGTTATTATATGTGAAAGAGTGGAATTTTATTTAAAATTTATTGAAGGTTGCTGTGGTGCTTTGTGGTAGTTCATGGTGTTCTCAATTGGCAGCTTGTATTCAAAATTTAGATTACAATAGCTTAAAGGACAATGAAATGGTAATTTTATGATGAGTAAAAACCCAAGTGAAAATAAAATTCTATACTGGTTACTGACTCAGTTTAAATAGTTGAAATCTTAGTGAAGTAAATCTGTCTTTATCCTGGTTTTTGTACAAGATTCTGATACTGCTTAATGCTTTCTTCTACCATCTGCAAATGAATCACAGTTTTAAGAGTTAAGTAATTCCAAGTTTTTAATAAATATTCCTGCCAACACTTGCATGGGCTGAACTATTTGATCTACATAGAGCAATCTTTTACCTCTACTAGGGGATATAGGTTTTCTACAAAATAGCTCTTTCTTAATGAAAATACAAAATTACAGTGTTTAATGCATTGCTAGCAAATCTGGACTATTAAGAAAAATCAGGAGAAATTAAAGGTGTGACAATTATTTCTTGAATTAAAGGGAGAAATGACAGAATGAACAGGCTTTTATTAGATCTGCCCCAAGATGACTGTACATGTATAAGTGATTGCATGTGTTCAGTAGCCATTTTTCTAGGTATGTGGAACAGTATAATGAAATGGGACAGCAGATGACCACTAAATGCAGAAGTTACCACCAAAGCTGGCAGAACCTGTAGATCTGTATGATGGATTCAAGTAATAGCTGGCAGCAGTATGAGAGGTTTATAAAAAAGATACACGATAGATTAAAATCCCAAAGATGATTTTGTATTACATTGCTTCTGGGTCCTTGGATTCCAGTTGTTAATATTGCTCCATGCTCTTGATCTCTTTTTCATGAGAAAACTCTGGATTTCCTTTTTTCTCAATACTGAAATGAAATCCAAATCTGGAATGAATAAGAAAACAATAAGGTCCATCCAGCTGTCTTGTTTCAATCTCAGTAATAATGCATTTTGAGCCTTCCTTCCTATCATGAAACAGTCCTTCTGAAATCAGAAACTTTCCTTTGGAAAACTTGGGAATGGAGTATTTTGGTATTCTAGAAATAGTATTTGATGAAGCATGTTAGTTTAGGCAAGATGAGCATTCCCAGTGCCAGTTTACTGGTAACATGTCTCTGAACAGATTCTTAGCTGGCAATTTGTGTAGAAGCACAGGAATAGCATAAGATCATTTCCCATGGGCTTGAAGGGCCATTTGCCTTCCCCAGGTTGTACTATACGATGATTATTCAAAAGACCTTTAAAGTTCACTTTTCTAGGCAAGTGTTGAGAAAATTTATAGAATAACAATTAAAAAAAAGAAGTCATCAGCTTGTATCACCCAACCTAGTTCAATGTTTGAAGTTACAGAGGTGACGTCAGTGAATGTGGCGATCATGTTGTTAGAGCCGTGTATTAACTTTTTAAATTTGGTTATACATCCTCTCTCTGAAGTACTGGCTCAGTCCTCAGTATCTTAACATCTCACATTCAAAAATCTAAGTTGTTCCCCCAGCCTATGTTTGCATGCCAGATGCCTATAATTCCTAATGCCATTTTCTCACTAATAAGAAAGATGTGGCTTTATGATCAGATTTGTGCTGACATGCCTGGCTGCATTTTGACTTTTGCCTTGGCTCTCTGTTACAGAAATTGGTGATGTTCTCTGTGTGTGATGAAGTCTTTTCTATTAGGCTATGTTTTGGAAATGTTTTTGATATCCTGTAGATTTCAAAAACTTGTTTCTTGTTATCTGCAAATTTATTTTGACTGTGTATATCTTCTTCTGAATGGAGGTGCTTTGTATTTTAAAGATTTCTCTTGCGGTTATGCGTGTCTTTATTCAAGAGATAATTAACAAAATATCTTCTGGTTTTGTATACATACTTTGCTGTTACAATTGTGCAAGGCTAATTTGGGGGATATTTGTACATTCTTCCTTTCACAGGAAACAAAAGTGACATGTTACCCAAATGAGATCCAGTCAAAAACCTAGTGGAAGACCTGATCTTGGAAATGACTGTAAGTCTTATATTTAAATGAAAAAAAATTACAATGTTTACTTGTATAACTTTCAAGATCTACTTTTAGTCTTGGAATTCTGCTTCTGGAATTTAGAGACTTTTCAGTTATAATTCATCATTATAGAGAATTAGCACTTGTGAGTCTAGTTCCTGTGAACCAGAGGAAACCTGTGATTCACTGTAATTTTCAGTTTATTCTTACATCTTCTGTAGATTTTTATAGACATTCTGACTGCCCTCTCTAGAGAGTTCTTAGGCTTGGCTTCAGATACAATAAAATGACAAGTGGCATTTTCCTTGACAGGGACTAAAATCTTGTGCTTAAGGATATGAGTGTGATATTTGTGTGCAGGAAACTCACGATACAGTGTGAAGGAAGTGTTTGGGGTTTGCCTCATCTCACCTAAGGGATTAAAATGTCAACTGCTGAAAGGGTCCATCTCTGCCTTCAGATCCTGACACTGCCTTCTTCAGAGGAGATGAAATGAAGTTCCTTGACACAGGAAGTTTGGCTTGATTTCAGGTTCCCCTTTTAGTGACTGTGCACTGCTGTCAGAGTCAGTCTGGGCTGAAAATATTGATTCTTTTATGTAAAGATGAGTATCTGCTGACTGCATATGTTATAACAGCATGCTCTGGCATTCATTCAGTATGAGCAGGATTATGCCTTGTGTCTTTTTGGTTTATGTGGATCCTCTGTTTTAAGGCTTGTTTTTTTAAAAGAAATATTTGATTAAAGACTAGGCAATATTTGGATGATAAAAAATCTATACTTAAACATCTCGACCATGCACTTAAAGCAGGTGAGGAACAGAACACAGGTTCTGCATTTTGCCTGGATGTACCCCAGTGGGATGATCTGGGAAAAATCATTCCCCTTCTGATTTTTTTTGCATGGGTACACACACCTCAGACAAGATCCTTTGAAGCATCACTATGTTACATGAGTTGCTGTGTCATAGGGAAATGTTCTCCTGTGCTAGTTCTCTGAGATGAACATGCTCAATTTCCCTCTGTCACTTGTAGATATTTGCATGCTGAAAATTAAGTATACACTACCACACAGATTTTATAATCAGAGAACAGGTCACGCTGTACTCATCAAGTTTCTCTGCAGAGTAGGGAATGTTTGCTGTAGACCAGAGGAACAGAAACACAAACCCAGTGTGCACAGCGTGATGTGATGAGCTTGGGCCTGCTGAACCAAGTCCTTCTTGTGCTTTCTGCACCACATTGTAACACTTGGTGAAGGTTCTGCAGAGGAAGCTGTATGGGGAGCAGCTAAAATCACTTGGTTTGTTCAGCCTAGAGAAGAGGATGCTGAGGGGAGACCTTCTGGTGGCCCACAGCTTCCTCATGAGGGGAAGCGAAGGGGCAGGCGCTGATCTCTTTCCTCTGGTGATCAGTGAGAGGACCTGAGGGAGCAGCATTGAAGTTGTGTCAGGAGAGGTTTAGGCCGGATATTAGGAAAAGGTTCTTCACTCTTCACCCTGAGGTTGGTCAGACACTGGAACAAACTCTGCAGAGAAGTGGTCATGACACCAAGGCTGCCAGAGTTCAGGAAGGATTTGGACAGCACTCTCAGACACATGGTGTCCTGTGCAGGGCTAAGAGTTGGACTCCATGATCTTATGGGTCCCTTCCAGCTCAGGATTTTCTATAATTCTATGATTTTAAATCACCCAGGCCTTTCCCAAACCATTGGCAGCATCAGCCTAGTTCCACTCAAAGGGATTAAACCTGTTCAGCCCCTTGTGTTTAAGGGGCTGCCACAGTGCAGACTGAAATGGTCTGGTTTAGGAGCCTGAGATGCTGCAGGTTCTAACTGTGGGGCAGATTGGATGATGTAGATGTATCTAGAAGAAATAAGCCTTTCAGGATGCAGCTCAGTGCAGTGATTCCTAGGCCAGCTGTGAAGGCAGAAGCTGTACTGCTGTGTTAGCACCCCAGTTCTTCCTGCCTAACTCTTCACAGGGCTAATCTGCCTACTGGAAAATCAACATTATCATGGCTATACTCATCATCTGTATGTAGAATATTACAAAACTCTTGAAAAAACAAAAGCTCTTGCAAGTTCAAGGCAACATTATATGAAAAAATTATAGTATTCTTTTAAGTTGGGTAGTTTTCTTCCACAGAGAATTAGAAACAAGTTTTGTTGCATTCCATATTCCTCTCAAAAAAGATAAGGCTTTTCAAGTTAATGTTTACTTGAATGAGTATGGCTTCTAGTACATTTAAATGAATATTGACACATTTGAGTTTTACTCAGGCAGCCTTCAAAATCTGCACAAAAGACAATGGTTCAATGTTAGGTTCCCAGGATATTTGTCCTTGCAAACTGAACAAGGATCTTATCTCTAATGGCAAAATAAAGGTAATCAACTAGAGGCTTTTAACTGAGTGCTAATTTAGACCTGCAGCAAGTCCTGTCTGTCAGTTCTTAAGCAGACTTTTGGACTTTGCACAAGACGACAGCAGGCAAAGACTCCATGTAGAGGCTTTATTATGACCTTCACCTTGCAGTGTTCTTGTGCAAAGACAACGACTTAAGACCAGCTATCATGCAGTGAAAATTCCTTAAATACCATCCCACAGACAGGATATGTCATCATATAAACAGGAAAGATGTTCACTACAGTGTTCCCCAATCACCTGGGTTATTCTACAGTTTTTACCTATTATGGTAACAGGTAAACAGTACCCTATAAGGTCACAAACTATAATCCTCACTCTCAATAGGTCCAGAAGGTCACAAACCCATAATTCTCTCTCCCTAAGCCATCCCTGGTGAACTGGATATGCTTCCATGGTCACCTCCAGGCCTAGGAAAAGAGGCTTATTCTAGCATTCAAGGCCTACTTCTCTAGTAAACACATAGTGTGACCCCACAGTCCTGCAGTGGAGTAGACCAACTGCAAGTTTTATTGTGCTCTTATCTAAGATTTCTGAAATAATCAAGAATAAACCATTATTCTTAATATTTTTAGGGATTGATACAACAATCAGTTCCATACAGATTCTGGAAACTCAGCAAAGTAATGACAATCGCTATCGTAGTAAAAATCTGCAGTGCAGGTAGGTGAATTGTTTTATTATGCTGTGGTGGAATAAAACACCATTAATGTGGCCTGGCTGCCTGGCTGGCTCCTGCTCATACTTGTTTCCTCTAGCATGCAGTAGTCTTTGATTCCTTTTTATATTTTTTTTCTGTTTAAATTTAAATGCAATTTCCATGTTTTGGCAAAGATATTGTCTATCTCAAAATCCCACGTGTATTAATGCAACCTTTTTCAGCTCCGGAAACTACAGCTATGTTATTCCTATTAACAAATACACACCCATGGATGTAGAAATCTCACTGGAAATAAAGTAAGTACAATTAAAATAAATACATACAAAAGACAACAGTGGTTCATTATTTGAAAGAAATTCTTGCCTTATGTCTATTGTTAAACAAATTTGTCCTATTCAGAGGAGTGGAAAAAATGTATGCACAACTGTTGGAGTTTGGATCTAGTTTTTTTTTTGTTTTTTTTCCCCTCAGGAATTTTTCTCCCATGGGTTGTTAAGGGACTAATGACTGGGCTAATGGCTGAATTCTTAAGAGAACAAAGCACAGGGCTAGGGCCTTTCTCCTTGGCAGGGCGGGGCAGAATCGCCCTCATGGAAGCAGGGCCTGACAATGTGAGATTTTGGAGACTGAAAAAAGCAAGGGTGGGGGGAGGGGACTCTCTTGCTCGGGACCCTCGGAGCCGGACGGTTGGAGCTGCTGTCTGCTGAACCCACGGCCCCTGAGAAGCCAGCACGGAGCTGCCGGTCTGTCTGCTGTGAGTTTTTGCCTCTACCCCCATCAGGAGCCAAGCTGCCTGCCACCAACCTGTCTCTCCCCTGCTCCTCCACGCCGCTCCGAGTTTTTCGCTACATTGTAACTGGGCTCCCCCTACACGCCGGGACCTCTTGCCATCCCAGCTTGCTGTGTCCGGGGATCCTGCTGCAGCACAGACACCAGCTGACCCCAAGGGTCTGTGAAACAAAGGCTCTCCTCCATCCCTCCCTGCCTTGGGCAGCCGCCATTGCTGTTGTGCTACCTGAGCTCACGCTGGAGCGCCCCCTGCAGCCGCCGGGGAGTCATCACGTCCAGAGCAGCCCCTGCAGCTACTGGGAATCATCACACCCAGAGTGCCCCCTGCAGGCTGTGACTGAAACTGCACCAAAGGGAAAAGGTGCCTGAAGCCGAGCAGGCTGCCACTGGGTTTCTGGTTCTGTTTGTTGGTTAACGCCATAGTTGTTGTTATTTGTTAGCTTTGTTTTAGATATTAGTAAAGAACTGTTATTCCTATTCCCATATCTTTGCCTGAGAGCCTCTTGATTTCAAATTTCTAATAATTCAGAGGGAGAAGAGTTACAGTTTCCCATTCCAAGGGAGGCTTCTGCCTTCCTTAACAGACACCTGTCCTTCAAACCAAGACAACAAGTAAATTGTTAATGTAGACCTTTGGGTAGATTCCTTGCTGTAACATAGGCCAATGCCATTCTCAGTTCAAGGAAATTTCACCTGATGTTGCAGATAGGAATCCAGGAGTCTTAAGCTTCTATCCTAATAATCATATGAGCAGACATGTATGTGTGTATTGGCAGGATTGTGGTCTCTGGCCTAGGGATCTGATTTTTTTGTTGTTGTAAAGAGACATTATTAGGAACATAACAGGAGTAACTCCAGAGAGTACCTTCTTTGGGCCTGTTGTGCCAAGCCCTGTAAAAGGGCAATTCTTCTGCAGGAACTTCTGGTATTGCATAAAATTGTGACTTACGGCAGGGAAAAGCAGCAGACTTATTCCTCTCAGCAGATATTTTCTCCTCTAAAGCCTACCTCCACCATGTTCTCCCAGAGGGAACATGTCCTTTCTTATGGAGTTTTATTCTGAGAAAGGCCAGCAATAGCCAGAACAGCTGCCAAACAATCTGCTTGATGACACTGTCTCTGTAAGAAAGGACTCGTCCAGTCTTTTGATCTTCCATGTTATCCCTTTAAACATCTGCCTTTTTCAGATAAGATGAAATATAACAGTACTCCTGAAGTGTCTGCTTGTTTTCTACAGCCACCAGAAATTTGTCTTTTAAATAAATGCCATTATAATCCAATAGTACAGCCCTCACATGTAGGGGTTAATACATCATATTCAGAGTTTCACTGAGTATGACTTTATTTTGAATATTGATTTGTGGTTTGGGGGAAACTGATTTTATTTTTAATAAAGTCATTTATCCTTATTTTTCTCTGTTTCTTGAAGCACCACAGAACCATTAATTATATTTCTCTGCAAAGTCACATTTGGAAATTATTGCTCCCATTATTCTTCAAGCCAAAACAGTAGGAAGGATTTCTAAGAAACCACATAGGTAAGATTTTTGTAGCAATACTCTGGCTTTGGGGGATCATTTTTATAAAACTAATGGCTGCAAAATTCTGATCTTTGTTGAAGTACTAGAAATCCAGCGGTACTTTGAGTCTGTCAGTCATGGCTGGGTTTGGCATGACCATAATGAGATGCAGTCTTTATGTTGGAGTCAGTTTTCTGCTGACTTTTATAAAAATCTATCCAATGATTCTCTGCAAGGACAGTTTTGATTCTGCTTCAGCCTAAGTCACCACTACAATGCATTATAACTCCAGAGATACTTAAGAAATGGGAATAACTTATCACTCAGAGCTTTAGGAGACAGTCCTCCAAACTCTCATCTACTTTATGGTTTCCATTATTATCTTATGGGTAATGAATTCCAGTTTTAAAGTCTAGAGTTTGCTGGTAACAATGGTAGTATTCTGCTTCATTTATGTGTAAACAGGAGTTTACCAGTAAATTCCTCTGGGGAAAATTCTTCATTTTAAAAGCAAAAGTTGTTTATGTGTCATTCTTTGGATTGCCTCAGTGGGGATAAAAGCTGTTAAAACACGTTAGCTTTTCCCAATAAAAAAATACTTAGTGACTAGGTCTTGCAAATCTTTAAGCATCTCCAGTAAATTGATGAAGGCTTTAAACTCTCTTCAAGTTCCCTGGACATACAGGACTCCTCCAAGGCCCCCATTTGTCAATGTTTGTTTGGAAATGTTTATTCTGGCTAAAACAGTAGAAAAGGCAGAAGCAATGATAATAGCATTTCTCAACACATTGTAGGAGAAACATCCCTGAATCTGGAAGTAATTTCAGAGTCTTCTTAAGAATTCTGATCTGTGCTCCCATACATAACATGCTTTTAATTTATTTTAATTTTTTTTGTGTTTAGTCAAATCAGAGCACTTGAGTTACCTTCAGTCTTAAGCTTTTTGCTCAACTTTTCAAATGTCTTTGGAAAAAGTTTCAGGCTTCTCTGTAACTGTGGCAAAGTCACCCGAAAGCCCAAATTTTCCAAGTTTTGACCTGTCTGCTGTAATTTCAACAGAATTGAAATTAAGTCAGACGTAGAGAGTTTCACAATGCAGAAATGTCCTTGAAGCTTACTGACAAAACTGGTCAAAGAGCTTTCCTGTGTCAACCTGAAATCCACATCAAAGGACTAAAGCTAGCTAGCCTCCAGCAGCAGTGAACATTCAGATTTGATGTGACTCAGGATAGAAATGCTGCCTAGTTGAAGAGGTTTCTTTCAAGAGGATTTTTCTAGGGATTGGAAGGATTATTCCCTACCAAAAGGCAGAACAGCAATTATTTGGACTCAGCAGTCCCACGTAAGTTTTGTCATGTGAACATATCATCTCCAGCAGAGAGGATATGTTAGAAAGTGAAGTGAGGAGAGAAAGATGAAGGAGTTGAGACATTAGAAATAAAAGTTACCATGGATCATTAGGTAAAAGAGAGGTGAGGATTGAATTTTGTTTTATTCATTGTAGCATAAACATTTCAGGTACAAAATATGTTGTTTCACTTGTACTTGGCAGAACACCGTAATAAAAAATAGCATGAAAACTTGCAGGTATCCGTTTTTGAAATACTGAGTGAAGACACCACCCATCTCTTTAGAATGTATAGAGGAACCTTTCTGTCTTGTAAGCACTGCTAAAGTTGCTGTCCCAAAATCAGCAGACCTGCCATTTGCTACTGTTACAACTTAGAGCTCTCAAGTCACCTGGCACATCAGGAAAAATCTCTATTTATTGTGGGATTTGCTTAGAAAACAAGTGAGGGAATCCAGTTACTCAGAGCCAGTTGAGTGTCACTGGGAGTCAGATGGCTGCCAGTTCCCATGTGGAGCTGATCAGAGTAAACCCACGTTTGCAGAGTTTAAAGTCAGCGCTTGATCTTTAAATACTTTTACTGTAGTTATCAAGGCTTGGTATCATAATTATTTTGCACTGCATTTGTCAGTTAAATATTTCCAGAGCCTGTTCTTCTCTCCAATTCCCCATGAAATAAGGTTATCTGATCTGTCTCTCATTTATCATCTAGGGACGCCAGGAAGTTTGGGCTCTCCCTGTTGCTAAGCTGTATGACAGTGCGTACTCCTTCCGCGTAGCCATGCCGGTAAGACTTTCCAAATGACAACGCAGCAAAAGACAAATAGCATTTTGTCGGTGGCGAGAGAAGCAAGATGCTGACTCAATGTGAGTGATAAATCAAGCTCGTTTATTGTCAGAAGGTGCACACTCTTTATAGTGCTGTCCGTGCTCAAAACATTATTCCCCACAGAAGTTTCCCACAGGAGCTCTCTCTATTCTAATTAAAACACCAAGCTGATATCAGAAGGCAACAACAGTAACAGTTTCTTCTGCCAAGTTAATCTTTAGACACCTGCAGCTTGTTTTCAGCTTTCATGTCTCTCTTTCCCACAGTTGTCTTGAGAATAACCTTGAGGAGAGGCCTAGCTTTCGTCTAAGGGGCCTGGATTGCTCACCCACTTTATGTCTGTGCAGCTGGAGAAGGATATTCTCCAACATATCCCCCTACTTTTCTTTGAGCAATCCAGGCCTGGTTTACGCTTTTTTCTACTGTATTCATCAAACACTTAACTACACATGGCAATAATACACTTATGATTATAATAATTACTAAAACTATCAATTTCATTTTTACAAATTTCACTAACCAGTCTTTAAAACTTAGGCTTGTTAACCAGTCTCTTAAAGGTGATTCTACTATCTGTATCTTTTTCATGATTTAACACACATACTTGCAACCTTACAATTCCCCCTTTCTGTTTTAATCAGTATGAGTTTGTTTATGGCATTACCAGCCGTTTGTCATAGGTAGCGCAGTAAGAAACACACATAACTAGACATAAGAATACTTCTAATACTATGTGCTAAACATTCTAAGGTGATCCTGTGATTTTTCATTACCCAATAGTTCAGCAAATTAGTCACAATTGCTTCGTCTCTGAAGGCTGTTAATCAGGGTAATAGATTACTGAATTCTGGAATACTATGCTAACATCCAGGGTCTGCAACAGCTGCCTTGTTTCAGTGAAGACATGGAAAGCCCTTCCTGATAGGGTCTCCAAGTCTACCCCAAAAGGATCCAGCTGATATAAATTCCAATTATTAAGTCAAACCTGACTTAAGTATAATTTGGATGCAGAAACACCTGGGTCTGTTGGTAGATGTCCAACCAGGGAGAGTCCAGGCTTGGCCAGGGCCAGGGCTCCAACTGGAGGGATTTCCCTAACACAGATCTTATGAGAAAACTGTTAGAAACAGCAACTAAGAAGGTTACTTAAATCTGAGCGAATAATAGAGACAGTTACATAAACATAACACAGGTTGTGCAGACTGTAAAATAACAGATGTTGTCAACTACTTTTGACTAAAAAGACCGTGGTACCATGAACATGATATATGCATGAGTTTATGTACGTAATCTTAACAGAACTTAATCCTTGCTATAGCACACATAGCTATGCATAGTTTTAGTTAACTTTTATAGAATCTAGTTGTAATACTTAACTGTAACAGAATTTAATAAACCTAATAGCATTTAAACTTTAACAACATATTTATAGCTATTAATACATCAGGGGTGATCGCTTGGGAGATGTTTGAAAACAGTGTTGCAAGCTGCAAGCACACAGATCCATCTTTTCTTTGCTCTATCTTCTCCAGGATCACTGTACTTCCAAGTTCAGCTGTAGGTATAAAACTCAACAGGAAAAAACAGTAAGAACAGATTAGAATTCCAGTTATTCATTTCTATCTAGCAAGATAATTCCCAAACAATACAAAGGTAACTCATTGTGTTTATCTAATTTGGTTTACAATTTGGGTAAATCTAGTTTACCACTCGTTTAGATATAGTTTATTAATCAGTTTACATTTTGCCTAAACTTCCTTATTCTGCTCGGCTCTGGCCCTGCTTTGGCCCCGGCCTGTTAGGTGTAAAACTCTGCTGCGTCCTTTCTGGATCAGTTCTGCCACGTTTTCAATTTTTTGTTTTTGTTGAATTGTTGTTGTGGGCTGGATGCTTGTGAATAGTCATTCCAGTATTCTCACTTTCTCTGTCCTCCCCGTCTCCCTCTTTTTCTTTTTGCACTGAGTAAGTGCAAGTCTGGCAGCAACCTAGATTTCCCAGATTTCTTCTTGTTAACACAAATTCCACCAGTAAAGTCAGCATCAATTATACGAGACAATATGAACATTCTTTGATACTTGCAGAAAAGCGACCGATTAAAAGTGCACCCACGGGTTGACGCTGGAGCACCGGCGGTTGAGGGCGCTGGCGCAGGCGTAGAGAGTGCTGGGGCCGGTACTGTTGTTGGAGCGCGGCGGGCGGCCGCGCCCTTCTTCCTGTTTCCCGGTTGCCAGCAGGCGAGCTGCACGCGGTCCCGGTGGTTAGGGAAAACTCTTGTTACGTAGTCGATGCTGGGAAAAGAGGTTCCTCGCTGCCCGCTCAGCGCACAAAGAAGCCATGGCTGTTGCCACACCGTGTCATCACCGCTGCCGGCTCTAGGGATGGGCAGCCGCGGGGTCTCTGCCGCCTCCCACCCCCGGCGCACTGAGATGCCGTCAGAGCCAAGGGCAGGAGCCACCGCTGACTGCAGCGGCCGCAGGGAGAAATCTGAAACAGCTGAGGAAGGGGGGGGGGGGGGTGGCCGCCATTGGAGGCTCACGGGCTGGGCTCTCTAACCTTTTAAACATGTAGAAATTCTTCCAGTACATCACTTTTCTGTTTCTTCTTCCCTGATGGATTGTAGAAGCGAGTCCGATTGCAAAGCTGTTCTCACTGACTCGGGTGCTGCTGTTCGGGTATTACTGATCACGTCTCACAGTGCCTTCTAATTGTCTCTCAGACGGGTATTTGAAAGGCCACTCTCGCTCTCAGTGTTAGTCTACAGTCTCAAGTCCATTTTAGGAGATTCCGAATAATGGAATTACCACAGTTCAATTCTCTCACAGAGATGATAAGTTGGAAGAGGTCCTGGACTGTCAGCTGTCTTTCATCTATCTCCATCCCTTCCGTCCTCTTCCCCAGACCTGAAGCACCGGGGCTCTCTGCCTAGGCGCGGCCCACCCGCCTCTGCGCTAAGGGTCTGCGTCTGGACCTGGACTATCATTTCACCTATGTTGTCTCCCATGGCGGTGACTGCTTCTGCTATAAATGCCTGCATTCCCACCGGCACACGGCTCATCCTTTCTAACATCGTCTCAATGGAGGTGTCTGCGGGGAGCGTAACAAGAATGTTTTTGTCTGCTGATTACTATTTTCCAAAACACACTGGCGTAACAGTGCCCCTTGCATCCACTGCGCCACCCCAGAAGCTGTGATGGCGGCGGATACCCTGTCAACAATACTTCCCCAAATATAATTTAACATCATTTTGGTGGGCTCCCCGTGCAGACCTGACTCACTAGCTGTGGTACATACCTGTGTGAGTAACTCCCAATCGGTTGCCGTGTGGGTAGCTTGCTGCCCTCCATCCTGCAGGGGCTCAAACAGCACTGGAAACGCCGCTTCTGCTCGGCTTAAAGTTCTAACGTCCTGAGCTAGTTTCACATCCCCCTCTTCCAAAGCTTTCTGTTCTACTTTCACCCAGCTTATCCTGCGCCTCCCTCCCCGCACGTTCCCATTTTGCATATTCTGCCAAAAAGGAACAAAGCCTCCACCCAGCGAGGGGGGGGGGGGGTGCAGGCGGCTGCTCCTGGCAAAGAGGGACACAGCCTCCTCACATCGGGGTGGGGGGCAAAGCCAGCTCTTCTTCCTCCTGCGGCCCGGACGGGGCACAGGGGAGCGGCGGATACCCCTCCTCTGGCTCCGGCGGCGCGGGTGCCGGGGGGGCCGGCAGCCCTGTGCAAGCAGCGGCTGCCTCCGAGGCAACCCCATGCTCGGGTGGCGACCCGTGCACCCCCAGCACCACGCACTTCCCTACTGCCGGCAGGCTGGGTGTCTCGTTACCAATTCCGAGCACTCCCAGGATAGGGTGCTCACCTCCCGGGGCCCCCCCACTTCCCTCCGTGGTCCCTTCAAGTTTCGCGGTGGCAACGGCGGCAACTTTTTCTCTGCCAGATATTGCTGCAAACAGGTTGTTACCTCCCTCCAGGGCTTCCCTAGCTTAGCGCATACCTTGTTGCTGTCTAAAATCCCCTCAAACAACTGATCACCATACTTCCGCCATTCTGGCAGGTCAAAAATCGTACTAGGGTCCCCAAAACAACCCTTTGCCATCCCCAATGTAACTAATCTTGCTACCTGCTTTAGGGTCTCTTTGCTGACTCCCCGCTTTTCTAAGAAGCGTGTTAATAAATCTGAGGCTACCTCTTGATCCATCTTCGTCCAGCTGGTTTACCACTACTAGCTGATTGCAACGGCCTCCACGTCCCTCCACGCTGGCCGGGCCACATCATTCCGTGCTGGCCCCTCCACGTCTTCCCGCGCTGGCCCCTCCGCGTCTTCCCGCGCCACGTCTACCTGCTGATTCTGCGATTGCCACGCAGCTTGTCAGAGTGTAGCATTTTCGGGCGGCAGGCCTTTCTCCCGAGGCCCGAGCCGTCGGATCAACCTTTCGCTGTGCAAAAGGTATAGATCTTAGCTCCCCGGTCGCTGCTACCGGTGCTTTCCCGATCTCGCCGGTCCCGTACATCACGTCGGGGTCACCATTTTGTCGGTGGCGAGAGAAGCAAGATGCTGACTCAATGTGAGTGATAAATCAAGCTCGTTTATTGTCAGAAGGTGCACACTCTTTATAGTGCTGTCCGTGCTCAAAACATTATTCCTCACAGAAGTTTCCCACAGGAGCTCTCTCTATTCTAATTAAAACACCAAGCTGATATCAGAAGGCAACAACAGTAACAGTTTCTTCTGCCAAGTTAATCTTTAGACACCTGCAGCTTGTTTTCAGCTTTCATGTCTCTCTTTCCCACAGTTGTCTTGAGAATAACCTTGAGGAGAGGCCTAGCTTTCGTCTAAGGGGCCTGGATTGCTCACCCACTTTATGTCTGTGCAGCTGGAGAAGGATATTCTCCAACAGCATTTGAACTGAATGAAGTTCCTCTTTGAATCTCCTTTATGTTTCTTTTTCAGGGTTTTGCTAGCTGCTTAACAGACCGTTGCTTTGCTGGAATGTTTCTTACTGATTACTACTTTTACTTTTATCGGCAGTGTAACTAAAATGTTGCCAAACATTCTGTTCTTTGGGGAAAAGATGAGGAAACACTTGATATGAAAAAGAGACTTGCAAATGACCCTGGTTATTTTTTAAACCTCTTACTGGGTTGCGTAGGACTTTATTGGTTTTTTTCACTTTTAAATTAAAAAAAAAAAAGTAGAAAAATAAAGTGTTTGACAACAACCATAGCTCTGCATTTCCAGAAACTGTTTCTAAAAAGACATGGGGTAATGGAGTATACGATGTTGTTGTGGGTGGAGTGGGAGCTTCAAAGTTTATTAGAGAAGCCCTCCCATTGAGTCACAAGGTGCAGAGTGACCTCTGGCTTTCTAAACTCCTTCTCAGAGAGGAGTCTTTGTGCAGCTGGATCCAATCTTAGCCCCAGACTTGGTCAACAGTTTAAGTCTAGGGAATTATACGTGTGAACCTTTGTACAATTTTGTCATGCAGAATTAAGGATGGCAAGCCAGCTGTATAATAATGAATGATTTATTATGATAAATGATTAGACAAAAAGATCTTCATCAGAATTACTTTCTACATGGTATAGAAGCTAATGCTACTAGTATAGTATAGGATAATATACTATATCAAAGCAATGATATTAAAGCTATCAAATAAGAAACAATTATTGAGTAGACATCAATGTTACTCGTCCATACCAATGATTGTGGGCAAACATCTTTAGCTCACCTTAAGAGGCATCCCCACCCAAGGGAGGAATCTCCACACACACTCCAAGAAGGAGTATGCTAGAAATCCCTGCCATTTGAAAGTGGCACTTTTATGGTGTAAATATACATATATATGTGGTACTTTTATAGTATAAAGTAGTTCCCTGCCAGTCATGTCTCCAGGTCAGCTGTGTCAGCTCAGCATCTTTAGATAGGGATACTTTACTATATCTGCTACACCTTCACCTCACTATCAGGCTGTTTAGCTTTGGGGTTGATGAGTCAAATTTGGTTTTGCATAATTCAACACTGTGGTGGCTGTTGAAGCTAAGAATAACACCCCCCGAAAAAGCCCTTGGTGAAACAGACCCAAGGAGCAGCAGGTTCCCCCCTTGGGCAGGGCAAGGTATGGTAGACTCCGAGTTGGGGTGTGTTCTTAGTAAGCCAGCCGCTCTCTCCCCATTGGTTTATGCTTATGTTCATCAATTGTCAATCACCCTCAGTTTCTAGAATGTTCAGCTCAGTTCGGTAGTTGGTTAGTTTTCCCCCTTGTCCTTCTCTCAGCCCCCTCCCCGAAATACCCTCCGTTGGTCCCCTTCCCCTTGTCCCTCCCTTGTCCCACCTTGGTGCCCTAATCCCATTGGTTGTTATGATCACAATAAAGTCTGATGCACGACTGGGCTCGGGGCTCTCAGCCCTTGGGGCTCTCAGCACCTGAGGCTCTCAGCACCTGAGGCTCCCGCCCTCAGAGCTCACGGAGCACGGATTCCCCCGATACTTTGTTTCAGTGTCGTTATTCCGTCTCGGGAGCCCGTCGCTTTACTACAGTTTCGGCAGCCGCGGTAGCCTTTGCCTGCCTGCTTCGGAAAGCTGCAACCCACGGCTTGGGGTCCCCGGATCCTGGCGAGCGTGGACCTGACACCAGGGACACTCCCTCACCGCTTCTCGGGTAGCTGACTCTAACTCTGGCGGTCAGCCCTCGACTTGGAACACCCGAGGGACGCGGCACAACACCAAAAGCAGCATGACACCTCCTCTCAGTTCACCACTGATAGCTTTGCAAAATTTGCATTGCTCAAGTTTTTACTGCATCCCAGACAGAGCATCCTGCTACAGATGTGTAAATAAAATGATTGTATGGATCATAGCGAAGTTATATGATACTGTATGTATAGCAGACAAGTGCAAATGGGTAGGAGCACTCCTGAGCTGGGATACCCTTCAGTTTTCAGAAAATGGGAAGATGATTAAATGTTATTTCAATAGGAGACCTGCTTCTGTCCTACAGGCATATGCCTTGTTTTAGTATCTGCTGCCCTTTTTAGATATAAATCCTTTTTTTTTTTTTCCCCTGCTAACAGAACCAAAACCAACCAAAACTCTAAAACAGAAATGTAGCACTGTGCAAATGCCCTCTAAAATAAGTGTAAGTTAGGGAATAACAGGTCAATTCAGTTGTCTAAGTGTTTCCATTTCAGGAAGCAGTCCCATCATTACCACCACAGCTGTGTGATTTAACAATGCTACTGCTATTTCAACGAGTTATATTTTAGCTACCTTTTTTTTCCCCTCTGAAACTGTACAGCAGGAATGAACTATTTACTCCTAAATTCAGGTTATATTTTTTCTTGGTGTTTGTGATTTGTGTTAGTATGATGAAAGAATAGAAATATTGAGGAAGAATGGCTTGCCTTCATGGCTTTCTAAGTTGCATATGGATACACACCTGCATGGGAAAATTCTTTCTGTTTATATTTAGGAAATACATTTTTAAGGAAAAGCTATTCAAATGAAATGTTACATTAGTTGCTCAGAAAGAAATCAGATATAATAATCAACTAAAGTATAGTGTTGTAGGGTATTTTTAGATCAATCCTTTTTTTGTGTAGAGAAGATAAAGTAAATATAATAGACTATAGGCTTTTAAAGATTTATGATGTCAAAGTTACATTTGAACAACTGTTCTCTGAATGAAATTATTTAGCAGTGAAAGGGAAACATTAGGAAGAAAAATTAATGTCTAAAAAAGACCTTGCCACAGTCTTTGTAAACACCAGTGTGCCTTAATTGTATATTTATTGCCTGAAAATGTGATGGGAGAGTTTAATTTGTTTCTGTGCCTGGATTTGGCATTTCTTTTGTCACTATTTTGGGATTTCCTTTAAGGATGTCCTTCTCACTGATTATTTTTTAGATGTATGTGCTTAGCTGAGGTCAATTGCCATGTCTGGCTTTTTTTTCCTTAAATGACTCACTAGTTTGACCTTATGTGTTTAAAGTTTTTTTTTGTGGTGTGGGGTTTTTATTTCCCCTGGGAAGTATTTGTGGTGTAAACCACCATTCTATAATATTCCAGAGACTAACTGGTCTTGGAACTCTGGATACAAAATAATCAGAAATTTGTGCCTTTAATTTTCTGTAGTCTGTCCTTGAGGGAAGAGTCAACCGGTCACAGATGATAATGCATGTGCATTTTGAACAAAAATTCTACCTTTTTAGGCCCACCTGGTTTTCATCACACTATTCTGGATTGTAATACCCTTCCCAGTGGCACAGAGCACTGCAGCAGGAGAATATAAGCTCTAAGTGTTTCTTGTCATCAAAAGGCTTTTAGAGTCTAGTGTGAGGTGCATGTGGGATAGCAACTATTTTCTTCCTTAAAAAGCTTGTGGTGATTTAATTACACATCAGTTTGTCCATTTAAGAATTTTCAACTAGTTCTTTACTCCTGTCATATGTCTGTAGTAAGATACTATTGAAGATTTCATTCAGGTTTAAGGTGACACGTGGCTGTATGAAGGCTGTGTTCCAACATGTCTGACATAACAAATATCAGTCTTGGCAAAAGCTGGGGAAGACCTGGCAGAAATTAAATACTTGGTGTTAAAAGACCTGTGATTGGGTGCTGTTTAGCTGCTTGCTGGGGTTAAACTGTGACACAGCCCCACCAGAAACCCAGTGACTGACCTGCATGACCAGATTTTGATCCATTTTGGACTGGAAATACAGAAGCTCTAGGAACGATTCTCACTCCCCTGACTGCCGAGCCTTCACTTTACTGTGTTTGCAGAAGTGGAACTCATCTTGACAGGACTGGACAGGTGACATTCTTGGCCTCCTGCTGTCCTTCTCCCTTGTATGGCACTGAACTAGAACTACCACAGAAGAATACCACAGGGAAAACACAGCCAGCAGCATTTTCCATACTGTACAGCCAAAGGAAGTATGGATTGACCTTTCCAAATGAAAAGGTTCAAAAAAGTTTAAGCATGTCCGTTGTGGGTTTTTTTTTCCATTTCTGTGTCCTCGGTAATGAAGTTACAACATTTTTTAATAGTGGTCATTCTAAGTTTAAAGAATTTTTGTGAATACTGAATAATGAATTATTAGTGGTTTACGTACATTCTACTTGGAACAGGAAATTTTCTTTCCCTTATCTATTTTTACCACAATGTGGTTGTAAGAGACCTTCAGACATCTATCACTGGAATATTTCTGCCTAACTTAAGAAGGAGATGAGGGAAAGCAAACTGCCAGGCTGTGTGAGAGTCACAGCTGTAAGTTGCAGAAGGTAAATGCAGGGCTAGAATGGGGTGATCTTGTACCATCTGATCTGGGTTTCAAACTATGCTGTGCATACCAAGATCATGATGTGGCAATTCATGTTTTTACTTGACTGTAACGCAAATTACTTCACTGTGCTTTCACTAAGTTTGATCTAGCAGTGGCAGCAGCATTTGAAGTAGGAAGCTGAGATCACTTCAAAGCCCAGTGCACTAAGCCAAGAGGCTGTAAAGGCTGAAAATCCTGCGTGGCCACTCCACGGAAACCAAGGACAAACAGAAGAGCAGAATGAGCAGTTCTGAGGTGTGAGTCTGCAGCTGGAATTGCTGATAGCCTTTGGCACAGCTGTAGACAGCTGTGAGCAAAGATGCATTTTGGTATCTTACTAGAGCTCAGTTCAACTGACTCTTTAGTTCAGAAGATGCCTGAAGGTAGTGAGAAGGCTGCCTGGTGACATAATGTGAGCCCACCCTGAGAAGTTAGCAACCCCGAACTGAGTTTGGAGTACTGCACAGCACAGGTCTGAAGGGAGACCTGAAGGTGAGCTTTTGATTAAGTCCTGATTATCTACACTTTTCTAGGATTATAGCTTGCTTTATAAAATCAGAAAAAACACTTTCATTAAGATTTGCTATTGGGTTAAATTCTGCTCACAGTACAAGAAGTTCCTCACTCAGGAGTCACTGACTTCTTAAACTACAAATCTGTTGCATAGAACCTGAGCCAATCCATGTGCAAAATGCAAACTTGATTTATATCAGGTTTACTCTTTCTATTAATATGAGTGCTACAGTGTGCTTTAAATAAGCCAGTTCATTTTAGGTGTAGAAACTACTTTCAAAATACACAGAAAATTAATCATAATTTTTCAATTGCAGTGCTGTAAGATTTCTGTATGATGTGTTGCTTTATATGAAGACATGGCTTTTTATATGTGATATTATAGAACACTTGGAAGTATCGAAGACAGCTGATGGAAACTCATGATTAGGACTCATTTACTGATCTTACCTTCATCTTGGAATAATTCTATTAATGTCCCAGGTAAATTGTGCTACAGAGAAATAACTTCAGATCTGTGTCCTGTATCACTGACAGTCTGCCACTGAAAAAATCCCAGCCACTCTGCTGGCTTTTGTGGATTGCTCCTCCACAAGATGTTTGCTTCCTCCCATGTTCCATACATGGTGGACAAGGCAAAAGGCAGGACTGGCTTTGATTTGAGCTTTTCTCATACTCATAGGGTATAACTGGCTGCTCCCTCACACAGGGATTTCCTACTTGCCTTTGGAAATATTAAATTGTTCCTATCTGTTTCTTTCTGTGGTCACAGGTTTTGTATTTTTTAACTTCTTGGCTTCAGATTTTCTTGCATCTTGAAGAAATATAATTTGGCTGAGCCTCCACCAAATTTGATTGTAATTGGTCAACACCTTAAAATTATTAGTTAGCAGAACAGTGAAGCTGATCATACCAGCTTGTGAATTTGATGTTGGGTTAAAAGGCAGGATTTAGTTCATCCCAGACAAAAGAACCTTGAGTAATGTCTCAGGTTTCTTAAGGGAGATGCTTCTTTTTGAAACATGATATTTGGGAAGTTTTAGTTGGTAGCTCCAGAGCTTTGGATAATATCTGTGACACAAGGAGGCTGGGATGCAGTCCCGCTCCTCTGTAGACCTGGGACCACTGATGAAGCCTTCATGCCTCCATTGCTCACTAATAAAACTGCTAATTGTGTTTTTTCTTCATGAAGGGGAGGAGGATTTGGAAGTGGGTCATTGTTGTAAGGGTAAATGAATTAGGCACACTGAGATGCTCAGATGTGTCAGGATTATATATGTCTGGGGCTAATCAAACAGGTCCTGTTTTAGTAAAACAATGTGCTCAGCACTTTTGAAAAATCAGGTCCAGTGAGGAGTGTACTAGGTCTAGATTTAGCTTTTCAGCTTGAATGCTTTGATCCTGGCATGTTAACTCAAAATCCTCCTTAAGCTGCATAAATATTTCTCCAGAAAAATTATGAATTTTTTTTTCTGTACAGTGGGGATCAAATAATTGAAAAAAACTGTTTTTACTGTTACATTTCCACACCCTCCCCTGCACTTATGCATGCATAGTATTTTTTAAATTCTTCTAATATGGACAGTGTAATTTTAATTAACATCTGCAAACCATCACATAATACCTGGAGTGGAAGTTGCTGGCTATGAGTCATGCATTCAGCTGAAAGAACTGTGCTTTCTAAGGCAAGGCCAAGGCATAAGTATGTCCCAGTCCTAGATGACATATATTTGTCCAGTGACTTGCTTCCCTTCCTGCTTATCTTTGGGCCGTGCTGGCAGGTGGTCAGGAGCAGCCTGGCTAATGCACCCAGGGCACCACGGGCATTGCCTGGAACCTCAGTGAGATCTAAGACTTGTAGTGGCACTTTAGTGAGTCCTAGTGTGTCTTCTCCAGGTACAGTGTCAGTAAAAAAGAGAAAAATTCATGCACTCACAGCACTTTGGGCACTGATTTCCTCATAAGCATGGTTTCCTCTCCCCTCCTCAGCTTCACCAAGTAGTATGTTTTCTGTCAAAACAGCACATGAACGAACATTTTCAGTGCAACCCAATATTCAAAATACCAGGTTTTGCACTGGCAGTCCTGACCCAACTTTGACTCTGGTTGCTATGGTGTTCTGTGGGCTGGGTGGCCAGCAAGGCAGGACGATGTGGGGATGGCACACAAGCCTTTTGTTGCTCCTTGGTCAGGGTCCAGCCAGCTTATTTCCCCCTTTCTCCCTCCACCCCACAGCAGCTGGCAGCAGCCTACATCTGCTGATCAGGAGCAGTGGGCAGGATGCAGCCTCTGAGGCCTCTCTGGGTCTGTGTCCTGGAGGAGGCACCTTCTCCCAAACACCCAGAGCTGTTCCTCTGCAGACCCCAAGTCTCATCCTTTGGCTGCATGCCCCTGTGTTGGAAAAGCCTTCATCTTCCTACTCCTGGGTTTTAAGCAGGCTACTTCTCATCCCTCACTAGGTGCTTTCCTGACATTCTGTGTCCTGCTTTACTCCCTCCAGAAAAGGAACTCATCACAATACTTTTAAAGGATGAGATCTAAAATGGGTCATCTTCTTAGTAATGGGTGGAAAATGACTTTTATGATCAGGATTTGAAACAAAACTCATTATTTTAAAAGCAGATTTTAAAAATTCTAGTTGATGTTAAATATATCACAATTGCCTACATGCAGTAATATAAGCACAGGATTTGCAAATTTGAGTTTAATGTTAATTTAGCTGATAGATAGTCTGCAGGGTAATCAGTGCTTTGCATTTTTCATTCAGTCTTAATGTTACATTTTGCCTTCCACAACATAATCCAAACCACAGACCAGCTGGCTGTGTTGATTAAAATCCTTTTTCTGCTTTTTATTAATCTTTATGGTTTTGCCCTAGAATTATGAAGTGGTCATGGTCTATCAGGAAGGAAATCTGCTGGGCCAGAATCCAGTATTTACAAGTTGAGATTTCTGCCTAAAGCATATTGCTGATTCCTAAAATAAGTTGTGTCCTGAATGCTTTGTTATATCTGCATAACTTGAGTTTGGAACAAAGCTCTTTGGGTTAAATTACTTACAAATAATTCATTATGCATTTGGCTGACACATTTCCTCAGTGAAAACCTAGATTAAGAGAATATCATTAGGGGGTAAAGGTGACAGAGGACTTTTGTTGTCAGTAGGCCTAATCCTGCATTTTGGAAGCACAGAGTCATGCAAGCTCTTCCTGTGGACCCTCATGGCCTTTACCTTGATGGTAGAGGGACAATGGTTGGGGTCAGGGTATTGCTGCAAGGGGGAACATCAGAGGTTCCTCAGGATGCACAGCAAAGGGACAGGAATAATTCTCAAACTGAAGGTGATGGAGCAGCAGAAAAGATGCTCTGATTCCCAAAATTAGCCCAAAGGCTGCTGGGACAGTCTTGATCTTCCTTCCTCTGTAAAATTCCTTGCACAAAGGCTGTTTGTTTAGACTTGGTGAGACAGACCCCAAACAAGTAATGTGCTCTGTGTGTTGTTGGTTTTTTTTTTTTTTGTAAATAACTATTTACAAAATGGTGAATTAATTTTTTAACAAATTTGATGTGATGATTAGGCAATCACTTTAGCACGTATTTTTTCAATTATTTCTTGTTAACAAAATGAGGCAGTAACTAAGCATGATCTATATTTTCTGACTTCTCACAGTGTTAATTAGAGACTGTGAATATTCTTGCTGATGAGTTTGGATATCTTTGCATCTAGTGGTGGTTATAGTGGTTATGTCCTGTAGTTATGCCACCTATACGTGGGTCAAGATCCTACACTTAAGGATGGTACTCTGAAAATGTTGCACAGGGACACAGATCTGCTCACAGGGCTTTGCTGCACTCTTCCCTTCCCTTCCCTTCCCTTCCCTTCCCTTCCCTTCCCTTCCCTTCCCTTGTGTTGCTGTTGGAGTCTGTGTCAGTGCATATGCTTGGGGCAGAGAGAACACAACGCGATGATGCTTATAAATAATGCCTACTAATACCTCAGAGTTTTGCTGCAGGACATTTGGTTTGGTGTTAGGCTTTACTCTTTTGTTTCATAGTTGCATTTAACTGCAAACACCCATTTTTTACTACTCAGAGTAAATTTCCCTTTTGATTTTGTACCATTACTATCTACTTTGAGCTTTAGCAAGGGGATGTGAGATGTACAGGTTGAAGAGTCAAGGCCCCACATTTTTCTAGAAGGTTTTCTTTCATTAGCATTAAACCTATGGCCTTTCCTGGTGCCAAGAAGCATGAAGTTTCCTCTGAGCCAAATCTGCTGTGACTTGGACAGTTGAGCACAAGCTCTGACTACCTGTGAATTGAGTTGTTCTCTATCTCATTGCGGGTGTTGTAAGCCTTTATTGGGTGCCCTTTCTGCAAATTCATGATTCTCAGTTTCTGGGCTGCTTTGGAGTCTGCTGCTACCTTATGATTTTGCAATTTTAAGCTTTAAAAAGCAATTTATTTTTCTTCCTTTGGAGGGTCTTGGCTGCAAAAAAAAGTGACTTCCTGTCTTCCCAATTTGCTTTTGTCAGTTTTTTAGGCATTGATAATAGTTTTCTGATTTCTTCAGGCAGAGAAACTTGCACCAGTAACTTGTTGAGGTAACCTCATTGCTGGTAGGGTGCTGATGAGCATTGCTTGGCTGGCTGCTGAAGGCTCATGGGCACTACTTAAAAATCAAACTATAAAGGCTACCATGTGGGACAGGTTAATTGCATTGTTTTTTCCCCTCATGACTGCAAAGCTCTTACTTTCATTGGACTTTTGCCATCTCAGGTATTCTCTTTCCAAAAGTGCACATAACATCTGGGCTCTGGCTGCTGAAGTGACTGTAGTGGTATTCAGTTCCTTCTCTCCCCCTGTAGCACCCTGTGTTCCCATCTAGCTTCCCCCTACAGCATCATGGCTGAAGCAGCACCAATTATTCTCCTGTCAGTTGTTTCATCACTTTCCTGGGTGATCTACTTGCTTTAAGGATCTGACTATTGCCTTGTCTCTTGGTAAATAGCATCCCAAAATTAAAATTCTTACCTTTATCTTCCAGAAATGTTCGATGTGCTTAGAATCTCTGCTGGCTTTTGTGTTTCTCCTTCCTTCTGGGCCATCATTTTTGTCCCTATATTTTCTCATGTAAATCCCTCTTTCAGGTCACTATTTCCTACAAATACTAACCTAAGTCATCAGATGCTCAGCCATGCCACCAAATACATATTTTCTGAACTTTCACACCACAGTTTTGCTTCTTCAACGTCTTCTGTGTTTGTGATGATCTTACTGACTTCAGCTGGTGCTCCAGGTAGCACTGATGGGCCTCTGGGAACATATAGCAAACTTCCAGGTGCTTTGTCTGCATGTGCTCCTGGGCACAGAGCACAAGCTGGATGCTTCACAAGCAGAAAATACAAAAAAATTGAATAGAGGTGCTAAAAAAAAAAGAACAGAAACTCTGTGTTTCTGGTTCACTTTGCTGTCCCTTAAGGATTTATTTTTGCATTAAGTCATGTGGTTATATGTGTTTTTCAAGACTACAAAGGGTGACATGAAGGATCTCAATCCATCTGTCTTGGCAAGGTTTAGTTTCCTTGCTTCTGTTCAGACAGCTACCAAGAACTATATCCCCTGTGTTTACTTATTTAAACTGAACTAGGTATGATGGCTACACAAATCAAAGCAAAAATGGTCTGGGTATACAAGAAGAAACAATGTTCTGTTTCTGGAATAAGATATATGTAGAATGTTTTTTTTCAATGTAGAAAGAATTAAAAAAATTTGAATCTGTCAAAGTCAAGCATATTAAAGCAGATGGCTGAATGAAGACCCATATGCTGTACATAGTATACGATTTTCTTTCTCTTCCATGTCTGCCCTCTGAGGGATGAAAAACTACAAGGGCTGAAACTGAAAGCATCATTAAATGTTAATCTGCTGGGGCGTCCTTAGTGCTAGCGAGGTCAAGCTCTGCTACAGCACACGGTAACAGATGGAGCATCCTCCGTGAAATCAGCCCGTGCTGCCACACGCCGCCGAGAGATGCGCGGTCTTGTCACCGTGCCCGTGCTCTAAACCGCCCACCCCGGCAGCCCCCGGGGCTGCGGGCGCTCCCGGGGACCCGACCCCCGGGCAGGAGAGCAGTGGCACGGGCATGGCGTGCGGACACCGAGTCGGGGAGGATGGCCTTTAGATTAGGGCCGGTAATGAGCTTTCTGCCTCTGTGAGCATATTGTAACCTGCAGGCAGGAAAATGCGGTTTTTGAAAATGGTTTGCCCTGGCGCAGTGCTGAGCTGGAGATCTCTAAATCCCTCTGAAGGGCAATGTCCCTGCTGAGCCTGGTTCCTGTGTTTTTCATCACCTTGTATTAGAAAGGCTCAAGTCTTGGAGACTTACCATGTTTGCAAAATTAAGTTGAAAGCTCCTGACTGACAGCCCTAAGGGCTTTTCACATAAACACATAAAGCTATACTGCAGCTCTGGCAGAAAGATAGGGTTTGCTTGGTCTCTAGATACACCTGCTTGTGACCAGGCTCCCTGCATTGCTGTGCTTTTGGCATCACCACTTTGTAACTCACTGGCTAATTTAGGCATGAAGCTGATGACAGGAAAACAAACCAGCTGAGTTCCTCCCTAAAGCTTTGGCTCAGCAAAAATAGGAACGAAACCCAAACCTGCCCCAGCTGCTTTTGCCCAAGTCCTTTGCAGTGGAGGAGCTGAGGCTGCTCCCCGGGGCTGCCAGAGCACACACTGCGCATTAGGACCTGCCTGCTCTCATTCAGGAGGGAGATAACATGAGCACTGGTTCAATGTGACCTCCCCCAGTGGCATTGCACAGTTGTCTGCAAGCCTCATCCTCTGTTACACTCTGCTGCAGTGTAAAACTGTGCCATAAGAGTGAGCGTTCAGCTACGTGCTGCTTTCCAGGGAGAAGTGGGCAAGCCGGCTGGAAGCCCACCCCAAAAATATTAATGAGGTCTCCACAAATATTGCTGATGAGCCCTGCAGCAGTGTAACTAGAGAGCCCTCACAACTTGTAAAAACTCTCCTGACATTTCCATCAAGGATTAGGGAAAGAAGAACAGCCCTCTTGACTCCTTGGGAGAGATCTTCTGGCATCTGCTGCAGGGTAATGGTGGTCCTTATCACAGTTTCCATAAGTATGAATTTCACTTCAGGGGATCTGTGCAGGATAGTTTATGTCAGCTCAAGTATTGAATGGAATCATGTATAATTTTCTGGGTGATCCAGGTTAAACATCAGTTCCCACACCACTAAGTGGTTCATTGGAGGTTTTCTTCTCGCTCGCATTGCCTGCATCTGAGCTCTGAGCCACAGAGTGCATCAAGGTGGTTCTGTGGGGCACAAGGGCCACTGGGAGCCACCTCAATCCTCCATGAGCAAAACCATTCCCATTAGCCTTGCCTGTGATGAACAGCAACTCTTCTCTGTTTTCCATATTGTTGGTGCTTTTTCCTCTGTAATAAGAATTGCTGTTGGGTTATTTTGACCTATTCTTTGTTAATTTTCTTAATGAGTTCCTCTAAGGAACCTTGTTTAAGCAAACAAAATGTGTAGTGTAAACTTTAGAAATATTTAACACACATATGTATCTTTGGCAGGATTCAAGCACAGAAAAGATGGAACAGAGAAACGGACAGATGGAAAAGGATACAGCTGAAGGAATTGATCCATGAAAGGGCCTCTTTAACATGTGAGGCTGCTTTGTACTCACTACCTTTGCTTTCATTTGGATTATAATGTCAAAATAACTAAAATAACCAAAGCACAGAGAGCCATACTTGAAGGAAATGACACAATAAACCATTTCCCTACTTGGGGAGAAAGTACCTTAGGCACAAACTAGATGGTGCTAGAACATATGGCTAAAATGATGTTCACCTAACAGCTGTGTGAAATTAAAATATGATAATCAAAACAGACTTTACTAAGGGAAACTCTGCAATGTTAGAGGCTTTTTAACACCTGGTTTTGTCTGCTGCTTTTGGTCTGACTATATAAAAGCTGTTTCTACTTCCCTGAGCCTCTCACAATTCCCTGTCAAATATATCAACTTATGGAAACCTCTCTTTGATATTCTTATTTTGAACTGATTAATACAGACAACCCTGCTCTGTGATTTGAAGTAAGGTTGGTTTTGTCTCTCTTTCACTTCTCTATTTGCATTACATCAGGAGAGCAGTCAGACATTCCCCATTGCCAAAGGGCAGTGCTGCTCAGCATGGAGCTTGCAAAGAAAGATGTGCATTGTGGAGTAAGTGTTCAAAAGCATTTGTGGGACTGAAGGGCATAATTCCCATTGAAAACCAGTGGAAGCTGAACTTAGGAATTTCCTACGCTGCAGAGCTTCCCCCAGTATGCTTATGTCTGTACTTCCCCTGTTCAAACTCAGGAAAAAAACTACCCATGGCTGTGATTTAAATGATTAAGTGATTTTTGGAAGTTTTGACATGCTTAAAATATGAATTAGTTTGACCTGAGGAATGAAAGAATGTCACTCTTTCAACTGTAACTACAGCCAAAAATTTGTGACCATAAATGTAGTCAGAGGATCTAACAATGCCTTTGGGGCCTGTGCTGCTGCTGTGCATTTTGATAGCGCTTCAGGGCAATTCACCCCATGCAACAGAGCCCAGAGTGCCATTGATTGGAAGCATGCATTTACTTCAGAGCAGAAAGGATAGGAAAATAGTACCATGCAAGCTGAACAATTCTTTTTTATTTATTTATTATTTTTATAGATTTTGAAATGCAAGATCTTTGCACTTTTTAAAGCTTGTCCTACAGAGACTTTGAAGTGCATATAACTTCATCCATGTAAGAAGTTGAATAGAAAACAAAGAGACCGTCCACTTAGGTAAAAATCCCATGTGCTTTAAGCTTTCATACTTAGTACCTTTGTTTGTACTTGTATCTGGCAGTAATTAGGCAGACTTTTGGCCTTCACACAAGATGACAGCAGGCAAAGGCTCCGTGTAGAGGCTTTATTATACAGGCAAAGACTAAGACTACTACAGACTAACCTAACAGACTACTTGCTAAGACTACCCTAAGACTACTACCCTATGACGCAGTGAAAAATACCTTAAATACCATCCCACAGACAGGATGTGCCATCATATAAACAGGAAAGATGTTCACCACAGTGTCCCCCAATCACCTGAGTTATTTCACAGCTTTTATGTATTATGGTAAAAGGTAAACAATACCCTATAAGGTCACAACCTATAATACTCACACACAATAGGTCCAGAAGGCCACAAACCCACAATTCTCTTTCCCATGCCCATGTATGGGTCACTGAGTGTAGCGAAAGGAGTAAAACTGGAAAAGCTGAGTATGTTCAATGAATGCAAATATGCCTGGAGGTTAATAATTTAATTGGCAGAGTGCCCTATTTTTCTGGCTAATGGGCCTGTTTAGTGAGCTCCTGCAGTGCCTGACATACTGGCCCGCTGCTGTTCAGACACAGTTGTACATCTGGTGAATTGAGCTGTGCTGCTCCAGCTCTCAAACCCCTTTGGTGTGTCAGAGCTGAGGTGATACCTAAATTCTCAGCCAAAGAGCTGTGGTTTTGTCTGAGGCTTGAGGATGTGCTGGAAGTGGTCCTTTTTGCAGTGTGCAGGGTGATGGGTGGGAACAGTGGGAAACTGCTGCGATGTGTGGAAGAAAGGGCGCTTGCAGAGCACTGGTGCTGCTCTGTGAGGTGTACAGGTGGGAATATAGGTCAGTGAAACATCCAGAGGGGTTGCAGAGCTGCAAAAGGCATATTTACATATGCAGGGTGCAGATGGCAGGCTTGAGCTGGACAAGCTGCTGCTGAGCAGTCTGGTTTGTGCCTGGGGAGGGGGATGCTAACACACGCTGCCTGAGCCTTGTCCTCAGAAACAGCTACGGTGCTTTGGTCCAGAGTGGCCCTCAGGCTGGCAGGGCTATTTTGTCTCTGGAGTGGGGTGTCTGTGACACAGGACTGTGGGCCATTAGGATTGCCCAGGTCCCATGGCTGCCCTGGCAGGGCTATGTGCCTGGTTCCTGGAGCTGCACTGGGCTCGGTCACTGTGAATGTGATCAAGGTGAGGCTTGGGGGTTAGAGCAGGTATTGTCTGTGTTTTCCAGCTGTATCAACCAATCTAACAGATGTGGGCTTGGATCCACAAGCCCTTTTTCATGCCTGAAGCAGTGGCAGCCAGTTTTGCTCTTATGCAAGCCAAAACAGCTTCACTTGCATCAGCTGGTGAAATATTTATAGGTTTGTACTATGAGGTGTCCCAAAGTTTCATGGTCTTTTCCCACTTACATCTGTGTTCAGCTTCTTGTAAAATTTCTCTATTCTTTGCTGCTTGTGTTTATTTGACTGCCATGATTACTCTGGTATCAATACAAGCTGATGGATGAAGGGATTGAGAGCAGCCCTGTGGAGAAGGACTTGGTGGGGCTGGTAGATGAGAGGCTGGGTATGTGCCAACAATGTGTGCTTGAAGCCCCAAAAGCCAAATATATCCTGGGCCAAAGCAGTGTGGCCAGCAGGGCAAGGGAGGAGATTCTGCCCCTCTGCTCTGCTCTGGTGAGACCCCACCTGGAGAGCTGCATCCAGCTCTAGGGTCCCCAGCACAGAAAAGATATGGACCCGTTAGAGGAAATCCAGAAGACAGCCATGAAAATGATCGGAGCACTGGAGCACCTCTATTACAAGGAAAAGTTGAGAGAGTTGGGGTTATTCAGCTGGGACAAAAGATGGCTCCGAACTCCGGGGAGAGCTTATTGCAACTCTGCAATACCTATAGAGGGCTTATAGGGAAGACAGGGACAAACTGTTTGGTAGGACCTGTAGTGATAGGACAAGGTGTAATGGTTTTAAACTAAAGAGGGGAGCTTCAGATTAGATATAAGGAAGAGGGTCTTTATGATGAGGGTGGTGAAACGCTGGAACAGTGTCCCTGTTGCCTGAGTTTGGAAGGCACATGCAGCTCAACAGGGAGTCTCTCTGTCTCTTAATAGTGTTGAAAGTTTTTTGTTTGAATGTTGTGTGATGCTAGACAAGCAGATGTTTAGCTGACAAACTTGCCTTACTCTGTTCTGTCCTCTGCAAAAACATGGAAAACACAGTACCTTGCATCTTTCTGGAGGAGAAATTGAGGCTCTGTGGAAAAGAGTTTGCTGATCATGGCAGCCAGATGTTCCCACTTAGCATTCAATGTGTCTCCCTGTCCATCTTAGAGTGCAAGGTTGGTTTCAGTGGCAGTCCTTCTGAGTTTGTTGCCTGGTCTGGTTTATGAAATAAGCTCAATAAAAACTATTCCATATGTTTATTTTACCAGAAAACCTATTTATTTGTGACACCAGAACTGAGCATGTTCATGGATATTTAATCCCTTCCAGGATAAGGCAAAGATTTGCTCTACAAGGAATTTTAAGTCTAATGTTAGTTCTACCTTAGCCTGGATTATGCAAGTGCTGACAAAAATTAATTTGATGGTTTATTCCTGCTGTGAACAACTCAGGGTTTTTCTTTGGGGATTCTAAGATTGTTCTTACCTAGTAATTAAATCTTAATCATGTTTTTGCCAAAAGCAGTATATTTGGCTTGCAAGGGGGAAGATCTCTCTGTATCTGTCTGTCCCTCCTCCTCCTCCCAGTCGTGTTTGCCTTGTCAGTTTTTCAGTCTCTGACCCTGCAAACTGATACCTGGATCCGCTGTGCTTGAACAATCCCTGTTCTGTATCCTGCCAGGAGTAATTTCATTTTGTTCCGCTGGCATGCAGAGGAGGTTTTCCTTCCCGGGAATGACACGCTTTCTCTGCCGGGAGCCATGGATGCACAGTGTGGCTGGCACAGAGCCATCGTGTGCAGTACCTGCCTGCTGCCAAGCGGGGACATGCGCCTGAGATCAGAGGGCTCCAGGCAGGGGGCCCGGGAGAGCTCTGCTTTTCATCCATCCCGAGGGATTTCCTGACAGTTACCTTGGGTAAATTACAGTAATTGAGCAATGCGCACGGACTTCACACAAGATGACAGCATGCAAAGACTTTGTGTTGAGACCTTTACTAAGCAGTGTCCCTTGTGCAAAGACCTTCACCATGCAGTGCTTCTTGCGCAAAGACAACTATCACGCAGTGAAAATTCCTTAAATACCATCATACAAACAGGATGTCATCACATAAACAGGAAAAAGTTTCACCACAGTGTTCCCCAATCACCTGGGCTATTTCACAGTTTTTACCTATTATGGTAACAGGTAAATAATGCCTTATAAGGTTACAAACAATAATCCTCACTTCCAATAGGCCCAGAAGGTCACAAACCCACAATTCTCTCTCTCCTAGCCCATCTCTCGTGACCTGGATGTATTCCCAGGGTCCCCTCCGAGCCTAGGAAAGAGGCTTACTCTGGCCTTCAAAGCCTGCTCCTCTATCACATACATAGTGTAAACCAACATAAATGACTTCTGTCCTTGTGTTGCCTTTTCCCCCAGCCTGGAAAAGAAACTCGAGATCATTTTAGCAAGGAGGTAATATAAAAGGGGATCTTTATTTTTTAAGGTCTTCAGGAGCAGTTATGGAAAGGTGTCCATAAAAGCCCAGCCCCTCCAGGGGTGAGTACATATTTATAGCTTTTAGGAAATTAGCATAATTGATTAAGAGCACCAATAAGGAGAACAAGTGGTGATTCAATTCCCCCTCAGGTCCAGTCCCTTCCCTGGAGCCCCCCTCTCAGCACTGGCTGTACTTTGTTTATGAAAATGTACCTCAGAGTTGTTCTTGGCCTTGGTTCCCAGGAAGAACCGAGATAGGACAGGGCCTTGCACCCCCCTGGGGCTTGGAGCTCTGGAATTTGTTTTGTCTTTCTGCTTAGGGAAAGGCTATGGAAAGGCACTGGAAAAACTAGCTATTAATATAGTAGGCTACAGAGCCACAAAAATATGTGCAGAGAGTACAGAGAACATATAAAAGAAAAAAGGCAGAAACCAAACGGCATCATTCCCCCCTTTTTTAGAGACTAACAAGACTCTGTCTTGTCTAGTCTCTACTCTGCATTCAACCATACCTCTGGTTTATACAACTGGCTATCCCACTAGTTGTTACACAGATGCTAATTATAACTACAGTTACTATGAACATTTCTTTTATCTAGGTTCAGTTTGGTAACCATGAAGTGAGTGTACTGAAGATATTCAAGGTTCAGTAAGCTCTTTTGAGAGTTACTTGGTGTAGAATTTGAGTTTGCTTTCAAATTTCAACCAAATTTCTAAAAAAATTTTTCATTCAGATTTGCATAAGAACAACAACTAGTGTTAATGATTTTGTGGCTAGTAGGAAATTAAGAGCTATTTTGTTTTGTCAACAGCCTTTAATATGATTAAACATTACATTTGGAATCACAGCTCCATGGGCACAGGCCCAATCTTTATCTTGGGGCAAAACTTACCAGGCCAGATTCTCAACTTTGACAAGTTGTCCTTATGAAGAGCTTTTGGATACATTTTGGACTAGAGTTACATGCAAATTTTAGGACCAAATTTGAATCACGGTTACCAACTGTACAGATAAGAGGTACAAAAGAACAGTTTAAATCATATCATCTCAATTTGTATCAGTCTCTGTTTTCTGGCTGTCTATGGAGCAGACGTCTTCTTAACTCTGGAGCAGTGAATTCAAGGCTCTCTGCCAGCAGCTTTGGATTTGGTGAGGGTAGTCAGGACTTGGAATGACTCTTTTTACTTAGCTCGTAAGATTACTGTCCCTTCATTCAACATAGACTCAGTCTCTAGGCTTGAATAGTTGCTAGTCTTCCTTCCTTCTAGATGACTTTGCTCAGTTCTAGATCTTTCATTGATATAATCAGTTCAGCTTTTTGTGATGGTACATTTGATGGTAACACTTTTCTCATGGTTACCTGGTTCGTGGTTGTTACTGCATAACCTGTCTTTTGTTTGCCATCTCGCATGAAGCTGCTCTCATCTGCATACAGCTCCCAGGCTGGCACATCTTTCAGGTCTGCTCTGCTGGAATAGGCTTCTTCCATGGTCTGCAAACAGTCAGACTTAAATACATTATCAGTTAGTGCTGGGAACAGACATACTAGGATTGACAGCAAACGTTTTCAGAATAACATTATCCAGTTTCAGTAGCATGGCATAGGGTCCATGTCTTCTATGTTCACAGAACAAACTTACAGTGGGTTGCATGCAACTGTTGGATGTATCAATTCTTGGCTGCTGGTTGGATGCAGCAATTTTCAGTTGCTGACTGCCCTAGTTCTCCAGTTTCAGGATTATTTTACATAATAGTAAAGAGTCCTTGGTCTTTTTTACTCACAAGGATACAGGAGAAGGTCTTTTTCAAATTTAACTCAGTAAACCATCCTAAGATATTTGTTAACACAGGACTCTGCTTACTTATAGCATGGTTTAAGGGAGCCTAAAAACGGCTTCTTGTTCTTTGGGCTCGGTGTTTCCCTTTTGAGTGCTTACCAGAGCAGACAAAGAGCGCTCGCTGCCCTCGCACGGCCGGGGACGGGCGCGGCATGCGGGCACCCCCGCCCAGGGGCACCCCCGGCTCGCCCGCGCTCGGCCCGTGCTGCTGCTCACAGCGGCTCTCGGGTGTCCTTAAAACAAGCTCGTTACTGTGGAAAGTGCGATAGGGCCGTTCCTGCTCTTAGATCTCACACTCCCGGCCCGCTCTGGGCCGGTGCGGGCGGGGCCCAGGGGCAGCGAGTGAGCCGGGCCGTGGCCGCGCAGCGGCGGCCCCGCCTCCGCCAGAGCAGGGCCGAAGCAGCGCAGCGGCAGCCCCAGTCCCGGTTCGCTTCTGGGACCGCTCCCCCGCGCATCCCCCGGCCGTGACCAGGGCAATGGCAGGAATCACCTCCGCCCCTCTCAGAGCGGCTGGTGCCCCGCTTCTGTCACGGGGGAGTGACCGCCCTGCTCGCGGAGCCGTCCCGGAAGTCCGGGAGTCGCCCTTGCCTTAAAATCTTGGAAAAACTTTTTACAGATGGAACATAGAAAGTGGGGGCTTCTCCCCCTTCCCTTACAATGGTGCGAACCGAGCTTTCTCGGCCGTTCCACAAAACTTGCTGGAAGCGAGGATCTCTCCCTCGCCTCCCACTAAGGAGCAGGCTGGACACCCAGCCTCTCCACAAACCTGTAGGAAGCGAGATTTCTCACTCGCCTCCCACCAAGGAGCAGGCTGGGCACCCAGCCGCTCCACAAACCTGTAGGAAGTGGGAATCTCTCCCAGCCTCCCACCAAGGAGCAGGCTGGACACCAGCCGCTCACAAACTACTGTAAGTGGGAATCTCTCCCAGCCTCCCACCAAGGAGCAGGCTGGACACCCAGCCGCTCCACAAACCTGTAGGAAGTGGGAATCTCTCCCCAGCTTCCCACCAAGGAGCAGGCTGGGCACCCAGCCGCTCCACAAACCTGTAGGAAGTGGGAATCTCTCCCCAGCCTCCCACCAAGGAGCAGGCTGGACACCCAGCCGCTCCACAAACCTGTAGGAAGTGGGAAACCTCTCCCCAGGCCTCCCACCTCTCTCCCCAGCCTGGACACACCAGCCGCTCCACAAACTTAGAAGTGGGAATCTCACAGCTTCCCACCAAGGAGCAGGCTGGGCACCCAGCCGCTCCACAAACCTGTAGGAAGTGGGAATCTCTCCCCAGCCTCCCACCAAGGAGCAGGCTGGACACCCAGCCGCTCCACAAACCTGTAGGAAGTGGGAATCTCTCCCCAGCCTCCCACCAAGGAGCAGGCTGGACACCCAGCCGCTCCACAAACCTGTAGGAAGTGGGAATCTCTCCCCAGCCTCCCACCAGGAGCAGGCTGGCACCCAGCCGCTCCACAAACCTGTAGGAAGTGGGAATCTCTTCCCCAGCCTCCCACCAAGGAGCAGGCTGGACACCCAGCCGCTCCACAAACCTGTAGGAAGCGGGGCCCATCCCCCACCTCCTACCAAGAAGCAGACCAGGCCTCCCCCGGCCGCTCCATGCCCAGATGTCTCCAGGCCAGCTTTCAATTCAAAACTCGCATGTGCTAAACATGAAATAAACTTTCGCACTGTGATTTGCTTTTCTCTACCAGTGAACAATCTCAGCCGAGATCACACACCCGCCTCCTCCCCACCAGCCGATCTCTGGGGCAGGTTGGAAAATCGGCAACAGGAAAAACTTGGAGAAATGATTTCAAAAGCAAATTTTCTCACCACCACGCCAGGTTGTCCTGGGATCGGCTAACAATTACTGACTTTAAACAGATACACAATACATAAACAATACACACACATACAAACTACACACTACACAACGAAAAGAACCACCTTTATACTACCTCCTGTGGGATCTTGGAACCATGGTGTCTCGACCTCAGGCCCGTGGCAGGGAATTCTTTAGATTGCTGTCAGAAAGGAATTCCTTGCAGGATGTTTCGGTCCAGAGGAAGGGTACCAGGTTCTCGTGTCCCATCTGGGGGTGCCAGATAACTGTTGCCTTTTCCCCCAGCCTGGAAAAGAAACTCGAGATCATTTTAGCAAGGAGGTAATATAAAAGGGGATCTTTATTTTTAAGGTCTTCAGGAGCAGTTATGGAAAGGTGTCCATAAAAGCCCACCCCCTCCAAGGGTGAGTACATATTTATAGCTTTTAGGAAATTAGCATAATTGATTAAAAGCACCAATAAGGAGAACAAGTGGTGATTCAATTCCCCCCCAGGTCCAGCCCCTTCTCTGGAGCCCCCTCTCAGCACTGGCTGTACTTTGTTTATGAAAATGTACCTCAGAGTTGTTCTCGGCCTTGGTTCCCAGGAAGAACCGAGATAGGACAGGGCCTTGCACCCCCCTGGGGCTTGGAGTTCTGGAATTTGTTTTGTCTTTCTGCTTAGGGAAAGGCTATGGAAAGGTACTGGAAAAACTAGCTATTAATATAGTAGGCTACAGAGCTACAAAAATATGTGCAGAGAGTACAGAGAACATATAAAAGAAAAAAGGCAGAAACCAAACGGCATCACTTGTAACAGCCAGCCTGGAAAACTGTACGTGCATGACAGAGCCAGGAAACTTGATAGATTTAGAAAAAGATAGTATGTAATGCAGTGTGCAGATATATTTGTGTATGTAGTGTTTTATCAACATCAATGATTGTAGATGTTTGTACTGTTGTGTAATTAATCCCATATGCATCCTACCCTGGATTCTGGTATCATATTTGTCTTGCCAGGACTTGAGTTCTTTCTTTGTTCTTCCCAAACCCATAGAATCGCAGAATCAACGAGGTTAGAAAAGACCTCTGAGGTCATCAAGTCCAACCTATGACATAACACCACCTTGTCAACCAGACCATGGCACTGAATGCCACATCCAGTCTTTCCTTGAACATCTCCAGGGACGATGACTCCACCACCTCCCTGGATCATGCTCATTCCAATGCCCAGTCACCCTTTCTGTGAAGAACTTCTTCCTGATGTCCAATATAAACCTCCTCTGATGTAGTTTAAGACTGTGTCCTCTTGTCCTGTTGCTGATTGCCTGGGAGAAGAGACCAACCCCCACCTGGCTACAACCTCCTGTCAGGTGGTCATAGAGAGTGATAAGGTCGCCCCTGAGCCTCCTCTTCTTCAGGCTAAACAGCCCCATCTCCCTCAGAGGCCCCTCATAGGACGTGCTCCAGATCTTTCACCAGCCTTGTTGTCCTTCTCTGGACATGCTCCAGCATCTCAACATGCTTTAAATGTCCTTTAGTATTATTCTGAAAGAATTCTTCATTCTTCTCATATACCCACCTTTTTGGTGCTGGAATGCCATATTACTGCTGTTATTTTGTTTCTAGAAATGCTTAGAAAAGCTGTGTATTCTTTCAGGAAGGGGAATGGTTATCTTACTGGTTTTCAACATCATCGCCAACATCAAAACAATGATCTGTGTTACTGGCTGTGTCAGAATAGTCTTCAAAACATGAAGCCAGTAAGTTCTACAAAACCTTCTGTACAAAGAGTTGATTTTGTAGATGAATTAAATACTATGAAAAAAGCAACACCAGAAAAAGTAACAAAATCCAATCACCTTTCCTGTCTCTTGCTCAGACTACTACATATATATGTCCCAATGACAGATCTTTAAAATTAGATACAGACTTGCTTTTAGCTAAGGACAAACTATGACAATACAGTCTATTGAAATGGAGTTTTCTTTTAATTATTTTCATTCCAGCACTATATTCTGGAATATAGGGCTTTCCAATTTAAAGTACAAACCTTTTTTTTTTTTTTTCAGTCAAGAGTCAAACATATATATATATATATATATATATATATGTATGTATGCTCATTTCTATAACAATTTATTTATTTTTACTTTTGGGAGTACACATAAATGTTGCTAGATGTGAAATGTTAAGAGCATGTAGGGCTGAAATATGGGGTGATACCACCTTAGCTTTATCACAGCTTTGTCCTTTGCATGACTCGAGGACTTACTCTGCTGTGAAAATTACATGCATATTCTTGGAGAAACCTTTTCCTTTCTTTGTTTTGTTTACTTTTGCAGACATAGTCTACACAATGGTGATAAAAATTAAGCCTCTGTAGAGTTTTGCCAGGAAGAATACTAGGATACTTTCCCATTCTTCTGTTGTTTGTCTTAGAGGACTCAAGGGGGATTTGGTTTGGTTCTGGTTGCCCATGACATGTGCATTGCAGATGCCAGAAAGACCTTCAGGAGACTCAGACACTGTCATGCAGGAGCTACCAGTAGTGACAACTGCATGTGATTTAGAGAAGGCATTCAGTAATTCCTTCTGTTCTTCTCACATGAGTTTGTGAAAATGGACAAAAGGGGTGCTTTCCACTGCTCAAACCAGTGACCAGTGTGAAGGAATAAAGCTTTTTTTCAGTGAGTCAAGTTGTCTGCAGTATATGCCACTGTTCAGAGTCGTGGCACCACAGCCAGGTCATTTCAGTATGGAGTGTGTTGCAAGGAGAAGCTTCTGTCACCCGTTCTGAAAGATCAAAAGTCTTCAAGATGTGCATGTGTTTCACAGTCAGCAGTAACTGGTTTAATGTTGAGCTTTGGTATGAGATTAGGTTTGGATTTTGTCTATCTGAGGTAACACAGCAGTTAAGATTTACCTAGCTTATAGTATTAAGAAATGCATTCAAAGTAATTTACCTGATGACTAGTACCTGAATTAGTTTCCTTCAGGCACTCTTCTTGAGCAAATCCGCCAAAAAAGGAGATGCTGCCTTCACTTCCCCGGTGGTAGCATCCACACCCTATTCTCTAGCTTGGATAAACTTCCTTATACTATGTAGGGCATTCAACTTTTTTGAGTGCCTTTAAAAATGGAAGTAACGTGACAATATTACATGACATTCCTAGGTGTGTCAGAGTTTCCTCTGGATTATCACTCTGAGAAACCTGCTTTCTTCCTCTCCCACCCACAGACCATCAGAGTCTTCAGTCCTCCTCTTCCCACATTTTCCTGTCTTCCTCTGGCTCCCAAAAGCCATCTCCAGGTGCCACCCTCCCAGTACCTTGCCAGTAGCAGGAGCCAAGTAAGCTGCAGATAGTTTGACTCAATGCTTTTGCTCCCATTTTGTGCCCTCCAGGTTGTGCTCAGGTCAGCCGCTTCTGCTTTGCCCCTATTGCAGCACTGCACCAACTTGCACTCGGTTCAGCAGGAGAATTAGTGCCATTTAAGAGAGCGTGGTCATTTTTCTGATGATTAAAGAGACAGAAGTTGAAGGGTGGCTGGTAAGATCCCCACTGGTCAGTGCCAATACCCCAGTGAGCACCCTGGCAATGCCATTGCATCCTTAGTGGAATCCCTTCAACTAAGCAATGAATGCATAAGGATAAAGCCAGGATTCGGTTCCCCATTCAGTCCAGTTCTAGAAATCCAGCTGAAGGCTTTTTTGGTGCAGGGTGGGTGTTGGATTCAAGCATCAGCAGGTCTTGAAACCACAAAAGACACTCAGTCTTGCAGATGCCTTCTGTGCGTTTGTGAAAGTCAGGCTCCTCTGGTGGAACGTGGAAGGTATTTCAAGGGATAATGTAAGGAGTATGTGAACTCCCAGAGGGGCAATTGCCTGCACGTGGGCTGCTTTCACTGCCTCCAGTTTTCATCTGTGTTGTACTTAGGTAAGGATAAGGAGAAAGCAAAGTCAAGGCTGCTCATGTTGATTATGTTTAGACAGTGGATTGCTCCAGTATTACTGATGTGATGGGGCAGTGGCAGCAGGAGGGAGGGGAGTTAACTGCTCCTGCCTGGTTTCCTGCCTCTTTGGATAAATCTACAGCTAACAGTTTTTATCTGCAGCCTTCATCATGCTGACATTGATGTCAGTCTGTGCTGACTTGTTTTTTCACTGCAAACACAAACAGTGCTTGATGTGCATATTGTCATTTTCACAGCCCATCTGGTCTTCTCAGGTTCCTCAGGTGCTTGGCACAAAGGGGTTATTCAGCAACAGCTTTAATCATGGCACCTTGGGGAGTCAGGGATGGTCCTCAATGAGGGCAACCAGCTAATCCCGAGCCTAGTACTAACCTCTGTCTAGGATGGTCCAGTCATTGGCAATGTGGAGCATGGGAATAATTTAAGAAAAATATTAACCTCTCTGAGAAAGGAGCAATTCCTGAAGTTACTGTCAAACTGCATGTGTACAAGGGAGCCCAGCTGCATCTTTGGGGCTGTAGAATTTTTACCCCCTTAAACATGAAGGTGGAGCTGGTTGTCCAGAGGAAAAGGCAATGAAGTGCAAAAGCATCAAAGGCTTCAGCTATTATTTTTTTCTACCTGGGGTTAACTCCCTTAGAAGTGAGACTTTCTGGATAAATGAGCCTAGGAGACACGGGAATTTCTGCCAGTACAGAGAGACTGGGTAATCAGTCACATTAATTTGGGCTAAGCGAAGCATGAATGAGGCCTTTACTATTCATTCAGTGTTAATCATACTGTTAGCTAGAATAACAAAACTGACTCTGTAGAAATCCAGTCTAATTTCCTTTTGTTGTAAAGTTAATCCAACCATGTTGCTATTGCATAGAAGTTCTGTCTTCCTAAAAGATCTTTGACATTGCCTTAACATCTCTTTCATAAGCTTAATTCTCCCAATTGAATACTGTTTTGGTATTTAGCAGAGAAAACCACTCCACATACTTTGTGAAAATAAACTTTTAATAATCTGTATACCCTTGAAAAGGGAGACTACCAAACATGCATCCAAGCAGAGTATGATAACTCTGAAATAATAAGGAATAATCAGGTGAGAAATCATAACATAAATAGTAACATAGACATTGTCCAAAAGGTAAAATCACATGAGAAAAGTTA
Source organism: Eopsaltria australis (assembly GCA_034509425.1). Lineage (NCBI taxonomy): Eukaryota > Metazoa > Chordata > Aves > Passeriformes > Petroicidae > Eopsaltria > Eopsaltria australis. The sequence continues at coordinate 351,014 of JAVTVJ010010810.1, read as the reverse complement.
AGTATATCTCCCCCCAGAGATGAGGCAGACAGCTATGTGTTTATGGTCATTTCGTGAGTGAGAGAAAACAAGGCTCAGAAAAGTTGTCTTAATCAATGTTATTTAATCTGTATTTTGACTCAATAAATAATTAGATCATATGTATTGCCTAAACTTTGGCTAATGATGGTTCTTCCTTATTGTGTCCTTAAAATACAGAATCACATGGAAGAAAAGGTTTAGGTAAGTTAATCAAAACAATCCCAGCCTTGACTTTTGATGGTGACATAATCAAATAAGTTGAAAAATGCAATTAAATCCTATTTTCAAGTCTGACTTTTGAGCATGCCTTGTGCCCTCTGCTTAAAATATTGCCTCCAGATATCCTTGCATACTTTATACACAAAAGCACAAAAATATGTACACACAGACACAAGCTAAAATTAAGTGGCAGCCAATGCATCTTTCAGCCAACTGCACTTGTGTGGTGCTTGTTCTTAGTGATTTAGTGGTATTTCTTTTGTTTCAAATTCATGTAATGTTGAGTTTTCATCACAGAAGCAATGAGGTCACATTCAACTGGTTGCTCAGATCAATGTAGAGAATGCTACAGGTTTTCCTTTACATCCCAAATCTCAGTATAACCATCTTCTCCAATAACCATCTTCACCAAGTCTACCTGGATGTGCTTAAGCAGAGTTAAGAGTGCAGGGAGACAGCTGGATCTGCCCTTTCCCCCTTGCACTCCCCCCTGTGTGGGTGTCAGTAGCTGCACTATGGTGCCACTGAGTGGTATATCAGGTTGAGAACACACCAAGACCTGAAAAAACCTGAGATACATCAAATGAATGAGCTGAGGTTAATGCCTGGTCAGACCCATGAGCTGATCTGACACCCCATGTGGCAGCAGCACCGCCAGCCCTGCCTGAGAGTGACTATGGGAACATGACATGGGCATGACTGAGGTGCCAAGTCCACACTGAAAGGAGGTGTTTTTCTCTTAGGTAGAAAGGAGAACCAAGAAAGGACACCCCAAATTCCATCACCTTTGAAAACCGGGGAGGTTGTACTACATTTTAGCTCACGGCAGTCCTGAAGACTCATTACCTGCAGGTTCTGGCTTTTATCAGTGCAAAGTGGTTGTCTCTGCCTGCAGGTACCAAGGTGGTGTAATACAGGACCATAAATTGCCACTGGGGAGGAACTTTCCCTGGTATTTGTTCTCTCTTGACTTTGTGTGTCATAAAATAATTAACAGATGTCTGTGAAAGATTCTCAGTAATGGGTCGTCGTCACTGTTTTGTGGGTGTAGGAGCTGTCTTCCAGGATAATCCCAGGTCCACACCTAGGTCAGTGTGTTCCATACTGGTCAATGTTTCTGGGAAAAATGCCCATAAATGCTGTAATAACATGTTGCCCATGTGTTCCCCTTGACCTATGTGTGATGCCTGAGTACCAATGAAGCTTTTATCTTTTGCTCCAGTGTGCTGAGGAAAATTAGAACATTTTTGTGGGCTGCATTTTAGGGAAAGTGTCCTATGAACTGTCTAATGTTCCCGAGGTTTCTGAGTGCTACAAAAATATGAGATATTTATAAGCACATTTCAGTTATAATGCTAATCAACTGAGGCTGACATCCAGCATTTTGTTGGGGAAGACTTTCAATCCTACAGTGCTTTTTAAAGTTGTTTTCCTGCATACATCTATTGCCTGCTGCATGGTCCCCAGTCCTCCCAGTGTCCTTCACATGTGGGTGAGGGGCAATTTCTGACTGGGTGGGCAGGGAGTCTCCTCATCTTCATCTTCAGGTACTCCTGGTGAGACTGCAGCTCGGGCCCTGTGAATGGGAGGGGTGTGAGGTGAGCCATGTGAGAGATCTCCAGCCCAGCAACTCAGTCCTGAGCCCCCCAACCACCTCCAACTGTCCATCAGGTGCTTTAGCAGGCAAAGGTAAGTACGAGGTCAGATGGTTTCAGATCTTGTCTGTTGGAATTATGGCTCAGGTTTTGCATTTTTTATCATTAGTTGGTATTACATTTGCCCTCTTTTGTTCCAGAGGTATTTTAATTTTATTTTTAATTTTAATTTCAAAGTCCCCTAAGCGACACAGTTGCCAGATCCTTTTCATGGTAATGACTTCTTATTTCTCCTCTTCTGTTTGACTTCAGATTTTTTTTTTAATGCAACTTTTTGGCTTTGCACCTCAGTGCACAGAATATAATGGCCCATTGGGAATTATTTTTCTGCAGCCGAGGCTGGGGGATCATTGTTCACCTCTGGAGAGGTCATGGCTGGATGAAGGCCAGTAGACATGTGTTGGGAAATGGCCATTTCTGGCTGCACAGACATAAGGTATAAGTGAGCAATCCAGACTCCATAGACAAGTGTTAGGCCTCTGCTCAAGGCTGTTCTCAAAACAACTGTGGGAAAGGGAGACATGAGAGCTGTAAACAAGGTGCAGGTGTCTAGAGATTAGCTTGGCAGAAGAAACTGTTGATGTTATTGCCTTCTGAGACCAGTTTGTGTGTTAATTAGATTAGAGAAAGATCCCGTGTGAAACTTCTGTAAGTGAATAATATTTTGAGCACGTAAGGTAGTATAAGTATGTGCACTGTCTGACAATAAACGAGCTTGATTTATGAATCACATTGGATCGTCGTCTTGCTCCTCTCGCCGACAGACATGACCAGCATTTTTCACACTATCCTGAAACAGTTTCATGTGACAGAGGTGCCCTCCTTTGTCCCTCAGGATAAATCTGTCTTCTTCCAACTCATTCTCATTTTGCGGTGCTCATTTTGCCAGTGCCTGGCGTGGCACTGAGCAGCTGTGTCCCAGCTGAGGTGACAAGGTCTGGGATCAGTGTTTGCACTGGTGAGCCAGCCAAGACCTTCACAAGCTGCTGACAGGAATGATTTGAACAATGAATTTACCCCAGGGGATGCTGGATTAGTTTGCAGACGGGATGGAGGGAAAAAGCTAGATGTGACTGATGACAGAACACAGAAAACCTCCAGCTGATGTAGTTAGTGATTTAGAAACAACAACTCAAGTGCCAGACTGTGTAAGGGACAGAGTGGAAAAAAAATTACATGGAGTTATTTTTTTTCCTTTCGAGGAATTTGCTGTCCACTTTACTAGGAACACGACTTTTGTTCTGTTTGCCTGTTGTTTAGCAGAGCAAAGAGTGGTCTGGACCAGGCAATAAAAATTAATGAGAGCAGGAAAAGATTTCCGGGAAATAGAACAGAAAAAATAGATTTTTTCAGCTAGAGCGGAGATGAATGCAAAGACATGTGGAAGGGTGTGCATTAACAAACAGTATAGAGAAAGCAAATTGGCCCAACTGACTTTCCTTCTAGTACGAGCATAAGAGGGGATTTTGTAAAATGAATCCATTAATGTAAAATGAAAGACTTAAAAAGAAAGTGTTAGCAATCTTACAGAAAGGAACAAGCCCAATGTATTTCAAAAGCCCTGCATATCCTAAATCATCCAATTATTCAGCCTTTGCAGTAATTGTATCACTACCACAGTATTACCATTTTACAAAATATCACATTGAAATATGGCTTTTTTTGGTGATGACAGGTTTCAGTAAAGAGTAGGGTGGTTTTATAATTGGAATAGCCTTAATGTTCCCCATCTCCACTTCAAACATGTAATTGTGCATTTGTTTGATAGCTAGCTGAGGGCAAACACTGCAGATTTTTTTGTCCTGCCTTCTAAGAGAAAAGAAATAAAACATGTCAAAGATATTTTGGGTTGAGATGCTGGTGAAATCCAACACTCAGCTCTCGAGAAACAAAGGGGCTTTTTCTGAGGGGCCATGGGGTACATGACTGATCTGCCAAGGCAGTGCCATGGGGCAGGGATACAGCCCTCATGTGTCTGTGGCCAATAAGCAGAGGCTCTTTCTTCTTGATTTTCACTGAAGAAATCATTCAGACCTTTGCAGTGATGTGGAAAAGCTAGATCTTGTTTCAGACCTGGAGAGCACTCAGTTTGGCATAATCAGAACCATGGGTCAAATCAGAGGTCCCTCACTCCTTGGTTTTAGTCTCAAGCATTTCACCGTGTCCTCCCTTGGTTACTGGGGAGTTTCCAGTGCCTCTCAGTGCCATCCAGCAACATCCATCTCCAACCATTTTTGTTTTTTTCTAGATTACTGATGAATATGTGGGAGTACACACAGTGTGACACAGGTCCTACCTCCTGCTAAATGGAGAGGTCTGCAGAGCTGAGCCTCCCCGTTTCCAACCAAATCATTCCAGTGAGGTTTTTGCATAAAAGTAAGCAAATCCATTCACTTTTTTTTCTGCTCAGTACTTTCATAGGTATTTCTCTAGAATTGCTCTGCTGGTCAACTAAAAAGTGTTTTTATTGTTGTCACATTATAATGAGATTTCCTTTTGAGATGTTTTTATGTACTTTTCAAAGCAGAACCAAACCAATTATAGTTGGTTTCTTATGAGATTGAAATTGTACAGGCTGCAGAGATTATTTTTTCCCCCTCTTTCATTTTAAATTGGTTTCTGATCTACCATTTTATATAAAACTGCTTACCTGGGCCAGTAATTTTTGAAGTGCCACACATTCTACTATTTCCATGTTTGTTTTGTTGGGCTTTTCCCCCCTGAAATATGGGAGTAATTCCTAGTAATTAGTGCAACAGTTCATGCCAAAGCTAGTAAATTAAAGGCTTGAGCTAAAGCATGAGGTCATCTCTCTATTTTTATTCATCTCTCTATTTTTATTCATATAGTAGTAAGTACAGATGGCAAAAGTACTGTTCTAGTTCATGCTCCATGCTCAGAGCAGGCAGAGAGGCACCCACAGAAGGGTATTTAAATAAGGGTTGCAAATCTGAAACCCTTAAGGAGATGATCTGCCATGTGGAGATGCTCTCTTTGCCAGAGGAGGAAGCCTGCATGATTAGATTAGACTAATCTAGCCTACACCTAGGTAAAAGAAGTGCCATCCCAATTTACCAATTTACTGACACACTTGCAAAGGTCTTTAGACCACAAGGTTGTGCAATACCCCACTGGGCAGAGTGTTCATTGAGAATGCTCAGAGTAGTCCTGGTTTGGTACCTGGACTGGAACGCAAAATTTATTTAAGAGAAAAACCATCTCATAACAATGTTAAACAAAAAGTGCTGCCTTACTTAAATAATACTAAGTACCGTGATGTTTAAATTTAATTAAATTGTCACATTTTCATAAGCAATTGTTTCAGTTTTTCCTGCCTTCATCCCTATTATATATGCCATTTCTACAAAGAACAAATTAAGGCGATTCAACAAATATTTTTCAATGGAAATTGAATGTAGCCGAGAATAGAAATTACAAATACAAAGGCTAAACCTCAGTTGTTTAAACCCCAGTCCCTCCTATAAAGTAAAGATATATAGCATGCCTGGATGAGGCTCTATTTAGTATAAAAAGAAGGTTTTGAAAGTTGGAGGGTTTTTTTTTGCTCTTCTGCCTTGTCCTCTGGTACTTTCTGTAGGCTCCACTCCATCTTCTCTTTTTTGGTGGAAAGACCCTGAGATTAAGAAACTCTGGGGTTTCTTAGCATGAGAAAGCCATTTTCCAGCCAGAGTTAATCTCAATCACAGTACCCTTGGAGGAATTGATAAGGTGAGGTGAGCTTTAATAAAAAATATAAAAGCACATTAATTTTATTAAAACTATTTTTTCTAGCTAAATATTCATAGGCCACAGCAAGATACCCCAGCAAAAGCCATTAGAAAGACATTAGAAAGTTTTAATCCTTCTTCTCTTTTTTTCCTCTTCTTATTGTTGTTTAGCAGCTGCTTCAGGTCAGTCTCCAGGTAAAATGTCCCTTGGTTTTCTCCTCATTTGCAATCCTCACCACATGAAATACACAGCCCTGGCTGGCCCCAGTGGTTCACAGCTAAACCTCTTCTCTCAAATAGCAATGCAAGGTTTGCCATTTTTTTTCTGGCAAGAAGTGATTTATCCACAGTTTGACAGCACATTACAAATGCAAGAGTGGGGTCATTGCAAAGGGGACTTAGGCTTTTCTAATTAATTTTTTACCTTTATTGTTTAGTTTTAGATGTGTTTGTCTGGAATGTTTTTAATTAAAGTATTCGTCAAAGCTGCCCTATTTCTTATTTGGGCTCAAAAATCTCTGGATGAAGGACTGCCCTGTCCATCAGGCAGCAGGGATGTGTTCTCTCAGCCCCTTTTTCTGTGATTTCTGATGCTGCACAGGGAAACTGCCTGTGTCCTGATCTGATTTAGATTATTATGGGGTCTAGGGGAATGACATTCAGATCAAACATCTTAAAAAAAAATCCCATATGCCATGAATTCCAAACAAAGCTGAAGTTTCCCTGGGATGTAATGACACCAGCCTGTTGTGCTCTTCTGCAGCAGCCTGTAATTATATCTCTCCTCAAACTGTGCATACATCATTGAGGAGACCAATATATAAATAAAAAGGCTGCATTAATTTCAAGCTACATTAGGAATGCAGGAGTAAAAATAACCTGCTAGAAGAAAGGGCAAAATTGGAATAAACTTGACTGTGAGGTTTCTAGGGAAATATAGAGCAAGGAGGAAAAAAAACATGTCAGAAAGCAAAAATGTTCTATATTGTTGCAGGACTACATACAGCATGTGGGCTCTGTGGCCTCCTGCTGGTGTTACTCCTGCAGAATCGTAGAATCATTTAGGCTGGAAAAGACCTTTAAGGTCATAATGTCCAACAAGAAACCCAGCACTGCCACGTTCACCACTAAATGGTGTCACCAAGGGCCACATCCACACATCTTTAAATACCTCCAGGGATGGTGAGTTAACCACTTTCCTGGGCAGCCTGTTCTAGTGCTTGACAACCCTTACAGTAGATTTTTGCTAATATCCAATCTGAACCTTCCCTGGTTTGATCATTACAGGCAGGGCAAAGGCAGGGCTGCAAAGGCACATTGAAACCCCTGGTTTTTCATCTTGTCTTCTTCAAGGTCATGAGGGAAATGAGGTCACATGAAGCCCAGTGTGATTTTCTAAGTTGCACTGTTTCTGCAAGGTGAATATGTTTTACGAAATTGAGTAGATAGACCTGGCAGAGGCCATCAGGGAGGTGATGGATACTCTTGCTTTCCCTCTGCTATTCTGGAGCCTGCAGTTCAAAAGCTTTTGTGTGCCTGAGTACCAGCTATTCAAAACAGAGGATTATATTGAGACTGAAATTTCACTTATAGCTTGGATTTGACATGATAAATCAAGGTCTCTTCCCATCCTCCCCATCTCACAGCTGGTCAATTTATCTCTTGCATCTAAACACAGATATCCTCCATATGCTCCCAGGAGAAGCTGGTTTGGCTTTTAAAACAAGCTCTTTCAGGTTAAGCGACATCCTTTTAACATTTTTATTTTTCCATGTCTGCTGTGTATAACCAGGAAGGTGGTAGCTGTATTTTTCAAACCAGCATGTTACAAGTTAAGCTTTTAAATCCATGATTAGGTACACAAATAAGAGTGATTCAGTTCCTGGAAGAGCTGAGCAGTCACATATTCTGCTGAAATCCCAAGGGTGACCATTTTGGCTAGCAGAGAATGTATGCTATATACAGAGGTTTTTAAAACAAACCAAATCAATTCTAATCTTACATGTTTAGAAATCAAGGCCCTTGTTAGAAGAAAGCAGGATCAGGATGAGTTACCTGCCTGGTGTGCAGCCATGTCCTTCTCAGAGAACATGCTGACACCTGTCCCAGAGGTGGTCAGCAGTTGGTCTTGCTGCTTTATTTTTCTTGAGCTCATACACCAAATCTAACTTTTCTGGATAGGAACCAAATGGGGACTCTCATCAGCATCATCCTCTTGGAAATCTCCCTCCAGGTCTCTGGCAGGGGCTTTTCCTGGAGCCTGGTGCTCCTGGACCTAGAAAGGGAGCTGGTGCCTAGAGCCAGGAGGAAGGACAGGGCTGAGGTGGGGTCCCACAGAGCACTGCTGTGAGTGAAGGGTGCAACACCAGCAGGGGAGTCAGGAAGGGCTGACAGTGTTTGGGCAGTGAATGCTCCAGATGAGCAGGAGAGGTGAGACCTCGAATCCCCATCCTGCCTCATGTAGGGGAGCACTCTGTGGGGCAGCAGCGCCCTGACCACCCCAGAGTCCCATGAAAGTGAGAGCTGGTGGTTGTCCAGTGTTTGGGGGCTTTCCTGTGCTTTTTCTGAATGTGCAAGGCCTTCCTTGTAATCTGAACCCAAATCTAACTGGAATTCAAGGTTTTATTTTTTCTCTTCCATACTTCAGGATTTGGGAAAGAGAAGTGAACTAAACAGAAACAAATTTCTGTTTAAATTTCTGACATTAGTCAGCTTTCTGTGTGACATAGTAATACTTAATGAGTTACCAAGGGCAAGTAATGAGCAACCAAGTTTTTTTTTTATGCAAGGTGTTTTACAGAAATCTGTTAAAACCTGAGTGCTGATAGATCATACTTTCCACTAGAGTTTAAGATTACATTGCTGCTACTTATGTTATGACTAGTGTTGTAGCCTATATTCAGTTATGGGTATTCTATGACAGGTTTTACTAGACTGTACATCCAAGTTAATCTCTGTAGCTTGATTGAATGGCACCAGTGAGAAACCTGACTCATGCAACACAAGCTAACCACTTGCTCCCCTATAACTATTTGAGAATTGACTTTTTCTCGAGTGCTTGCAGGAGCCAATCCAAACAAATTCTTCTTCTGGCAGAGGTTGCTGAAGGACATGGAAAGTTTTCCTCTGGAGTAACTGCATTTGACTGCAGAAATACTGAAGTAACAAGTAATGGTTTGGGAAAATGTGTCAATTTTTTTCCTCCTTTCTTTCTTTTCTCATCATTATCTGTTGCTTGCTCTTTTCCACATCAGTCTCTTTAAAGAGGGAGCTGTTCCAGCTGCCTCAAAATAATTTTCTTTTAAGGGTGCATGTTTTTCTTTTGTTGATCAAAAGCAATTAGAGCAAGCAGAACTGACAGTTTCACTGAACTGTCAATGAAAATACCGTAATGAACAGTTAATTTTGAAATAACCAATTCTCCCATTAAATTATCTGTAGCCCTGGAGGGAGAAGAACTGCGTGAGGACAAGAAGTATTGTTTGTTGCTGCATTTATGTGTTGATCTTTTGATATTTTCTAGGAACACAGTGGTATCAGTATTTTGAAAGGAACATTGGGAAGAGTGAAAGAGGCTGCACTGTACCAGGGTCTGACCTCACACCGATGACCACAAGAAATTTCCTTCTCATCTCAGGAATATTTGGGTGTTTTGCCTCTGTCAGAGCTTTGCTAGAAACACAGAGCTCTGTGAACTTCTATTAAAAATGGGATAAGAATGCCAAGCCTAGCTTATTGGTCTTAAATAATGTTATCTGTTAATTGCTTCATAATCCCAACTATATGGGTGATTAATGAACCTATTTATTAATATGAGCATAAATTGTTTGAAGCGCTCTCCTCTTACCCTGGGAATGGTTTTGTAGGACACCACATCTCTTGATGTGGGCTATTAGGTATGCACATATACAGATCTTTACTTCATTTCTTAGGCAATTTCATCCGAATAGCATCAGCAGCTCTTAATGCAGCACATCTCTGCACCAGGCAGGGCCCACCTGGAACACCCCAATGGCTCTTGGTGGTCATGGTCTCGTGTGAGCTTTGCCTGCCCTGCTCAGAAGAGAAATGAACAGACCAAGGAACTGCTCATGAGGAGACATAGGCACAAAACCAGATGCTACATCCTTGATGGAGTATCAGAGGGGTGTGCTCACCTCATGCAATGTGTTCAACATGTTTTAGATATACCTTGCTTAACCTAAAATCCATTAAAGAAAATGTACACATTGGTAATAGACTGTACTAGAAATAAAACTTGTTTTGTGCTCTTAAATGCTCCTTCTCCCTGAACTTCCCCAAGACCATCCATGCCCAGGCTTTTCCTGCTTTCTCCTCTCCTTTTTCATGACCTTCCACATTTTATACATCTATGGCTTTTCCTCCATTCCTAGAAAAGTTCATCTCTGGTCCTCTCAGCCCCATCCTGTTTCTCCTGTTATTCTTTCCCCAGACAGCCTCTCCCCAAGCTTAGCCGGATCCTTGAGTTTATGAAAGCATGAGGGAGAAGAGTCTCCTCTGCTCTTTGCTGTCTGATCCCCCGTTTGCTTGACCTATTTCCAGGCCAGGAGCCACCACAGCTGAGCGACTGCTACCCCTCTCTGCAGCTCACAGACACAACCTGTACTGCATTGCTTTACAGCCACAGCAAAAGGAGACAGACCAACCACTGCCCTCTTGATCTCCTGATGTCTTGTCTACCTCCCTAACAAAGCAGGGAGAGGATTTTATGCCTGGTATTGCAAGTTCCCTCTAGGAGGGGAACTTTCCCAAAACACATCTGAAGCTAACCAGTCTCAGAAATGGTAGAGCTCATAGTTTTCCCTAAGTGTTCTCTCCTTAGCCTAGAGTTTGAAGGACTTTTCCACTTTGTTCCCAGGCCAGGGCCAGGGGTATGCTTACCATGACCTTCTAGCAGTGTCTCAAATGTCAAATGGCTTCTCCCTGATACAGTCTACTGAAGCACTTGGTCTCTGTGGCACACTCAGGATGGCACCACTTATTTGGGACACATTTTCTTGCACAGGGCCACATAAGAGCTATCACACTGCTCAGCTTTACATACCTAGTGTGACCACCCACTCTTCCCCACTTTGTGTCTCTGAAGCCAAGGTAGGTGTGCTGAAAACTCCAGAGGAACACATTGTCTGCAGCTGGTATGTGCAGAGCTTGGACAGCTGGCATGAGTGAAAAGCTTGACAGTCTGAAGCTTTTCCCTGAAAGGTCTCATTTCCATGTCTGCTTGTTACTCATTAGACCAAATTTATGTCTTGTAGCACAAATACCAGAAATGGCCTGTACACTGGAATGACTGACTGGCATCCATCACATAGGAAGTCGGGCCAAACAGTCAGTAATCCCATTATGAACCTCTTTCCTGATCCTTGCTGGCCTCTTGGCACTGCTTTTATGAACATGTGTCACAGCTGCAGCTCAGTCACTGATGATCTCATTCAGTTAGGCATCTGCTTGAACTACCAGAAGTTCCAAAAATATGGAAGAAAATCTGCCTTCCTCAAGTACCTTGTGGTCTAGTGTATGATAGCTAGTGCTTAGACACCTGGCTGCATTTCACAATGGGCTTCTTTAAAGGTATAATAACTTAGCCAATGTAATTAGCAAGAGTTCAGAAATAGCATTGAATGCAATAAAAAATGGATGAACAAATTGGTGTCTTGTCTCCCAAAGATCTGGAAAAGGGAACTTTTTCTTTCCTACCAGACTAGCCAAATTCCCCAGATATTACAGCAACCCTCAGACTATTGCTTCACATTCCCACTCCAGTGTGTTCAGCTGAGAATTCAGAACTCAATTAATATTTTTCTGGTTATGCCTATTTTCTTAGAAAAATTTCTTTTGCATACCCTTTAGGATGTGGATTTTATATTAATTCCTATGGTAATAAGAATCTGTGAAAATTCTTTTCAGGAGGGCAAAATGGATCTCAAATTATCATCTTGGCTTAGTTATTGCTTCTTTTCCCAATTATTGTTTCCAAGTAAAACTTACCATTTTATGCCTTCTGACCCAGATGTAATTATAGCCTGGCTGTCTAATAAGAGATGGTTTAGTGCCAGCAAGTGGGAAACCTCCTGTGTAGAGACATAAGGAGACCATTACTTACAGCTTCTCTTACAGGCTTTGGGTCCTATTTAAATAATGAGAAAACAGCTGTCTGTCTCCAGAATAATACTATGAATGGCTGCCTGATGTGGTTTTGGGTGGTATAGGCCTAATTTTCCTTCAGTAACTGGTAGAGTGCTGTGTTTAGGATATAATATGAGAATAATGTTGATAACACACTGATGTTTCTAGTTGTTGCCAAGCAGTGCTTATACTACACCAAGGACTTTTCAGCTTATGCCCTGCCCGTGAGAAGGCTGGAGAGGCACAAGAAAGTGGGAGGAGACACATCTAGGACAGCTGACCCAGGCTGGCCAAAGGAATAGTCCAGACCATGAGACATCATGCTTAATATATAAACTGGAGGTAAAGTGGGCCGGGGGCTACTGCATGGGGACTGACTGGGCATTGGTTGGCAGGTGATGAGCAATTGTTTTATATACTCTAATAATTTTATTATTATCAAAATTATTAGTGTTTTCTTCCTTTCTATCCTGTTAAACTCTCTTATCTCAACCAGTGTGTTTTCTTACTTTTACTCTTTGCTCCCCCATTCCACTGGAGGGGATTGAGTGAGGGGTGGGTGATGATGGGTTGGCAGCTGACAAACCATGACACGGTGTCCTGGGTTAGTCAGGAGGTTTCAAAATCTAGGAAGTGACCTATGCAGCAGGAAGTGATACAACTCCCTTCCTGAGAGAGAGCACCAATAACCAGGTAGTTTTAAGGATGGATATATAGGTAAACCAATTAAAAGGTGATCCACCTTTGAGGAAAAAATCATATATAAGCAGAGAACCTCTGAGCCTCTTCCTCTTTCTGCTTGCTGTTGCTCAGAGTGAAGCAGCTCCTCTGCTTCTCTCCCCAGTAAGGCTGGGCCTTCTTCTTCCACTTCCCGCCCCCCTCCCCCAGAGGAGGGGGGGGGGGGGGGAAAGGGAGGTTTGGAACGGTCGTGCAGCTGGGCGTGGGGGAGGAACCAGCCTGAGCTCTCTGCAGATACAGTTCAGCCAACATGCCAGCTACACTAGACAGGGCCAGGCCCCTGCTCCGGGCCAGGCAAGGACCGGGCCAGACTCCATCCAGTTCAGGCCAGGCCCTGCTCTGTCACCCCAGGCCCGGCCAGCCCTACCAGGCTGAGCCAGCTTCACAGAGCCAGGCCACAGAGACTCTGAGTGCTTCTGCCATCCGGCTCAGAGTTTTCAAACAGCCCGGCAGAGAGCACGTGATCGTCACACTGCCGGAGAGAGATTAACTCTATCCATGCCTGGACTAAACACACAGACACCCATCCTTCCTTGCACAGAGAGAGGAATGAGTGACAAGATCTACATAAATGCAGCATAGAGACTTTACAGTCAGTGAAGGAAGCAGAACCGATACCTAGAGGGAGGTGCATGAGAAGTGCTTCGATAGTGAACCGGAAAATTCTTTTGCGGAACCATGGTTGGGACTAAGCTAATAAATTCCCTGTAATATACGAATAGTCCAAAGGGGGAATGTTATGTTCTAACGGCAGCCAGTGAGCCAAGGCACCTGGGTGGAGATGAGTAGGTGCTGAAATAAGTCCAGCCTGATGAGAAGCTTGAGCCAAGACAAAGAAGATGCTGTGAGCTGTCCCTGGCCCCAGGGAATGCTGGAGAACTTGTGTTGCCAGGAGAACCTGTGTTGCTAGACACAGAAGAAGGGATTTTCTTCGCTGCTGCAATAGAACTGCTCATCCTTAAAAGGGTACCCCATGGACTGTCATGACCCCCCTGTAGTAGCTGTGGGAAGGCTACTGGTGTGGGGGGAGGGGGTCCACCACGAGCAGATCTTTCCTCCCATCAGCTGCTGGTGGTGAGTCTGAAGACTCTTAAAAAACTGTATTTTCTTACAGAGAATCCATGATATAAGCAAAAGAGACTTCTCTCCCTAAATGGACTGAGACAAAGACTATTTCAGAGGTGGTAAACTGACTGGAAGTTGAAGTGTTGTCTTTTTGTGTGCTGTCAGGGAGAAAGAAATGGAGAGGTGGGGGAAGGAGGGGTGGTCTGAGGAGTTTGTTCTGGTTTTTTCTTGTTTATTTTCTTTGTCTTAGGTTTATTAATAAACTTTCTTTATACTTTATAAAGTTTGAGCCTGCTTTGCCTACTCCTAATCCTCATCTCACAGCAAACATCAGATAAATTTTGGTAAGTGTGCTGGCATTTGGCCAGAAACTTGAATAGGCAAACTGAAAACCCCTACACACGGCCTTTGAGTGAAATGGTTGGTGCTGGTTTTATGCTTCTTTTGCAACAGCATTCTGCTCCAGTACTGTCCTGGGTTAGGCCAGAGGGGTCAAAATCTAGGAAGTGATCTGTGCTGCAGGAAGGAATACAACTTCCTTCCTGCGAGAGAGAGCCAATAATCAGGTAGTTTTAAGGATTGATAGGTAGGTAAACCAATTAAAAAGTTGATCCGCCTTCAAGGAAAAAACCCTATATAAGCAGAGACTCTCTGAAGCTCTTCCTCTTTGGACCTGCTGCTGCTGTGTAGAGAGGAGCATCTCCTGCTTCTCTCGCTGGTAAGGCCCAACCCGCCCCTGCTTCCAAAAGGGGGGGGAAGGGAATTTTGGAGCGGCCGTGCCGCTGCAGCCGGGCATGGGGGAGGAAACGATTGGAATTTTCAGCAGATCCAGCTCAGCCGGTGTGTGAGCTACACGAGAGAGAGAGCCAGGCCAGGCAAGGACCAGGCCGGACTCCATCCAGCTCGGGCCAGGCCCTGCCCTGTCACCCCAGGCCCAGATGGCCCTACCAGGCCGAGCCAGCTTGGCAGAGCCAGGCAGAGAGACTCTTGAGAGCATCTGGCATCCAGCTCGGACCTGTTCAAACAGCCCGGCAAAGAGCACGTGATCCTCACACTGCTAGAAAAAGAAAGACAGAGATTAACTCTCTCCATGCCTAGACTAAACTCACAGACACCCATCCTTCCTCGCAGAGAGAGGAACGAGTGAAGACATCTACATAGTGCAGCGCAGAGACTTTACAGTCAGTGAGGAAAGTAGAACTGATACTCACAAGGGGGTGCATGAGAAGTTGCTTCAAGAGTGAAGCTGAAAACTCTTTTGGAGAACCATGGTTGGGGACTGAGCTAATAAATTCTCTGTAATATATGAAGATATAGTCCAAAGGGGGATGTGAGGTTCTTATTGCAGCCAATTAACTGAATTAACTAAGTACAGACAAGTAAGTGTTGAAAAAGTACAGCCTGATGAGAAACCAGAACCAAGAGAGAGGAGAGGCTGTGACCCAGAGCCCTGGTCCGGGGGAGAATGCTAGAGAACCTGAGTTGTCAGAAGAACCTGTGTTGCTAAGCACAGAAGAAGGGATTTTCTTTGTTGCTGCAATTGAACTGGGCATCCTTAAAACAGGTACCCTGTGGACTGTTCATAACCCACCCAAGTGGCTGTGGGAAGGCTACTGGTGTGGGAGGGATCCACCATTAAGCTAGACTTTGCTCCAGGCGGCGGCTAATGGTGAGGCAGAAGACCCATAAAAACTGTATTTTTCTTACAGAAAATCCATGGTGTAAACAAAAGAAACTTCTCTCCCTAAATGAACTGGAACAAGAGCTGTTTCTGAGGTGGTAAACTGACTGGAGGTCAAAGTGTTGTCTTTTGTATGTTGCCAGGGAGAATGAAATGGAGAGGTGGGGAAGGAGGGGTAGTCTGGAGAGTTTGTTCGGGTTTTTCTTGGGTTTTTTTCCTTTTCCCTTTGTCTTAAGTATATTAATAAAACTTCTTTGTACTTTATAAAGTTTAAGCCTGCTTTGCCTACTCCTAATCCTCATCTCACAACAAGCAATCAAGTAAATTTAGGTAAGTGTGCTGGCATTTAGCCACAAACCTGAATAGGCAAACTGAAACCACTACAAGTACAGTCTGATACAATCTCTGATGTATCCAAGCTGGAGATGAGAAACAGCAAACATAATTTTACTGGGCTCTTTGTTAGGATTTTCTATGGAGTTTTCCAGTGCTCGGGGAGGTCCCAGATCTGTGAGGTGCAGGAGTGACTTCCTGCTACTCTTCCTGAGGCTGGTGCTTCTCCCCTCCTAGAAGCCATGCCAGACAAAGTTTCCAGGTGTCTGCTGATCCTGGAGCCATGCCAAGCCTTATTTCTCCATGCTGAGCACCATCAGAAAGATGGTGCAGGGTAGAGTTGAAAATTACCACCAGAACAGCCATGGGTTGTGCGCAAACTTCCAAGAAGTGAAAAGGCTGTCACTCCATGTATTCCACTACCTGCCCTGTGGGAAGGTTTCCCTGACTGTGCTTTGCTTGGTGGCATAAAGTTTGTTGGTATTATCCCTGCCTCTGGGTTGCAGCAGCAATCCTGAGTTTAGTGTGTATAACGTACCTGTGCCTTCCACTTCCCAGAAAGTGGTAGTGACATTAACACTTGTTAGTAACATTTATTTGTAGTCTCAGAGGTTAAAGCAATCAATGCTCAAAAATCGTAACTTTCCATGCAGCTTTTATACCATTTCAGGGACTGGGCCCTTCACTGCCCTCTCCCTAAGAAGGTAAGGTATTGGCAGTGATGGAAGCAGTAGTTTGGCATTTTGGGCACTGTGTGTGACACGTTCTGGAGTGATCAGCCCTATATACATAAGAAAGAGCCTTGTGCTGTTACCAGTTGTATTGGGTCTGACTGGGGTAAAGCTCACAGCCCTTACAGTGCTGTGCTTTGCTTTGGTAGCCGGTGTTGATAACAGAGCAGTGTTTTGGCTACTGCCAAGCAGTGCTGTCCCTCTGACATTCCTTCCCCCACTGAAGGGGATGGGGGGGGGCAAGATCCTGGGAGGGGACACAAGCAGGCCAGCTGACCCCAGTCAGCCAAAGGGATATTCCATACCATATGACATCAGTTCAGATATATAAGGGAAGGAAGAGAGGAGGAGGAGGAGGCACTCAGGGCTGGTCCATGTTTGCCTCCTTGAACAACCGTCACGCGTGCTGAAGCCCTGCTTCCCAGAAAGTGTCCGGACATCGCTACTGATGGGAAGTAGAGATTGATTGTTTTCCCTTCTGCTCTTGCGCATGCAACTCTCAGCTTGCTTGTTCTAGTTTTTCCCCGCTGTAATAAAACTGCCTTTTCTTACCCTGATAGTCTTTTTCAATATTATCCTCTCCCCTCTCCCAGTGGGAGAGGGAGTGATAGAGTGACTGAGTGGGTACCTGGCACCTAGCCGGGGTCAACCCACGACAGTCGCTTTTGGCGCCTGAACGTGGGGTGAGATAAAGGCAGTTTAATATATATACATATATTGCATGCTCTAGTAATTACCAATAGCAGCTCTCAAGTCGTAAACTCCTGCGTGGCTGTTGGAGGATGGATTTAGTTTTTTTCCTCAGGAATTTTTTCTCCCATGTGTTGCTAAGACACAAATGGCTGAGCTAATATCTGAGTACTTAAGAGAAACAAAGCACAAGGCTACGGCCTTTCTCCTTGGAAGGGTGGGGCAGAATTGCCCTCATGGACGCAGAGCCTGACAACGGGAGATTTTGGAGACTGAAAAGCAAGGGCAGGGGGGAGGTCAGGGGCTCTTGCTCGGGACCCTCGGAGCTGGACGGTCGGAGCTGCTGTCTGCTGAACCCACAGCCCTCTGAGAAGCCAGCACGGAGCTGCCGGTCTGTCTGCTGTGAGTCTTTTCCCTCTCTGCCCCATCGGGAGCTGCCTGCCACCAGCCTGTCTCTCCCCCGCTCCTCCTCGCCGCTCCGAGTTTCTTTGCTACATTATAGCGGGGCTCTCCCTGCACATCGGGTCCTCTTACTGTCCCAGCTCCCTGTGTCAGGGGATCCTGCTGCAGCACCGACACCAGCTGCCCCCCCGAGAGTCTGTGGAACAAAGGCTCTCCTCCATCTTTCCCTGCCTCAGGCAGCCGCCATTGCCGTGTGCTACCTGAGCTCACGCCGGAGCACCCCCTGCAGCCACCAGGGAATCATCACACCCAGAGCGCCCCCTGCAGCCACCAGGGAATCATCACACCCAGAGCACCCCCTGCAGCCACCAGAGGAATCATCACACCCAGAGCGGCCCCTGCAGCCACCGGGGAATCATCACACCCAGAGCGGCCCCTGCAGGCTGTGACTGGAACTGCACCAAAAGGAAAAGGTGCCTGAAGCCAAGCAGGCTGCCACTGGGTTTCTGGTTCTGTTTGTTGGTTAACGTTATAGTTGTTGTTATTTGTTAGCCTTGTTTTAGATATTAGTAAAGAACTGTTATTCCTATTCCCATATCTTTGCCTGAGAGCCTCTTGATTTCAAATTTATAATAATTTGGAGGGAGAGGGGTTACAGTTTCCCATTCCAAGGGAGGTTCCTGCCTTCCTTAACAGACACCTGTCCTTCAAACCAGGACAGTGGCATACGGTCTTCGGCTGCCACACTGCTTATCTTTGTTTTGCTATGTTTGGGAACATGTTGAAACAAACAATGACTGTGAATGAATATAACTCCTTCTCTCTGCCCTGGGTGAATTTGAGTATGGATGATCTTTTACTGCAGGTTCCTGTGATTATTGCTAACCCTTACATAAGCTTCCTGATATTATTAATAATATTAGCCAACACTGTTGTTACCTTATGGAATTCATGGAAATTGTCATCTCCCTGGTACAGAAGGAAACGACCCTTGGGTGAGGTAGGAACCCAAACCACAACAACTACAGTAATTGCCCCAGTAGTGAAAAAAAAAATGGACAAGGCAAGTTTCAGGTCGATTAGTAAGAGAAGAAGAAGAAGAGGAAGAAGAGATGGGGCTAGATCAAGAGGCAGGTCCCTCAGCAAAGGAATCGAAGGGAGTGAGGCAGATTAAACAGGAGACCGAAGTTACTCGGTCCCTGACCCCATCCGAACTTCGAGACTTGTGAAAGGATTACAGCTGCCAGTCAGGTGAGAGGATTCCTGCATGGCTGCTGCGATGCTGGGATAATGGGGCCGATAGTCAGCAGTTAGAAGGTCATGAAGCCCAACAGCTGGGATCCCTTGCTAGGGATCGGGAAATTGAAAGAGGACTTGCAAAGGAAGGAGCAACTTGTAGCCTCTAGAGACAGCTTCTTTCAAGTGTGAAGGCAAGATATCCTTTTAAGGAAGATCTTGTAAAGTCCCCAGGGAAGTGGACCAATGTGGATGAAGGTATCCAGTACTTGAGAGAATTAGCAGTGCTGGAAATTGTCTACAGTGATCTAAAGGATGATAGCGTCACCGTAGATCCAGAGGATATCCCTTGTACACTTGCCATGTGGAGGAAGGTGGTTCAAGGCGCCCTGGCATCATATTCCAGCAGCTTGGTGGCACTTTATTACCCAAAAATGGATACACCAACTGTAGAGTTGGAGTCCGCCTGGCTCCGAAATGTAGAAGAAACTCTGGGTGCTCCCTCATCCCTGCGAGCCACCACCCCAACTTTTAGAGGCAGCCCAAGAGATCACTCCTCTCCAACCCCAGTCAGAGGGAAAGGAATCCCCAAGAACAGGCCACGTAACAAGCTCTGGTTTTTTCTGCGTGAGCATGGAGAGGACATGAAGAAATGGGATGGTGAACCCACCTCTAAGCTGAGCGCCTGGGTCCGAGAACTGAGGGGGAAGAGACCTGTTAAGAAGAGGCCACCCAAGAAGACTGTCAGTGTAGTTACCACAGAGACCAGAAGACAATCAGCGATTTCCCAGATATAAGAAAACTAAAACTGTTTCCTACAGTCCTGAGGAGGGAACTTCTGATTTGGCATCACAAAGGTCAGACAGTGAATACTCTGATCAAGAACAGGAATAGAGGGTCCCTGCCTCTGGCCAGGAGGAGGAAAGGGATGACCGGGTATACTGGATGGTGTGGATTCGATGGCCTGGCACATCAGATCCACAGAAGTACAAAGCTTTAGTGGACACCGGTGCACAGTGTACACTGATGCCATCAAGGCACAAGAGTGCAGAAGCCATCTGGATCTCTGGAGTGACAGGGGGATGCCAAGAGTTGTCGGTAGTAAAAGCTGAGGTGAGCTTAACAGGGGACAGATGGCAAAGGCACCCCATCGTGACTGGCCCAGAGGCCCCTAGTATCCTTGGCATCGACTACCTCAGGAGAGGGTATTTTAAGGATCCAAAGGGATATCGATGGGCCTTTGGCATAGCTGCGGTGAATACAGAGAAGATCAAACAGTTATCCACCCTGCCTGGCCTCTCAGAAGATCCCTCCATCATTGGATTGCTGCAGGTGGAAGATCAACAAGTACCGATTGCTACCAGGACAGTGCACCGGAGGCAGTATCGTACCAACCGGGACTCCGGGACTCCTATCCATGAACTAATTTGTCGACTGGAGAGCCAAGGAGTTATCAGCAGGACCCGCTCATCCTTCAACAGCCCCATATGGCCAGTGCGGAAGTCAAATGGGGAATGGCGGCTGACAGTGGACTATTGGGGCCTGAATGAAGTCACACAACCTCTAAGTGCTGCCGTACCAGACATGTTGGACCTCCAATATGAGCTAGAGTCAAAAGCAGCCAAATGGTATGCCACGATTGACATAGCTAATGCATTTTTCTCAATCCCTCTGACGGCAGAGTGCAGGCCACAATTTGCTTTCACTTGGAGGGGTGTCCAGTACACCTGGAACCGACTGCCCCAGGGGTGGAAATACAGCCCCACCATCTGCCATGGCCTGATCCAGGCTACCCTGGAACAGGGTGGAGCTCCAGAACACCTGCAATATATTGATGATATCATTGTGTGGGGTGATACAGCAGGAGAAGTTTTTGAAAAAGGGAAGAAAATAATCCAAATTCTTCTGAAAGCTGGTCTTGCCATAAAACAAAGTAAGGTGAAGGGACCTGCACAGGAAATCCAGTTTCTAGGAATAAAATGGCAGGATGGGAGCTGTCATGTGCCTACAGAGGTGGTAGACAAAATTGCCAATATGTCTCCACCAGTTACTAAGAAAGAAACACAAGCTTTCTTGGGCCTTGTAGGATTCTGGAGAATGCACATTCCCGGCTATAGTCAACTTGTGGGCCCCCTCTATCGAGTGACCCGGAAGAAGAATGACTTCAAGTGGGGCCCTGAGCAGAAACAGGCCTTTGAGCAAATCAAACAGGAAATAGCTTGTGCGGTGGCTCTTGGGCCTGTTCGGACAGGACCAGATGTGCAAAATATACTCTACACTGCAGCTGGGGAGCAGGGTCTCACCTGGAGCCTCTGGCAGAGGACCGCAGGAGAAACCCGAGGTCGGCCATTAGGATTCTGGAGCAGGAGTTATAGAGGATCAGAAGCCCAATATACTCCAACTGAAAAAGAAATACTAGCAGCTTATGAGGGGGTTCGAGCAGCCTCAGAAGTTGTTGGGACAGAAGCATGTCTCCTCTTGGCACCATGATTGCCTATCCTACACTGGATGTTCAAAGGAAACATTCCCTCCATGCATCATGCAACCAGTGCTACATGGAGTAAGTGGGTGGCCTTAATTACACAATGAGCCCAAATGGGAAAACCCAACTTCCCAGGAATCCTAGAAGAGATTTTGAGTTGGCCAGAAGCCAGAGATTTTGGAGCACTGTCTGAGAAGGTGACTCGTGCCCAAGAAGCACCACCATATAACAAGTTACCAGAAAACGAAAGAAAATATGCTTTATTTACTGATGGATCCTGCTGAGTGACAGGAAACCATCGGAGGTGGAAAGCTGCTGTGTGGAATCCCACACGACAAGTCATTAAGACTGCTGAAGGGGAAGGTGAATCAAGCCAGTTTGCAGAGGTGAAAGCCATCCAACTAGCCCTAGAGATTGCTGAGAGAAAAGTGGCCCATACTCTATCTCTATACTGACTCCTGGATGGTGGCTAATGCCCTATGGGGATGGCTGCAGCAGTGGAAGAAAACCAACTGGCAGCCCAGGGGAAAACCCATCTGGGCTGCTGCATTATGGCAAGACATTGCTGCACGGATAGAGAACATGACTGTGAAAGTACGCCATGTAGATGCCCATGTGCCCAGAAGTCGTGCCACTGAGGAGCATCAAAACAACGAACGGGTAGATAAGGCCACCAAAATTGGAATAGCTCAGGTGGACCCAGATTGGGAGAGAAAGGGTGAGCTATTTATAGCCCGATGGGCCCACGAAACATCAGGGCATCTTGGAAGGGATGCAACATACAGATGGGCTCGTGATCGAGGGGTGGATCTGACCACAGAGGCTATCACACAGGTTATTCATCAGTGTGAAACATGTGCTGCCATCAAGCGAGCCACACGAGTGAAGCCTCTTTGGAGTGGAGGGCGCTGGCTGGGGTTCCAGTATGGTGAAGCCTGGCAAATTGATTACATTGGGCCATTGCCACGAACACGCCAAGGCAAGAGTTACATCCTCACCATGGTGGAGGCCACAACTGGCTGGCTGGAAACGTACCCAGTAAACCACGCCACGGCTCGGAACACAATTTCAGGTCTTGAAAGACACATTTTGTGACAACATGGAACCCCAGATAGAATTGAGTCAGACAATGGGACTCATTTTCGAAATAATCTTATTAACTCCTGGGCAAAGAGGCATGGCATTAAGTGGATATATCATATTCTTATCACCCACAGGCCTCTGGGAAGATTGAAAGATATAATGGACTGTTAAAAACTATGCTACGGGCACTAGGTAATGGGACATGGAAGCATTGGGATGTGAACTTGGCAGAAGCCACTTGGCTAGTCAATACTAGGGGATCTGTTAACCGCCCTGGTCCCACCCAAACTAAACCCTTAGACACTGTGGAGGGAGACAAGGTTCCTGCACTACACATGGGAAAGTGGCTGGGGAAGTCAGTGTGGGTTGCGTCCCCCATGGGGAAGGGCAAACCCATTCGTGGGATTGTCTTTGCCCAAGGACCTGGGTGCACTTGGTGGGTAATGCGGGAGGATGGGGAGACCCAGTGTGTACCCCAAGGTGATTTAACCTTGGGGTAAGAATAATGTATGTTGGAAGTTGTATGTTGCAGGATGTAAGTAGCAGAAGGAACATGAGCTGACAAAGAACGAATTTCAGCAAGGGGCAAGAAAAAGGCCACAATGAACAGGGATGGTGCCAGTCCTCGACAATCAAGTTTACTATTCCTCCTGCCCTGATCCCACATTCTGCTGGAAATGGAGACCACGTGGAAGGATGTGAAAGGACAGGAGATAGTAGTTAATGTGATGGGGATGGTTTAAGGATGTAGCTTAAATTGCATGTGTGAGTAGGAAAGGATTTCTGAGCATGATGCAAATGGTATGGAATAAGGGGTGGAAATTGTATTGGGTCTGACTGGGGTAAAGGTCACAGCCCTTACAGTGCTGTGCTTTGCTTTGGTAGCTGGCGTTGATAACAGAGCAGTGTTTTGGCTACTGCCAAGCTGTGCTGTCCCTCTGACATTCCTTCCCCCACTGAAGGGGATGGGGGGGGCAAGATCCTGGGAGGGGACACCAGCAGGCCAGCTGACCCCAGTCAGCCAAAGGGATATTCCATACCATATGACATCAGCTCAGATATATAAGGGAAGGAAGAGAGGAGGAGGCACTCAGGGCTGGTCCATGTTTGCTTCCTTGAACAACTGTCACGCGTGCTGAAGCCCTGCTTCCCAGAAAGTGTCCGGACATCGCTACTGATGGGAAGTAGAGATTGATTGTTTTCCCTTCTGCTCATGCGCACGCAACTCTCAGCTTGCTTGTTCTAGTTTTTCCCCACTGTAATAAAACTGCCTTTTCTTACCCTGATAGTCTTTTTCAATATTATCCTCTCCCCTCTCCCAGTGGGAGAGGGAGTGATAGAGTGACTGAGTGGGCACCTGGCACCTAGCCAGGGTCAACCCACGACACCAGTATTGATGCAACCTTTCAAAAAGAAGTACCTCAGAAAGCAGTGCAGTTCTGGGCAAGTACACAGTGACAGGTTAGACACCCTCACTCAAGGGCTGTGGCATCTCCCACCCACCTTTCCCAGGGTTCCCTTCTTCTCCAGGACACATCCTGCCCATCTTGGCTATCTAGTTGCCCTGGCCCAGCTGCACATCAGTGTGTGTCCTCCTGACAGATCCAGCAGCACTCCTGCTGCTGAGCAAAGCAGATGTACCTCCTGCATGGTGTGTGTGTGCTGGGGCCACAAGGCAGCCTGGAAGCACCACAGCCTCTGTGCTGATCCCCCACACTGGGCACAGCAAGCTGCCAGGTCTCTGCTTTGGGCTTACGAGGAAGGCTGTGATGGATGGATGCTGGGGTATGATAGATGCATCTGGGAAGAATGCATCCAGGAAAGAATGCATCCAGTGATGACCTTGTGCTGCAGCCACCTGGTCAAGCAGCTTTGCTAAGCTGGGGCTGGGAGCTGGGCTGTGCTGCAAAGCTCACAGCAGTGCACTGGCAGGCAGTATTATACAAAATATCATAGCCTACAACAGTTCAGCACAATCAAGTAATTAGCAGCTCATAAAGGACTGTGTAAATTCATAAAACTGTTGGACTAATAATGCAGACACTTGTGGCCTAACAGAACCAAGTGATGGTAAATGAGGTATTATGCTCCACTCTATTGTTACCCTAGTTTGCAAACTTGCAGGCATCAAGCCTGATACTGGTGAAAATGGAGTTGCCTGTATTTGAGAGGCTGAACTTTAATTTTCGGCAGAGGTACAAAACTCATAAATGCATGTCGTGGGTTGACCCTGGCCAGGTGCCAGGTGCCCACTCAGTCACTCTATCACTCCCTCTCCCGCTGGGAGAGGGGAGAGGATAATATTGAAAAAGACTATCAGGGTAAGAAAAGGCAGTTTTATTACAGTGGGAAAAAATAGAACAAGCAAGTTGAAAGTTGCGCGCACAAGAGCAGAAGGGAAAACAATCAATCTCTACTTCCCATCAGTAGCGATGTCCGGACACTTTCTGGGAAGCAGGGCTTCAGCACGTGTGGCGGTTGTTCAAGGAGGCAAACATGGACCAGCCCTGAGTGCCTCCTCCTCCTCCTCCCTTCCTTCCCTTATATATCTGAGCTGATGTCATATGGTATGGAATATCCCTTTGGCTGACTGGGGTCAGCTGACCTGCTGGTGTCCCCTCCCAGGATCTTGCCCACCCCCATCCCCTTCAGTGGGGGAAGGAATGTCAGAGGGACAGCACAGCTTGGCAGTAGCCAAAACACTGCTCTGTTATCAACGCCAGCTACCAAAGCAAAGTACAGCAGTGTAAGGGCTGTGAGCTTTACCCCAGTCAGACCCAATACAATGCAGCAAAAGCAATCAGCAATTAGGAACATTTTTCTGAACATCTATATTTACTCATAGCAGTAGAAAATTAAGTGCCCATCACTGTGATTTTGGCAATCAGTGCTGGATCAGTGCCTGATGCTAAGGAGCAAAGATATTTTACAGCACCACAGTTCCATCTTCTACATCAGGTTAGTGAAATTACCCCAAATTAGAAAAGGTACCTTTGCAGAGAAGGACTTTGAGAGAAGGAGGTTGAGAGCACTGCAAGAGTCCCTGATTGCGACGTCATAGAATATGTGTTACTGAAGATCATGCCTAGTCCATATATAATCTTATTATGTGAATAATAGAATAAAGAACATATTAGTCCTCAGGTTATAGTTTTGTTGATAAATTAAGTTTGCTTAAATTGCCCATTTCCAGGGTAGTGTCTGATGATGAATATTCACATGCCACAGATTGAGTTGCCACTAACTCCAGTTTTGTGTCACTGGAGTTTCATTTCACAGCAGGGATGTCACAGGGACCTGATTGTGTGGACACAGGAGAGTGGCTTAAAGTGCTGAATTTGTTGTCAATCCATTTGTTGTCATTAGTTGTCATATATGTAAATATGCTTTCTTTTTTCTGCTGTGAAAAAACCACAAACGCCCAGATCTTGCCCTGAGCATGTGAGTGATGCTGGGTGGGAGGTGCTCAGCACACAAGCCTAGCCCACTGCCTCCCCTGCTTTTTTTTTCTGCCCTGATAACTGGGATGTCTCTGCATGAGCCATCCATTGCAGTCATCACCCTGGATTGCATTGAGAGGGTCACCTCTAGATGACTTTTCTTAGTCTGCTCATAGGCTGTCCCCTGTGTTAGATATCTTCTTGTGTTCTTAGTATGGATGTCTGAAGAAACTCCTTGCACATGGGATTCTGATGATCTTCTAAGAAAGGTGCTATTAACCCCTGCCATTCTTCTGCTGTTTCTCCTGGACTATCCCATCCATTCTTCATTCACACTTAGCATTTCTGTCAAATGGGAATGAATTGCAATTATGGCATCTCTGCAAAAATGTCTGGAGATATTTAAGAGCTGGCCAAACCAACATCTGGCAGAAGTGATTTAGGGAGCACAGAATCCAGCCATCAGAGCAAAGGCTCAGCTGCACGATCCACAACATCTCTTTCAGACCTAGCTCTGTGGTCCATGTTTTTATTACTGTATCCAGATTTCTTCCTGATAGCACAAAAGCCCTAAAAACCTGAGTTGAGATTAACCAAAACCTTCAAACTAGAATGTAGCCAATTCATTTTGTCAATAACGTAATTAATTCTAACAGAGTGTCCTGATATTTTTATGCCTAGGATGATTTTTTAAATTCTTAAAATTAGCATATTTAAGTGTAGATATGGCATATAGGGTTCCACAATAACAGGAAATAAATACAGGCCCACATTTGCATCTAGATTCCCCTTTATGTGCTAATCATGTTCATTCCACACCTGCACCCCTAAGGGCATGAAGGCAGTTCCCATTTGTTCCATTTTTTTCTTAACATTTAACAGCAACCAAAGCTGATGCAGGTAAATATTACAGTGGGATCTGAAGCCATAATTGAGGTATTGTGTTATTAGACCCTTTGGTGAGGAATCCTTTGACAGATGGTCATTGGTCTCAACCAACCTAGCAAGTCTTCCTGCAGTGATGCTCTCCTCCCTGAAGAAATCAGGGTGAAAAGCTTAAGTTAGTGCTACTTTTGGCCTGAATGCCAGTCAGGTCCACACAACCAGCTTCTCACTGCACATGTGGTAGATGAGTAGATTCCATGCAAATCCAAGCACAGCTTGTCCACATTGATGACCTTGGCTGAATTCACACCTTTGCTCACCACTTCACTAAACAGCCTGTATACTGCAGAGGAAACCCAAGTAATCTGTCTTAACTTAGCACTATGAGTTCCTTTATTGTGAGTGAAGAGAAAGGGGCCCAAGGAAATGCAAGGAGAGGATTTGTCTTATGGCCATTCAGTTTTCTTCCTCCTTGGGCCAACAATTACTGGCCTGTAATGCCAATTGCTTCCAAGATCTGTTCCCCAGTGGGTATTTTAAGGCTTAACCTTTTATAGCAAAAGGTGTTTTTTAATGCAGAAGGTCCAGGAAGTTTCCTGAAGTTATTCTGGGAATTAATCCAAAGAACAGGACAAATCCTGGCAAAAAGCCAGCCCTCCCTTTGAGCCGCCTGGATTGGGCTTTCTCAGGCAAGTGCTGTTAGTAAAGGTTTTCTCCTGAAATGGTGCTTTGCCTGCATGTAGCTATTTCAGGCTGTGGTCAAAGCTAAATTGGAAAGTTATGCTCTGAGAAACTTGACTCCACTCTAATTACATATTTAGTTACACCATTATTGGAATATTAGAAATATGTTTAAAAGTGGAACAACAGCTTGCACTTTAAGTGCAGTTTGGTAGCTCCTACCTCGGACAATGTTTATCTCTGTGAGCACATGAAATACTTCTGAAGCTCAGAGGAAGCTTCTCCCAGACAAACCCAGGAAGAAGTGATGTCCTTTACACTAAATTCTTGCTGAAGAAGTGCAGCAACTTGGCTGCCAGTGGGCATAAGGATTTGGGTCACTGCAACACAGGTGACTAAACAACCCATTTATGGTGACCTTTCCTGTGAATATGCCAGAAGGTTTGAAAATGGGTAGAAAAATATCCCTGTGAACTGGAGAAAGGCTTCATGAGTTTGTCTGTGTACTATAGTAAACCTGCCTGAGCTTTTGCACAGTTTTTATCCTGATGACTGGGAATAGAAAACAAAAGAAGACTCAGTCTTTTTGTCCTGAAAGTGGATTATTTTTAGTAGACTCTATTCCAACTACCATGATGGTATGGTTACTGGTTTTCTGTAAAATAGATGTCAACTGTCAGTTACAGGCTAATGGGAAGCAGATGTTGTCCAGAAAAAAATTCCAGGTGCACACAGCCTGCAACACTGGGCTTCCTGCTGCTGTGCCAGGGCTGCCACATCTGCATAGAGCAGGGCACCCTCAGTCACAGGGCAGGAAAGAAAAGGGTTCTATGTTACCTTATCTTTTACTGATTTGGAAATTTTTGAGACCAGGCCATTGCACACCTTGATGAAAGATGTTTTACTTCATGTACATGAGAGCATTTTCAGAGCAGGCAGCAGGGTCACAGCTGGGAGCATCACACACTGGCTCAGATTCTGACCTTGTAACTACAGGTCTCCAGGGCCCTCCATTCCCTCCATCAACCTCCACAGCTGAATGGGGTTCAGCTGGGAAACCAAAAGGCTTTACTTGCATTAAATACAACTGTGATTTTGTGCGCAACAAACATTTTGGTTGAAAACAAAAATTAACAGATTTTAGCACATTCTTTGGCTACAGATCCCTAATGGATGGAAGCTACTGTGACCGGTGTAAGGAAATGTGGGGGTTTTTTTCTCTCTAGGAAACTACAGTCAGACTCCTTGCAGTGCACCAGATGTACCTGTCTCCTCATGAGGACAGGGTAGAGGCTACACCAAACACTCCAAACTTTTGTTTCCCGGTGAAGCCAGATCAGTATTTAAATGTTTCTTTTAATGCACCTACCCATTTGCTGATGGCAGACTAAAATGCCACGATGTATTTAGGTGTATTGTCCCTTACTGAGACATCCTGCCCAGCATGTGCTGCTGGTGTGTGCTCTGTACTGATAATGCATGCTGTTTTGCAGCACCCTCTGACAGCTGGCACACAGGAACCCTGAAAAAGGTGGGAGGTTTTCTTTATGAGACTACCTCTGGTGCAGAATAAAACCATAGCAATGTATATCTATTTCTTTTCTTACTTTTGTAATAAGTGGCGGGACATCTGCACAGCAGAACCTTGCTTTATTTCTGTAACTCAATGGGGTCTCCATAGATTGGCACTGAAATTGATTAGCCACTGTAATCTGGCATCATAATGGCATCACCAGGAGGTCCTTCTGTGCATATGCAAGGTCCATTACACAAACACCCACCTCCTTCTGCTATGGCGGTTCTACCTAATAATGACTTTTTAATGAGTTTTTCCAGAGCTAAGGGTTTTCTTTTAAATCCAACATTTTAATGACATTTTTTATGGCATAATCAGATGGTCTCCTCTGACTGTTCCACTGCTTGTAGTATTACAGTGCCTAATTGTGAATCTCAGTTGAAGAGAATAAGTGCTTTACCTCTCTAGGTACCTGGCTGTAGCTCTTAGAAACCCCATGGAAGACAAAGGCAGGCGTGTGCAAGGGAAAGCTCGAAAAATCAGGCAACATCCTGCCCAGTGCAGAGGGCTTCACCTCTGTAGCAGACAGAGCCCCAGCAGATGAGGGCAGGCAGGCAACAAAGGTCTCTGTGCAGCCACCCAGCCTGTGGCTCTGAGTGCAGCATCGAGGCCAGGGTGCCTGGGCAGACATCTCCATTACACAGGGGGATTTTGAGCGGATGAACTGTCAGACTGTTCTAAGCTGTCACCAGCTGCCACTATCTTGTTTTATAACTTACCTAATTTCCTTTTTTTTCCCCCCTCAAAATTGCTTTCCCTCCCTCTTAGAGTGAGGATTAGCAAGTTGTCCACTTTCCCATTTATTAATGTGATTTTAATCACAACCCTTTTTATATGAATGACAAATGCTTCTGCAGAGAGGGAGAACTGGTTTTAAATCCTTGTTTTGCACAACACTCTGAGCAAAATTAATCTTTTCCAGTTTTTCTTCAACTCATCTGTCCTACCCCCTCTACCCAAATCCCTCTGCTCAGAGGGAGACCTCAGGCCCCATTTTTGGTACTGTTTTCAGACATTGCAGGCTACTGGCGCCTTGCTGTGCTAGCCCAGATTTGCAGGGGAACGCTTTGAGAGGCTGAGCAGCCAGGCTGAAGCTCTGGCTGTTGGTGGGACAGACAAATGCTTAGAAATATCTTCCCATGGGCCCCTGAGAGGGTAAAGGGACTCTCTAAGCCCTATCCTGGCCATTTGGCCTGGGGCAGCCCTGTCTGTGCTGCTGGGTGCAGGGCACCTGCTGACAGCACTCCTGTTCACCTCCACCTCTCAGGCCCATTGAGAGGTCCTCAGGTGAATGTGCAGCAAAGCTTTCAGTTCCAGCCCCTGGCTTCTCTTTATGTACCAGTAGCATTGCCTTTCTGGGTTTAGTTTTTCATCTTTCCTAAGACTGATTTGTTTCTTTAACACAAGGCTTTGTGGCTGGCTCAGAACAGAAAACATTCAGGGTTTTGCTGTGAATTTGCTGGTCCAGTTATTTTATCTGCTGTTGAATCTGCATCTGCTGCTTCCTTTGCTCAACAGCCCACCCCGCAGCTGCTCTCTGCCCAGGTTAAACAGGAGCTCTGCTGTCGCCCTGATTTTTGCAGTGTGCTGTGTTTATACTTTGTAGTAAAAGTTCTCATAGATTTTGTGTAAACATAGTCCATGTTTATGTAACCGGCCAAAGATTGTTTTGTGTTGTGTTCCCTGCTTCTTAATCCCGCTCCGATCCTGGCGGCAGAGCGCTAGCATGACCCTGAAAAGCCGTTCGCATTCTTCGCATTCCAATCGAGAAGGCTTCACCGGGGAGCTGACGATGGGCTCCGCTAGTCTGCATCGGGCTGAGGTGTTGTTGCCCTCAGAGCACTGCAGGATAGCAAAGAACTACCCAAAGAAGGAGGGCTCTTAGTATGAGGGTTCGGCAGGTTTATTACCCCCAAGGGAGCTCAGGGACTAAGAGCCCCGAATAGCTCATGACATGGGTATTTAAGGGAGGGATAACATCCAATAATCTGAGGGTGCAGGGGCAATACAAGGGAGGGTCCAGGGTGCGTAGTCAAATGAGGTTTAGGGAGGGGAGGGGGGAAGAGAGAACAACGAATGAACAACCGGGTAACAGGGAATGTTCCAGAACTGGGATACATAACAGAAAAATCAAGGAACCAATAGCAGGAACTTGGGGTTCGTGGCTTGGTGGTCTAAACCATTGTCTCTGGCAGCTCCGGGGGGAAATTCTCTGTCTGTGGAACATGCCACCAGAAGTCCTCGTCCTCTGCAAGTCTATGGAGGGACTCTAATCCTTCCTGGTTCAGAACCACCGCTACAGTTTTGTACTTTTGGTATTGTTTTTCATTCCTTTTTCTAAGGTGGAGAAGGTTGATGGACTGTGTCCATAACCTATGGAATTGGAGAGGTATTAACCTCATTGTCCAATCCATGATTGTCTATGTAAAGATATATAAATGAAAGAATAAAGAGAGGCAGGGCTCTTCTTCTCTCTGGCCCGGCCTTGGTGGCACTGACCTGCTGACTAGAGTTACCTGATTCTTTCGTGTCTGACCGTGCGACACTCTGCCACCTCCAGCCCTGTGCAACAGCATTTGAAACCCTCTCAGAGCAGAGATTAACATGCAATTTCTTGATGTGATGGTTCATAGCTCTGACAGGCTCTTTGCACAGCCACAGCACTCTGGCCTAGGGCACATACAACACAATCTTTACACTCTCAGAGACTTTCTCCCCCAGAGAGCCATGCAGAGGATGTGCAGCACAGCACATGCCCATACATCCCTGCTCCCTGGATGAGGCTGTTGCAGTCTCAGCACTGAGTATTTGCAGCATAGGGTGGCTCTGTGGTGGTGCCTTTGCAGTGGCTGCTCCCTCCCGACGGGGTGGCTCCTCTGCACACAGGGATGGCTGTGCCCCTTCCTTTCTGGGCTTTATTTTCTCTCATGACACAGCGCTCTGGTCATGCTCCCAAAAGGGACTGAATCTGTGTCTCTCTGCCAGCTTTCCCCAGGCACTGTGGGCACTGGGCTGTGGGAGAGACAGGGATGCTGGGAACACTGGAAGGCTGAGCTGGGGAAGGCATCCAGACAGTGCCTTTTTTGTCCATGGGCTATGCCATTGGGCATAATTTTTTGTTTCACTGGGGGAAAAAGCTTCAGTGGGGTAAATGGTGAGAGCAGGAGAGCTTTCTGGTAGCAGACAAGGTGCTGTGGAGTTCAGCTGAGAAGATCAGGGTTTGGGGTTAAGGTGCCACATTCCCCTTCAGGCACCAGGATTTCCTTTAGTATCTGTCCCAACATCCCAGCATGGGTTTGGCCCTTCACATTTGTGGCTTCTTCAGAAGTGAAGTGCAGCTTTTCCTGGTGTTTCAGTTCCGGTCTTATTTTCTTTACTATGGCCAAATTGAACCACTCTTTATAAACTAAATTCCAATTTTTGATAAATACACAAAGATAAGAGATTTGCTTTGGCCATTGTGTCTGAAAGCTCTCACAATTCAGCCCAGTAAAATGAGGATTGTTTGGGCTAGAACTGCCCAAAATGTTCTTTTCCAGCTCTATTGAAGAGAATACTTTTAATAAAGCCTTTCTTTTTTCTTGACATCTGCTCAGCTCCCAGCTTTAATCATAAGTGAGAACAGGAGTTCTCATGAAACAAAAGTACAAAAAAAAAAGCAGACCTTCATTTTTAAACCGATGCTCAGACAGGTTTTGGCAATGAGGAGCCAGCTGGTCCCCTTGGAAGCGAGGACAGTTTTAGTGCAGTGAGGCCATCAAGTGATGGTGGCTTTTCAGGCTGACTTGAGTCAACCGTGTGTCATCTGGGGGTTGTCCTCACTGCAGGAGCAAGATCACAGGTTGTTAATCCCTGTCTTTTCACATCCCTCTGCTCCTGCTCCTTGTCTCTTTTCTCCTTCCAGCTGTATAAAAAAGGGTGTTTTCTGTGCCCTGATCCCCTGTCCCAAAACCCTTTTCTCCCATTTACCGCCCTGCCCTCCAGTGCCTTCCCCCACTTGTTTCCTCCCCACAGTACTCCCCACACCCCACTGCCCCTCCTGGCTCCCCCTGCAGCCCCTGTGCTCCTGGGGGAATGTGGCTATGTCATGGTTTTGAATAGAATCATTTCAAGAGAGGAATGTACAAGAATGGATCTGCACTGGAATCATCTGCAGCAATGACAGCACCTTTTGTTTCTCCCATGAGCACATTAACTTTATCAGCCATTAGACCTTGAAATTGCATTCTACCCTTAAATATACTGTTGGGAAATGAATTCAGCTGAGTAAACTTCAGCTCTCTTCTGATGTATATAGGCTTAGGCCAGCTGGTATTTAAATTTCTTTTTAGCATACACTTTCTTACGGGCCACAAAGTGCGTGTGTGCAGTTCAGAAAAAAAAAAAAAGAAGGACTCTGCTGCAAGGAGATCATTTGCAAATATTGAGCGAGTGCATATGAATTTTGCAGCATAATTAGTATGATGAAGTTGGCGTTTACTCAAGGAAGTTTGTTTGGCAAACGTGCGTTTGAGAGATGTGTCTGTAGGAATTGTATTGAAAGACCTGGGTTACGTCTGTCTTCTGAAATTAATCCTCTGCTCCATCCATCCTGATGAACAACCCTGAGGTGAAGAACTCCTTACAGTACAAAGTAATTAATTTTTTAATATTAGCTTCCTGGGTGCATACATTCAAACCCTATAACCCATGCCACAAGTGTGTAGTAAAATCCACCAAGACCATGTTCTTCAAAGAAGATAAATCTGAAAGACTTGGCATAAATGTCACATATAAAAAGCACAAAAGAAATAAGGGGACACAACTTAAACAGCAGAGAGGACAGCATCTTTTCCCCAAAAGTGCAACGTTTTCCTTCTCATACATCTTCCCATTTAAAACACTGATGTAAACCAGCATTAGAGAATTAGAAATATGGTTGCACGTAGGCCTTCTTGACCACACAGATAATAATTTAGGGTCCCACGCTGAGATCTTAGATTCACACCCTCCTGCTGTGCCTGTTCCATGAACTGAGGAACTTCGATTCTAAATAATTTGATCAGTAAAAATCAGGGCGAGTTTTAAGAAACTCATTAAAAGAATTTAAACAGACTTTTTTATTAGGCAATGTGTATGTAACTGAAGTCAGGTTTGTATCTGATTAAATATAACAGGTGTGAATATTAGAAAAAAAGTCATATATTCATATGTTGGTTTCTGGGCTGGATCTGTGGAAAACACTGTAAGCGCTTTTGGATATCAATGAAGTGTACAGCAGCAGTGAACATCACACATTAATGCTGATTAAATGCTCATAAAAGCTCATTAAATAGTGATAGAAACTACTGCGCTGAGTAGTACAAACAGAATATGTGTGTATGTTTATAAAGTCTCTGGAATGCTTTCTTCAATACTGTTTCTGATCTCAAGAAAAAACATAACTTAGAAAAGATTCAAGAAAGAATAACAAAATTAGAGATATGGTGAGACTTACATTTAAAAAAGAGGATACAAAGCCAGGGAATGGTTATCTTGGGGAGAAAGACAAGGTAATAAGAACTTGATTGATTATGATGGGTATAGCACAGATCAATCAGTCCTCTTAACTTTATTTTTTAATTAAGGAACAGAATGATGCTTACGTGAAAGGACAGTAAAACTGTAAGCAATAAAAAGACTCCCACAGGAAGTTTGTAGTGGACGGTGCTGGAAGAGGTCATCTGAGCAGGCATCAGGGCAGGATTTGAACAAATGCGCATCACACAGAAAGAACAGGTGATGTGTTCTCAGACAGCACCATGGGGACACTCACTCTCCCAAAAGTGGGTGTAGACATAAGCAAAGAGGAGTGAAAACCAATCCTGGAATGGCCTTTGAGGCCTGTCATGTCCATGGTATCATAGATTGAAAAGTGTAAATATATTCCAGGATGGGAGGCCAGAGGTAATATTGTGGTCATAGAACCAGATTTGCTGAAAGTGAATTCCTCCACTCCACACCCAAAGGATTTTGCTGTGTGATGCCTTTCATTTGAAACCATTGGAGTCAATAGCAATTCTAGCTATATCATATACACAACAGTTTAAGATTACTGAGAATACATGAGGTGCACACTGATTATTATGTTGATGTGTATTCATAGACTGCTTGTAACATGCCCTCCTTTCATATCACATAAAGTGTCTGCTCACCTGCAGTTTCTATGGCTCAGTTTACACTGTCACTAACTTAACAGAATATTTGTGACATAATTACTCTAATTAATGACCTTTACAGATAGTCAAAACTTTTTCACAAAGTTATTTTTAGAATGTTGGTTTTGGGTAGTTGTGTTGTTGTTATTGTGGCAAATTTCTTAATTATCAGGCAATATGCTAATTTAAACAAGGTTCTGCTTGTCTCTGGGAATAAGATTCTTAATATATAATTAACTAAGGCAACACTTTTTTTAGCTGTGGTTTTCAGACCTGTTGCGTTCCCTGCTTCGGTCCCACCCTGGTACCGGCAGCAGAGTCCTAGCGCTACCCTAGGAAGTCGTTCGCGATCGGGAAGACTTCCTCGGAGTGCCAACAACGGGCACAGCTGGTCCGCGTTCGGTCCGGGGAGATGTTGCCCCCGGAGCGTGGTGAAACAGCAAAGAACTACCAGAGAAGGAGGTCTCTTGGTATGTGATTTCGGTAGGTTTATTGCCTCCAAAGGGAGCACATGAACCAAGAGCCAAGAGCAGCTTATTACATCGGTATTTAAGGGAGGAACAATACCCAATAGGATGAGGGCAGGGGACAATACAGGGGAGGGGCTGGGGTACATGATCAAATGGGGTTTAGGGAGGGGAGGGGAACAGAG
Organism: Eopsaltria australis; assembly: GCA_034509425.1. NCBI lineage: Eukaryota > Metazoa > Chordata > Aves > Passeriformes > Petroicidae > Eopsaltria > Eopsaltria australis. The sequence goes on along the minus strand of JAVTVJ010010810.1, from coordinate 315,393 downwards.
AGAACAATGAATGAACTATGGAGTGACAGGGAATTTCCCAGAGCGGGAATACATAACAGACAAGTCCAGTAACCAATAGCAGGAGCTTGGGTCCGTGAATTGGTGGTCCAACTGCTGCCCCTGGGAGCTCCGGGGGGAAACCCTCTGTCCGTGGAACCTGTCCGGAAGTCCTCTGGTTCCGAACCACCGCAACACAGACCCATATTGTATTTTTAAATATGCCTTCAGCAGGATGGTGTTATCTTTTCATTTTTCTCTGGCAGTGTCAATTCCACTCAGTCCCTGTCTCCAGTGGCTGCCAGTGCCCCCCTTTTTACTGCTTCATCTGAGGGCACAATTAAACCTCATATCCACCTGTGGCCCTGGGTCTGTCCCTATCCAGATGCCGGAAGATACCGTTGCTGAAGCTCTTTCTAGAAAAACTTGAAGCTTTGTTTCTTCCTAATTTACCCTGGTTCCTCCTTCTGCCCTTGACTTGCTCCAGCACCTGGTCCAGCGTGAGCTTCTTGTCTTCTCTACCTCTAATGTCTGATCATGCCCTTGACCTGTCCTCTGCTCTGGTGTGCTCGCTGTTTCTCTTGTCCAATGCCCAGCCTGGAGTTCCTGCCCATCCCTGGATTCAGTGCAGCTTTTGTGGTGATTTTGGTTGTACCACTGTAGCAGAGTGTCCCAGATCTCAGGCATGAACCCAGCCTTGCTATAAGGACTGAGACAACCTGGCAGGAAACTGAACATCCACAGCAGGCCAGGGATCTCAGCCTAGTGTGTGTTTTCCCAGCAGCCTCTAGCAGCCCCAGACTGAGATCCTTCCTGGCTCTCAGCTTCCTCTCCCCTGGAGATGATGATGCCGAGGTTTTATGCAGTGGAGCTTTGGGGTATTTCCAGAACTTGCTCTCTCCATCCCCTGGTACCTGTCTTCAATGAGGACTCCTGCAGTCTCCAGGGAGACAGTGCCTGCTCCTACTTTCATCTCTCAAATGTCCTCCCAAGATGAACACTGGATTAACTGATGGCACCTTGGGCTAGCTGCTGAGGCATGGCAGCCTCATTAAAGAGGGGTCATTTATACCCACCCAGAAGATGCGCTGCTGTTTGCAGCAGTTTTAACATGCCAGAACTATTCTGTCAGCGAGGAGAGTACCCAGCATTACAGCTACACCTGTGGAAGGTACCAATATTGCATCTGCTGTTCCATCTTTAGGCTGATTAATTCTGTACAAAAAAAGCTTGTGGAAAGCAGAGATTCACATCAGATCTATGCATAAAAATCAAGATATTTACCAATCCCTTGATCCTCAACTAATTCTTAGCCTGTAGCAGGTCTAGGAGCCCTTTGACAGCTGTAATGGTGTTCTCTGAAGGTAAGAAAGACAATTGTGTGGGCTGAATGACTTGTTCCATGAAGTCTCTGTCAAGAGGCAATTAGTTAAGCTATTTAGATGTCTAGCTCTTAGATATCTTATGCCTATTAGGATTGATGCAAACTGAGTGCTTAAGTAGCTTATTATGTCAATTGTTTTCAACAGGTTTGGGGAAAAGTAATAAAAAAATATATACCCCCTTTTTTTTTTCCCTGAAACCTACCCAAATCCATACTTGTTAATGAAAACATTTAATTATCAAGTGATAAAAATGAGAAAAAATTCAAAAAGAGAAAATTATCTGTAAAAATGTGTTTGTTTGAGAAAATCCTTTTTTCTAAGATAGTTCTAATGCCCTTTTCCCCCTGAAAGTATGATCCTTTCTGCGCTAATTTCTGCAATAAAAGAAATCCTAAACTGAGAATCCAATGCATGGTGATTTGACAAAGGGAGAAGGGATATGCAAATGCAAAATAAATAGATGTAATTAAAATCATGCAAGTCTTTGCATTGTCAAGGAAAGAAAGGAAAAAGTTCTTATATTGGAACAATGCTGGAATGAGTTTTGTAAAATCTTGGCTCTCTAGTTTTTATACTTTTGGAGCAATAAAGCTCAAAAGAAAGTCCAGAATTTGAAAAAGTGAAACAAACTCCCAAGGATACACGCAGGCAATCTGATAAATCCAATGGGATTGCTTCTGCAGGACCTCCCTTTGCCTCCTGCAAACACAGTTTGCAGAGACATCCTCTCTGTGCATGCTGCACTTTCTCCAGCATCATCTGCTCATGTTTCTAAATCGTCTCTGGTCCTTCCATGTTACATCTTCTGTGGAACCCAAGCTCTGCACCAAGCAGGGCAGGAGACCCAGGGATGCCCTCCAGCCTCAAGGCAAGCGCTCAGCACTGGATGCACCTCACCACCCCAGGTACCTCCCTGACCCTGGACAGCAGCTCCAGCGAGTCCCTTGCCTCCCACATTCCAGCTGCCTGCCTGGAAATCATACTTAAGTGGAAAGGAGACTGAGAAGGACAGAGAATTGGGCTGAGGTCCAGGATACCCATTTGTGGAGCTGTTGCCACATTAACCTCTCTCCAAAGCCAGGAATTTGCTTCCTTTTGCTTTACCCAAAATAATTCATGAGGCTCTTAAAATGTATCCTGCATGTACTAAACAGGGCAGCCCATAGAGCACACCTGAAAGATGGCATGAGAAAATAGGATACCTGAGGAGGTCCTAACAGTTTTATTGGGTCTTAATGACGGGGGGAAATTTTAAAGCTGCTGGAAGACAGATTTCTTTTTCCCCATGTGTATTAATATGCTCCTCCCAGGCACAGCATGGAGGTACGCAGCCCTTGGCTGGTCTGCACACAAAAATGATGCTGAAAACCCTCCAGTGGGGCCCTGCAGAAGAAGCTCAGGCAGCAGTTTGGTGTGCTCCTACTGTCCCATGTGAAGCAGCACGTGTGACACCACCCACACCTGCTTGGCTGGGCACGGCCTCAGTACAAGTGAAGCATCCCAGCAGAGGTACTGCAGGCTCCTCCTAATTGCCTGCAGACTGCCTACCTTCTGGGAATTCTTGTTATACAAATTTTTAAAAAAACAAACCCTCCACCAAACCAGCTATCCAGCGAGTCTGGCATGCTGTCAATCCTGAAATGTCTGCAGGCTTTCAGTCCTGTCTGAGAGTGTTTGTGTGTAGATGATTATTCTGTATTTCAAGTTTACAAGCATGCACATGTGTCCTGGGTTAGGCCTGTCGGTCAGGGTGTTGATAGTAGTCCACTTAGAAGAAGGCATCAGTTGCAGTCCTCTGGGAGTGATAGATGTGGTTCTGTTGAAGCAGTGATCCTGTGAAAGGTGTAGTTCTCCTCTGAAGGTCCAGTGGTGGTGTAGAAGGGTCTGGTCTTCCTCTGGGAATCCAGTGGAAAAGCTGACTTGTGGTGTTTCAAATCCTAGTTTATATGCAGATCGGGATACATTGGTTCTTCTCTCTGGGCGGGGATTCTCACAATGGGATGATGGAGTTTATCAGTGGGACTCAATGGCCCATTAACTGCAGCCATTAGGGATGAGCAAAGCAAAGTGCCCCACTTGGCTCTAACTTCTGGCCCATTAGAAGACATGTCCCAGAGCCATCAGGGATGAGCCAGGACCACTGCCCCACCCGGCCCCAACATCCCATGAAGATGGTGATAGAATACATACCATTGTAACCTAAGACAAATAAATAATAGTATTGGCATTGACTACAAAAAATCCTCAGATTTTTTTTAAAATTCATATCACAACTTTATATTTTATTACTTTCAAAGTTTAATGGGCTAAAGTGAGGTTAATGAATATTGCTAAACTTTATCCATGAACTAATAGGCAACTCTGGAACAACAAAAAAGCTGGAAGACTTTTTAAAAAATCCTGCGAGATTTCTGATAAATAAAAAATAATAATTAAAAAAAGAAGAGACAAAAAAGAACCAATTGAGATGTAATAAAGAGGAACATGTCTCCAGAGTCAATTTTTCTGAAGGCGGTGAGTTTCTAAAGGAGATGGTCATACCCAAAGTATTTCTGCTTACTTACTTTTTTTAGATCAAAGATTCTCCTCACAGAGTGGTTCCCATTGCAGGGTAGGTGAGAAAATGAGGATGGATTTTGCTACAGTATGCAGATTTAAACAGAGCTACTGATTCAGCTTAATTTAGCAGAAAGGTAATGAATGTTTTAAATAATGAAATGTATTGCAAATTGATTAATGGTTGCTTCCATGAAGCCCTCTCTCTTTTAGCTCAGTTCAGTATTTGGAAGCTCAGGACTCAATTTTTCTTTCTCTTCCATCAAAGGCCCAATATTAAGGATTTCCTTTTGTGGTCACCAAATGGTTGTGTTTTGCAAACTCATCTCCTCTGCTGCATTAGCCACGACACCTCCATGACCATTGGAGACTGGAGGAGCTTTCCCACCACCAGATCCAGCCTAAAACCTCTACATTCTTCAGTCAGCATTGAGCCCTGGGAGCCCTGTTGATTGTTTCCATGGGCAGACTGGGATGTACAGGGGATTCTGCAGGTACAGTATCTGGATATGGCAGAACACTTTGAAAGGCAACCTTGCAACTTTTTGGTTTGGTTTGGTTTTATACAAAACCATTTGTGTTTTTATATATATAGGTCAGAAAAGTAAGTCTGTCTGATCAGCCAGCACTCAGATCCTAGAAGCATTGCTAAAGGATCAGCATCAGCCTATGAGAGGCAGATATCTACTCAGACACCCTTAAATATGTGAATAATCTCAACTTCAACATTTCTTTGATGCACTTAATTCTGGCAACTAATTGGGAAAAACGTGCACTGTGCAATGTGAAATGCTTGGAGGTGTTTCAAGACTTCCAGGAGTGAAACCTAAGGAGACTTAGACTCTTAAATGATATTGTGGCTTCTGAAGATATCACATTTGAAGATGCTGGGAATCAGCAATACAAAATTAGTGGAAAAGATAGCTTCACATCATTTTCTGTGGTGTACAAAGACTGCCCTCAGAGCCTTGTAGCTGCACACCATCAATTCTTGCCATTTGCTGAGCCTGTCATTAAGATATGGGTCTTTGCTCTTTCAGTGGGAATCATGTTTTTGGTCTTCTGTCCACAGGAACCTATGGGTTAAAACACAACCATGGAATGCAAATCCATTGCCAACAGACTGAAATCCACTGTGCAAGGATTGGCATCTCAGCTGGAAGGTCATCAGCATGTACTTTGCTACCTATAATCAAGTGCCTTCATTGCTTCACAAAGGCATTGTATTAGAGAACATCTGGATGAAACTTTGGCACTGCTAAAGTCAACAAGAGCTTTGACTGTGATTTTCTAGGTCTTTATCCACAATACTGCTTCATTTTTTGAAGGTCAACTGAAAGGGCTGGGTAGTTTTATGCTTACATGGTGACATGAAAAGAATTACAAGGCTGAAAAGCTTAATGATAGTTAATTTAGGGGCACTATTAAGGCTGAGTAAAAGTCAGTATTTAGAGATATAAGTGGGTGAATTAATTTATTGAAAATGGTGGAATTACTGTAGTATCAGAATAAGTGCATTTTGTAGTGGTTTTTCAGAGAATCTTCTGGGACAGAAAGAAAATTTATACGTTGCTCTTAAGCTTTCACATATTTTATCTTATAAAACTGCTCTCCACATTAATTTTCTTGCAATTACATTTAGCAGCTTCTCTTTTTTTGTATCATTCACAATAAAGCCTGTCAATATTCTTCATACTTTCACTGGACATAAGGGCACAGTTAAAGCCTTTTTGCTGTCTGTGGCTGAGTAAATAGTTTTTTTAATGCCCCTTGCTTGGTGACTGGTGTCCTATTATACAAAAGGATTGTGAGTGAAGATTTATCATTCCAGGCATTGTCTTTGCAGAGCAAATGGAAATTACTGAGTTTCCTGACATTCAGAAGGGACTGCAGAGATGTGTATGCATGTATGACCTACTTTTGTATGTACTACGTGCATTTCAGGAGAGGAGACATACAAGTTGACAGATCTGGTGGAGCTGTGGTAAGGGCACAGCCAGAGTCAGACTGGAAGTCCTGAGTCCTCAGACTTTATGTAACAACTAGAATATAACCTGCCCCATAGCCATGGACTGTATTTCTCTGGATAGATGTAACAATTTGAAATAATTACATAAAGTGTCTAAAGACCGTGTTCACATCAGGTTAAACACAGACAAATGGACTTTGGTAGGAGGATTCCGCATCTGTGCCATTGGAGGGTACTTCCCTCACAGCATTGCACATTTTGCTGAAATACAGCTCCTGAATCAATTTAGCTGAGTGTTATATATAAAAAGATGTGATTTTGGCTTAGCTTGCTAGCTGCAAGAACAGTGTCACCAACCATAATAAATGAACTGTCTCGCCCATCTTAAAGATGCCATTGTATTTTCTCTCCATTGCTGTTGAGAGCAGAGGGAAAATAGGAAGGCCTGAAGTCCGGAAAGGTACAGAGGCAGTGAGAAGAATAAGTCTCTAGAGGTAAATGAGCAGTGTAAATTACACATTTTCAATTTATTAAGTACTAATTAAGGCTTGCAAGCCTGGCATTCTTTTACCAGATGTGTGGTGCCAGGAAAGCAGCCACCCGTGTGTTCGGAGGTCGATTGCTATCCTGTGATTATACAGAATCCAAGTGTGGCTTTTTCTTTTTTGGGTATTGCTGCCATTTGAATAATATATCCCCAGCATGCCTGGCTGCAGTGATCCATTATTTACAGGCAGTTATTGTCTAAAAGGGCTGTGACTGCTTCAGGGAGCTCGTGATGCCCAGGCAGCCTGCCCATGCTCTAGGAGCCTCCTGAAGGTCTGAGCGACCTCAGGAGATGGAAAAAAGATTCCCTGGCCATCCCTCAAAAGCAGTGAGAATGAGCTGATCCCTGGTATCTTTAGGCAGGATGTTCCTGACTCTGAATGGAGCCATTGATACTGAATATACTATAAATCTTCATGTAGCTCCAGGTAAAAAATACATGCTCCCCAAAACCTTCCTCTGTGAGGAATGTTTCATCTGCAGAAGGTTTGTTCTGGGTTTTTTTCTGCAGAGAGGCAATGAACTACAGAACATTTGCAGCATGGCTGCCTCCAAGTCTGTTACTGCTGTCAAAGTCAGGCAGAGGGGGAAGGAAGGGACCATAAAAGGGTGACAAGGTAATTCCAGGGGTGGTAACAGGGAGCATCCTGCAAGCAGGAAGTGCACATGAAGGATTTCATTTGAAAATCAGTGACAAAAGTTAAGATGAAACAGAGGATCCCCTCCTGATACCTAAGGAGAAAGGAAAGTTTGTCAGGGGGTTGGGAACAGTGGAGATAGGGAAGTGGAATAAACACTGGGTAGCTGCACCAGTGAGGACAAGCATCCTGTGCTGCAGAAGAGGGAGGAAAGGAGGTGCTGTTGAGGAGACCAGCAAGGAGAGTGCGGTCTGCAGTCCTGCTCTGCCAAGGCCAAACAGAAGCATGTTATGAAACCTCAGTTTTGAGATGATGAGAACCCAAACAGGACCTTTGTCTAAGAGTCCAGCTTAGCTGTCTGGGGCTAATTTAATCATGCACTAAAGTGTTTTTATCCCACATTCCAGCCAGAAGCAAACAATATTAACTTCACCAAAGACTTTTAGTGGCAATGAAGCTGATGTGTGATCAAGGGTGGCTAGCTGGGTCATGCACCATATGATCTGCAAACTTCAAACAAGAAGCTGACTTAGTCCTGGCTGTTCTCACCATGCCTTTCTTTGTGCAGTCACTTTGTGTTGCTCTACAAAGGCAGCTTAGTCTAAGCTATAGTTTACCCATACTCTATGAATGTTTACAATGAGCATCTCCCAGACAAGAAAAGAAGCATGATGGATGTCCCTGCTAAATCCCATACCAGCTAAACCCCAGCTATCTGAACATCTTCATCATAATTCCAAATAATCCACTTAACTGAACTACAGATAAATAGAAGAAAGGTTAGACAAGATTAAGTTACTGGTTTTCTTTCAATGTTTTAGATGTTTTGCTTTCTGTTGGGGAAGATGAAATAAGAAAGCCTTATAAATATGATTACCTAGCAAAAGATGCTGAGAATGTAGAAACTATAAGTAAGATTGAAATGAAGACAAGCTTTGAGATACCAAACCGCAGTTACTGAACAACTAGAAAACAATGGCATGGCTGCCTGCAGTAATCCCCCCTTTGATTAAACAATACCCTCTGCTTGCAGACAGGTCCAAGGGTCAGAGCAGACCCTACCAACCTGGCAGAGGGTCCAAAAAGCAGCTTTTAGAGTTTAAAATGTAACACTGTATGGTAATGCAACAGTTCTCATAGGCTGTATGCTAATGTTATAAGATTTGTAGTTTGTTCTAGATTGGTTAATGAAAATTAGAATATTCAACACAGAAGATGATTTATTGCATTGTAAGCGACAAGCTCGCTCTCTTAGACCTTCGCTCTCAACTCTCTTAGATCCCCACTCTTAGCTCTTCTCTCTGACCTGCTCCGGGCTGCGTCTGGCAGCTCTCAGCAGGTCTCTTACATTAATGTTCTTTTACAATAAACCTCATGCTCTACAACCCGACTTCAGAGATCTCTCGTCTGTCCCAGCCATCTGAAACCGACCCTCAAACTCTACAGCTTTCCCTCCCTTAAGTTGCACTAACAAATGCTTAAATTATTTCTTCTTTCATGACTTAAGACAACTCTGGTATGACAGGATTTTCAGTTTACTAAAAAGCTATTAAAAAAAAGTATGGGAACCCCCCCAACCCTGTTCATTTTTAAGATGTTTTTAAGACTGTTTTTCCTTTCTTACAAAGCTGAAAGCATTTGGGGAAAAAAAAGTTTGAGGACAGATGAAATTGGGTTTTAGTTTTATGCTTGCGTAATAATAACAGAAGAATGGTTAGGATGAAAAGCTTAACAACAGTTCATTTAGGATAATTATTTAGCCAAAATAGAAGGTAGTATTTAAGATAAAAGAAGATAGAAGTTTTCAGAAAAGGTATGTTCTGGGAAAATAAGACTAGGAAATGCAAAACCTCAGCTTGCGTTTCCCTTGACAGTTGAACAACAAGAATACATCTCAGGACATTGCAGACCCCAAGGTAGCACCTGCATACCCCTATTTTGGCTTCATAATTAACCAAGAATTAGTGGTGGATATCAGCATAAAGCTGTTCTTTGGGTTGACTACATGTAAGCTGTTGTGTGTAGAACAGTATCGTGTGGCACAAACAGGAGAGAGTGCAAATTCAGAGCAATCCCTCCCCAGGTGGCATTCCTTAATATTGCAACCACTTTGCTTAATTATGCAAATGCTACTGAGAGTATTAAACCAAAAAGCTGGAATCTCTAATTGTGTGGACCGCCTTGTCTATATTCTGGATACATCCAACCATTAAGCTGTAATACTTTTAAGATTATTTGTTGTAGCAATTATCTTGTGCTAATTGTATTCTGCACAAAGGAATTACCGAGTCTTTCTAATTTTGGAAGAGACTCCTCCATTTTTGGCAATCCTAGTTTGAACTAAAAAATAATTAGTTGATAGATATGTGTTTTACTCTAATCAGACATTAGTTCTACAATTATTTCTGCTAAAATGGGTAGAAACAAGACTTCAAATTCTGACTTTAAAATAGTACAAATGAAAGAAACGTGGACCAATTATTTTTTTTTTCATAGATTCCCACCTCAGTTTACAAAAAAGCAACCAAATAAATAATGTCAAGGTAACAAATTCCCAATCCTACATTATTGATAGGATAGCAATAAATAAGTATAAAGAACCCCAAACATTGTAAAAATTGTCTTTGCATCTCACAACTTTGGGGCAGATGGCTTACCTGGAATACAACAATACATAAGCAACGTCAATATAAGTCTGGATTACTTTAAGCTGTTCAAGAGGGGGATTTGATCCAAACCCACCTTCCATCATCACACGTGACTGAATGTAAGAAAGATTTACTCATCTGAATGAAAACAGGGAGAAAGTCATGTACTTTGATCTCTCACTCCGTAGGTTTTTTAAAGGCTTCCCATTAATGTGTCTGCATTGTTCATATTTTTGTCTAATGTATCAACATACAATAGGATACAGAAACAAATTACATCATCTCTAACATATTTTTCAGCTGGATGATTATAGATTTACCTTATTCAATAAGGGATTATTCTGGGATAGTATTTGAATCTCCACTATCACTTTTGCACCTTGCATCAGGAGGAGAAAAAGAAGAGTGCGATCAGGAGAAAGCCCCAGCAAAGCTGCTGAGGGCAGCAAAAGTGGCTGGAGAAACTTGAGTTAAATTGCAGTGAATCAGTTCCTCAGCAAGAAAGGGGATTAATTACTGTGCACATGTATGCAGTCAGTAATGGCAGATAATTTGGAATGAAGATTAATTGTTTCCTTAATATGTTATGTTTGCTGGCCAGACTGCTTGCCTGCTGCCACAGCCTTGTGGGAGCCCTGCCAGTCTCTTAGGACCATGTGAAAAAAATGAGGGATTATCCCTTCATGTGCCCTTTATGGTGAATTACAAATATTTCAGTTTAGACTGTGCTCGTGTCACCTCATCAAGCTAAGATTGCCCCTGAGGCTGACTCATGCTGTGAAGCTCTCGTTTCCCCAGGCAGAAAGCTTTTGGATTTGAGAGGTCTGGGGAAATGGAAAAGCTGGCAAAGAAATAAGAAATATAATGTCTAAAGAAGACCAGTATTCGTTCTGTAAGGATCACTTTTCTTTAAGGAGACTGGGATTTAGTGAAGCTGCCATTCTGTAACACCAGCCTCCACCCCAGCAGGGTCCTGACCTGAGCCTGCTGGATGATGTGCGGCATCAGGGAGGCAACTTTCAGGCTCACATTTGTCACAATTAACACTAAAAATTACTCATCTGCAGCACCTTGGTTTCTGTGCTTACTTGCATCAGTCCTGCACTCGCAACTTTCTTCTAACTCCAGAGAAGCTACTTACCCATCTATACAGTGATCCTAGAGGAAAGGAGAATCAGGCCATATGTCTATCCTACACAAACATTGTCATCCCTGGAGCCAGTGGCACCTGCTGTGGTGGAAATTGTCATTACAGGACTAGGAGCTGACTTTTAGAAAAATGAAGAGTCTTCTCAAAGACATATCAGAGCCTGAAGCATCGATGAGACAGATCACCAATGTTAGTGTGTATTAAAAGTACAGCAGCAAGAAAGTTGAAGTTCCACAAGCTTAAGCACTTGGAAACTTTTCATTATTATATGAACAGGGTTCCTCACAGTCTGGATGTCTTGGGGATCTCATATATTTACAGACTCATTCAGCTGTCTGCAAGCAGTTGACTGAAATTCACCCAGGTCTTTATTAATTGATGCTTGCAAGTGACTCTGGTCCTGGCAGCATAGTTCCCCAGAAACATCTGGATGCATCACAAAAATGACCAAGAACTACGCCCTTGTCTGTAATCCCAGTTATAGGACCAAGTAGTAAATGGATGTGTGGCCAGAACTATCCCTTTCCTTTTGTAGGCAGTTCTTGCAGTTAAGGAACAGCTTGGAGGAAGAGGGCTTGAACTCTCTGTTCAGGTGTTGAATCTACATTTGTTCCTGACACTTATTTGCTTGCAAGAAGCACTGTGTTATTTTTCACAGCACAAGAGTTGAAATCCTGCTCTTGCACTGAAAATGTAAATACCAAAGAAAAATAAAAAGCAGCAGTGAAGATTGCCTTAAAAGGATGGATCTTCATAAAAACTAGTGTTGCTTTTTATGCCCTTGGTGAGCCAGTATTTCCTTGTTTCACTGGACTACAGAAATGTATGAAGAATAACTAAATTAATACATGATATCCATAAAAATAGGAATTTTTATAAATGTCATGTATTAGTCCCTCTGATCTAGTAGCATGGTTCCAGCATATAATTAGCAGCTCTATCAGCAGGAGTCAACATTTGTCAAATTATCATTACATTAAAATAGGCTTTACGCGCGCATCTTGTATAATCACGGAAGCCAAGCTCTTGCACATTTTCAAACAACAAATCCAGCCTTCCTGTAGTCATCCAAATGACTTCTTTGCGTGCTCCAAGAGTTAGGGTGATACAAGCATTTGGCTTTAAGTGCTCTGTATTGCTCTCAGTTGCCTAGATAAGGTGGAAGAAAGCACATTGATGTAATACTGATGTAAAGCCCCTCTTAGCCCAAATTATTATGGGTCTCCTCACAAGAACTATGAGTGAAAAATGTAAGGGTAAGGAGACTAGAACGAGAAAAGAGGCATGTGGCAGTGAAGAGATCTATAGTTCTTAGAGTTTATTCAGATACATAAAATATTATTTTAATTTTAAGCAAGGACTAGACAGATCATTGATAAGGATTGGTTTTAATTATGACTTCCTGTGAATTAGGACTTGTAAATTGAAGCTTCTAACTGTGCTACTTGCAGAGCTGTTTGATCTATATCCAAATGTACTGCTGCTGCAGCAAGACATGGCTTTTCACTGCAGTGAGTGGTCTGATAGCTTCACTAAGTTTAATGTTGCAACAAAAATTCACTGCTTTTTAGTCTCATTTGTTACTTGTGATTATTAATGAATCCTATATTAGTAAGGCTGTCTATACTTAGCAGTCCTCACAGAACCAGATTACAAACCTTTCCCTTGTCGTGGTAAAGATATGTGACTTCAACATGTAATTAAATTAGCATTTTAAGTACTGTGAGGTTTCCTGCTGAATGAATTTGGATGCCTTTCCTACAGTTTCATACTGTACCCATGCAGTGCCAAATTCTGCTCTTGTGTGTATGACTGCAAGATCACTGTTGCAAACTGCATCTGGTTGAAATGAGACATCTATTGAAGTGAAGCATGTATTCACCTTGATTTCCTTAACAGTCAATGCAGAAATTTCACTGGACTAATAAGCCAACAGGAAGATGCCTATGTCCCTTATTGGTGATTGAGCATGCCCAGACACTGAAACAGGTGAGATGAATCTGAGCCACTGAACTAAGATATGCTTAATATTTTGAACTGTTCACTTGCATATACTCAACAAATTAGTTCACAGAATTGTCAAAAACCCAGTATCTTTCTTGAGCAAAAAGCCCACAACAATCAAAGTTAGGGTTTATTTTTTCTCATGTTGCTCTCCACACTGGTGGTGTAGGTCACAGCTTGGTATACAAATACTTCTTTCTTCTTTTTACTTGCTTCTTATAAAGCTAACTTACAAGTTAAAATAATTTGTGGAGTTTTTAAGCTCATTCGGGGAGAATGCATACTATTTTAACTCAGAAAACAATGTCAGGAACTATATCTTATTTTAGAAAATTTGAGTGTGGTCCTTCAAGGCCACACCACATCAAAGGTCACTTAATAGTGCATCTAAAAGTAATATTTTGGACTCAAGTCTGATGGACAGGAAAATCCATAAACTCAGCTTGTGTTGGAATCTTCCATCAAAAACAAGCACCACATAAAGGATGATATTGCAGGCAAACAAAATTAATCCTTAACTGATTGGCAAACAGGAGTTATACACTGCACGGATGTAGCACTCTGGTGCTCTCTGCTTTTTGTCCTCTCTTGTGATTGACAAGATGTCAGCTAATACATCACGAGGTTTGTGTGTTCTCTGGTGGAGGCTTGTCTTGGTGAAGAGCTAGACTGAAGTTGCCAGCAGAAACTTCCAGTCACCATTTTTCAAGTGTCTTTTCTACCATTTTGTCTCTGGGGGGATGCTATGTTTGGTAGTCCAGGAGCGAACAGAACTACATTAGCCTAAAATCTCTAAATAAACCACTCAGATTTTGAGTGAAGTTGATTCATATGGCTGAGCCCATGTTAAGAATTTCCTAACTTGCAGTGTTTCATTGCAAAGCCCTCAAAAGTTTCTGAATATTGCATGCAATTTTTCTTTCACTTACTCCTTAAAGCATAGGTGAAATTTTAAAAATTTAAGTGTGTCATTTGCAGAGGTCAGCTCCCTCTTCCCCTCCCCACAAGAGAAATGTCATTTATGCAAAAATCTCCAAATATGAAAATCAGTGAAAATAGCACCAATAAAATATGTATCCCAAAACCTCTTGGTAAATTCAAAGAAGAAAAGCAGAGTTTACTATAAGCTAAATTTAAAAAGCTACTATTTGATTTTCAAAGTTACACTAAAGGAAGAAGTCCATTTCTGTGGGTATACAGAAAATGCATTCACTAAACATTTCTTATTTCAAGAAGTCTCCTAACAGCATTGAGTAACATGTGAGAAAAATCTTTATCTTTGTTTTCAATTTCGTATTGTTGTTGGTATATATTTTTTATCCCCATCCCAAACAATTCAAAGGTGTTTTACAAACAGATAATAAAAACAAAGTGTTGGGAAAATGTTTTAAAAGTTGGAGGAAATAAGTATGTACACATGAAAAGCTAATATTTTTTCTTTCCATGGTCCTTGGCTATCCAGCTACATTGAAAATATTGTCATGTGTATCTACTGTTACTAGAGAACGAAAAGAATGAAAAAATTAAGATACTGGGGATGGCAGAAGGAAATAGAAATTGCCTGGTTAAAATGCCAGTTTGAACCTGGACAACTCTTATGCTTTTGTCTTTTAATCAAAAGTATTCTCTTTCCTTCTGACCATATTAGTGGTATATGTGGATCCGTTGCATTTACAAAAAAACCCAAAACCCTCTAAAGTTTTGCCAGGGTGCATACACATTTTCATGAATATTAATGGAACAGTCTGCTATATGGAAATATATTGATTGCTGTCAATATGAGCTACATTTATAGATCCTACAAAATGTAACATCTTCACCTTCAGATACATAAAAGTAAGGCTCACTTCCTTTACTAAAATTGAGAGACCAGAGCATTCTCCTGGACAAATGAATCAGAACCCCACAACGGACTGACTTATAAATTGATAAGAAAACAAAAAAGTTTGTCTTAGAAGGAAGATGCATAAACACAGCTGATGCCGAAGGACAGAGCAGTACTTCTCCTAATATGGACTTCCAGCATCTGGCAATATCTGCATTATTCTTGGAGCTGCTCTTCACCATGACATATTGGGTTACTTGCAGCAGCTGGAATCAACTAGTGTACAATGGCATGTTAACCAGCATTTAAAATGCCAGATATGTTGGCCAGTGTTATGAAAGAAGTTTTACAGCAGGAACCACTGCATTCTTTTCCTGTAGCATTGAATTTCTATTTCAGTCACTAGCAGCGTGAAGGTGATCAGATAATGTCTTTGTACAGGCTGGACTTTGATCCTGGGAACTCCCTGCAACAACATAGCATTCCAAGGAGATAAATTGGTGTACAGGAATTAGAACATAGAAACTATTCTATTTATTAATGGTGCCAGGAAATTTTCAATTATAATAAAAAACCTCTATAGATAAACTTGAAATATAATTCTGAATGGGAACTTTCTCTGCATTGTTAAAGGGAGACTTGTGAGGACAAACTCACAGGAGATAAGGTAGTTTCTTCCAATAGCAAAAATCAACATGGAGCATCTCAGAGATTAAAACTCTGAAATGCAAAGCTGATATTTGTTTTCGGTTTATGACAATGATGCAAAGAAGTAGAACTGTTTGACACGTGTGATCTGTACATTGCCTGGGCTTTACCTTATCCATTTTAAAGTTTGCAACAAGATGCTGGAAACCATACCTTTCTTTAGCCTCCAGCTGTTCCTGTAGCTCTGCTCCCTGATTTCCCC
Source organism: Eopsaltria australis (assembly GCA_034509425.1). Classification (NCBI taxonomy): domain Eukaryota; kingdom Metazoa; phylum Chordata; class Aves; order Passeriformes; family Petroicidae; genus Eopsaltria; species Eopsaltria australis. Next base: position 299,765 of record JAVTVJ010010810.1, on the reverse strand, counting down.
CCTGCACCCCCTGCACCCAGCTTCCTACCACTGCATCCACGCTGCTTCTGGGCAGGTCTTACAATCCTTGTGCCTCTCTGTCTCCATTGCAGGCTCACCATGAAGTGTGTGGAAACTTCCACACCTCCTCCTTAAGGCAAATGGCAGCATAACGGGCTTTGGGCAGACTGTCAGGGCAGCACCTGCACCTTTGCACTCCTCACACAGGGTTATTGATGGGCAAAGCTGGTTGTCAGTACCTCAAACTGTTCACAAGAACAAAATTTCATTTGGAAAAGTATGTGTATTGAGCCGGTTGCTTACAGAGACAACCCCTCAGGGTTGAACACAACTCTTTCACTAGTGCTTAGTCCTTTAGGCTGGCCTGCAGAAGTCAGTGATCCTGGCATCCTTTACTCATTAATACTGAATTAATGCTGAAGCCTGGAGAAACACAACTTCAGTCTTGCCCAGGCATGTCTGCAGGCTGGAGGTGTTACCCATCGGCATGACAGAGAGTTCATGTTTCCAGCCTGGCTGTGGGAACACAGGCATTACATGATCTGGTAGAAACTAAAAGCTGCAAAGAGAGACAATACACGATCAGACATAAACACTGTTGATGCAAAGTCTAATCATTAATGCTTTTTGAACAAAGTTGAATTACGAGTGTGTAATAGGATATATACTGTTGCCCAGTGTGGTTTTGATCTGGCTCCAGGAACCTGACCAACACCCTTATTGCATGGTCCAGCCAGGGCCTGAGGTTTGCTTGCAAAGGTTACACATCCCACTTCCCAAAGATTTGTCAGGCAGCTCAGAAGGGGAGAGCAGCCAAAGTTTAGGAACATGGAATAGTCTCAGAAAGTCACACTTCAAATCTGCTTGATGTTCCTGCTGTCAGTTACACAAATGTAGCAGCTTTAGTGTTGTAGGACAGGCTATTTCAAGACAGACCAACAGAGTCAGACTTCAACATTTATTTAGATTCTTAGTTTTGCCATTGTGTATGTTAGTTCTTTTATTTTCTTTTTTTTTTTTTTCCACTGAAATGGCTCAATTAGACCTAAGGTCTAGCACATATTCCCTGGGGAGGGCTGCCAAGCTGAACAGTGACATACGCTTATTATTTGAGGCTCTTCTACTGTTACTTGAAGTGATTTTGGTTATACCAGTGCTGCTCATGCTCTTCCAAAACAAATTAATCGGATGAAGTCTGTGATCCTCCACAATTGTAAAGAGCCATGCTGCAGAGATGTGAAACTGGGTAGAGGAAACTGCGATCACCTGTTCAAAGACTTTTCAGCTGTACAATTTATTTAAGATCCCTCCTCGGTAAAATAGGGGAACCTAGGAAAAAACCTTTGGTTAAGCAAGTTACAGTCCACGGACAAAAGTACCAGAGAACAATGTTTAGGTATTGTAAGACTTAGCTCTCAATGAAGAACTTTCTTCCTTCCCCATGAGATTGCTATGCCATCCTACCTAGATTGCCATCATTATTTTTCTCTCCAGTACTTCCTTGCATTTTACATGTTTTTTTACTATTTTTGAGAGTAGAAAAGACCTTACAGTGACCTCTTTACAAGGATATTAATAATTTAAACTCCCTGAAACTGAAACTCCTTTTGTCACTTATCCTCAGCCTCACATAAAGGACTTTTTTAGGATATGCAATATGATCTCCCATTAGTCTCTTCTTGTGGCCTGAATTTCCTCTTCCATGTCCTCTCTTGCATTTTAACACTGTGGAGATTGTTTGAAGCCAGCAGCAAGCTCAAAGTTTTTCACTGCTAGCATTTCTTTTTCAAAGAAGTCTTGCTATGGCCACTCCAGTCTCTATTAGCAGAGAAGGCCTTTGAAATGCATGAGACTCCACATTAGGGTCATAGTAATGATGAGCACACACACACATACACAACCACACACACAAAAAACCAAAACAAAACAAAAACACCACAAAACCAAACAAAAACCAAAACACACACGCACACACAAAAAAAGAGTTGTTTGTTTTTAACTGTTGGTAGCTACCATAATTAAAGTGATGAGAAGGTCTAGAGTCTGTCTTTATAGGAAGGTTACTCACGCAGTGGTTTCTGCTTTACTACAGGTTGGGTCAACTATAGCCCTGCAACTCATGCTGTGACTGCCTTGTTATTTACTGTTTCCCAGATGGATTTGTCTCTTGCATCTTGTCACAGCCTCAGTGTTTCCCTGCTAACCAGTAAATATGAGGTTACCCCTGCAGTGCAATACCTCCCAGAGCAACCGCAGGACGTCTGGACTGGGAGGCTGCCCACTGACCTTAGGGTGCAACAGAGTCAGGACAGACCCAGAGGTGGTTTGGCCCTGCCCCAAGGGGGTTTCTGTCATTCAGCAATGCAGGTATAAGCTAAAAATACCCTCCTGGGTGTTTAGAAGCCGTGTGATTGGCCCAGAGTGAGAAGGGCAAGGGCCCCAATGTCTGAGCAAGGTCCTGGAGAAGTGCTTCACTTCTTGGCCCGGTGTCCTGCCAGTGGCCACTCCACTCTGTGCACGAGCAAGCAAGTGCTGACAGCAAGGGACTGTGGCTGGACATGTAGTTAGAACACGTTTGTTTGTTTGTTTGTTTGTTTGTTTGTTTTGATGAGCCTTCAGCTACTGGACCTGACTGACAAACCCCTCCAGGGGGTGAGACCTCACCGCAGCCTCAAGCCAACAGTGAAAACCATAGGGGTAAGTCCTGGGAGAAGTAATTTCCAACAAAGTAATGCAAGGAGAGCAAAGAAATGAGTCAATCTGCTTCATCCTATCTGTAAGCACACAAAAGTGCTCAGTTACTCTGTCAAGTAATTCTGACCTGAATATATTTAAGTTTGTTAGTCCCTTCAGTGAAGCAGCATTAGCTAAAATGAGAGCACATTATATTCAATCTATCAAGCTGTGCTAATGCAATAATCTTGGAAAGACAATTTGTGGGAGATCTCTTGGAAGCTGGGGATTACTTTTGTTTTTCTTTTTGCCATTTTTGTGAGAGTTCTAGGCTAAATATACAAAACTTCCAACTACTGAGAAGGTATTGAAATTAAAAAGGATTAGTAGAAAACAATATAGCTCCATCCATGGAATGACAAATAACTTCATCATTGCAAAATAAGCATTTTGTTACCACTGTGGCAGTGTTTTTTTATAGTCCATTTCAGAATGTGGCCATGGAAGATTAGACAAATATACTAATAAGATAGCAAAATAGGAGATTTTATATGAGTGTAGAAGAAAAAAAGCAATGTGGATTAAACACCCTCTTGCTTGTTCACACAGGTTAGCCTCTCCACAGCATCTGCTTTGCCCTGCCATACCTGTGAACCTTAACAATAAAGATGGCAAAGCTCACATTTGGAGCTGTCAAGCTTTTTAACTTCATGGAGTTAGGATCAGGCCTGGAGGATCACAGGGCACAAAATGACGATAACAGAAAACTGAGACATTTTAGAGTTTAATGATATCTGGAGGGAATCACTTCCATGACAAAATGAACCATGGTGATGTGGGTACCTCACTGATCAGTCTTTGTCACAGACAGGCAAATACTGTGATTTGCTTGGCAAACTCAAGGTTTTACCAATTTCCTCTCATTACCAGGTGACCTGCAGCCAACACCCACAGCAGTGTCACCCATGTTAGCCTGCCCCTTAATTCTTACCCCTAAACTCTTGACTTATTCTTCACCCACCCCTAGGCAGTGCTCCACATATTCCAATTGCTCTCTCACATAAGGAGTAGCTCCACCATTTTGTCTGGCTGTCCTGTCTTACCTAAAAAGTCCATAGCCATCCATGACAGCACTCCCACCCTGTGAGCTGTGCCACCATGTCCCTGTAATTGCAACGAGGTCATGGTGCTGACACGGCACACAGGTCTCTGATTAATCCTGTTTGTTCCCTGGGCTGCGTGTGTTGCGTACAGGCATTGCAGAGAGGTAATCAAGCATCCAGACTTCCCAGGAGGGGTGCAAGAGGATCCACCACAGCTACATACACCCTTGAGGTGGTTTACCTTGGTGGTTCTCTTCTAGGGAGGTAGCTAAGGAATATTTGTTGCTGCTGTGGTTGGCCCAGCTTATTCCCCAAAAAGCCACTTTGGATTATTCCCCAAAATTTCCTCAAAACCATTTTGGTTATGTTGTGCTTCTGTCAGACCACTTAAGCTAATGTATCCCTATTCAAAGGGACGTCTCCAATGTAATATGCTGGGCATTTTATGTAAGGGGCTGGGAAACCTGTCTGTGCTGTAATCACCTTGAATTCTACAATAGTATAGCTGCAGGTGCTCTATAGATGTAGCCTATAGCTTTCATGGATCTGACTAGATGGATATGTGAAAATACTTGTATTTTATTCACCAGCGGTATCTGGAACTTGTTGAAATTTTTATTTTCATTAAACATGCAAGAACACTATGTACTGTGGTGTGATTTGAATGTATGATTTAGAGGGAAAATTATTTCTTTATATTTTATGAGGGTTGTTTGCTGCCATTTCTGCCTAGAGTTCATTAAATCAGATTTTTTTTTTTGTAAGACCCGTTACATATAAGGTAATAGAGGATGCAGCACTGCATTTACAGATTCTTTTGCCAAAAGCAATACTAATCATGTACTTACAAAACTTTAAAAAATATTTTTGTGAGTCTTTATGAACCAGCTAAAATCTATGTTTTTTAGCAAAAAGAATCTACAGACTATGAAATATTGACAAGTAATTCCCTGTTTAATGCATTTACCAGGTCAGAGTAATTATAATAAATACAGATTCTCTGCCCAGATTTATGCAGACAAAATCTCTGAGTCACTTCTGCCTTTACAACTGCAAAGGTTATTTGGTTGGATCCCACACTTTTAGTCTCCCCATTCATCTGAACTTCATCATTGTTCCATTGCTTTCTTCTACAGTGAAATCCAGCAGAAAATTCCCTAGGCCTGTATTGTTTTTGATAGAATCCCATCAGCTGCACTCAATCACATACTGCTCCAGACACTCTAAAAAGCCTATTCTTCTGTACACAAATTTTATCAGGTCACTTATTAGTAAAGTTTACTTTAAGATGAGCATGTTCACCATGGAGAGAGCAGATTATGAATATTAATATCACTGTATATAATTGCAGTGTTTAGTGTGAAATTCAAAATGCAGATGCAGATATGCACCATAAAGCTCTTGCTTCCACAAAGTCCACTGAAAGAGAAAATAATTTGAAGCTAAGCAAGGCATGATCAAATAAAATCCCTTGACTGATACTCTGGATTTTTAAACTTAAATTGTATGTGTCTTAGCCAAGTAATTTTCTACAGTTTACAAAATACTAACAACAACACAGCTGAAATATGTGATCTAGTATTTTAAAGGTCTTTCAAATTTTCAGGAAAATACATCACCATGTCATATCTTTTACAATGCAATAACATTGGTGACTATTTTGTTTTGTTTGTGGGATGAGCTACTTTATCTAAACTACATTACAACAGCAAACCTACTACTCTCCTCATTAAGAACTTAAAAAACATTAAGAGGTTGGTTAAATTTTGATTGCAAAAATTTTTACTAGAATAAAATAGGACTTAAATTGGAGAGGAGGGGGAAAATACCCCTCTATTTTCTTTCAAGTTCCGTTTAAAAATGATATAAAAAGACTGAATAAATTGAAAATAGTGGGAAGACAAATAGCTTAGCTATATATATATATATTTGCTGGAAATGCTATGTGTACTACCATGAAATGCTTGTAGCATTCACTTTTACAAACCTGAACAGGGAAAAAAAATATCTCTTTTTGGTGTGCAGAGCTTAACTTGGTCTGTGCCATGCATGGGCCATGCATGTGCCATGCATAACTGTGGATAGTTTTTTTCTCTTTGAAGACTGGGGAGGATATCCTGGGCCAGATGGGGATGGACATTTTGTCTCAGGACTCAGCATAGTATGGTGTCTTCCACTCAGCACAAGCACCTGGACCTAGTGGGGTCAGACAGCAGCAAGCAGGGAAGGCAGTGTCCACGAATACCCTCTGGTGTCCTCCCAGGATGTCACACTGCCACTCAGTCAGCCATGCTCCATGTTCTCACTTGGCAAATAGACTCTTAAATCTGATATGACAGATGACATTTTCCATTTCCATACTTTTAAGCTCTGCTTTATCTTTGCTGAACCTTCACTGATGCCCTGAACATGGGCTCATTAAAGGTTTTCCATTATATCACCAAGGTGTTGCCACCAAGCCCTCATGCATATCTATTGTGCCAGGGACAGCCAAATTTAACTGTGTTTATCAAGTGATGCATGATGAGGTGTGTATATTTGCCATTCCCATGCTTTAACATGTGCTGCCATAGCATTAGCAGAACAAGGATTTGTTTGTAGTGGCAACTTTCATGAGGAGGTACTAGAAGAGATCCATGCGATGGGATGCAAAGTGCTGCTAAGAGCTGGCAGGATGCCTGAAATTATCTCACTAATACTTCCCGTTATAACGTGGTAATCACAGGGGACCAGGATTATTTATAGACGACTGGGTGGGTAGTCTCAGAAATTGTTTTACACACATGGGGAAAAGTATTCAGGCTGTTTCTGGTTTCAAGATGCCCAATGAACATGAAAAAGAGCTAATAATTTGGCCAGAAATTATTAAGGATAGATGAATGAGTAGTTTGGGGGCAGTTGATGTGATTCAGCAACTAGAGGCAGTGGCCATGTGATCTCAAACTTAGAACCGAGCTGGAAAGCCCAAAAGCCACCCCTGGTTTTCTCTTGTACCTCCAGCCTCATCTCCTGCTCCCACCAATGTGTGTCCCTCCCACCATCCTCCTGGGAGGGAAAGCAGTTTGAAAGGAGACAGTGAGGCCACCTGGATGCCTGCTTAGCATGGATGCCCACCATAATTTGAAGAAGAACATGCCTTTAGCTACTGGAAACCCCTAGAGGACAGTGTCAGCTGTGATGGTGCACAGCAGCATCCCTCTCTGCACGGGCACTGTTAGGAGGGATGTTAAAGGAAGCATCAGGAACGCCTTGCTCCCTGTACTTGTACCATGTAACAAGAAGGAAGCAGATGTGGTTTGCCTGGCCCAGTTTACAGCAAGAAGCCATCTCAGCACACGGATGGCATCTCTAGTGGCCAGTGAAATACCGAGAGGGCCACTAGAGGGCTCAGAAACTGCTACTGAGGAGACATCCAAATCCCGTATGATTGCCGTGTACTGCAACTCAGTCATCACTGCAGCACATATATGTGTGATTTACTGTGGTGTTTACTTCACTGACCACTACCAGCAATAAATGGCACCTGCAAAATATCTTCTTGTGACTTTGACACATCAGTCTCTTTACTCAGTGATGCATGTCAGCATCATCAAGTCATATTTGCAAGTGCAGGGCATTAATTGTTACTGAAACTGAGTCTTCAGAAGATAAAAGCAATTACTTAAGGAGTGAATGAATTCCAAATTGCCACCTACAGGGAATTTCCCATTTTGGAAAAGTTTTTACTTTCATCTTACTGAAAAAAAGAGGTAATAATATACTGAATACTTCAAAGGTAATACAACAGGGAATCATGTCACATTTTCAGGTTATAATGTGTGCAGCTTATCTGTGTTTCTCAATTACTGAATAAAAAGGAAAGCTGTTGCTCATGTTGAAATTACTGATTTCTGCAATATTTTTATTTACATAGCCTGTGAAAGCTGTTCAAAAGCATTTTGGTGGAACTGTGTTCTGTCATTAAAATATAAATATTTTACAGGAGTGTGTATTGGGTCTGACTGGGGTAAAGCTCACAGCCTGTACAGTGCTGTGCTTTGCTTTGGTAGCTGGTGTTGATAACAGACCAGTGTTTTGGCTACTGCCAAGCAGTGCTGTCCCTCTGACATTCCTTCCCCACACCGAAGGGGATGGGGGTGGGCAAGATCCTGGGAGGGGACACAAGCAGGCCAGCTGACCCCAGTCAGCCAAAGGGATATTCCATACCATATGACATCAGCTCAGATATATAAGGGAAGGAAGAGAGGAGGAGGAGGCACTCAGGGCTGGTCCATGTTTGCCTCCTTGAACAACCATCACGCGTGCTGAAGCCCTGCTTCCCAGAAAGTGTCTGGACATCACTACTGATGGGAAGTACAGATTGATTGTTTCCCCCTCTGCTCTTGCGCGCGCAACTCTCGGCTTGCTTGTTCTATTTTTTTTCCCGCTGTAATAAAACTGCCTTATCTTACCCTGGTAGTTTTTCCATATTATTCTCTCCCCTCTCCCAGTGGGAGAGGGAGTGATAGAGTGACTGAATAGGCACCTGGCACCTAGCCGGGGTCAACTCACGACAGTGTTTCAATTTAAACAAAATAAGAGATGGAATAGAAGTCTGACATAAAATTTCATCCTGTCAATTTTTAATTTTTTTGAAGTTGATTACTAGCTCGCTGACTGTACCAGAACATCTCCATTGAATAGCTAAAACTAACTGCTTTTTCTGGGATTCTTCCTGGGCCCTAATCTGCTGAGTTCAGACACATAATTATGGGAAGTAATATACCTTTAAAATGCAAAAAAATCTTTCACATAAGGAAACTGCATGACCTGATGTACTCCTATTTATTTTCACTATTTCAGTTGTAAGTTTAAAGTAGAGAGATCACAGTTCATGTTCTTATTGTCACCTATCCACCTACAAAACAAAGCATTGTCTAAGCATCATCAAATTCCTGCTTAATTCTGCAGACAGGGTGCTTGTGTTTATTTTCATTTTAAATATAGTACAGTGAATTTTATTATGAAGACATCATGACATAGTTAAAGAATGTCAAGAAAGCCAAGTTTATCAGTGTAAGTAATGTGATCTTATTTTATTGCCCTTAAAACATAGTAAACAATGAGATGTGCTATAGCTTCCATTTCACTTCTCACTATGAGCTGTGTAGGTAGGCATAACACATTTATTAAACTAGCTGAATTAAATGAACATACTGTCAGACAAACAGTTCTTATCTCAGTCTAACAATATTACATCTGATGCCTGAGGGATTTTTTCTGCTTTTTCTCCTGAATATGTCGTACCCTGTTACCTATATTCACAAGTATTAGCATGCATACTTGTGATGCTTTAGGTGATAGTTTAGCCTGGTTTCATGGTGTTTAGGAGGCCGGTAGACTAAACACCCCTGAAGCCACGTAGAGCTAGAGACCAAACACCCTGTTTTCGTGAGCCCTCAAGGTCTCCTAGTAGGATAGATTTTGTAAACTAGAGGTTAGCCCACCCAGGCCCCTTATTGGGCCCTCCTGGTAGATATGCTAATGTGTAGAGTCTTTAATTGTATACTCTATTGGGGGGAAGGGGCTTTTGCGGCGTGTTCCACCTGGACGGCAGAAGCCATCGAACGGGATCCTATTAAAATACCGAGGTAAACAACCCCCAACCCTTTCACTGTGTCTGAGCCTTTATTTCCTAAGACCAGAAAAAAGGCATCAGTCATTGGCGACTCCGCCGGGACCCTAGAGACCCCGAAGAGTTGCAGTTTTGGGCTGAGAATATCTCGCCTAGCCCCTTCGCCGGCACCTACGGGGTTAAGCGGCAGTCCAAGGCTGTGACTGGGCTCTAGGACCCAGCGCCTGAAATCACGAAATAGGTGAGTGAAAGCGGGGGAGACGTACTTCGGTATTGTGCTAGCACCAGGAGAGAGGTTGGGAGGTTGGGCAGGGGGGGGGTCTGAGAGGCCCCTAGAAAGGGGGGAAATTAACTCCCTGCAAAATCGTGGTAAGGAGAGGACGCTCTCCAGTTAAACCACGGGAGGTTGGTAGGTGGGGACAACAACAAGTTGGGTCAGTGGATTAAGGCGCTGACCTGAATACTACGAAGCCGGGAATTGCAGGTTCGAGTCCCGGTTAAGAAAACTTTAACAAGTTTTCTCGTGCGTGCAGTTTGGCTGTTTAAGGCTCGGTTCTAAGCAGTTACCACCAGAGAGAGAGAGACGGTTTTTTCCTGGCCGGTTTCTTTTTATAAGTAAAATAGGGTGTAACTTTTTGGAGAATGTACAAGTCCCTGGGCAATCTCCATTAGATCTGGTATTGAAAAACTGGAGATATTTAACAGGAAGGAGAACCCCCCTGGACACACAGGAGCTGATAAGACTCTGTACACGGGTCTGGCCGACGTTAAAATTAGGAGGACAGAGAGCGTGGCCACGCTTTGGGAGTCTAGAAAATGAAATAGTCACAGAGCTAATGGTAGAATTGCGAGCTCTGCGCAGGTTTGATGAGTTAAAATACGCAGAACTTTTTACCATATTACTGAATAGAGAGGAGGCGTATGAGGTGCAGAAAGGCTGTTTGGAGATGGTTGTAAAAGGGAGAGGAAACGTGAGGAGGAGGAGAAGGCAGCTAGTGACTAACGAAACGGAGGAAACAGATGTTATGGACATGGTGGCCTCAGCTCTGCGTACGGGCGGGGGGGAATCGCCTCCCGTGCCACCGCCGCCATTACAGCTGGTGCAGTTGGGGGCGGGCGATGGAGGCGCGCAGCCAGCGCCCCCACCCCCACCGGCTCCACAACCAGCGCCCCCACCCCCACCGACTCCGCCGGCGCCAGGGCCACCGCCCCCTCCCCCTCCTCCTCCCGCGCCCGCTCCGAACGCGGGGGCGGGAGCGGAGACCAACCGGCCCCCCGACCATCCGGGGGCTGGGCGTGGGGCGGGGGGGGAGGCAAGCAAGCCCTCGCCCCCTGACCACTCTGGGGGCGGGGAAAGGCGTGAGGAGGGGGCGGGCTGGCCCTCGCCACCTGACCGCCCACAGGGCGGGCACAGACCGAAAGCGGAGGCCGATTGGCCCCTTGACCACACAGGGGGCGGGCGAAGGCACAGAGAGAGTGGAGAGGGGGCTGGCTTGTTGCCGGCTCCTGACCGCCCCTGGGGGGGGCGTGAACCGGGAGCAGAGCCTAACTGGCCCTTGCCACCCGACCTGGCCCGAGCCTGGGATGAGTACCCTCGATCGAGGTACCCTCGATCTCGGCTTTGCCGCTCCTCCAGCGTTGGGGAGAGGGGCAAAGCTACCCTGACCAGAGGCGGGTGGGACGTCCCTGATCCAAGTTACTTTTCCGAAAGGGGGGACAGAGACGACCATGCCGGATTCCCCCTCTGCCGCTCTGCCAGTGCTAGGATTAAAACGGAATGGGATGATGTGGATACAGATAGTTCCCAAGAGGAGGGTTGTGGCCGTCCGCCTGCCTCCTCGGTGGAGTGGAGGTGGCTACTAGCAAAGGCGGATGCGACTTGGGTCCTCGGGGGCCAGCCTCGTTCCCAATCGCCGAGCGACTCTTGCCCTTGCTCCCTGCTAGCTGCTCGGTAGGCGAACTCTCCCACACCTCAGGGGGTTCCTCCAACCCAGGAATGAAGAGACACAGACACGAGGTTCTGCACTCTGTGGCACCGGGGATCGGAGGACCTCGATTCCCCTGGGACACGATCTTTTATTGTTCCCCCGGTGACCAATCACCGGGTAGCAGAGGGGAGGAACTGGGGAGGAGCAGGGGACAGGGAGCGAACCAGGGATAGAGGGGGGATGAGCGAGGGTTACAGACAGGGGAGTGATACAATGAACAACCCAGTAACTGAGAACTCTCTAGGAAACTGGGGGTGACTAACTCAGATGGGCAGGTGGTGCTCCCCAATGAGCCCTGGGGGTATTAACCTGTCTCGAGCCCAGCCTCTTCTGGGCTAAACTATTGTTTGCTCTACCTCGGGGGAGCCCTCCTCCTCCCCCCAGGGCTTTCTCATTGGAAATTCTTCTTCTGGGGTAACCTGCACCACTGCCACAGAGGGTGGCAGGAGGAGGGGAAAAATAGCCCAAGAAGCTATAAGTGCTGCTAGTCCAATTGCAGGGCGCACGAGATCAAAAAGAGATGAAAGGGGAAGGGAAGGGCCTGCTCTAGAAGTGCCTCTGAGACAGGCTGTGGGAAATCAGGGAGTGATTTATATAAAGACACCATTCTCTCTTGCAGAGCTGCAGACGTGGAAAGACTCTGTTGGAAAGTATAGTGACAACCCAGAGAAAGTAGCCATACGGGTAGAGAGGGCTATAAGAGCTCAAAACCCTGATTGGGGAGACTTGAATGTGATGCTGGATGAATTACTAGATAGCACAGAAAGGGAGATGGTTAATAAAGCTGCCATAGATGCTATACAGGCCCAAATTGCAGCTGGAACTCTCCAAGGGATGCCTAATTACATATACCCACTCGCTGACCCTGGCTGGGATCCCAATGTCCCTGAGCAAATGGCAAAATTAAAGCAGTTTCAGAAATGGGTGGTTTATGGGTTGAGATGTAGCCTTCCTAAAGTAGTGAATTTTTCTAAATTATTTGAGATCAAACAAAATCCAAATGAGACTCCTACAGAGTTTCTGAATAGGCTTAAAGAGGCTGCACAGAAATGCACAACTCTGAACTTCGAAGCACCTGATCAGAAGTACCAGTTAGCTTACATTTTTATGGGCCAATCAACAGATGATATAAGGAAAAAACTGCAAAAAAGAGGGGTAATAGATATAAGTGAGATGCTGAAAATAGCCTGGCAAGTATATCAGAACAGGGATTCAGTAGATAAGAACAAACAGAACAAGCCCCACCATAAGAAAAACCACAATGAGGGAAAGTCATCCAACTCACCAAAGAGGGGACCCCGTTTTCCTCTAGCTGAGGACCAATGTGCCATTTGCAAGCAGAAGGGACACTGGAAAAATGAGTGTCCAGCACGAACAAAAAAGACACCCCCAGCTCCAGAACTAGCTGTGGATTATGATAGACAGCAACCAAGGGCATCACCCCCAGCGGAGCCTTCAGTTATAGTTAGGCTGAGAAATGAGGATGTTGAATTTCTGGTGGACACCGGGGCGACCTATTCTGTATTAAATACTTTAAAAGGTAAACTGAGCCAAGAGACTGTGGATGTGGTAGGAGCCACCGGGGTAAGTGAAACACGGCCTTTTTTCCAACCTTTAAAATTTAAATTGGGAAAACACTGGGTGACACACCAGTTCCTGTATATGCCAAATTCACCAATGCCATTATTGGGCAGAGATTTATTAGAGAAATTAGAGGCAGAAATTAAATTCTCCAGAGATGAGAGGGTAAAAGTCATAATTCCTGAATCTAAATTCATAGCAGCAGCAGCTATTCTTATACAGGAATGCCATGGAAAAATTCCCAAAGAAATAGAAGATGCTGTCAGTCCTATAGTATGGGCCAATGATATCCCTGGGAGATCCAAAAGAGCTGAACCTGTAAGTATTACACTCAAAGCAAGAGCTACACCGGTAAGGCAAAAACAATACCCTTTGAAATTAGCAGGTCACAGAGGACTAGCACCCATAATTGAGAAATTTCTCAAATTTGGGTTGCTAGTGGAATGTGAATCCAAGTATAACACCCCAATTATACCAGTGAAAAAAGCAGATGGTAAGAGTTATCAATTAGTGCAGGATCTAAGAGAGATTAACAAAATAACAGAGGACATACATCCAGTTGTAGCCAATCCCTACACACTTTTGACTACACTAACAGACGAATTGGGGTGGTTCACTGTTTTAGATCTTAAAGATGCCTTTTTCTGCATTCCTGTGCACAAGGACAGCCAAGAAATTTTTGCCTTTGAGTGGGAAAACCCTGATACAGGAAGGAAGACCCAGCTCACCTGGACAGTATTTTTCAAGGCTACAAGAATAGTCCCATGCTATTTGGAAACCAGCTGGCAAAGGAACTGGAGGACTGGAGGAAACAGGAGCCAGGAGGAGTTGTTCTTCAGTATGTTGATGACATCCTAGTGGCAACCAGAATGCGAGATGAGTGTATCCAGCTAACCATAAGTCTGTTGAACTTTTTGGGCGAGAGTGGTTATCGGGTCTCGAGAGAGAAGGCCCAGATTGCCAGGGAAACAGTAGTTTACCTGGGGCTAGAAATTTTCCGTGGACACCGACAACTCAGCAAAGAACGGAAGGAAGCTATCTGTCGCCTTCCAGAGCCCCACACTGTGAGAGAAATGCAAGCCTTCCTGGGAATGGTAGGTTGGTGTCGCCTATGGATATCAAACTATGGACTGCTGGTAAAACCTCTGTATGAGGTCCTTAAGGCAGCCGAAAAGGGAACAATCATGTGGACAGAAAGAGCAAGGGCTGCCTTCAAACAGTTGAAACGTTCCCTAATGTCTGCCCCAGCCTTGGGGCTGCCGGATTTGAATAAGCCTTTTGAACTCTTTACATATGAGCGACTGAATGCTGCTCTGGGAGTACTAGCACAGCACCTTGGGGACCAGCGAAGAGCTGTAGCCTACTTTTCAAAACAGCTGGACAGTGTTAGTCAAGGGTAGCCTGGATGCCTGAAAGCTGTGGCAGCAACTGTCCTCCTAATACAGGAGGCCCGTAAATTCACCCTTGGACAGCACATTGTCGTGTATGTACCCCATGCAGTAATAACTGTGCTAGAACAGAAGGGGAATCACTGGCTATCCCCTAGCAGAATGCTGAAGTATCAGTCTGTGTTGCTGGAACAGGATGATGTTACTCTGAAAACAACATCTGTGGTAAACCCTGCAATGTTTTTGTCATCCACATTACTTGACAGCATGCCTGAACATGATTGTCTACAGACAATAGAGGAGACTTATTCTAGCAGACCAGACCTGAAGGACATTCCCCTGAAGAGCCCAGACTGGGAGCTGTATACCGATGGAAGCAGCTTCATGAGAAATGGTAAGAGAATGACGGGCTATGCTGTAACCACCACAGATAAAGTCATAGAGGCAAAAGCTTTGCCTCCAGATGTATCACCACAGAAAGCCGAACTCATTGCACTAACAAGAGCTCTAGAGCTGAGTGAGGGGAAGAAAGTAAACATCTGGACAGATTCCAAATATGCCTTCAGTGTTGTTCATGCCCATGAAGCTATCTGGAAGGAACGTGGCCTGCTGACTGCACAAGGTAATGAGGTTAAGCATGCTGAACAGATTCTTGCACTTCTGCAGAGTATCTGGAAGCCAACCGAAGTAGCTGTCATGCATTGCAAAGGCCATCAAAAAGGGAAGAAAGCCCCTGAACTGGGAAATCGCTTCGCTGATGAAGCAGCAAGAGGGGTTGCAGAAAAAGGCATTTTTGCAGTGATACCACAGAAAGAAATAGATTTGTCAGAGTTTACCCCAAAATACGATCAGGGGGATCACAAATCAATCAAGCACCTTAAGGCTGAGATCAAAGAAGGGGGGTGGGCCGTTACCTCAACGGGACAGGTTGTAGTTCCACCCTTCCTCCTTCGAGAAATAGCCCAGCGAGAGCATGAAAATACTCACTGGGGAACAGAAAATCTTTTAAAACATCTTAGAAAGGTGGTAATAGGAAGAGGGATGACAGATATCGTGCAGTCTATAACCAGCAAGTGCGATACCTGTCGTAAAAACAATCCTGACACGAGCAAACGGGTTGTGTTAGGGGTGACAAAAACAGGAGATCTCCCGGGAGATTATTGGCAGATCGATTTTGCTGAGATGCCACGCAAAGAGGGATGTAAGTATATACTGGTACTGGTTGACACCTTCAGTGGATGGCCTGAAGCTTACCCCTGTCGCACTAACACAGCAAGAGAAGTAGTGAAAGCCTTGCTGAACCATATAATTCCAAGGTTTGGAGTTCCTCTAGGAATGTCATCAGACAGGGGAACTCACTTTGTTGCAACGGTAGTTGGGGAAGTCAGCAGGGTTCTGGGAATTGCCTGGGACCTGCACACACCATACAGGCCCCAGGCAAGTGGCAAGGTTGAGCATATGAATGGAACCCTCAAAACCCAGATTTCTAAAATTTGTCAAGAAACATCCATGACCTGGGTTCAAGCCCTGCCAATAGCCTTACTGAGAACCCGCATACAGCCAAGGCGAAGGGACAATATAAGTCCCTATGTAATATTATATGGCAGGCCTTATCAGGCTCCACATATCCCAGGAGAGATTCATATGAAGAGTAAAGCTGATTTGCAGAAATACTTAATGGCTTTGAGTTCCACTTTGCAGAAGCTCCAGAGATTTGTCATGTTGTCCAGGCCAATAGGACTGGACACACCTGCTCATCAGTTCCAGCCTGGAGATTGGGTCTACATCAAGTGGTGGGACAGTGACCCCTTGCAAGCCAAGTGGAAGGGACCATTCCAAGTTTTGCTGACCACCCTCACTGCAGTCAAAGTTGCCGGCAAGGGACCGTGGATCCACTATTCCAGAGTGAAGAAGGCTTCGGCTCCCGAGACCATCAAGAAAGCAAAGACTGATACAGATCAGGAGGATGGGGTTTAAACTGTTCTTTACGTGTCTGCTATCTGCCCAAATGGTAACTATGACTCAGGGTTTGTCCCATGATTTGCACAAGGCTGTAGTCCAAAATGTGTCTAAGGTCCTCAATAAGAACAATTGCTGGTTCTGTATCCAGTTACCACCTCTAGATGGGGGTGGTCACTGATCGTGGATTGGCATTTTAAGCTTCCAAAATTGACACCTTGAAATTTGACCAGATCTTTGACACCCTTACCTCATGGTTACCAAACTGGGCCTGGATAAGAGAAACATTTATAGTAGTTGTAATTGTAGTTGTTATCTGTATAGTAGCCTGCATGTCTGCCAGTTGTGTAAACCGATACTGTGAGTAATGTAGAATGAAGTAAGGTAGAGTAGAGACTAGACAAAGTAGAATCTTGTTAGTCTCTAAAAGGGGGGAAATGATGCCTGAGGGATTTTTTCTGCTTTTTCTCCTGAATATTTCTTACACTGTTCCCTACATTCACAAGTATTTGCATGCATACTTGTGATGCTTTAGGTGATAGTTTAGCCTGGTTTCATGGTGTTTAGGAGGCCGGTAGACTAAACACCCCTGAAGCCGCATACAGCTAGAGACCAAACACCCTGTTTTTGTGAGCCCTCAAGGTCTCCTAGTAGAATAGATTTTGTAAACTAGAAGTTAGCCCACCCCGGCCCCTTATTGGGCCCTCCTGGTAGATATGCTAATGTGTAGAGTCTTTAATTGTATACTGGATTGGGGGGAAGGGGCTTTTTGCGGCGTGTTCTACCTGGACGGCAGAAGCCATCGAACGGGATCCTATTAAAATACCGAGGTAAACAACCTCCAACCCTTTCACTGTGTCTGAGCCTTTATTTCCTAAGACCAGAAAAAAGGCATCACATCAGAAGAACGTATTTCTAGCCTTGGGTTTTTGATCTTTTTTTTTGCCAGAGCTCGTGGAGATACTGTGTGCTCAAAAATTTCTCCTAGTTTTAGCAGATGGTTTAACAAAAATATCACCTCTTTCTACAAGCATTTGCTTGTACGGGATTTTGGAGCATCATGCTTAAAACACTACTATGATAGGTATTTACTAAAACACTGATTTTTTGTTGCCTGACAAAATCTGCTTTAAATATTAATTTAAAATATATATTTTTGTGCATCATTGATTATTTTTGGTTCACTACCAGTAAATATCCGTTTCAGCTTTTATAACATCAAAAAAGTGTACAGTGGAATTTTATTTCCTTAGACGTGGGAAGATTCTTCTTGTGTATCGAGGTCTGAGATACAGCCCCTTTTTGTTCATACCAGTGAATTACACTGTCCTTCCCATTATTAAATATTTCACTGAAGTAGCTCAGTCTAAAAATCTATGACATAATATAACTAAATGTCAGAGCTTCAATACTGAAAAACTCAGGGCAAAATTCAGCAGATGCCAGGATTTAATCCTAGTGGAAGGTGCCTACTGCATAATCTCAAGTTACTGCACAATGGGTGTTGACTACAAGACCCTGCTGTGAGCTGCCAACACCAAAGACCTACAGGGACCTAAGCATGGTGCAGAGAATAAAGACGGTCTGTTCTGAGAGGGGTGCTCCTACTAGAGCAAAATTTTGCAATTCCCCTTTTTCCTCTCCTGGTCAGCCAGTGAGTGCTGAAGAACCTCACTGTCAACAAGTGACTTTTTTGTTGGTTTCAGGAGATGGAGAAAGCCCCTGTTGATGCCTCTCAGCATCCTGACAGGGCACTGATTCTACAGTGACTCAGAAGGAAATGTGTCACATAATGAGTCACCAGCACTGCTACTCCCAACACCTCTGCTCTAGCAATTTAGGTCTCCCATATAAGCTGACAGTGACCTCACCTTACTTGTGGTTCCTTGGGATGGTGAAAGCAAGAGAAGTCATCACTATGAGGCAAAAATATCATGGAGACTGCTCAGCTGTTACTCTGGAGTTTGACATCTGTAGTCCTTTTTACTCTTCTTTCTTTTTTTTTGTTTTTGATAAGGATGAACAACAGCTCAGGTTTTCAAGAATTGAAAACCCAGGACACCATTTTCAGGACACTGCGGCCACTATCAGGATAAGGATCAATCATACTTAGGTACACTTTAGACTATGGACATCTAACTATGATCCACAGCTTGACAAAAATTGGAAAATGTGTTCTTTTTTTTTTCTAATTTTTTAAAAATTTTAATCTATTAAAAACATTGCTACAAGGAAGAATCGGTTCACTTACACAGTAAACTGGAAATTAAGAAGGCTGGGCCACTACAGAATGCAGAATGTGCCCCAAGGAAGCTACTCCTAAATAATATATACTCTTTTAGGGTAGGACCTAATACAATAAACAATCCTGTCGCACGGGCGGACGCGAAAGAATCAGGCACTCAGTCAGGTTACAGATCCACCAAGGCTGGCCGGAGAGAAGAAGAGAAGCCAGCCTCTCTTTATTCTTACATTTATACCTTTTCATATACAATCATGGATTGGACAATGAGGTTACCACCTCTCCAATTCCATAGGTGAGAAACACAGTCCATCAACTTTCTCCGCCTTTGGGAAAGGAATGACAAACAATACCAAAGGTACAAAACAATCCTTGGCTGGTTAGCTAAACATGGACTATGTTTACATAAAATCTATGAGAACCTTTTCTACTAAGTATCAACACAGCACACTGTAAAAATCAGGGCAACACAATCCCTCACTTTGTTTCCATTTAGATAAAAGTTTTGAATTTTACTTTTTATTTTTTTAATTTTACTTTTAAATTTAATATTTTGTTTAATTAAAAAAACAATTTAAATTTAATTAATTTTCAGTTTAAGTAGGTGATTTGTTTCCTGTGCTAGTGTTTTTAACAATTGCCCCACCCTCTCTAGTCTGGTTACTCAGAAAACACAAGAAGACAGAGTAGCACACTTTTAAGGGAAAGATGCTTCTCTAAAAGCTGGTATTTCTAGTAGAAAAATACCATAAAACATTTTTGCTTCTGCATCTCTTACCAGAAGTGGATCACATTCCCCTGAAGATCTTGAATCATTTTGTTTGGAAAGGCACCAAACCCATTAAGGGCACCTGAGAAATGAGAGCCTGCCATAAGGTGCCATGTGACCTTTGCCTTGTCACTCCAAACCCCATCCTGGGTGCCATGGAGCAATGACCACTGATGTCTAAAAGATGGCTGGAGTCAAAGAGCATGACCAGAGCCGCTGCTGTGCTGGCATCAGGCATCCTTGCAGAATTTAATCTCCTGATTAAGAACACCTTGCATAATCAATGCGTTGCACTGTATGAGACAGAATTTCTGAAACATCAGCAGTTTGGTGATGTGCTTTTATGAGACCTGTCATCAACCAATATGCATGTAAAGGCTTTTGATTTTCTAATCAAAAGGATGAATTTATCTTGATTTCCCACATGCTAAGTGAGTTTGGTTAGTGAAAGACATAAGGTATTAAAACTTTAGCTGATTAAGACTAAATTATTCATCGCAAATAAGTTATCTGACAAGTTGGCCATTATCCTCTTTCTGAACCAATCAAAAACCAATCTAACATTCTCAAGCTGCATTTTGCAAGTTATTTCCAAATACTGACAACACAGGACAAAAACATTTCAGAAGAAAAACACGGGCACTTACGTTGATTATCCATCAATGTAAGATGGGTAAGTCAGGATAACTTGGACTGCTCTTAACAGTTTTACTGAATGTCTGTAAAAATATACAGATACATCTTATGCATCTTCCAGTACAACACTCTTACATATGAATTTTTGGTATCCTGCTAGAAGATGTTTAGTTGTTAAGGAACTTTTTTTCTGTTAGAGGAGGGGCACAGTGACACATTTACTTGTGTGTTTTTATGTTTCTGAAGAGGTGGGTCTGAACAGCTGCAGGATGCAAAATGGTGGTCAAGACCTTATGGCCTTTTTCAGGGTTTTCATGTAGTGCAAGGCTACTCTATGATGAGAAGTGAATCTTTCAACCCTGTGTCCCACTGGAAAATGAGTCCGTGTAGGTCGGGTGACTGACCCAGTATACTAAACCTGAATGGTAATCTGGGATCCATCCTATGAGCCTGGCGGGTGGATAGGGCATGCTGTACCTTACCAATGGCTTCCTGGGCCTCCACAGTGATGGTACACGGCAAGTCCAGTCCCTCGCAGCCCTTCAGGAGATTGAATAAGGGCGCGAGGTCTGCCGTCGTGAGTCCCAGAAGAGGACGTACCCAGTTGATGGAACCACACAGCTGGTGGAGATCCCGGAGGGTCTTTGGGTCGTCCTTGATGGTCAGCTGCTGCGGCACGACAGTTCTCTCGCCGATGCGGAGTCCCAGGTAGGTCCACGGGCAGGTATGCTGGACCTTTTCAGGCTGTATTTCAAGCCCCGCCCTTTCGATTGCTTGGATGGTCTCTGATAAAGTCTTGTCCAAGTAAATCTCATCAGGGGCACAAACCAACGCATCATCCATATAATGGAAGATAATAGCCTTTGGGGAGGCCTTCCGGATGGGTGACAGGATTTTTGCAACGTACCATTGGCAGATGCAGGCCTAATTTTTCACACCTTCGGGCATCACCCGCCAATGATAACGTCGCATTGGGGCCTCACAGTTAACAGATGGAACGGAGAAAGCAAAACGAGGGGCATCTCACAGGTGCAAAGGTATACTAAATAAGCAGTCCTTAATATCAATGACCGCCAATTTCCATTGTCAGGGGAGCACTGAAGGTGAGGGTAAACCTGGCTGCAGGGGACCCATGTCCTCAATGACCTTACTGATCTCACGAAGGTCGTGGAGGAGCCTCCACCTGTCCTTGACTGGCTTGCGGATGACAAAGACAGGGGAGTTCCAAGGGCTATCAGATGGTACTATGTGGCCCTCGGAAAGCTGCTCCTCCACGAGGGACTCTAGAGCGTGGAGCTTCTCCTTAGTAAGGGGCCACTGCTCCACCCACACCGGGTTGTCAGTGGTCCATTTGAGGGGCGGGGTTGTGCGCTCCTCAGTGGCCCCGACTAGAAATCCCGAGATGGAGGCAGGATCTCTAGCCGAGTCCCCCATTGGGACAGTAGGTCCCTGCCCCACAGTGTAAATGCTGACAGGATGACAGATGGCCGGATGGACGCTGTGTGTCTCTCAGGACCCTCAATGACTATGTTGTTTGTGCTCCTCATCGATTGTGTTGTTCCCTCAACTCCTGTGACCATCCCTGCAGCTGGTTTGAGACCCCACTGGGGAGGCCACTCAGTGTTTGATATTATAGTGATGTCTGCCCCAATGTCAACCATCCCTGTCAAGGTGGCTGTGGCTTTCCCATTGTGAAACTTACAGTCAAGAGTGGGTTTGTTTTCCCCTGCTATCTCCATTCAGCAAACTGCCGGAGTCCTTTGGTGTCTTGGATAGTCTGTTGGTATTGGGATAGCTCGTGCTACCACCTGTCCCTGAGGTAGAAACCAGGGAGGGTTGGTACAAGTCACAGTGATGTTAAACCCTTTGCCGGGATCCACTTTGTGGATCTCAGGCAGGACAAACAGTTCCGGAGGGCCTGTCATGGAATTCCCTTTGATAAGTAAGTCTGTGGTAGTGTCCAAGTGTTTATTGAAGTGTACATTTATGTGCTGTGGTGCCTCACGCTGGAATTGATGTGCTCTTGCACTCACCACAAGTAGCCTCTTTTCTTCTTCCTGCCGTGGCTGGTGGTCTGGCATGTGGTGGACAGCAGAGCAGGAAGAGACAGCATTTGATTTGTTGTCTGCACGCGGAGTCGTTCCACACTCTATTGCAGGTTTCCCTGCTGCTGGGGGCAAGGGCAGGGGACCGCTCCTGGAACATCAGGCTTAGAACTCACATTAGATTTGCAAGGCTTTGGACAGTTCTTGGCAAAATGGTGAGGGCTACCACAGTTAAAACATTTCCTTTTGTCCTTATCCAGTTCTTGTGATGCAGCCAGTCCTATTACCTTTCCCTGGGAGGTCTTAGGAACCATAGGTTTCTCTGGCATAATCTCAGCACACACCCCGACCATGTGCTCTGTCGTGGGCTTGGGGTCCATGGGCAAAGCCTTTAATACCCTCTTGCACTCCTCATTAACATTTTCCCTCGCTAGGGACCGCAGGAGTTCCTTTTGCATATGGGTATTCTCTATTTGTTTCCCTACTGCCTCCTTCAGTCTGTCTACAAAGTCCACAAATGACTCCTCAGGCCCTTGCCTGATCACGGAGTAGCCTATCGAAGGAGCAGTAGCGGATGGCAAACACAGCAATGCCCGTTGTGCTACCCTTTTTATATCATCTAAGACGGCAGCTGGCAAGTTAGCAGCCTGCTCCTGGGGTTTCTCAAAGTCCCCCTCCCCACACAGATGATTCATAGTGAGATATGCCCTTAAATGGTCTCGCTTATAGATCTCTAATAGATCTTTAAGCTGTCTTTTCCAAGACCTTTCCCTTATCCAGTACTGTGCAGAAGTGAGCAAACTGGTCATCACTGTCCTAATGTCACTGGGCACCAGTACACTGGTCGCAAATGTGGCATGCAACACACTTTTAAAATAAGAAGACTCCCTTCCAAACTCCTTGGCAACCTTACACAACTCCCTTAGGTGTGCATATGGGAAAGGTTCCCACCGCGGGTTTGCCCCTAACCGATTGTATGTCACTGGTGCCGCGAATAGTTCCCCCTCCTCCCCCTCCCTCCGCACCTTACCCCCCCGCTTCCTGCCTCCAAAGCGTGGGAACCAGGAAGTATAATGCTGTCAAGGGTGGGGCCACCGGTGGAGAGGGTGGAGACACTGGTGGAAGGGGCGCAGGCATCCCAAGGAGGGGCGTTGCTTGGGGCGTCGCGGCCCCTGTTTGCTTTGAAACAAAGGGCAGCGGTGCGGGGGTAGGGGAGGGGTGGAGTGTCCCGGCAGCCGGGGTTGGCGGGGCCCAGGGGTGGTGGGGCTGGGCGTCCGGACGCTCGCGTGCGCTGTGGCGCCGCCGGGGACGGCAGGGCCACGGCCAGGGCCGGGGGGGGGGGGGTTTCCCGATGACAGGGGAGGGGTCCAACGCAGTTACATCTATCGACGCGGGGGAGGGACTTGACGGGGGACTAGCCGATGCAGGAGGTGGGACATGGGAGGAGTTGTCGGTCTCGGCAGGAAAGCCAGTGCAAAAGGAGCCCAACATCGTGGAGCTCGCCCCGTGGTCTTTGGCGCCGGCGGCGCCGGGCGCGTCGGCGGTGCCGGGCGCGCTCTAGCGCTGCCTGTCGCACCCACACGCATCGCAGAGCGCGCGCGGGCTCCAGCTCCTCCCAAGATGCGGGTAGACTCCAGGAGAGGGCGGCGGCGCCCAAGGGTCCGCGCTGCTCTGTGAGCTCTCACTGCGGGCGGCAGCGGACGCAGCGGCGGTGGTGGCGCGGTGCCACCAGATTTTGAAACAACTGGGGAAGGCAGAACTGGGGGAGTGGACGTAGGGAGAAGGACTGAGGGAGACCTCGGAGCGGGATGATCAGGCCCGTTCCGACAAGGGGGCAGAGTAGATCGGGGGGTGTCAGGGAGACGGTGGCAGCCCTGCATCTTTAGATGGACTCCACCCCCCGATCCCCTCTGCGAAGGACCAATGGGATCGGGAGTACAGGGAGAGGACAGAGGGGGAGGGGTAACATTAACTGGGTAACCCGAACCTTTTATCCCTTTTCCCCCCGCTTCCAAAATCCTCCACTGATTTTAAATAATAATAAGCAAAGGAAAAAACTCCCTGACTGAGTTATCTCCCGTCTGGCTTATCAAAGTTAACTTTTCCCCACAGTATCCCAGAAACGTAGTAACTTAACCGAATCACCCGAAATGGTAGGAACATAGAGAAAAAGCCACTTAACGAAACGCTTTAAAAGATTCTTAGAAAACTTAACTTTTGCGCTTTTAGGGTCTTTTTAACTAGGATATAAACCTCCCTTTGAGAATGGGACAACCCAGATCCCATCCTTAACTCTATTCACCCCCCACCAAGGGGAAAAGTAGCAACGAAAAAGTTTAAAGCAATAAGGGGGCTCCCAGGGAGCTCCGCACTCACTTCTAACTGGGTGGACCCTTGCTGATCCCGACTGCAGTAGTCTGGCTTCAACCGGCCACTCCCGGAGCAACAAAAACCCTTGGTGGTGGTCCCCTGGTTCTCGACTGATCCTCTCGATTCTCCTCCAGAAAGGCTTGCCGGTCACCCCTCAGAAAAAGCCTGATAAAACTCAGACTTCTCCTCAGGGAAGCAGCTCACTGGTTGCAAACTCCTGGCAGCCCCTGCTGCCAGGGATGCTTCTCCAGGGGTCTTTTTTCAAGTCCCTGTTCGGGCGCCACTTATAGCCTGCATGGGGACTGTCCTGGTGGACAGAGACCAGCAGCGTGTCCCAGAAGCGTCCCTCGTGGAGCCGCTCTGGTGGGGCTTCTTAAGCTCCTGCTGTGGACTCTGCTACCCTGCCGGTGGGCACAGAGACAAGTCCTAGCAGGTCCAGGGGTAAAGAATAAGGGAGGGATCTTCTGTATGGGTATCCAAGGAGTTTACTAACAGTTCCTCACTCAAATGGGTCCAGGGACAGAAGACCCAGAACAAAGGAGAGCACAGACTTTTATACAGCAACAAACAACCAATCAGCTGAGGGTCCAGGGGCAGGGGGGGGGGAAGGCGGGACAAGCTTACACAGTCCAATAAGGAGAGGGAAGGGGAGGAGAGAGAGAACCACAACCAATGAGTACCGAGTAACACAGAACCTTCTAGATACAGATACATATGCATAAGGGGTGGAGAACAAACAGTCCAATCAGGGGGGTACAATTAACATAGGAAGAACCCATCAATCACGTGGAAGAAACTATCTTCCTCCAGAGGGAAGGGGAGGATTCTCAAACCCGAGCAACCCTCCACCATGGCCCCTTAGATCCCTTGGGACCTTCCGGATCTTCCTGGGCCTCAGTGGCAGCCTCAACGGCTGCCACATCCCAGCAAAGCTTTCTAAGTAGCTTAACAGCTGACTCTCTTTTTCAAGCAACCACAAAGCCCAGACAAATAATTCTGCAGGCAAGTACTCTGGATCTGTCCACATGTGAAACTATCTGCAGGCTGTGGGGCCAGCATGAGACTCAGGCAGTTAAGAGCACCACTGGGGGGCTCAGGAACTCTTCCTCAAGTAGAGCCAGTCTCCTAATAAAGAGATGAGTTGGCTAACTTGGGCTGCCCAGGCAGCAGTCCCTTGAGCTTCATGCTCCCAACTTGCTTGAACAGGGCAGGAGCCACGGACTCACCATGCTGCCCAGTGGGACAGTGATACTGGAGTCCTCTGGCTTCTGGTAGGATGGCAGACTATTGTCAG
The DNA here is from genome assembly GCA_034509425.1 of Eopsaltria australis. Classification (NCBI taxonomy): domain Eukaryota; kingdom Metazoa; phylum Chordata; class Aves; order Passeriformes; family Petroicidae; genus Eopsaltria; species Eopsaltria australis. The sequence goes on along the minus strand of JAVTVJ010010810.1, from coordinate 274,103 downwards.
CTGGTGTAGCTAGAGTTCATTTGTTGTGCTCATTAACACTTACTTAGGGGAGAGCACATTTTTGGAAATAGGCCTGACTGTTAATCTTGAAAAACTGTCAAAAAGCAATAACTAGAATTCAGCACTTTCCAGCCCCCCAGGCTGTTCCCTTCCCCAGCTGAGACCTGTCATAAGGGAAACGAATCATCCTTTTGCCTTAGATACTGTGATGGCTTTCCTCAGGCTGCTGGTTATATATTTGCCCATCATTTTTGAAAAAACTGTTGCAATAACTCCTTATTCCCAGCTTAACTTTTAATTATGACCATCTTAAACACTTAAGTTTATGTTTTTTATCAATAGACACTGCAGCTTAATGGAGAGAATGTCCTATGTGGCTCATATTAATTGTAACTACAACAGTTAGTCACATGGAAAAGTCATGTCAAGGAGACCTCAACACCTGAAATAAAACATTGCCTGTCTTTTGACATGATCACAAGTGATGTTCCCTAGGGCTCAGTATTTGGGCCAGTTCTGTTTAATATCTTTATAAATGGTCTGAAGGAGGGAATTGAATGCACTTTCAGTAAGTTTACAAATGACACTAAGTTGGGTGGGAGTGTTGATCTGCAGGAGGGTAGGAAGGCTCTGCAGAGGGATCTGGACAGGCTGGATCAATAGGCCAAGGCCAATTGTATGAGATTCAACAAGGCAAAGTGCCAGGTCCTGCACCTGGGTCACAACAACCCCATGCAATGCTACAGGCTGGTGGCAGAGTGTCTGGAAAGCTGGTTGTCAGAAAAGGTCCTGGATCAACAGCTGGCTGAACATGAGCCAGTGTGTGCCTGGGTGGCCAAAAAGGCCAATGGCATCCTGGCCTGTATCAGCAATAGTGTGGCCAGCAGGACCAGGGCAGCGACTGCCCCCTGTACTTGGCACTGCTGAAGACACACCCTGAATCCTGTGCTCAGTTCTGGGCCCCTCACTGCAAGAAGGACCTTGAGGCTCTGGAGTGTGTCTAGAGAAGGGCAACAGAGCTGGTGAAGGGTCTGGAGCACAAGTCTGATGAGAGGCAGCTGAGGAGCTGGGATTGTTTACTCTGAAGAAAAGGAGGCTCAGGAGAAACCTCACTCCTCTCTACAACTACCTGGAAGGAGTTTGTAGCCAGGTTGGTCTCTTCTCCCAAGTAACATGCACCAGGACAAGAGGAAATGGTCTTGAGTTGCAACAGGGGAGGTTTAGATTGGGTATTTGGAAAAAATTCTTCGCTGAAAGTTTGGTCAGGCATTGGAATGGGCTGCCCAGGGAAATGATGGCATTATCATCCATAGAAGTGTTCAAAGAATGCGTGGATGTGGCTTTTGTGGACACAGGTTAGTGACAAACCTGGCAGTACTGGGTTAACAGTTAGACTTTCTGATCTTAAAAGTCTTTTCCAACTTAAACAATTCTATGATTTCAAGATTCAATTGTTTCAAAAGAGAAATAGCACTTCTGATCAGGCAGCTCTCTAATGACCACCAGCTGACTGCAGTCTTGAAAACTAAGATAAGAAGAGTTTCTCTTTCACCACTGCCATAACGCCCTTCTCTTTGGGGATAATGTTGTTCAGGAATGTTAGTCAGCACCTACGCTGGCACTGGCTTGTGTCTCTAATGCTTCTCTCCTCTGGAAAAAAATATTTCCACCTGCATCATTATTCTTCTCTTTGTCTGAACAAACACTTGAAACTGCTATCTCTAATTCTTGATTTATCCTCTCATTTACTAGCACTCTGGCAGACTTCTTAGTTGCTATACAGCAATGCGAACCATCTTATTTTGGGAAAATGCTACATTTTATCTTCTCTTTAGGGTCATATTATTTTCCAGAATTGGCAGACTTCGTTTTAAACTTGGTATTTTTTTCCTCTTGATACTCTGTTATAATTAGCACTAAATCAGACACTGAAGGCACTAGAGCAGAAGGCTGAGAAAGGGTTTCCTGGTAGTAAAAATATGAAAGACTGAGATAAAGATACTTCTGCTCCCAATATTCCCTCCTGGAAACTACAAATCCAGCAGATGAGAAGCCATCTGTGCGGATACCTTGTGATACATTTTAACGCTAAAATAGTAATTGAGCTGCACTTCTAGGGCTTCCCTTGCCAGCAGCCATCCCTGGAAATCCCCTGTAGGAGTGAAAGGATAGATAAGGACAGTGCCATGGAAACAGCTGATCCTTCCCTTACCTTTCCTAAATACACCAGCAACTGGAGACTAACTTGCAAAAGTCAAACTAACTAACCAAATCTGCACAAATCTAAATATTTTCTGCTCAATTTCAGTGTAATAGTTAAGAACTGTGAGAAAATACAGGAAGAAAATGTGAGGTCTCAGTGCTTTTATTCTTGAAAAAAATGTGTTGTCAATACCTTTTTGTGGTGAGATCTCTAATATTAGATTTGGTGTACACTCTGACACAACACTATCCTTGTGTTTTAGAAATATTTAAAAAGTCAAATAGGCTATACTAATGAAAAAAATCTGCTATGTTCTTCTAGGGCAAAGATTAATGCAGAGCAGTGCTGTAACCCTACAACCTTCCAAAGAAAGCAACGGAGAGACTTTTGAACATCATTCAGTAAGAAAGACATTAGGGAGAAGCTGCAGCCCCAAATTCCTGAGTCTCACATTCACAGTTGTAAGTCCAGCAGAAATCAGAAACCCCTGCCTGCTGCTGAAGCAGTATTTCAGTGTTTTAGCTGATCAAATGCACCTTGCAATCAAGGGGCAGTCTTCTGGTTCAAGCTGTTTCTTCCAAGAGACTTAATCCCTAATCTGAGAAAGAAAAATACAACCTGTTTCACCACTGCTGAAAAGCTGCCAACTCTTGCTCTAGTTGATTGCACTATATTTGTTTTTCCTGAAGAATAGACAATATGTAGGTGGGAGAAGGAAAGACCCCTGCTACATTCCAATTAACTTTTTTGTTCTATTTAAAAACTACTTCTAAGGTTGCTTATTCACCATGTTCTGCCTCCACTCATAACTGAGGATGGTGGTCTTACTATGATTAATTTAATTTCATGTGTTGGGGAAGTGGAACAGCCTAACCCTGCCCTACACATACTCTAGGCAATCTCTCCCACTTCTGCTACTGCACTGCCTACATCTATTGGTGAATACTTTGAGTCACTGAGCACCCACGAACTCTCTGGAGCTAAGCTTCAGAAAAACTGCAGAGAATTCCCGATGAACACTGAGATCCATAAAGCATTTGGGGATTCTAAGCATACCTGACAAGTGTTGTGACTGCTTCAGAGCAGGCACATTCAGGGCCCAGCTCTCAGGAACATTAGGTAGAAGGCTGTGTCAACGGCACCACACGGATTGTTGACTGCAGGAGCTGCACACACATGTAGGACAGGTTTTCTGTTTCATGTTTTATGGTTCCTTCACCTGGGCTGCTATAGACAAAAGTTTTCAGATTGACTCCTACAGGCATTCTTACACTGATTTAAGATGGATGTGTATCAGCCTAGCCTGTGAAATAAGTCAAAAGAAAGAGACCATTGATTAAATGAGATAAAAAATAACAGATGCATATCAGTTTGTAGACAAAGACTTAAACAAGGAGGTAAAACTGTACCATACATGGTTCCAAATCAGATTAGGACAGTCCGCACAAATTAGCAGTCCTTGTGTTACATGAGCTCAGGGCACCTTTTTAATTAAGCAGGCCTCACCTTTGTAGCGAAATGTATTGACTCAAGACTAAAAGTAGAAAATGTATGAACCACATACTTGACAATACACCTTCTTTATTGGTGGCTTCAGAGGTTATTTTAACACATTAAATCACTAAATGCTTTCACCTTTACGAAAACAAAAGAGGAAGTAGAACACAGCTACTACAGCTTGAGTAATGAGCTTCCTCAACTAAACAGTTTTAGGCAGGAGGACAGGTTAGATTTTTTCAATTAACAGAATTTCAATCACAATTTACACACATTGTGAGTGCTGGTTAGGTTGTTTATACTAAGCTAACCAGTATAATGCAAGATAACACACTTTTTTTCCCATTACCTAGCTCTATTGAGATATTCAGGCTTCTTGTCCTATAAATGCTAATTGATTTGCATGTAAACTGTAATTTTGTATTGTACACAGATATCAGTCAATGTAGATGCAATGACAATATCAGGTTCTTAGTTTACTTGCATCCTATTATTGGGTATTGTCTTAAATGACTTCTCTTTGGGAAAGTGGAATGAAAATCAGCTTTCAAAAAAGAAACTCAGACCACTAAAGTATGAAATGAAACACAATGAAGCAAAATGTTTATAAACAGATGTAAAAGAATCAGACTATCCAAACACTTATTTAATAACACTGAAGGTTAATAACATTGATTGTATTTTTCAGTCTAAAAGTACTGCTTTTATATTTGATTTGTGGTAAGAAGAAATGTTTGATTTTTCAGACTGAACAACAAATGTAGTCCAGAAGTTCATACTCTAAATAGCATGTCACTTTTGGTGCTTTCTAATGGTTTGATTCTAGGAAATGCATGAATATTTGAGTCACAAAGGAAAGATTTATGATTAGAATAATAAAATTCAGTGCTTTCCTGGATGGTGTATATACGCATTAATTTCAATGACATGGCAGCCACGCTCATCATACAACTATCCTGTACGTGAAGCTGGTGGCATTAAGAAACTGGTCTCCTGGCTTAGATGGAAGACTGTTCTTTTATCTTCAAAACATATTTATGTTGACAGACGTTGCTGTAGTACCAATGTTTCTATAAAATATTAGTGTTGTGTAACCTACTGAATTCTTCAGTAATTCTAAATTCAGTTTGGAGGTTCAAAATCAAACCTGAGAAGAAAGCACGCATGGGAAACTATTGAAAGAAACCTGCTATTTCTGACAAAGTATTATATGCTCATCTTTCTGCTTGAAATTTTAAAATTTATGATGATTTTACAACCAACTAAGGTGTCAGTGCCATTGTTTTTCTGGATGGAGAAGAGCAGCCAGTTCACAAATGTTGGCCTTCATCCTGTAAACACTTGTGCACAGACTTAGCTTTTATACCACTGACAATCTCATTGAATTCAAGGGGATTATTTGCATGCGTGTTTTGTGCATCAGCACTTGCTGTATTCAAGCCATTGCAATAACGTACATGTTTTGAGGGTCGATAAATTAAAAGTCCACTTGTGTCATCTTGGAAATGCTTTTCCACTTCATTAACACACAAAGTGGATAGCGGGACCCGTCTCTCCACTGCTACCACACTGCAGAGAAAATAGGAACTTACACACCATTTACCCCATGGTCGGGTCATTCCTGACCTAAAACCCCCGCAGGATAACACAGAGCCTGCAGCGACGCCAGGCCGTTCCGTCCGCGCTCTGCAACCCAAAGGGAGTTGACAGAGCGGGGCCACGGGGGATGGGACACCCCCTCTGGAAGCTGCGGCGCTTCCCAGGGGAGCGCGTCCACCCGGGGTAGGTCTCCACAGGCCCCCGACAGCCCTGGGGGTGCAGGGGTGAGGGGAGGATCGGGGAGCACCGCTGCGCCCTGACCCTGCTCACCCCCACGCCCCGTTGAGCCCGGTGCTCCGGGCCTGCGCGCCGCCCTCTCCCTTCACAGAACGGGATCTGAGCTGGGCGCATCGCCGGCCGGCAGCGTCTCAGTGCGACCGGTGGAGCGCGGCGGCATCCGGCAGCCCCGCGGCCGGCGGGCCCTGTCCCCAGCACTGGGCCGCGTCTCCCGCGGGAGGCGAAGGGAGCGCAGCCGAGGGAGCCTCGCTGCTCCCTCCTCCTCCCCTTCCTCACCGTCCCCCTCAGCGCCTCCGCAGGGCCGGGCCGTTGCGGGCGGTGCAGCGGCGCTGCCCCCGCCCCTCGGCGCTGGCGACCGGGCCGAGCGGCGGCGGGGTCACGGCGGCGGCCGGGTCAGAGGGTAAAGGTTGCTCCCCCAGCATCCTCCGTGCTGGATACTCAGCCATCTTGGATTCGCGGGACAAGAAAATTCATGCGGTGAGTCCGGTCCCGGCCGCCCCTTCCCGGCCCCGCCGCCGACCCGGGCCTCGCCGCCGTCCCGGCCGCGGCCCGATGAAGGAGGCCCGGGCGGCGGCGCGGCCCTCGGCGGGGCTTGGTGGGCCTGGGGCCGCCCTGCCGGGTTTCCGTTTGCTTTTGTCTCCGAGGGGGAGCGGGGAGGACGCGCGGCGCTCGAGCCGGGGGCGCAGCCGCAGGCCCGGCCCGGCCCGCCGTCCCCCGCCCTCCTCCGCGGCCGCGGGCGGCGGCGGCCCCCGGGCGCCGCTCCGGGGCCAGGCGAGGCCGCGGCCCGGCGGTGCCCGGGCCCCGCATCCCTGCGGCCGCCGTTGGCAGCTCGCCCTGCGGCCCGCTCGGCCCGCCCGAACTGCTCCTTCCCTCCGCCGCCCCGCCGGCTGCTTTCGGGCCTCCCCCGTTCCTCCCAGCACGGCCCCCGTGGGGCTGCACTCCGCCTTCCCCGGGCCCGGCGCCGGGGCAGCGGAACCTGCCGCCCACGGCCGGGGCTGCGCCTGCCCCGCGTTCCGCCGAGCGGCCGTGCGGCCTGCGCCGCGGGCCCCGGGCGGAGAAAGGGGGTGAGACTGGGGTGCTGCTGGCTGGCTTTCGGTTGAATAATTTTTTTTTTTCCCCCTGCGCTTGTTTCACTCTCCTCCTGGCGGCGGTTAAGGCGGTTTGTAAACAGGTTCTGGCTTTCCCTCGGACGTGTTTGTAAAACAAACTTGAAAGGGACCGAGCGCGGTCGCCGGAGGAAGGAACCAGCCTTCCCCTGCCCGCCTGGGCGGCGATGACAAGCTCTGGCGTGAACTTGACCCGTGCTGGGAGAGGAGGTGGCACAGGGTGACAGGTTAGGGATAAGAGTGGGACAGTAGGGCGGTGGGGAAAGATGTCAGTGTTAGCAGTCTAGTTAGTGTATGTATGCTCCTGGTGAAAACAAGGTACCAACTTAATAGGTATTCTCGATTTTAGGGTAGGTTTTTCTTGGTGAATTTACAAGTAACTTTGTTTTGGAAGCTCTGTAGTGTGGGGAAAATGAAAATATGCTTGTGTAAGGTGTCAGTTGCTTCTGCTGCTTATTCACATCTAACACAAGCACGTTTAATTTCTGCTGTCTTTTATCAGGGAAAAAGTTGTTTCCAACTTTGCACTGTTTTGTCCCCAGGGGAAGATAAGAACTTTCTGTGTATTTTTCATTAATATGTGTGTGTGCATGTGACTTGAGCATGTGAAGGAGACACTCTTGCGTGCCTGCACAGCAGCAACATCTGGTGCTGGTGACTGGCTGCTAGTCTTAACTCTTCAGGTGGGGGAAGAGAGATTAGGATGATCAAACCTGCTGTTCATATCTGTTACTGGAAAACTTTTTGTTTTGGGAAACTTGGATTTGTTTCAGACTGTTAAGACTTGTGAAGACCTGCAAGAGCAAAATAATTGTTGAGGTTTATATTGCAAAGGCATCTTTCTTTGTGTCTGGAAGAATTGTTGTGTATGTATTGATGTACTTGGAGTTCTCTTATAATGACATTAATAGAACACAGCTCACAGGATCAAGTTTTGTGATTTTGAACATGATGTATCTGTCCCATGCCTTTTTTTCTCTTCTTTTTGCCCCCAACTTCCACTGTTGTTTATGTTGAGTATTCAGTTGGTATGCTAAACTTCAAGGCGTTGACTGCTTCTGATTTTAGAAAGGGATTTGAATACTCACTTATCAAGAGCTGACTGACTTGACTTGCAAGTGTATTTCCGTTTCATTTTTAGGAAGCTGTTGATAAAGCTAAGAGTGTAGTAGTAGATAAACCTTGTCTACACATCTCTTCCAGGAACTTAATATTGTCATCAAAGTAGGCATTGTTATTGCAACCTATTTGTGTGTTGGTTCTATCAAGAAATGAAAGAAAAGCCCTTTGCTAAAAACTGAAAATAAAGAAACCCCAGAAATTTATATTAAAAAATTGATTTGAATTCTCTTTAACAGAATCTAATTTTAGATAATTGTTATTTAGTGGAAAAAATAGGACAGTTAGTGTGTCCTGAAGTTTGATGTTAAAAAATTGTCTCATAAGTGGCTGTTTCCACCTGAAAATCTTGGTCTTTACCTCAGTCACTTCATATGGAAATTCTGTGTGCCCACAGCAGACTGGTAGATTTCAGAAAGTATTTCTGTTATATTTTTTTATATTTCTGAGTGCATTTCTGTCTGGATGGAGATTAGCTCTGAAATCAGAAACCTTATTGCTTTTTTAGCCTCTGCTGTAGCTTTCTTTAAAATTATCCTAATATTTGTGTTGATGTAAGGTCTGTTGAGTAGTAATTGCTAAATTGTAACCTCATTATGGTTTTAAAGGGGCCTTGGATCATAACTTTGTTTATTCAAAAATATCTTCCACCTCCTTCTTTTTACGGACTCAAGAAGTGAATAGAACTTAAAAATACACCATATTTGAATTAAAACAGGGGTTTCCATCACCTGGATTTCTGACTTTGTCTGGAAACTGAAGAGAAATATTGAATGGCTTGTTTTCCTGAGGTAGTATAGAAAGTTTGCCAAGTACAGAATTTTGTTCTAAAGGAAGTAGACCCCTGTATCTAACTTTTAAAAATTATGTCTTCTCTTAAAGCTATTATGTGCCTGAATACAGATTTTTAAAAGGCACTTTAAAAATTTGTTCTTGAAAAAAAAAATCTTAAATTATTGGCAGAATATTTGCTGCATTTGTTGTGTGCGTTTATAAATGTTAGCTTAAATAGAAAGCACTGTACCAGTTTCTATGGAAGTACAGTACCTTAGGAAGCCAGATCAGTATTTCTTATGACAGATTTAAATGATTGCTCTGCAAATGATACCATTTTTCTCATTTTAAATTACTGTTAATACAGTGTGTATGTAAATTTCAAGGATTGACAAAAGCATAGAAGTTGAAGTTAGGTTAACTGTGCTTTATCTGAGCTTTTGAGACATAAATAAAAAAAATGTATGTGAGCATTCTGCTGTAGGATGGAGGTCTGCTAATATATTTGCTTGAAATTTATGCTTTATCTCAATTGCACTGCACTGAACAATTCAATTCAACTTGTTCCTGAGTAGAATTGGCCTTTTTCTTTTCCCTTTTTTTTTTTCTTTCCAGATGTGCTTTAGCACATAGGTGCTGTGTTTGTGTGTATTTCGTTGGTCTCCTGACACAGGTTCCTGGAAAAGCAAACAAACACCTGAAAGTTTGTGTGTAGTCTCCTTGACTTAAAGGCACCTGCTCACATGCTGATGGTTAACTTTGTGCATGAGTTTTCAGGATGGATGGTGCGTTTTGGCAGCTAACTATGCTTTTATTGAGCATTATAATAGCCTAGGAAGAATTGTGTCAAATGAAGATACTGCACAGTAGGATATTTTAAATTGTCCTTGTGGAATTATTTTGGTTTTGGGGCAGGTGTGTATATAGCAAGCATGGCCTGTGCTAATCAGCAAGAGATTCTTACATAGGATTGAAAATATTGTTGTGTTTGTATATGCAAAAATGAAAAAAAACCTAACCAAAAAACCCAAAACCCAGCCATAAAATGTTCATATTGCTTATAAATATATTTTATCTTTCATTTTTAATACTCTCATAGAATAGAATATTTTTGTTGTGGTGGTGTGTACTAGCTCATCTTCTGGTCTGGTTGTGTAATAGGCTCCAAGTGAAGGTGCAAGTGGTTCTTGCCCAAAGAGGTTACTGAAAACCCCTAATTTGTCTTGCTGTAGCATTGGTTATCAGTAGCATTACAGAAAGGTGCATTAGTTTTTTCCTCTGACTTGGTTATTCTGCCGTCTGATTGCTTTTTGCAATGCTAGTATATATAATTTCACAAGTCTACATTTCCTAGGAGGATTCCTTTCAGATTATGCTGGTAGGTTAAAATTTCATTATAATGAAGACTTTTTTCAGACATATCCTTGTTAAATTGCAATGCAAGAGTTGTTAATCAGAAATTCAGTAGTAAGTAAACCACTGTTTCTTCCTGTCTTCCTTTTGATTTGGGATAATTTGTGGGGGGATATTTTTAAGTATTATTTTTTACCCCATGTCACTTGGGATTTTTTCCTGGTTTTTTTTTTTGTTTTTTGGTTTATTGAACTTCAGAAGCATTTTAAAAATCCTGCTTTCATATTTTTTATGCCCTTGAGATCAATCAATGGTGTTTGGATATAGTTTGCTGAGGTCAAGTTATTCATCAAAAGGTGTAGTTTATTTGAACTGCAAACTGGTATAAAATGCTGCTGTATTTGTGGTGCATAAAACGGAAACTTTTACTTTGCATTGCTGTTGCTGAGCAGACAGTAATCCAGTGGGTTGAGTTGGACCGTGCTTTTGAGTTAACTACTGAAGTGATGGGTTACTCTGGGTAGGTCATTTAACCAGTTCATAGCCAAATTCTACTGTGTGCTAAGAGGATAATGGTTTCCTGTGTTTCACTTGCCTTGTTCAAGACTTCTGTGGAACCACATACCAGTAGCAGTTAATACATATGGTTAGCAAAAACAGTGTTAACCTGCCCAAAATGGTCCCATACCAAGTTCAGTAGGTGGCAGTTGTATTGTTTGTCCTTATGTGTTTCAGAATGGCAGGTCCACAATATTTTCATTACAATCTAAATATGTGTGCATTTGGAAACAAAAGCAGGGAGTTTTCAGGCACCAAAAAGAGGCAGTTGGACTCATTACAGCCAACTAATTTTAATTCTAAAACGTTAACATTTAGATTTGTAGGCAACGTCTCGGCAAATAAGTTTTTCTAAGGTTGTCTTTGTAACACAGACAATGATAATGTAATATCATATATTATCTTTTCTGTCAAAGCATTGTAGGAAGATGCCTGTCCTGGTGTAAAATGAGCAACTAATGTGTATGTCAGTGGACTGCGTACTTGTCTTGCAGTCTATATGACTGTGAATTTTTGCTTTGAGCTTCAATGGAATCGTATTTTTCCCCTTCCAGCTTATGAAAACCTTGTATTGTTTGGGGCAGAATGGCTATTCCTTGTAAGCATTTTTTATTTGAATTGTGAAAACTATTCTTGCAAAGGAAATGTTGCCAGAGAATTATAATGATGGAAAAAATGTCTGCCAACCTTCCTTCTGTTGCTCTGCTGTGTAGGGGACTTGTTTGGTTATACGCTTGAAGTCTTTTACCATTCAGTAGTGATGAGGTTTGTGAGAAAGTACTTGTTGCATATAAATATTTATTTTTAAAAAAAGTTATAAAACAGGAAAATAGCTATGAAGCAGGTATTTTATGTAATGACCGAGTAGACTAAAAAAATGTATAGAAGGTAATCTCTTGAATGTTTGTACCATGTGTTGTGATGTGGAGAAGTGGAAATCTGAAAGGTTTTCAAAACGAAATCAGCTCTAAGCAATGTCAGCTTTTGAAAGACTGACAAAATGATGAACAATTCTGAATGTTAAAGTACCTTGCGCTACTGTGTCCACCTGTAAAACTGTTGGATGCAAAAAATCTTTTTAGTGAGATGTTTGACTATTTACTGCAGTGTTGGTACTGGTCTTGATACTTCGCTGTGTTGTGTGCTTTTCCTTACATGTCAAAAGCACCATCATAAATTAAAAAGGTACCTTATGTTGAAATCTTAATTTGTTGGTTTATTTTCTGTATGTGGATGCACATTTCCAATAAGTTGATCAAGATCAGATTGATTAAGATCAACATTACACATGAGAGTAAGTCAGTATCACTTTTTATTTCATGGTGCAAGTCAAAGTAAATTCAGGAATTCAGGTTCCTTTGCTACTGTGGTATGGAAGTAATTTTTTTGTTTGTTTGTTTGGGGTTTTTTGGGTTTTCTTTTGTGTGTGCTTTGTTTTTTGTTTTTGGAAACTGGCATTTTCAGGATATATTTTGGACAATAAATACATGTTTTATTTCCCCCAATTTCCTGGAAGTTTAGTTAGGCAAGAACATAAATGTTGTGAGACATCTATGATGGAACAGGGACTATCCAAATTTCTTGCAAGGGTAAAATTTAGTTTTCAGGAGTTTGGTGCTCTTCTGAGCTTACCTTAGGTCCGTGTATGTTGTAAATACCAACTATATATGGTTGATGGCAAGTAGTATTTTCATTGGGATTAGTATTTTAATTAGGAATTTGCAAACTCTTAATATTAGCTGTGATCCTAATCTTTTATTGTCTCTGAAAGACATGGAACTAGTTTAAATCATTTTTTTTTAGCCACTGGCAGTTCTTTTATGGTCCACAGGGTAGATTCAGTTTCACACTAGTCTGAATTAGGTTTTATAGCAAGACTTCAGGAAGTAATGAAAACTGGGATGGCCAAGTGTAGGTCTGGTTTTAACCAGGAGTGACTCACTAAGAGCAGGCATCTTTAACTCCTCCATAACAATGTATTCCAGTGTCCTGCCACGGTCGCCAAATGAATTACCAAAATATGAGTACTGATCTAGTATCGATGCCCAACTCAGGATTATGTTGTTTTATTATAAATTTTAATTTCTTAGCGACACCTATTGGGTCACTCCAATAATTTTTAGCCACCTTTTCCCAGGCTTCTAAATCTAATGTTGAAAAGGGGATTTTAACGAACATTGTGGTTCCTTCAGGACTCACTGCCTGTCTTAAGGGTGTTTTTATAATCTCCTTAGTTTGCTTTTGGGTCCTTGATGCTATAGGACCTTCTGGGGAAGGGGGTTCACTGTCTGGTAGTGGTGGGTACAAATAAGTTGGCGTCCGTGGTTCAGGAGTTAATAAAGATCTCCCAGTGGGAGGTATGTGGTAGATAGGGACAGGCGGACGGAAGATCTCGCGATGTGACGGAAAGCAAGGGCAGCATGGAATCTCCCTCCCTTCATTCCTCCATGATAAGAGATCACCCGAAGTATGCAACTCCTCCTAACCCCAGTAGTTTTCCACTCCTTACTAACCCTAGCTATCCCACCGTCCCCTTTCTGACGTAGTGAAGCCCCCTAGACTATTTAACCTCATGAGATAAGATAATAAAGGCCATTTGACCATCCACCACATTGGTGTCTGTGAGTCGTGGACCGAGTGGCTCGGGTGAGGCTGGGCTGCCATGCTGTCGTTCTTGAACCAGGTCGCCTGCCTTCATAGCAGAAGGCAACAGAGGTATAACAGTGGGTAAAGTAGAGGTTGAAGTTGAGGGTGATGGTAATTCTAAGCTTGTATCTTCCATTTCCCTTCTCCTCTCCTGTCTTTTAGGGGATGGGTTAAACAAATCTTGTTCCTGAATCTCTGCTCGATATATTTTGTCGGGGTGTGTACACCTTTGATTTATTGAACAAGTGCTACAACACCGCTTGGGTCTTTATTAATTCTATTATCTTTTTCCAAAGCTAGTACTAAAGGGTCAGAGGGTGGTCTAATCCCACACTCCCATTGCCACTCAGGGTGGTCACGAAGAGTGAAAAATAAATCAGCGTAAGCAATTTTCGGGCCACTTCTGTTCACGTCTTAAAAAAAGCATTAATTGTAGCAGTGTTTCATAATCCACTGTACCAGCTGATGGCCATCTCACACCCCCTTCAAGTTTATAAAGTGGCCACCACTGCGTACAGAACTTAACAAGTTCCCTTTTAGTTTCTACACCTCGGTTGTCCACTAGCTTTTTCCAGTGTGTTAAAACACATCCTAAAGGGCTGTTTTTAGGAACTTCTTTACTTTCATTTGCCCCCATTTTAAAGCTTTTCTAAATGTTTTGATTTTATCTTTTGAGGTTTTATTAAACACTTTTTTTTTAAAAAATCTCTATTGGTTTCAATAAAATTCCTAAAATCTTCAGATCTTGTTTTTTAATAAAGCAAATAAATAGGGAATTGTTTTCCTTTCTTAATTATTATTAGGCTTTTATGCAGTTATTTCAGTTACTTCTTTCCTAAAAACAAATTTTATACTTAAAGTTTTTCTTAATTAAAATCCTAAACAAGATCTCATATATACACCCAATACTTTAAAGTTAACACTCTTTGCTATGGTTCAATCTTAAACACAGGGTTTTAAGCTTTTTGTTTTATTTCGTCATTACTACTTTTAAAATGCAAAAATTACCAGCTCAGCTCTTTTAAAACAAACACCAATAATCTAATCTTTTATAATAACCACGAGGAAAGGATAAAAATTGTAGTTAAAAACTGCAAAATCCTGCCGGCACCGCTGCCGGCGTTGTGCCACAGCTTAAAACCGCAAGCCTGAATGCCTTCGCTCGGCGCAAACTAGCCTTGCATGTTCGTTTTTCCTAATAGCTCGCTTAAACTCTCACCACCTTTATTCACACAATTTAAAACACACATACACCATACACTCTTTAATTATTTTTTTCTCACAACTTACAATTTAAACACACCACTAGCACTCCAAGTTCCTCCGCTTTCTCAGCATAAGTATCCTTCCACAAATCAAGTCCAAAAAAAAATTTTTTTTACACAGTTACTACCTCACTTCAAATGCACATAATTCAAAACACACATTACAAACTTTCACAAATTAACACACACAGCTATCAATTTACACACAATTTATGACACAAACATCTGTATTTTTGTTTGATCTGAGTACCCGTATGAGTTCAACAGCGCCTGCACGTTGAACGAGTGCCAGAGTACTTTCTGCGCGTGTGTAAATGTACAGTACAAGCATAATATACGGACTACAATTCAAGATGGATGTGCCCAAGTCTAGTTACCATGGGTCGCTATATTATAACAATTTCTAAACTGTGCCGGAGCTGGTGCTATCCCCGTGCCACAGACTACTGTGTTTGTTGGAGCTGATAGTGCCTCTCTGCACTACAAGCTGCCGTGTTGTAGTAAGTCCCGCCGCCCCCAAAGAGCAAACTACACAAACCGCAACAAACTCCCAAACAGCGTTGGGGTCAGCAGTGCCTCTGTGCACTGCAAATTGCCGCGTTACAACAAGCTCTCGAACCGTATTGAACCTAGCAGTACCTCTACACACTGCAAACCACTGTGTTGCAACAAGTCCCGCCGTCCCGGTGGAGCTGGTGGTGTCTTTGCCTTGTGGTTTACTATGTTGTAGCAAGCTTGAACTGCGCACACACATGATGTAAAGTTTGGTCTTCCACACGAGAGGCAGATAACTATTATGTATTAGCACAAGATCTTACAGAAACAAAAAAAAGCCATGTGAAAACTGTACTGCCCTCCTCCACGAGGGACGAAAGAACACACTCCCCTTCCGCAGGAGTCACAACCTTTGGTGCTGTTACCTGTCTTACTGTGAACACTTATTCCAAAACTGCCCTGCCCTCCTCAATGAGGGACAGGTCCCTATTTGTTCCCCTCCACGGGAACTAAACTTTGTTTTCTCTCTCATCTACGAGAGACGAAAACTGAGCCCTGCCCTCCTCTACGAGGGACGGGGCCCCCTTAGTTCCCCTCCACGGGAACTAACCCTTGTTTTCTCCCTCCTCTACGAGGGACCAAAAATAAACCAATACACCCAGGCTTTCATTGCACACAGGACATCTCGCTGTGATTTACCAACTGCCTATTCCGAGGTACCTTTTAACCCTTATAAACATATCTTTTGTCTGTAAGTCCGGCAGTCCTGGTCTTTCTCTGAGGTGTCAGTGAGCCAAAGGAACCCTCCTCTCCCGGAAAATTCCAGGCGGCGCCTGAAGAGACCCCCAGGCCCCCTGGCCAGAAAGAGCTTTGTCCTGCCGTGGTTGCCAAATTAATTACCAAAATATGAGTATCGATCTAGTATTGATGCCCAACTCAGGACGGACAAAGACTCTCTAACAAGGCTGTTAGAAAGTGTATGTTTATTTCAGCACCGAGCAACAGCGTGGTATAGCTCCCTAATACCGGCACAAAGCGATACAAGATATATATATTTGCAAAAGTCTTGAATATTCAAAATATAAGGATACATTCATCATATTGGTACCTCCCATTTTCCCGCTTCGTATGGTAATTAGTTGAATACTAATTAAGCATGCATAGTTTGTCTTTTAATTTGGGTCGGTGGTCGAATAATTTGAGGGGAGGGCTTGAATGATGAAGTAAAACTCCTCTCCCTCTGTTTGAACTTTCTCGCCCTTTGGTTTTTGACAATACAAATTGCTTCTAAGGGAACTTTTGGTCCTCTCCCATATTTCTCTTTCAATAAGAAAATTAGTAACTGTATACATTCTTTTAGATCTATGAAGCAATGTTTTCTCTTTCCCCATTGCAAGCACAGCTGAATAAGCATCTAAATGACAGATAATTGTTCAGTTGCATTTGTAGTGGTTTGAGTTTGCCTATTCAAGGTTCTGGCCAAATTCCAGCACACTTACCAAAATTTACCTGATGTTTGCTGTGAGATGAGGATTAGGAGTAGGCAAAGCAGGCTCAAACTTTATAAAGTATAAAGAAACTTTATTAACGTACCTAAGACAGAGGGAAAAAAAACCAAGAAAAAAACCAGAACAAACTCCTCAGATCACCCCTCCTTCCCCCACCTCTCCATTTCTTCCTGACAACACACAAAAGACAACACTTTGACCTCCAGTCAGTTTACCATCTCAGAAATAGCTCTTGTTCCAGTTCATTTAGGGAGAGAAATCTCTTTTGTTCACACCATGGATTTTCTGTAAGAAAAATGCAGTTTTTTATGGGTCTTCTGCCTCACCATTAGTTGCTGCCTGGAGCAAAGTCTAGTTTAATAGTGGATCCCTCCCACACCAGTGGCCTTCCCACAGCCACTATGGTGGGTTATGAACAGTCCATGGGGTACCTGTTTTAAGGATGCACAGTTCAATTGCAGCAACAAAGAAAATCCCTTCTTCTGTGCTTAGCAACACAGGTTCTCCTGACAACACAGGTTCTCTGGCATTCCCCTGGGACCAGGGCTCTGGGTCACAGCCTCTCCTCTGTCTTGGTTCAAGCTTCTCATCAGGCTGTACTTTTTTCAACACCTACTTGTCTTTACCCTGGTATTTCAGTTCACTGGCTGCAATTAGAACCTCACATCCCCCTTTTGGACTATGTCTTCATATATTACAGGGAATTTATTAGCTCAGTCCCCAGTCATGGTTCTCCAAAAGAATTTTCAGCTTCACTCTCAAAGCACTTCTCATGCTCCTCCCTCTGGGCATCAGTTCTGCTTTCCTCCCTGACTGTAAAGTCTCTATGCTGTATTTATGTAGATGTCCTCACTCGTTCCTCTCTCTCTCAGCAAGGAAGGATGGGTGTCTGTAAGTTTAGTCCAGGCATGGAGAGAGTTAATCTCTCTCTCTCTGGCAGTGTGATGATCACGTGGTCTCTGCCGAGCTGTTTGAAAAGGTCTGAGCTGGATGGCAGAAGCTCTGAGTCTCTGTGGCCTGGCTCTGCAAAGCTGGCTTGGCCTGGTAGGGCCATCTGGGCTTGGAGTGACAGGGCAGGGCCTGTCCTGAACTGGATGGAGTCCGGCCCAGAGCAGGGGCCTGGCCCTGTCTAGTGTAGCTGACATACTGGCTGAACTGTATCTGCTGAAAATTCCAGCCGGTTCCTCCCCCATGCCCGGGTGCAGCGGCACAGCCGCCCTAAACCTCCCTTCCCTCCTTTGGAAGGAGGGGGGGGGGAACCTTACCCAGGAGAGAAGCAGGAGATGCTCCTCTACACAGCAGCAGGCCAAAAGAGGATGAGGCTCAGAGGGTCTCTGCTTATATATGGTTTTTTTTCTTGAAGACGGATCAACTTTTTAATTGGTTTACCTACACATCAATCCTTAAAACTACCTAGCTACTGGCTCTCTCTTCTAGGAAGGAAGTTATATCCCTTCCTGCAGCGTAGGTCACTTCCTACATTTTGACCCCTCCTGACTAACCCAGGACACATTCGAAACCTGTTTCAACTTAGTTCTCTAGTTAATCATTGATTCTTTTAATTAACTTCAGTTGAGTCTATTTACTAACTCTGTTTTCTCTAAATTAAGCCTATCTGGGTCTACTTATTAAGTCTATTTTAACTGATTTTTACTAACTTTTTGTCTATAATTCTAATCTTTAAAGCTCTATGTTTCACAGCTGCTGGCCTTTTCTGTACTAATGAATACCTGCATCTGCTGAGTCAGTTATTAAAGCAAAACCATTTTGAGCAGTGTATTTTAAAATTTAGTAGACTAAAGGTATTTCACAGGCCCTGGTGTTTATGTACTTAAGGGAGAGCCTGGAGAGTAGTAACAAAAGCTGCAAATGAATAAACGGTGGTAGTAAAATCTGTTGATAGTCGAATGTGCTTCATGGATTGTAGAGTTTGAGGGTCGGTTTCAGATGGCCGAGACAGACGAGAGATCTCTGAAGTCGAGTTGTAGAGCATGAGGTTTATTGTAAAAGAACGTTAATGTAAGAGACCTGCTGAGAGCTGCCAGACGCAGCCCGGAGCAGGTCAGAGAGACGAGAAGAGCTAAGAGCGAGGATCTAAGAGAGTTGAGAGCGAAGGTCTAAGAGAGGTTGAAGAAGAAGAGAGAAGAGAGAAGAGAGCGAGCTTGTCGCTTACAATGCAATAAATCATCTTCTGTGTTGAATATTCTAATTTTCAGTAACCAATCTAGAACAAACTACAAATCTTATAACATTTGCATACAGCCTATGAGAACTGTTGCATTACCATACAGTGTTACATTTTAAACTCTAAAAGCTGCTTTTTGGACCCTCTGCCAGGTTGGTAGGGTCTGCTCTGACCCTTGGACCTGTCTGCAAGCAGAGGGTATTGTTTAATCAAAGGGGGGATTACTGCAGGCAGCCATGCCATTGTTTTCTAGTTGTTCAGTAACTGAGGTTTGGTATCTCAAAGCTTGTCTTCATTTCAATCTCGCTTACAGTTTCTAGATTCTCAGCATCTTTTGCTAGGTAATCATATTTATAAGGCTTTCCTATTTCATCTTCCCCAACAATGGATTAATTTATGTTTGTAACTGCAAGAAACATAAAAATTTAAAATATGTCAGGTATATATAGGTAACCCAACTTTTGAGTTAACTCAGAAGTTAAGCATTTAACTGAATTTATATGAATATGCTTCTATATGGAAACAAATCAGGAGGAGTTAAGATTCGAGTTATGGCCCTACAGACCTCATAAAATTGTGTCTAGGTGAAGGAAGGAATTTCAAATTAGTGGATCCTCTTGGAAGAGAAATAGTCAGACATGATCTGGTATGTATTCGGAAGGATGGCAGCTGGTTAAGCATCCTGTAAACACATGCAGACTTTCAGAGTGTCTGTACCACAACTCTTCCCTGAAGTGGCGGGAAAGTCACAGAGATGTGGAGAGAAGGAAGTTGAGGGTTATCATGGTTTAAGTATTTAGAAACAGAACAAATCTTTAAGAAACTAATTTTTATTAATTCTAGTGCTCTTAGCATAGGTCTTTATGATTAGTAGGTTTTTTCTGTTTTGATTTGTTTTTTCTTTACCTACTGAATGTAAATTGAATTTTATAGTCTCAGATGGCTCAGTATTTTTGGGACTGTCAGGAGAGAACTTCATTCTGAATCGAATCTAATATTCTGCTCCAACTGAGCAATTGTTCTTTGTGCATATTGATGTAACTGTCCATGGCTCTGCAACAGATTCCAGTGCAGTACTTAATTTTGTAATGTGCTTCTAAAAATAAGTGCATAGTCTTATGTAACACACCTTGTATTGTTAGCACCTAGAGGCTTCACCCCCACTGGTATGAAGTGTAACGCATCCTACATAATTTTTGATTGTGGGTATTTACATCTGAAATACTTATTCTGTCAGTGTCTACGGGCAAAGAGGAGCTTTGTTTTAGGAATGAGTAGTAGTTTTAGGAATATCAGATATCTTATTTGCGTGGTGAAGTATGTTACTCCTCTGCATATCTGAGCAAAACAACAGTTGGAAAGGTACTATACAGTTCAGTAGACATTTGTTTCCCTAAAGAAGCTCTGTGGATTCCTGCTCACAGGTATGTGCACTTTCTCAGAGCTCTCACTTCATTTGGCTCTGCACTGCAACTCTAAGAGTTCTGAAAATCTGTGGATGCTGCAGACATGAAAACGAGATGTTAATCAAATTAATGCAGCTTTGAGGGCAAACTCAAAATTTTCTTGAAAAAAAGGGTGACATTTATGATCCAATTAGACTGTTGTGTTAGTTCTTGTACACCTCTTGCTGTAGTCTTAGCAATGTTTTGATCTCTTTAATGTGGCTTTTCTCATGCTTTTTGAATTCAGGCTGCAAATAACATGTTAAATTAGACGGTAAAATGCATCATGTCTTGCTGATAGGATGGCACCTGTACAGAACAAACTTGTCATATGTAAATAATTTAAGGGACAAAAATCAAATTTATCAAGAATTACAGCTTTATCTGAATAACTTGGTTCTCATTTTTCACCACTTCTCAAAGTAGGTGCTGTGCTTTTATGTTAGGGGCACAGCTGAAATTTCAGTGTAGAGGATTGAAAATTCATCTCAAAATCTGAGGCCAAAACAGAGGCAACCATTCTTTATTCTATTAGTGTCCTTCTAAAAGTTAATTTTCTATAGTGCTGTTTACTGACACCCCAAATGCTTCACTTTACAAGATCCTTCTCTTTCCCTCAGAGGTCTGGTACTTCAGTGAAGAATGAATTCAAAGGGATCTGAAGAAATAGATACTTGTAAAACTAACCAAATAGGAGTCTCTTGATTAGGTTGCATCTTTAACAATAAATGAGATGTTTGTAAATGCTTTTAATGATTGTTTTATCTGAACAATTCAAATTATTTAATTTTCTAACAATGTCTAGGTCAGGTATCCAAACTTTGGGGCAGGGGAAGCACTTAGCCCTCAGACTTTCTTGCCAGCTGTGGAGGTAATCTGGAAAGACTGAAAATGTAAAGCTTGATATCTGTGACACCAGAAGCCCAAGCTTCAGTGTTAGGGTTACCCTTGGCAAAGTATGGGTTACGTTTGTCCATCCTGAGGCCAAACAGCACATACACATATTCGGGTAGTTAGATGTGTGCCATTTCTGCATATATGAGTTTTGTTCTTAGGATAGAAAGGCTGAGACTCTGCCTGAGCCCTGGTGGAGCAGGTATGCACTCCTGATAGGCAAGGCAAGGAGAAGGTGGGCAAGGGGGGGGGGGGAATCCCAGAGAGGAAGAGTCTGTGTGCAGACAGACCATGCCATGTTTTTCTGATCCTGGTGTGTCAGCCCAGGCCTAGCCTGTCGCTTAATACTGTGCTTGTAGAGAAGAAATGCAGTATTGTTATGGCAAATATGTTCTTCTGTTCTGCCTGGTATTATTTCCTCTTTTTCTTGAGTAAGAGTCCAGGGAGCCAAATGCAAGGATAATGCATTGGTTGTGTATTTCAGCATTTTTGTGCCCAGGCCTTTTTTTTTAAGAGTGTATCCCAGAGTTTGCTCACCACAGCTGTCTGTCATCTGTTCACTGGTAAGAGAAGACTGCTGACGTGAAGTAGGTCCTGCACTGAGCCTGCTTGGCCTGGTTTGAGTAGGGCTGTGTCAGGAAAATGTTGGTATCAACAGATTCATGGGGGACTGTTAGATGAGGGGAGTTCAGTGAAAAGAATGTTCAGTTTATTTTTGGTTGGAGAATCAGTACACACTTTTAACACTTAATTGTCCTGTTAATATAATTTATCTTTGTGAAGTTAGGGTGTTTATCCCACACTCATCATATGACTTGCTATTTATCAAAAGCTTCAGAGTTTTGTGAAAGATGGCATAACCTCCCTTTCCTGTCTAATTAAGCAAAACTTTGAAGTTTTATTTGAGGTTTATCCAATATCTACCTTTTTGATTTGCAGCTTATAAAATGAATGGATAGTCTATTTTATTGATTAATGCAGGGTCAGAATGAGCTCACATCCTTCTAATGTTGCCCTTGCCATGGCATGCTATAAAATTGTGTGGGTATGTTTTGATCCTTCTGAGATATGAATATTTTGGCGGTGAACATGTTTTCTGTGAAAACTTTTAGTCACTAATAATTGTAGTGACACTCTAAAATATCTATTACTGGAAAAGCAAAAAGTCCATGAGATCACAAGAGAATGACTGACAGATTTTGCTTAGGAGGTAAGCTTCTGAACTTGTTATGCATGAAGACCATTGAAAATAATCCAGTTGTCAGTGTTAAACTAATACTGAAACAGGAAAAAAAGTGAAAATGGTCTTGCTTAATCAGTTGCCCTCATGCTTTGTAGAGTCAAACCCAGAAGACATACCAAATTTTGCCTTGGTTTGCAAAAGAAAGTTCCCTTTGGTGGTGTGTTTCTTCTGTATGAATGCAACTGCCACGGTTCTGCCCACAATATAATTATTTCTTTTTTTTTTTTTTTTTCTCTCTTCTCTCTATTTTCCTCTCAGAGGTGACAGTCCAGTGGTGGTAAGGATAAGGGTGGTAAGGATGCTATCTTGGAACAAGACAGACAGCTGCTAATAGAATGGGTTCCACAGCAAGGCCTTGTCATTCCCGGGTAATGTCACCAGGTCCTGCTCCTGTCAGCAGTCTGACTTCTATGGAAACTGCCAAACTGGCAAAGTAAAATGGGCAAAAAATCAGAATTACAAATTGCAAGACTACTAATGAAAATGTGTCCCTTGAGTAAGAATGGGACTCCTGGTGATACCTTGTAATTACACATCTGTTATGAGAATCTAATCCAAATTTGAGGTTGGTGTTTGAAGTAAAAGAAATCTGTGCAACACTACTGAGATGGTAATATTCTTCACATATTGGTTCTTTAATATCAAATATGCTTTAACATCTTAGTTATTAGAAGTTTAAAATTGTTTTCACTTAGTGTGAGAAGCCTGGAGTTGGGTTAGTACATAAACCTGGAGAGGAGCAGCTATGTTCCATCAAGTCATGAAGGCTTTCCAGTGTTAATATAGGCAGATGATGCTGAAAACTAAAGTTTTTTCTGAAGACAGGGGTTTAGGTAAATGCAAGACACTCCAGGTAGCCTTTTTTTTTGTCTCCTGTACTCCCAGAATGCCTCTCTTTTTCTACCTTATGTATTCTTATGATTTGTTGGTTTGTTTTTGTCTGGGGGTGTTTTTTGTGCTTTTCTTACTCTTTCATCGCTTTTCACTGAGTTTAATTTCTTCCCCAGCAATTTAAGATTGAAAAGTCAAGTTTTGGATCACCTCATTGTTCTTCATGATGCTGAGTCTTTGTATTGCAATGTCAGACTCATCTCGTTTTCAGTTCATAAACTGAGAGGGATGTAGGTCACTGTTTAAATGAGTGTATGAAGTTTTCTTACAAACAAACCCCTTCCTCAGTACATAAAACCCTGCTTCAGTGGCTGTTAAAATTGCAAACTCAAGGGAATCTGAATTCAAGGAATGCTGGAATGAAGATTTTCTTTCCCATCTTAACTGAGGTTCCATCTGCATGTCACTGTTATGCAGGTTTTTTTTGATCAAATAGTGTTTTCCCCAGAGCATTCTGATCTCATTGGTTAGAGAGGATTCATGGTGTTCTCACACTGAGGTTTTTCTTTTAATCCTGTTGTTCAGATCATGCTATCCAAAATTATAGGTAAATACAGGATTAATGTTTTCTCTCCAATTTATTCATTACAGTTTCATGGAAGTGCTTTCTAATATGTTTTTGAAAAGTTATATTTTTATATTGCCTCACTGAAGTGACAGCCGTGCATTACAAATAGAGAAAGTGAGACACTGGCTTAGTATTTCATAACAGAAATACCTTCATTTAATTTGCAACTGTGAATAGTTAATGCTTCTCCATAGACTCATTAAATATTTCAAGCAGAAGGCACTTGTGAAAATCTGTGCAGCTCCCTCAGCATTATTTAAAAAAAAAAAGAAAATACAAACCTTAATAGACAGGCATAAAATCGGTTTACATATGTGGCATTTAAACATCTTAGCTAGACATGTTTTCTTTCTATAGTCTCTGTGCCATTAATTAGCAGAGGATAGAGGTAGATCTTGACAGTGTCTCTGGTCCATTGGCCAAAAGAACAGGAAAATCCAGAAAGGTCCAGGATCTGAAGCTCTGCATGCTATAGTGTCTGGGTCTTTGGGACTCTGCCTACCCATCAGCATCTTACATATCTATTTCTTTCTTTCTGCAATTTCTTTTTCTGTTCCTATTCTGAACTCCAATTCCTCTTCTAGCTTCCTTCTCCCCTGTGTTCTAGCTATTCTCCTGATAGCACCCAGCTGGTATTTAAGACAATGACAAGTATTTCTCAGTCCTAGGATGACGGGTCTTTAACTATCCCATGGCTAAGCTTATATCCACACCATGGCACAGCAGTCCTGTGCAAGAAGGTGAAATGTGTTGTAGATCAGTAGAGAGCCTGCACGAGCTCAGTGTAGCATGTGAGCAGGGTGATGCAGAGCCTTGCATCTGAAGCAGATTTGAGCAGGTCTTCATTGTGATAGTACACAGTGGCTTCCTAAGACAAAAACATACTGTACTTGTCACTGTTGCACAGCATGCAAGTACTAGAGCATCCCAACAGACTAGATTTTAAAATGTTTTCAGCTGGAGGGGGATATTTTTCTGTTGAAAAACTTTGAACTATCTTAGCTGCTCTAAAAAAGAATAAATTCAATCAGTTTGGCCTCAAAGATGGTTAAAGGTTGTGTTTGGTCTTAAAAGGCTTATGCATCCTGTAATTTGGCCAAGTGACTGAATATGGGGTCTTAATGACTAAAATTATACAATACAGTATTACTGCCTGTGCTTTCTGTAACAATTTAAGTTGGTCTTAATTTAGTAAAACTGAACTGGTATGTTTTCATAGGTTTTTCTTCTTCCAAAGTAATGCATTTGAAAGTAATTTTAAACAAGGCCCAGTTTAAAGTGCATTTCATGTGCATGCAATTTATTGTGCTCTTCTGAACATGAAGTATAAGAAGAGCTATAGAAAATTTCTTGAGCATCCTTAGTTTAGAAATGTTGGATAAACTTCAAATTACAGGATTTTGTTCAGAATTCCCAACTTTAAAATACACAGTTTTCAAAGGGAGCCATTTGCCCGAGATTTCTTTTGAAAATGGCTCCCAAGTTAAATGCTTAGAAAAAGTATTTTTGTGCTCTTGATTTTTATTTTATTTTATTTTATTTTATTTTCTGAAAGGAAGTGACACTTAAGGAGATAAGTTGTATCTGTAGGAAGATTATTGATATTTTTAGAAATGGATTGGAAAGCAGTTAGCTGTAACTTCATGGTTAAGGAATGACTACCATTGTTTGTGTTGTAAATGAAGACACTTTAAGTGTAAGGGTATAGGAAGACTATGTCATGAGAAAAAGGCTGAAGCAATTAAAAGTGAAAGTGTTACAAGAGGAGTGAATGTTCTCAGGTGAGGTGAAGGTTTTAGTTTTATTTGGTGTGTTCACCTGTGTTAAAACTACTGTGAAAAGAGTACAGATGTTTATTTAAGGAATATATGACTCATTTTCTTCACTTTGTGTTTTCCAAGTGAGACTTAATACTCTGACTCAGCTATAAGCCTTTGGGTGTCAGCTATAGATCCAGATTTATCCCACATATCTTTCTCCACTTAGTTTTATTGCTATTGAGTCTCCTGACTTCAGCTGGCTAAGAGGTAGGCCTGTAGGCCTCTGGAAGTCCAGGTAAAGAAATGCAAGAACTTAAGTATCCTTGAAAATGCATGCATAGAGCAGAAATGAGCATTTGCTCTCTGAATGAACAAGCGTGACTGAAAGGTTCTGTGTGTTATAGCAATGCGTGTAACAGGTCACAGAGACATCGTAAATGTTGCTGTGCCCTTGTTCTCCTTTTCAGACTGTGCTTGTGGCAGTACACATACAGCCAGTCTTTATGTTGTGCAGATATGCTGCAAATAATAACCAGGGATTTTCACTAGGATGGACTTAAATGTGTGAGTTGCTGACATTCTGAGTTGCTGAACTAAAACTTCCCCTTTTTATGCTTCAATTTCCAGATAGGGATATCTTTTCTTATTATGCAGGTCTTGTTTTCTGTGAGTAACCCAAGGTTTTGGTAAAAATCTTCCTATGTAAATAGGCAGTAGAGCTGCTAGACCTGTGCTAAAGCATAAGAACCCTAATAAACCTGGTATCACTATAGCAATTACAGTATAATAATGATTGAGAGACCTTTGAATAATCTTTAAAAAACCCCACAAAACCCCATGCAACAGTGTATAGTCAGTAGGATCCCTATGGAATTATGCATTTTTTCAAGACTGTCTTTATGTGCCTGTGTGAGTAGTGATTATTGAGATCTCAAATGAGAATATGGCTAGCATATTTTCCTGTTAGGGATCAGTTCTGGACTCATATTTTCTTCTCCCCCACTCTGTCCTCCCTGTGTTGTGGTGCTTGTCCTTCTTGGTGAAGGGCCTGTATTGAATTGTGGTTTATTTACTGGCTCTTCACAGGCTGCTTACTGCCTGCTTTTTAGGGATCTTTCCACTTCAACCTTCTTTGTCTGGCAAAGCCAGAATTTGTACTTCAGAAAATTTATATAGATTTTTTTGGTTGAGAGATGTGATAATTTTTTGATGTATAATTTTATAAGGATGTGTAGTGTTGCTTTTGCAGTCTCAATGTGTGCTTCCCCTTTCAGATGCATATATAAATAGTTGCCAGTTCTGACTAAAAAATTTTTAAGTTACAGTTTCATGCCTTTTTTCTTTTTTCTTTTTCTTTTTTTTTTTAATGAAACAGAACAGTATAAATTGGATTGGGAGTAGAACATTCAGAATAAAAAGTTTGCAATATGTAATTTTTGCTCAATGACTCAGTGTCCTCTCTAATTGTGCACTTCTGTTGAGATCTATTGTGAGAAAGTCCCTACTGGGCCTCCATGCTGACAGTATAAAGTTAACCCAAGGTACAGATTTTGCTTGTAAAAGCCTCCTTAAAATATGAGCTGTAGTTCTTGTTACCAGTTTGTGTCCTAACAAAGTTCAAAATCAGGCTGCATTGTTTTCCAGTTTTTTCAATGCTTTTCATCAAATTTTTTTTGTCAAGTATGTAATGTACTCAAGAATCACTGAGTTTTATCAGTGTTAATTTATATTTCTGATGTTTCTGTTCTTTAAAATGTCATTAGGCTTTATAACTGTAATAGTATTCTTGATACTGGTGGACTTGCTTATAAACAGTTACTTGAATTTTTTTTAAAGAAGAGTTCTGGATCATTAAGAAATGTGATGGGAAAAATCAAATTTTCTGAAAAGAGGTAGATACATAAATGGTTAAGGGAGCATCCGTAAGGGTAACAGATATACATTACTCCCATATACATCACGTAACTGACACATGTTAATCATGCTGTGCTTCAAAGGAGTAAACTACTGACACAATTTCTTCCATTTGGTCTTTTTTAAGACAATTAGAAATGACACTTTCATACTTTATTTAAAACTTTTAAATGTGGTTTTTGAAGATTCTTGAAGGGTCAAATTATTGCTGTAGTATGTGTCAACCTCGCTGGATTTAATTTCAGTATTAAAACCAATAGTTTCTCAATATTGCAGTTAATAAATTTAATTATGAGGATTCCTTTTGTGTGTGTATGTATGTGTCTTCATCCTCAAGAGAAGTCTTGAGATTGCTGGATTTTTTCTTTCTATTTTTGTTAATTCTGTAGTGAAGAGTATGTGTTTACTCTTAATTTGCAAACATGAGTTGCAATCTCCAAACTGATATGCCATCAGGTATATATTCCAAAATTAGACAGTTGGGTTTTTTTACATATAGATTTGTTTTGAGGGATAAGATAACCTGAGATTTTGGATACGGTACATTTTTCTTTTTTGCAGAATTAAGTAAGCAATTCTCAAGTGAACATCTTCCTTATAGAATCTTATGGGAAATACACCAAAATTAAAAGCATGATATCCATTTAAAAATATCTTTAGCTTGTGTCCAGATAGGAGACAGAGAGTACTGTCTTCTATTTGTTTCAAAGTACACCTTTGTTAAGTGAACCCTTTGGATTATTGGGATGCTTAAAACAACCTGATGGACTTTCTCAGTAAGGTCTTGTCTCTAATGTCTCTGTTAAAGGGTTAACACAGACATAATTTAGGCATTAAGTCTAGCTTTCCTCAGTTAACTCCAAAGAACTTGCCATAGGGTTCTTGTGAAAAGTAAATGTCCAGATCCAGGGATTTCACCTGTGGCCAAATTAGGAGCAGGAGAACAGATTCTGAATCTTCTATCTTGGCTTTCAGTGTCCTGGAAGGTACTAGTAGTTGATAAACAGATACCATTAAAGACTGGAAAGAGGGTGTCCCCTGAAAGCTGTTTAAGGGTTTATAAAGTGGAAGTTATAATTACTAAGCCATTCTTCATTTATGTGATTTCTCTGATTCCTTGCAACTGGTATTTCAGCTCACCATTCCAAGGACAGAGAGTAATAACTCTGTCTCTTAGAATTATTTTTACTTATCTGTCATTTCTTGAGAATACTGGTGTAACCATTCATAGCCTGCAAAAGGTGTTTTCTATAGGCAGTTGTAGTGGGTTTGGCTGAGGTGAATTCATTTTCCTACAGCAGCCCTCACAGTGCTGTGCTTAGCATCAGTGGCTAAAAAGGAGTTGATAACACATCAGTGTTTTGGCTACAGCTGAGCAGCTCCGGTACAGCATCATCTCCAACATTTCCCCCATATCAATAGGCTGGGGGTGGGCAAAGTGCTGGGAGGGGACACAACTAGGCCAACTGACCCAAAATAACCAGAGGCTATTCCATACCATATGAAGTCAGCTCAGATGTAAAAGCTAAGACAAAGAGGAAGAGGGTGGGGGGGGGGGGGGGTGGTATTTGTTATTTTACCAAGTTTGCCTTCTGCAGCAATTGCTACACATGCTGAAACCCTGCTTCCTGGGAAGTGACTTGCTGTTATGAAGTGGAAAATAACCATTTTTTCTCCTCTTTACTTCTGCACGTGCAAACTTTTAGTTTTGCTTTAGCAAATGGACTTAACTCTAGTTGTTTTCCACCTTACTTTCTCTCCCCTGTGCATCTGGGAAGGGAGAGCAATAGAGCTGCTTGGTGGGCACCTGGTATCCAGCCAAGGTCAACCCATCACAGAAGCAAAAAGAATTAGATGGAGAGATTTTAGAAAAATTGTGGGAATTAAGTTTTTGGACAATGTGGACTGTTCAGAACAGTGTAATGTTTTTCTCTTTTGGAAACAAGACACAGAAACCATTTATGTGAGATGCTGGTTTCCCCTAGACAGAGATCATGGAAGAACGATATAAACATATTTTGTGGTGTCAGCCTTCTGAGTGAAGTATCAGCTGCAGAGCAATGGCTTTGATACAGCCATGTCTGAGCAAGCTATTTATGATCATTACCACCACAAAAAGCTTTGTGCTTCCTTTTTTCCCTGCTTTCATAAATGCTTCCTGGTAAACAATGGTCTGCCAACACAGGTACCTGTATGACAGGGAAGCGAGCAACTAAACAAACCCAAGGAGATCTGGCCAGTCAGTAAACTGGCTAGAAAGTTGCTGTGAGAACCAATGGAGAAGTTGGTTGGCAGAGCCTGCTCTGATAAATGAGGAAAGTAATTTTTAAACTGTTCCTTGCTAGACAGGCTTGCAAGCACTGCCTTAGGCTCTAACAATTATCTCTAATTTCCAGCAAGGCAGCTGAATTAGAGAGCTGCTACATCAGGAAAAGAGGAACAAGTTTCTAAAGAGATATTTCAGGTAGTTTGCTGTGTTTTTTTCCAGCTTAAGCATGATCTAGGAAGCTATTGCTGTTCTCACAGAATTAGGTTTTGGAGGTCATAGATGGGAGTATTTCATAGATGGAGTAAGATCTTGGCTTGGCAATTAATTTTAACAGGTCATTGAACTAAGATGTTTTTGGTCTGCTCATGGTATGACTAATGTGATATTTCACAGAGTATCCTTTGGAAATTGGCTGAGTCGAGGTGAATTCCAAGATTCTTTCTATATAGGATGCCTTTTTCTGTAACTCCCTTTAGCAAGTATATTTCTTTTGCACAACATTTCCAGAATAAGTCCAGCCTTTTACAAACATCACTTAGTAAGCTATTAACCCAAAATAGAACAGTTCAGTTGGGATGAATTTGCAAAATGAGTTATGGCAAAATTAAACTTTATGGAGGAAAATCTTCAAATCTGCCATCTTACATACCTCTCAGTGGTTTTTTCAGTTTGGTCTTGTTCAGTTTTTATCTGTATGCCTGTCTTATCCAAAGGTACTTTTCTGATACTTTCCTAACAGTCAAATTACTTTTTGTCTTCAAGTGTGTCTGTTTCCAGGAGCCAGACCTCTGTAGTAGTAAGTCCTAAGTTGAGCCCTTTGCTGCTGTAGGCTGAGTACCCATTATAATAGACGTACAGAATTTATTTTGCTAAGAATAGCAGTTTTTATAGTAAGTTCTGTTTGTCTCACTTGTCAAACTTTAAATGGAGACAGAAGCTGCATTCTTTGCATTCTATCTCTAGTGAGGGAATGAAGGAGGGAACTCGTGCCTTTCAGCAGAGTATAAACCTGGGATTTCCTCTTCTGCATAGCTGCAAAATATGCTAACAATTCCCCCTAACTTTTATTTGTGCTACTACTCTCAGCTGGTTAAGATCTGTCCAGTACTAAAAAAAATTCAGTGCAGAATTTTAGCTTTAGAGACTGATAATATGCAAAGGAAGAAAAAGTAACTCTTATTAAGTTAATTTTCATTGCCAGTCTTGGGGACAGTGGGGCTTAAAGTATTACCAATCTGTTGTTTTCAGTGTTTAAATGGTACTGTCTGAGACCTTTGGGCTTTTTTCCCTGGTCTCAGTTGTTCTTTATGCTCTTGTCAGAAGCGAGTGAAAATGAATATAGGCATGTTCAATTCAACTAAAAGCAAACTCAAAAAGACACCTATTATTTAATCATATTCTTAATTAAACATGAACTGCTATGTTATGCTTTTTTCAAATATTTTGATTTGTTGTGTTACACTTTTTTGTTTTAAGAGTGTGTTGAACTTTCAAAAAATGTTTTCCCTATTGATATTGTAACTTAAAACATACTCAGAGTTCAGATATGTATAAGAACAGAGATTATACCAGCATTATTTTTAATTGATTTGCCATGGAAGGGTTTTGAATACTTGTTTTGTTATTGTATTGTTACAGGACCTATTTGTAAGGGACAAAAGGCTGACAAATAGGTAGCAAGAAGTATTGGAATATGAGGTAGCTAGGAATGAAACTATTGGGAAAACTTACTAAAAATATGATACATTTTTATATTTAAATCTATGTAAACGCCATAATCTCTAGCCTTGACTTTGGAGTATTTTTTGGATGCTTTTGGATAATACATATCTTTTAATCTTAATTACATATAGTTAGGAGAATCTCTGGGTGCTCATTTGTAGATGATTAAATACTGCAGGAGAAAGATTTAGCATACATAGTAACATTTGTAATAATGAAATTTTACTTAGTCTTAAATGTTCTAGTGTATCTTCCCTTAAAAGAATGGTTCTTGATATGTTGCAAAATAAAGGAGTGCTTGGTATAGCTCCATTTATAAGAGTGCCTGTGTAATGACACAGTTTTAATTACAAGGTCATTGTGCTTTCAGATGTATCTGTGCTTACATTAAAACCTTTTTTTTCCTTCAGCTGCCATCTGAATGTTACTAGTGCCTTATGAATTGATGAGTGAAATTACTGTTCTGGTTCATCAAGAAGTTGAGTGTGGGGTAGCATAGACAATACTGAAGCAATAATTTGACCCAAAGAGTTGTTGCATTATCACCTGCAATGCATCAAAAGAAAAGTTTGCCATTTAGCTATTCCAATTTAAAGAGGAGAAGGCTGAATAGTGCACTGACTTGAGAACTGAGCAGGCTCATGAGAGATGAAGTGAATGAATAAACTTCATTGTGTTTCTAGGTACTTTGGATTTATGAATCAGGAATAAAAAGCCATTTTCTAAACAAAGACAAAATAATCTGGACACTGATCAACTGGAAGAGATGTGCAGTTTGCCTAATTGTCAGTACTACCTTGCTCCTTCTTATTAAATGAGTGTAAAATCTGGATGGGCCTTGGAAGGAGTAATTAAAGGCTTATTTTTAATGTCAAGTGCAGTTAGATTTTTGTAATTTTGATTGAGAATTACAAGTGCTCTGCAAAGACTAAATTGTTTTATCTGTTGCCCAGTGTCTAAATATAAGCAGTAAAGTCCAAATTGTTAATGAACCTGGCCAAAGAGTTTTCAGGTAAACATTCAGTTGCAAGAGACTGCTGTGATATTTAATGTGAAAGAAACCCAGCATTTTTTTAAAATTCCCATATTAAGGGTATATTATTACTGGGCAGTTATATATCATGGTGCTATTTTTTGTATTTTTCTCCTTGAATTTTTCTTCCTTGCTGTCTGTTTAAAACAGGAGGAGGGAAAAGTGAAGGGAAAGTTAAAAATCTCTCCTACAACCCTCTTTCCCTCCTTACAAAAAGGGGTATGGATACAACTTAATTTTCAGACCCTAATTTAAAATAGTCTGGGCCCTGTTGGTATCAGTAAAATTCCCTGTGTGTAAAAACACTTGCTTTGGGGAAGGGATTGGCCCCAATCCCAAACTAAACATGGCTTGATTTAAGTCATGAGTTTCTGATTTGACTTCAGTGAGTCTTGTTGTGTATATAGTGTTTCCACTTAAGAGTATACTGTGTAAAAATAAAGTAGAAGAGTGATTGAAGGGGCACTACTGATTTGTTTTAAGTTGACATTTTCCAATAATGTATTTTGAATACTTTACCATCGGGGCCTTTTTATTTATTCAAATACAAATTTTTCCCCTGTCCTGGGTTAGTTAGGAGGAGTCAAAATCTAGGAAGTGACCTATGCAGCAGGAAGTGATACAACTTCCTTCCTGAGAGAGAGAGCCAATAATCAGGTAGTTTTAAGGATGGATTATGTAGGTAAACCAATTAAAAAGTTGATCCGCCTTCGAGGAAAGAACCATATATAAGCAAAGACCCTCTGAGCCTCTTCCTCTTTTGGCCTGCTGCTGCTTCTCTCCCCGGTAAGGCCCTGTCATCCCACCCCCACCTCCACTTTCCGAGGGGGGTGGAAGGGAGGTTTAGGGCGGCTGTGCAGCTGCACCTGGACATGGGGGAGGAACCAGACTGAATTCTCAGCAGATACAGTTCAGCCGACATGTTAGCTACACTAGACAGGGCCAGGCCCCTACTCTGGGCCAGGCAAGGACCGGGCCAGACTCCATCCAGTTTGGGCCAGGCCCTGCCCTGTCACCCCAAGCCCAGATGGCCCTACCAGGCCGAGCCAGCTTTGCAGAGCCAGGCCACAGAGACTCAGAGCTTCTACCATCCAGTTCGGACCTTTTCAAACAGCCCGGCAGAGACCACGTGATCATCACACTGCCAGAGAGAGAGAGATTAACTCTCTCCATGCCTGGACTAAACTTACAGACACCCATCCTTCCTTGCTGAGAGAGAGAGAGAGGAACGAGTGAGGACATCTACATAAATGCAGCATAGAGACTTTACAGTCAGTGAGGAAAGCAGAACCGATGCCTAGAGGGAGGAGCATGAGAAGTGCTTCGAGAGTGAAGCTGAAAATTCTTTTGGAGAACCATGGTTGGGGACTGAGCTAATAAATTCCCTGTAATATATGAAGACATAGTCTAAAGGGGGGATGTGAGGTTCTAATTGCAGCCAGTGAGCTGAAATACCAGGGTAAAGACAAGTAGGTGTTGAAAAAAGTACAGCCTGATGAGAAGCTTGAACCAAGACAGAGGAGAGGCTGTGACCCAGAGCCCTGGTCCCAGGGGAATGCCAGAGAACCTGAGTTGTCAGGAGAACCTGTGTTGCTCTACACAGAAGAAGGGATTTTCTTTGTTGCTGCAATTGAACTGGGCATCCTTAAAACAGGTACCCCATGGACTGTTCATAACCCACCATAGTGGCTGTGGGAAGGCTACTGGTGTGAGGGGGGATCCACCACCAGCAGATCTTTCTTCCTGGCAGCGGCTGATGGTGAGGCAGAAGACCCATAAAAAACTGTATTTTTCTTACAGAAAATCCATGGTATAAGCAAAAGAAACTTCTCTCCCTAAATGAACTGAAACGAGAGCTATTTCAGAGGTGGTAAACTGACTGGAGGTCGAAGTGTTGTCTTTTGTGTGTTGTCAGGGAGAAAGAAATGGAGAGGTGGGGAAAGGAGGGGTGGTCTGAGGAGTTTATTCTGGTTTTTCCTTGTTTTTTTTCCTTTGTCTTAGGTATATTAATAAAGTTTCTTTATACTTTATAAAGTTTGAGCCTGCTTTGCCTACTCCTAATCCTCATCTCACAGTAAACATCAGGTAAATTTTGGTAGGTGTGCTGGCATTTGGCCAGAACTTGAATAGGCGAACTGGAACCACTACATCCCCCCACTGCATAGCCCTTGCTGATCTACAATTTGCTGCAGCAACTTTTGCTTGCCAGCAAAGTTATTTTGCTGCTCTGTTGTCCTGGAGCACCTTGTGCTGTCAGCTTTCTCTTCAGGGGCAGGGTTGTTGTCCTTGTTTGTTGCTCTTGGATACTGTTTGGTCTGGGCAGGTGGGAGTGCATGAGCAGAGCGCAACATCCATGGATGAACCACATAGGGCCTGTAAGAATGAGCCCACTGATCTGCAAAGTGCTCTCAGGCCAAACAAGCAAAAAGGCTAATGATATTTTGAATGAACATTCCTCAATGATTTGTTGTTTGTTTGCTAGTTGGGCTGACAAGAGCATAAACCACTGTTTCATGGTTTATTAAAGTCCACTAGGGGTATTTGGTGAAGTCATGTGCTCTTCTCTACAGAGTATGTGTATATTAAGGGTGAAGGCATATCTCCTTACCTTTGTATTCCTGAGTCCTACTTATGAGATATGTAGCTCTTTATAATGAATTGCACTTTTACTTTGCTCTGTTATTGTTGCTGCATTACTGAAAACTTTCTCTACTGACAACCTAAAATTATGGCATTTTGGAGTTACCTAATATCCACTTAAACAGCAGTGGATAAAATTCTTGAAACATGCATGGGATGCGTGGTGTTGATTTAAGTGGAGTGATTGGAGAAGAAAGATACATCCATGACTGGGCTGTGTTGTTTGAATAAATTAAACAAAATAGATCTGCATCAGTGCCTGACTGGGCTAGCCTAGCACAGGTGCGTGCTTATAGCTCCACGTAAATACATGATACTCGAAGAATTAAGTGGAAGAAAACTTGGAGAAGTCAGAATCCATTAGATGAAATAGAATGAAATTCAGTTTCAGTGTATGAATTGATATAGCTGCAATGGTGTATACTGACCAACTTCAAACAAAAAAGCAGGAATATTGCAGATGTGCTCAGATGAGTGGTGTTGCTGTGTGCTGAGCTCCCAGTGTCCAAGGGCTGGGTTGTTCCTCTTGGGACTGTCTTGGTTCCATTTCTGCACATATTGTGTCAAAGGCTGCATGTGCTCTAAAGCTGGAGCTTGGATCCTGCATACAACAGTTGGACAAATACTTAGTCAACCTGTTAACTTATTTGCCCAAACATCTAATTGAATTTAATACTCCTTTAACTATACTAAACAAACAAAAAAATTATTTTGCAGGTTTTTAACAGATGTGAAGATTGCTTTACCTTTGAGGCATGAATCACATAGGTGTTCACACAGAGAACCTTGTATACTCACAGCTATTTGAATTAGAGACCTCTTCTATTTGTAAGTGGTATTTAGCTGGAGTATTCTTGGTGCCCTCCCCTGTTTGTTGACAACACTTGGCTATTTTTGTTTTTCTGTGAGCTGCACAGTTTTTTACTTGAAGTTTCTGGCCTTTGAATCTACTTGCCCTACTTGCCATTGGCATCTGTGGTAGTGGCTTTGTGGTCTCTTCAAGCTGTGAAGCCAAAAGATGGTGGCAAGGTGCAAAAGCTTCTCAACAGCAGATGAGATGGATGCTTTTTTATTTAACCTGTCTGGGCATGTGCTCCAGGCTGCAGATTTGTGGGCCACATTAGTGGATCTCTGTCTTTCCCACATCATCTGGGAATATCTTTATAATACAATACAGGTCTGCAGCCATCTTTGTCCATCAGAGAGCACAATCCCCAGGTGTTAGTAGGATAATGGCTTTGCTTCTAGGATTTAGCTGGAGGCACTGCAATGGCCTGTGTATTAGAAACAGAAGACGGAAGGGAAGCATCCTACAACCCCACAGATGCTCTGCAATAGATAGATTGTTCTTACCTACAGGTATGGTCAAAGCACAGCTGTGTTTCACTGCTGACTTCTGTTTCCTTGGCTGTAGGAAAGAAAGGTCAGGAGTTCTAGCCTTCTAGGGCAATATTTTTGGTGTTGCCTTCATGTCTGGCTGTCTTGACACAATCAGAGAAATTTTAATAGTTAGAGTTTAGGGATAGGCAGGAATATACCTGTGTTGTGCCAAAGCACTTGTATCTGTTGTAGAGGATCTGCCTGTACTGTTTGACCTGAAAAGAGATGGTCTTTCAGGTTGTCAGGTTTTCTAGCTGACAGCATCCTTTCTTTTGCCTCTTTTATTTTTTAGTTTATTTTTTTTCCAAATGAGGTGGCTTTTACACTACTTGGAGACCTTGGCTTCAGCTTTTCCTTACTCTCTTTTCAGACATGAAGAAAAATAGTCACAGTTGAAGACTTTACAAGCTTCACCTCCAGTTCTATGACCCATTTGTATTCACTCTGTTGCTGTCACTCTAGGTGTCCCAGCAGGTTCATATCATCCACTTTGTCCCCCCTGCCTGCAGTTTCCCTTCTCTAAAGTGAAAAAAACCCCAAACCACAAAACCAACCCAAACCCACACCCAACTCTCTCTCCTGTTCTTGATGCACTTAGCCACAAGTCTTACCAGTCATATGTGTCCTACAGTTCATCACTACCTGTATCTTTCTGGAGTCACTGTGGAATTTTGCTGTGTAAAGTTTCATCATACTGTGGAGAGAAAGGTTTTTGGTTTTTTTACAGCCTGTTTTTCCAATATCAAAAAGGAGGAGAAAGATGGAATAATTTTATTCTGAAGTACTCATCTTCTCTCCCTTTTCCTTCAGGCTTTGTAACTGGTCGTTCTCTCAGCCATTCAGGAAATTACTTGGTGTCTCTCTTGGTTTCAAGACACTGCAATGGAAATATGGAAGTGAGTGTCACAGAGGAAGTATCTGTATTTTTTTAGTGATGCAGATCTGCTAACAGTAAAATACCTGATTGATTGGCTTCTTTATGGCATTATGGCATGGTGACGATGTCTCCTTCCATAGCAGTGAAATAGGGGTCTCTTAACTGAGACTCAAGAAACTGTATTGCTGACTTGAAGCATCCTTTTTTTTTTTTTTTTTTCCCCTCAATGGAAGATTAAACTTCAGGCCCAGTGCCCAGAAATTTTGTCAATGTCCTTTTCAGTTGGATACAGCTGACTGGGGTAATTTGTCCTGCTACCTGGAGTAAGGCCCTTAGAGTTGTTTTCATAATGACTTTCTCCATCCAATGTAAAGTTTAATTAGTATTAGTTTTACTTGATCTACAACGGGATACACAGGTCTTGCACTTTAGAGTTGTCCGTCCCAGAGAAACAGAAATGGTTCATCATCTTTCTGTAGCTGGAGAGTGGAGGGACTGAAAGGTTGCTGTCTTTGGTGACAATGATGGTATGTACACTACAGTACAGCAGTATTGAAGAAAATGCTGTAAAGTCATGTGATGTTCATCAAGACAAAATAATCTAACATGTCAGGGATTGAGTTTGCTTTTCATTGTACTCTGGGTGTTGTGAGTACCTTAGCAAAAGTCTCAGTCACTTCATGGCTTGGATCCTGAGTGGGAGATTTGAACCTGTGAGGTAGACATCTACAGATAGATCTATCATCTCTGTTATGCATTCAGAGAATAGTTCTTTAAATATCAATTTGGTTTCTGATTATGCTGAAGTGGTGTGTGTTGTGATTTGAACACCTTAGCACAGCAGAGTCAAAATTTGCCTTAGACCAGTGAGAAAGTTTGTTGCTCTTTTAAGTAATATCCATGCTCCTGTTTGGACTTGCTTCTGCCTATTCTTGGAAGCCTGAAGATGCTTTTCATTTTCCTTTTTCCAGCAGTAAT
The DNA here is from genome assembly GCA_034509425.1 of Eopsaltria australis. Lineage (NCBI taxonomy): Eukaryota > Metazoa > Chordata > Aves > Passeriformes > Petroicidae > Eopsaltria > Eopsaltria australis. The sequence goes on along the minus strand of JAVTVJ010010810.1, from coordinate 235,944 downwards.
GTCTTCAGGTTTTAGGATAATATTAGTCTAATATTTCTTGAATCAAAATTTGGGGTTAAAATAGTGATCACCTACAATGGATATTTTGAAATATCCTTATTGGGAAGAAAGCATAATGATTTGGGTAGCTGTAATTTTCAAGTAACAGAAGAGATATGAGACCATAAAAGCAGGTATTATCAACAGGAAATTGTGTAATTTCACTGACATTGTAAGCACTTACTTATGCTGGCCCAAACCAGAGTTACTTTTTTTTTTGGACCATATACCCCCCATGTGAAGTTGCTTTCATCTGCATGTTTATCCTCATTTTGGGTTATTTCAGCACTGGAAATGGCTCAATATTACAGTGATGTCAATTAGCCACTTTTCACACTTTTCCCTGTACAGCATATTAAGATTTTCTTGCTAGTGTATTGTCTAAGAAGACTACTGGTGTTCATTCTTACCACTCTTCCTTGTAGGGAATCTCTGTTACATCTGTGCAATGGGGACCAAGTCAGTGTCTTTGGAATGCTGTATTTTTATGAGTTTTTGTGGTGACATTTACTTGCCCCTTTTTATCTGTTTAGCAATCTGAAATCTAATTAAATAAATGTTCTGTAATTTTTAGTCATCTTTATTAAAAATAAGTAGTCTTTCCATTGAAAATTCACTCCCCAGATGAAATCTTCAGCGTATATGCTCTTCCAAATACTGAGAAAGACATGAGTTTGTGCACAGATAAGAGATGTTGATTTTAGTTATCTTGTCAGAGGTGCAATATGTGGAGGAATTAAAAGTGAAAGATGAAAAGGAGTTGTCAAGTCATATAGGCTAATGAAGAATTTTGAAAGAAGCAGTTGAGAAATGCACTTGAATGTGAATATGGTTAGCCAGAAACTGAATAATGACTTAGGTTTTATGAATTTGAATACTCTCTCATTGCTCTTTGTAAACTTTTCAGGGCAGGAGGGATAAAAGAAAGCGTACATTATAAGAGTTTTATATTTAAAAAATTTTAAAAAATTCCTACCCGTTGGTAAAGCTTTTGAAATCTGTAGTCTGTAGGAAGACCTTTTTATTGAGATCTGCATGTACACAAATATTCGCGTGTATGTGTGTGTATGGTTTATATTTCTGTATCTTGATCTGTGGATTGTTATACCCCTGTCCCCTAGGTTTGGTGAAATGAGAATCTTTGTTCTGCTGGGGTTGCTAGGTTGTCTGTGTGATGCAAGTGAACACGAATGTGGTTGTAAGGTACCAAGTAGAGAGGTTCATTTTTATTTACAAGTATACCTGACAGAAAAGTATACAGAAATGTGAATGTTTTAGGATTATCTCTTCATTAATATGTTAAAGCTAGTAATTCATAATCCTGTGTTATTTTTCTTCATAATTATCAGATGGTGACTCTTTCTGAATGGAAACTGTTGTAATTTGGACTTACGTATGCAAAGAAAGACAATGGTGATTTTATTTCATGAAGTGGTTAAAGGGGAAACTGATGCTAGAACAAGCTCCAAGTATTTCTTTTTCCCTACTTAATTTTACTTAGATAGAAGATTAACTTGGATATTTCTGTGCATCTGTCCTTACTAAGTGTGACACTCGAGTCTTGGAGGTGAACTTGCCTGCAAAATAGCGGTGGTTCTGCTTTGAGAGCTGTCTCCCACTCAAGTTAATAGTGGTAGTATCTTTAGTAAAAGATCATTCAAGATTACTAAGATTACTGGTCTTTTGTGCTTAATGTTTGTTCTCTGTTAACTGTCTTTTGTGTAGTTATTTTGTGCTCTTGCCAAAGCTCTGCATGTTTGTGCAGTTAATAATTTTTGTCTTAAGTGCAGTTCACTGATGCCTGTTCTACTGTAGGCTTCAAGTGCTGCATTCTGAGATACAAATGTCAATGTAGAGCTGTCTTAGGTGAGTGTAAGATGCAGTTGAAATAGAATATGGGAGAGAATAAGTAAATGAGCTGCAGATAAATACAGTAAGTAGTAAACTTTGTTTTAGTTTGTGTGTGGTTGTTTAGTTATTCATTTTAAATGCTGGTTGTGTATCTGTGTGACAAATAAAATGATCGTATTCTCTTTAGCATGAGCCATTAGAATTCTGGTGTGACAAATTGAGCATTATTGGCTTTGTTCCAATCAGTAAGATCAGAGGAAATGTGAAGTATGCTCAGTTAGATGCAGTGACGAGGCCTCACTTATATTTAACAACTACTAACAAGTTTGAAATCTGATTCACCTGCCTTTTCAGACATCTTTTATAGGCAGTGGCTTGAGATTACTCTAGGAGCGATTCCTTCCCTGACACTTCTCTTGCCTGTTTCTAAGGCAAACCTAAGTGTTGCTTTTGAAAGCAAGATTCTTAATGCAGCTGTTTCTGAGTTCGTCAATTACTGGCAAAGAACCTGTACTGCAGACTTGGTTGGTTTGGTGGAGCATACAAAAGGGCCTTATTACCTAGAAAAACCTTTTTTTTTTTTTTTAATTTGTGCATTAGTACACACAGGAGAACAGTGCTATTTCTCTATAAGGAAAAAAAAATTTCTCTGGACAGTTTGTTCCTGAAAATGACCTGAAGTGTTTGGGATTAGGATCACTGATCAGATTAAGGTTTTTCAGGTGTGTAAAGTCAAAGGCGTAGAAGAATATTTGAATTTAAAGAGCAGTGCTGGAATAAAATTAATATTTAACTATGGCAAATGCAAATCAAAATTAAAAATAATGAAATTGTCCATCAGTCAAGAGTATTGAGTCTGTCGGTACAGAGAAAACATCTTTCAAAATAATTCTTCTACAGGGAAAAATGCGGGCAGTATTCAAAATGCAGATATTAAACTAAAGTATTGCAAATAGAAGTAGACTATAAAAAACTGTATCTGAGTTTAGCATAGAGGAAATTTTTCAAAATGACGCATATTTTAATGTGCTTTAGTATAAACACTGTTTTGACTGGAATTTTTACTGGAATTTGAAAATTAAGTAATGAAATCTGTCCAATAGTGAAATGCTTCCTGTTGTCTTTGCTCTATGTGACCTAAGGTTTTAATGTCAGAAGCATCTTTGTTTTAGCTTTAACCCGTATTAAAGTTTGGAATGCTTGAAGAAACACTTTTCAGTTTTTCTGGCCCTTAGCCATGTGTGTTTTGGATTTTTTTAACTGAGATTTCTTTGTATGGAGACAGTTGTCCAAACTGGTCTGAGATTCAAAGTGGGACTTGTCAGTGTGAATACTGCCATAATTTTTCTGAAAATCAAATGGAGGAAAGAGGAAGAGAAGCTGCTGTTTGAGAAAATGTTTGAATTTTTTGTTCTGTCAAATCTAATATTAATAGCCATTTTTCTTTTTATTTTTTCTTTTTAGTTTTTCATAGATTTGTATTTATTTTTCTGTGCCTTCTATGCTGTCGTACTTTCTTCCAAAATAAGATAGTTCGTAGTGTATGTTGTCTTTTTTTTTGGGGGGGGGGGAGGGTTTGTTTGTTTCTTTCTATAATTTTATTGTTAAGACTTTTAAACACCTAGCAATGTATTTTCTCAGGGTAGGGTTTGTAAAACTAAAGCCTAAACTTAGTTTGCAGATGGAGTCTGATTGGGTTTTACTCTTGAAGCTTATTTTGAAAGGTTTTGTACAAAACCAGACTGTGCTGAAACAATCCCAGTGTGTTCCCCTGTGGTGGAGCAGAATATTTGAGTAAAGAAGAAGCAGTAGCTCCTGTATATTTCAACAAGAGCTTTTGGCATACACTGGTGTGGTCTACATAACTTTAAGGAGATGTGTAATAGTGTATTGGGTCTGACTGGGGTAAAGCTCACAGGCCTTACACTGCTGTGCTTTGCTTTGGTAGCTGGTGTTGATAACAGAGCAGTGTTTTGGCTACTGCCAAGCAGTGCTGTCCCTGTGACATTCCTTCCCCCACTGAAGGGGATGGGGGTGGGCAAGATCCTGGGAGGGGACACAAGCAGGCCAGCTGATCCCAGTCAGCCAAAGGGATATTCCATACCATTTGACGTCAGCTCAGATATATAAGGGAAGGAAGAGAGGAGGAGGAGGAGGCACTCAGGACTGGTCGATGTTTGCCTCCTTGAACAACCGTCACGCGTGCTGAAGCCCTGCTTCCCAGAAAGTGTCCGGACATCGCTACTGATGGGAAGTAGAGATTGATTGTTTTCCCTTCTGCTCTTGCGCGCGCAACTTTCAACTTGCTTGTTCTATTTTTTCCCCGCTGTAATATAACTGCCTTTTCTTACCCTGGTAGTCTATTTCAATATTATCCTCTCCCCTCTCCCAGTGGGAGAGGGAGTGATAGAGTGACTGAGTGGGCACCTGGCCCCTGGCTGGGGTCAACCCACGACAAATAGACTGAAGCTTCTATAAGTTGTTTGGAAAACTGTAATATGAGTATTTCACTGTGAAATTGTAGGGAAATTTCAGTTTTCCTATGCATTTTCTTGAGCCTAGTGCTTGTCAATACTTTCTTGGATTATTGGCTGATAGAATAGAAAGTAAATGTACGCACTTGGTATAAAAAGGCAAATACAGAAATGCCAAACAGTACAAATATATGATGAGGAGTACTGTGCAATTAGCAGGAAAGGAGGTAGTGCTTGTAGCAAGCAGTAAGACATTTAAACCTGCAGTGTGTTGTTGAGGGAAAGGGGGAAGCTGACACTGTTCTGGGATATATTCATAGGAGTGCCTCTGTCCAAACATTAGTGAAATACGTGACTGTGTTCAACCATGTTAGGACCTCACATAGAGCACTGTACTTCAAGAAGTATATTAACTGTTACAAGGACTAAAAAAGGAATGGTTCTAGCAATTTGGACGAGAAAAGCAGAGAGGAAGAACTGGAGCTGTTCTCTGCTGGGAACAAGTGCAATGCTTAGTCTCACGAGTGCAAAAGGAAAGTGAGAGGAAAACGGAATGGACAAGATTGTTATAATGCTTTGTATAAAAGGGTTTTCAGGAGGTTGGAGAGAATTTGGATGTGTGGTCAGATGCTGGGGATAGGTTCCTCAGGGAGGTTGGATAAGGGCTCTCATGGGTTTGAGAGCCATTTAATGGTGTTACCCAGTAGATACTGGCTCCTACCTTCTGGAGAACTGCAAGCTCAGGAGCCAGAAACTACCATGCAGGATATGGTAGCAACAGCTTCTCTCTTGAGTATGAGGTATCTCTTTGCTAGGGAGAATCTCACGTTTCCTGGAAAATTTTTAATGTAGTTAACATCTAATTTCGAAAAGAAGAATACTGTTTAATGCACAGCCCTTGGGCTGAAGAATTCTCATTTCCTGTAAAACATGGAAAATGAGGTGAAATTAGGGTGATTTTAATGAGAATAGAGTTTCTGTTTCTATAGGTGAAATAGACTAATATTTGGATTAGCATGTTGTTGTCTTAATATAACATTATTTACATATGTAACAAAATAATGAAGATAGGCATTTTCTCATTCAAAATGTATTTATTTCCAGTTTGGTTTGGCTATAGTGCTCTTAAGTCTTACCTGTTTTGGTACTTGAGTAGGGTCCCACTCATGCTTTATCAGTCCAAATCCTAGAAATGATGAGACCTGGAGTGTTGTGGAATTTCAGCAATACTGTTTTAATTGGTCTGGTAAAGTTTGCATTGTAATGGTGTGAGATGCCTTTCTTCCATTGGAACTGAACAAAAAGCTGCTTTGGTGTAGTTGGTTGATGCTGTAAAGAGAGGAGAGGGAGGAGCTGAGTGAAATCCAGCTCCTTCTGTGACACTGCCTAGAGAGGCTTTGCAACCCAAGCCCTTTCCCTTTCTGCAAGGCAAGGGAGCAATCAAGTTTTGTGTTGAAATTATGACACTTCAGGGATTATGCCTTGATGCCAGTTGCTTATGCTGTGATTAAGTTTGTCATATCTGGTCAGGAAAAGAATATAACCCTTTCTCTCTAATTTTTCTTGCGACATTATTATTTGCATGCCAGCTATGGTGCATGCTTCCATCAATAGGTTTATAAGACTCGTTGACGAGAGCCGTTCCACGTATAGCAAGTCTGAACTTATTGTAATAAAATAAATCTAATACAGTCTTAATGATTACAATGTTAGAAGAAATACTTAATATTGTCAAGTATAGGGATACTAGAATTGAAATCATAACATTTTAAGGCAAGTAAAGAAAGCAGCATTAGTGAGTGTTAGGTGAATTTAGAATCTACCCAGAAGGGAGTTGTGGAAGCTGTGAAGTTTTATGTCCTACATGTTGAAGTTCCTGAAGAATCCAGTCCCTTTCCAAGCAGAAGGATTGTTCCTGTAAGACTTAGGTGGTATAATTTGTACTTTTTTATAGCCAATGAAGTTATAGAAATTTCTTCCTCAAAAAAAGAAACCTATGTGTTTTCCACAGTATTTGATACCAACCTCCATTTTTTCAGATGAAGAGCCAGCTATGAGACACATCCTTGTATCCAACAGTGCCAAGTCCTACTTTCTTTGGGCAGCAGTACTGCTCTTTGCTAGTGCTGGTGAAGGGAGAGTGTCTCTGGATTATCTGGTTATGTAACTTGAGAGGCAAGGTTCATTTGCAGAACCAGGGGCATCTGAAACTTTCTGCTGGCTTTTTGGTGGTGTATGTTGACTCTGCAGCCTTCGTAAGTGGAAGGAGGAAGACAGCAATTTGCCTGCTGTCCTGCTGTTTCTTTGCCGGATGTGATGAGGCTGGGTGTGCTGCACAGTGGTGTGGCAACATTGGAGACAGCAGCCTGTCCTGCTTTTCTTCCTCCCATTGCCCCACCATTGCCAGACTGGCTTGTGTTGCATGGTGCACTGGACCTGGGGCTGCGCTTGAATTGCTCAGAAAGGAATTGAATTGAAGGAACCACAGGAAGGAATTGAAGGAACCACAGGGCTGACTGCTGTGAATCTGGGCAACTTGGTTGCTTTCTTTGGGCTTTCTTTAGGCTGTGTTTGGTGGTAACCTCCTTGAATAGGTCCCCTGCAGTGTCAGTGCTTCGGGAATAATTTCACTGAAGTGTTTTGGTTGAATGGCTTAAAAATTTTTGCAGAATAAGTGTGTCCGAATTAGTTAGCAAATCTGCTTTGAAACGTTGCCACTTTTCTGAGGTAAGGAACTATAGGAAAGTATTGTGAGAAGGGATGATGCAAAACGCTTGGTGGAGTTCTACTGTGTATCTGCAGGACTCACACCTGGTTATGTTAGGCCTCTTCTGGGCATCACTCTTACAGTGTGGATGTGCTCTTTGGCTTTTTGGTGAAAAGAATTACAACTTTGTGATTTTGTGCAACAGCAGGGTCCTTCTCTCGACCCTGAAAGATCACTATCTGCTTTCCCAATTGCTTTTTGTTGATATTTTGTTTTGTGTTTGTTTGTTTTTAATTCTTTCTTATTTTTCTTTCCATTATTTTCTCAATAAACTAAGTTTTCTGTTGGGGGTGATTTTTCTTTTCCTTCTCCTCCTTTGGATTTGGAAATAGGGATTCTGTGCTTTCAGCTTCTGGTTTTGTCTTTCCAGTCATCTCTGAAAACTGCTGGTTCATGAATTTGAACTTGTTATTTTGCTCTCCCAAGCATTGAGTTTGGAAGCATTTCTGTCTTTTTGTAAGGAGAAGTTCCCTGTAAGGTGGTAATAGAAAGAGTTGTCAGTATTCAAGTTCTGTTGGGGTTAGCAGAGAATAAATTACACACAGTTAAAAATAACTTCAGGGGCATTTGTGATTTCTTATGTGGTTTTCTTATGAGGCAAATCTGTATTACTAGAATAACTTGTCTGTACAGGATCAAGGCATCTATGGCTTTCTGTTTGGAGAAAGGGTCTCTAGATACTGTAGACCTAGGTCTCTGCTGCCCTTAAGTTTTTTTTTCCTAGAAGAAAAGACCTCAGCACTTACTGCTGATCTTTTTCCTAAATCTTCAAGCAAGCAATAATTTTGTTTTTAAAATTAAATTCTTCTCGTTAATGACTCCTGCTTTAGTTTGAGTGTGATTATTGTTTTTTATTGCATTTAGGTTTTGCTTTAAAACCGCTCAACCTTTTTATTTTAAGTTTATTTTCATTTTATTTTCAGTATATAAAATGTTTTCAAATGGATTTTTTTCTTTTTTATGAAACAGTAGGAATTGTAAGAAGGTTGGAAGATAATAATATATTTTACTAAAAATGTTTTATCAATCTACTTCATTTAAAGGAAGTGGTCATCGGTCAAAATTTACTTACCTGAGCAGAGACAAAAAATTAATGGGCAAAAATACAGTGTGTAGGTAGGTTGCGATTTTCAGTGCACTTAAGGTTCTTTGAGGAGAACCTTATTCTAAGGGAGTGGGATTAGCTCTCAAAATGTAAGAGTTTGGTTTTTAAAATATTTAGGTAGTAGATTCAACAATGAGGTGTTAAAGGAACTGGCTTTGAAGTATATTAATGTGTGCCCTACCTTTTTGAGTTTTTATTAAAAAGTGACGTGGAATTATGTGTACATGCATTTGAGTGGTCAAAAGAAATTTTAAAAAGTCTATTTTACATGTGCTTTAAAAATTTTTGCAAATACTTTTCTTTAAGATTTGTAAACACAGTGTTCCCAAAAGTGATAGTCTTCCCAAATTTGAACATCACTAATTTATAAAGTGGTTTGGCACAGGCATCTTTAGTTGTTGATGGACAGGGTTTTACTACATTCAGTGCATTGAAACATAGTGCAATAGTTGCTACACTTCAGTATCATTTACTGCAGTCTGTAATCATAACAAAAGTTAGTCAAGGTTCTGTGATTGTAAATTTGCAGCAGCTCTACCATACAGTGAGTGGTTGACTTCTGCATTTTGGAATATTATAGCTCGCTGGTTTCTCTGTCCAGCCTGGAGAAGTACGACAGATTCCAGCTGGCTATATTTCCAGGAATGCCCCTGTCCCCAGGGCACTCTGGCAGCGTCCCGTAAACACTTAGCCAGAGAAACTGTGGCCTGCGTTGTGGTGCAGGAACGGTCCAGTTTAGCTATCAGCTGAAGTTGAATAATGAGAGGGCTCTTGGAGTGCCTTTAATTCTGAGTGGCTTTATTGCAGGGTCTTCATACACAGAGGGAAGGCAGGAATCCAAGAGGGCGAGGGGCCCTCAGACACAGCCTTAAGTGTTATCACGTACCACCAATCACCAGGGGGTTTGGGGGAGTATAGGGAAGGTCCAGAGTTACTTGGTCCTATGGGATGGGGAAGGAAAGGGGCCCAGGAGATAACATGGAATAGTACAAAGGCTCTTGGGGGGAGGGAGGAGATGATGGACACCAGCAATGGCTACTCTGGTTTGTCCTGGGTTAAACCATGGTCACGTCACCTTCCAGGGGTTTCCTATCTCCTTGGAACTTTCTCCACCAGTTATCTTTCTCCTTTTCTAAGTCATCTCCCCCTGGGGTCTCTAAAGACACATCCACGGCAGCTACAGGATATGAATAAAAACCACGTTTTATTTATCCCCTTAAAAAAATTGAAGAAATCCTTCATATTAACAGTCTGCTCTACACATAAATGTTCTTCGGAATCCCTGGTGTTCCTTCAGCTGAAATGGCAAAGTCTAGAAAGATCCACAAAAAACCCCCTTGGTTTTGCTCATACAGAAATGTATGTTGTTAATAATTATATTTAATACTTTGGGATAGCATTGCATTTAATTCAATAAAATCATCTTTGAAGATGTAAGGTTCAATTTCAGGACTGTTTTGGTTTTTATTTTAACATCAGTAAGTAGAAATTCAGTGGCTTTGGTTTTTATTGCAAGTCTCAAACCATGGTGCTATGCAGTGTAGCCAGTTTTTATATTTATGGCCTAAACATAGAGTAGAAAGGAGGTGACATTTCTAAATTGGCTATTATGCCATTTTAAATGTAAAATTTGTTATGTTCTTGTGAATTAGGGAGGAATTTGAGTGGACTGGAGTCTATGGGTTAGTATAAGCCGACAAATTATTGGGGAAAAAGTGAATATAATAAAGCATGAAGTTAAAAACAGATGAGTTACCTTTGGGGTTTTGCCAAATTGCATTTGAGAGTCGGTAAACCTCAAGAATAGCTTGCTTTTGTGATTACTCTGTTTACATTTTAGCAATTAATGTTTGAATTTAATGATACACTGTGGAAAGTCCCAGAAGTGATTTTGAAGAGTTTTTCCTTTCTGTTGTCACGTATTGTTTGTTATGCTCAGTTAGAATTCAGTTTGAGGATTTAAATGCGTATGTGAACTTTCTCCTATGGGCTCCCAGCTCTTGTCCCAGAATCCCAAATGGTTGGGAAAAAGTTATGCTTGACACGGGTTGGTTTCTTGTTCCTCAGGGTAATTTATCAGTGTGCTCCTTTTTACATCCAAGATAGTCTCCAAATTGCTTTGGCTTTCCTAGAGCAAGGCTGGGTAAGTAGTTTGCCATTAGGGACCGTGGCTTTCAGCAGTAGTTTCTGAAAATGAGTTTTGTGGCAGTGTGTTTCTCTTCAGTATCCCATTTAGTGCTTAAAAGAATCTGAGACTGGAGAAGCCTGTGGTATGAAATTGCAGTTCCCTGTGCAGGTGAGAGCCAGTGTTTAAAGTGCAGCAATCAAGTATGCAGATTGGTAACCGGGAGTTTGATATGTAGTTCCAGATATCCTTGGTATCAGGACGACAACAGTTGTCCTGACTTAATTGCTGTGATAAGGAAGGCAGATGAGTATTCTTGTTTATAAATATATATACTCTGAACCAGGTAATAGGATCCCTTCTTAAAGCTAGCAATGCTTGAGACAAATGTAGGTACCAGGGTAGGAGGAATAAGGACTGGTAGAGCTTGAGAGCCCTATGGGATGTGATTGAACTTATTTAAATTTGGACTAGATCTGATACTTCATGAAGCAGAACCAGACAGACCCATTTTGAAAAACTGGATCCACAGATGAAAAGTCATTCATTTATTGAGAGTAATCTTCAGCTTTGTTCTTTTTGAAGTATTAAAATGGGTTTGCCTTGTAAAAGAAACCTTTGGTTGTGCACTTCTATATCCATGTTGTCTCTCATTTCCAGTCTAGCACTTTTTGTACCAAGGAATTTTACAGAAGCCTCTCATCCAAGACTATGTTTTGCTTCCTTTAAAAGTAGGTATTTTAGAACAGGACTTAGAACTGAGGGATGCTTTTGTAAGAATGTTTTCAGAGGTAGTTTTTTGTTTGTATTAAATCCTTGCAAACAGATTTGTTGATTTGAACAAGAATGAGAAAGCTGTATTTCAGAGCCTCTGATTCAGAAGATACGTCTGTCCCTATGAACATATATGGGAAGAGGGAGCAAACTGTAAAGTTCTACTTTATGTTAAAGTGCAAGGTCAGTTATAAAATTTAGTAATCATTACAGAAAGGGACTGGAAAATTGCTATAGAGAACCTCAGGCATACTTTGCTCTTGATGTGAAGAAATTCAGGAACATCAATTCAGAGTAGATCAGATAAATATTGGAAGTCACAAAGTTTCCAGAAGGGCTCCTGTCTTTAGCCTAACTAGGCTAAGTGACAGCTTTTCTTCCTTGTTTGTTGGATCACTATAAATAATTGAGATTTGAAATATTTTTACCTCTGAAATTTACCAACATTTTAAGAAAGAAGGCTGTTAAACTGGAAAACAATAACAAGAGGAGAAAAATAGAACTAACCAAGGATGCACTTTCTACACAGGAAGTAGAAAACATAAAGGTTTTCATTTCAATCTTTTGTCAGTTAATCTGCCTATCGACGTCACAGGGAGCCCATAAAAATGAATACACAAAGGATTCAGAGAATACTTTCAAAGTGCACAGAGCCATAGTATACTGAAAGTCTTTGTAGAATTAATTCTTCTGTAAATAACCTGAAATGCAGAAACTTGTAAGTCCTTTTTAAAGAAAATTTACATCTCCTTAATTTTATCTATTTAACTAGGGTTATGCATGCCCAAATTAGCTATCTAAGCATTTAATCTAAAGTTTAGCAAATTTATCTTTATTAACAAAAAAGGCGCTTCAGATCATGCATCTTTTCTCTGTGTGTTCTTCATGGCTTGCTGACAGATTTATTTTCCTTTAGTGTTTTTGAATCATTAGTTAACAGGCATTGGTCAATATTTTGTTCTTTTCAATTGAAATTTTAGACTGGGGGTTAAAGTTTGACATTATGTGAGAAGCATGAAGGTAACAATAGGTAAGATCTTTTAGTACCTCTGGGTTTATTAGGGTTTTGTTGTCATTTTTTCCCAGTGAAAAAACAATTGAGCAAATAAAGAAAACCGTGTGCAGGTGCTGGGTGCTGACTGGCACCCGGTGCAGTTGGTTACTCCCCTCGGCTGTGCTCTTGCTCTGTCCCAGAAGTGTCTGCACTTGCTGCAGGGATGGTTGGACAAGGTATTGTAGCAAATCCTGTCTGAACTTCAGTATAATTTACCAGAAGTAGATCAGTGGTACCTCAGTTGCTACTTGTGTTTTCAGCTTGTCAGCAGCCTCTGTGGAACAGGCATGATGGAAAAATTTAGGATGACAACTTCATTGGTCACGCTAGTTCAATTTTACCACCACAGACAATCAGTTACTTATTATACTTGCTTAATAGTGTTTTCTATAATACAAGAATTCATCCTTTTGGTAAAGTGGGTATGGACAACAGGGTGCTTGCCTTGATCTTCAGATACAGTTTCTTGGCTGTTAAGATACTGTAAATTGGAGCTGTGGCTATTACATTATCCCACCTGCTATGGCATAGTGTAACCATGGCTGTAACCACACAACACAGCTTGACCAAGAACCCAGCTGGCTGAAAACTTAAGGAGACAGCCGGGAGCAGGACTGTGACAGTAGACTTCACTGCTGTGAAACATTATGCCTTGTGAAAATCCTGCTTAGTAATGATTCACACTGTAGTGAATCTGTCATCATAAAACAAAAATTAAAATGTTCCTATTCAAACCCTTAGTATAAAAATTATATTCTTAATGTAAGAATTATCCACTGAATGTGTAGAAGGTTTCTCTCTGTCACTTCAAAATCCAAAAAGCTTGCTTGCCATTAAAATTTTGTAGCTGCAGCCTGTAGTGGATCATGGTTACGTGTTTGTATTCCACTTTCTCTGTAACTGATTTACTGTCACTTTTAAACTAATTTTAAAGTATCCTAAACAACCTTATTCTCAAAGAATGCTTTGAGACTTAAGCGATCGGCATTTTACCAGCTATCTGTCTTATATCTGGTTTTCCTTGTTCTGCTTTCAAAGCTTCTGTTAGGTGTTTAATTTATTGAATCATTTAGATCTTTCTTTTCAGTTGCTTAAAAAAATTCATGTCGGTACTTTAGAAGTACCAGATCTCCCTTTGCAGGAATCTCCAGTATTGGAGGCAAATGGTTTGTGTGCAATAGAATTTGCTTGATAGCTGTTTTAAGTTCAGATTCTTTTTAAAAAATCATGTGTTTTTGACTGATTTTTTTTCCTGTGTTTCACTTAGATGTGAGTAATATAGTCTTGTCAAGGTTTTTTTCTGTTAATAAGCAAAAAGCTTTTGATGTGTGATATATATCCAGTCGCTATATGAAATACATATTTTCAGCTCTTTTATACTTACCTGTATACATTAATATCATTGCTGTTTCTGAACTAGTTTGAAGATAAATTCTGGTCAGAGCTAGGAAAACATACTTTCTTGTGTGTGGCTAGGTTTTGGGAGTTAAAACTGTGCACTGTGCTTGCTCTATAGGCTGTTCATTTATGCTGCCTCCAGGAACATTATTCCTTGTAGTAATAGGCATTTGGGTAAGTTCCCTTTTTAAAAGGGGTAAAGGGCTAACAAAAGCTGCAAGGAATATATTCAACAGAAAAATCTTATGGCACCACAGAGATACATAAACCATTTTTTAAAAAATGATAGTAGTGAAGGAGATCAAACACAAAGAATACTTCAGTATTTGTAAACGCTTTTGACATTTGCAGTTTTTGAGAGCTAGTTACTGTACACTTCAGTCATTTAAAGAGAGCTGCAGTATCTTGGCGGTATTTTGTTTAAATTAAGAATAACTATAAACTTATGCAACATGTAGCTGCCTCCAGTTATCCGGTATATAGGTCCATGATGAAACGTATCACCATCCATATACTTGCCAGCCTGATGCTAAGAGAAAGACATATTCATGATTTAGAGTATTCATTTAGATTTTGAAAATATGGTGAAGAAATTAGTCTTTATCTTTTCTGAACAAGATTTAATTCTGGAATGATGTTTCTTTATAAAACAAAACTTCTAAGATTCTGCTTCAAAATTATGCAGGCCAGGGGAGGGCAGGGAAGGGATTATATCACTTAAGAAGCAAGAACTTCTTTCAGGATTTGGCTGACCCTGAGAATACTTCAAAGAATTTGGCATCAGATTGTGGTGTAGTGATTTAAATCTTCTGTTTTCCCCATCTGCAATACTGGTAAAATATGTTGAGATTAAAATTCATTTGAGTGTTTTGATATTGCAAGTTTAGATGAAAGCGAAGTAATGCTCCTGGTCAGGATAACTTCTGAATCTTGTAAAATCAGAAGTAGGAACTGTGAGCAAAGTGTACACATTAGCTGAAGATTGAGTAGTACCAATTTCAGTAAAAGTGCTTTTTTTTTTAATGAGATCAGAATAACAGGAAGCAATGCCCTGTTGCTTTTTTTACCAGGCTGTTGAGGCACTAAACATTGCTGTGCTGTTTTGGAACTTTGTATACAACTGTTTTCTGAGAAACTGTGAGGAAGGTATGAGATGGAGGGGACCATCCCATGTCTGGGGCTTGGGCCAGGTCTCACCAGCATTTACAGTCTGAACTTAGACTGCCAATTTGAGGTAGCTCTGCTTTAAAATGTTGTGGTGTAAAGCCTGACCGTTCCAAGAAGGGTTGCTTTTATTTTAAAACCGGTGTATTATTTCAGTTTCTGATATTTGAACAAAGTTTACAGCATAAAACCAAAGTTTTTTACAATATGGGAATCTGACTAAAGTCCATGTGCATAAATGAGAGGGTGCATAATTAGTCTAGCTCATTTTTTGACAACTTATATGGACAACAGAGTGATTGGAAAGGTTTAAATTAAACATGTGGAAGATTAGTACAGTAGAAAGGCATGATAGGTGCATTTACCACTTTCTTAATTTTACTTGTTGATTGCATTTGTGATAGTGTGGTAGGGAGCTCAGTCTATAATTTATCTTTTCCAGTGTGGAGTAGTATCACTTAACACTTAAATAATGAAAAATAATGAGGAATTTCAGTTCAAAAATGTAAAGTTTTAAATAATTCTGATACTTTTCCATTATCTTCTTTAAAAGATCAGCATTTTTTAAGACTGGTCTGGCCTTGTACTTCAGATATATAAAAACATTCAAAGTTGTTTTGTGATTCTTTATTTTATGTCTGAACCTGGTACAGCTGTAACCATAACACAGCCTGGCTGTGTAATCAGAAGATTGCAAGGAATAGGCCCTGGAATATTTAGGAAGCATCTGAAGAGTTTCATTTAATAAAAACCCTAGTAAATAAATAACCAAAGGTAAAAGTCTGTAATTTTGACTTGGATTTTTGCATTTGCCCTGAAGAGTCACAGACTCACACATATATTTTAGGAGGACACTCCAAAAAGCCATAAATCAATTTAACTTTAACCTGTCTGTGCTCCTGGGAGTTGTTTCTGCTTTTGCAGACCCTAACATTAGTCTGGAGAAGGAGAGTCACTGAGAGGCAGGTATGCTGCCAGGTTGTGGCAGTTCATAAATATTTCTTTTCCTTCAAGGATTCACTATATTAAACATACTTAATGTTTTGAATTTTCCAGTTGTATTTTAAGGTAAGACAAGATGTTTGATGTGCTGTATGTGCAGAATAAATTTTTTGGCCAGAATATTCTCAGCTATTTCTGTTTTTAGAATACCTTTGGGAGAAAAAAGAAGCCCAAACCAAAGGGAAGCCTGTATTTCTTAAAATTCAACTTAAATTAAAAATACTGTTATTACCTCTTTCTTGAGGTGCTTCAAACAAATGGGTAGCAGCTTACATTAAATACTGTGTGTGTGTGTGTGTATGTACAGATAGAAGATAAAAAGTAGCTGCTCTCTTACTCAGTTAAAAGATTTATCTACCTTGTGTTCCCTGTACAAAAAGCCCCCCCCCCCCAAAACACCAACATACCTTCCCCCAACCCCCCACCCTGGCAGAAGCTGGAGTAGAAATGAGTCTAGTACTGATTTATTTAATGTCAACAAACTCCATCAGAGTAAGGAAAGAAAAAAATACTCTGTTGTTACTCTATTAATCATGCTGTACATCTCACTGTACAGTGCTTAACTGCAGGAAATACTCAGGAAACCAGGGCTTATTTAAAATACAGTATTTTAGATTAACCAAACATGAAAGTTTTGACTCTATCCAGGAAGAAATAGGTAGGCAGTGCAGCTGTCTTAAAAAGTTAGTGGAATTGGTGCTGTGCTTTAAAAAAAAAAAGAAAAGAAAAAGATAAGAGGAGCCTGTTCAAAATCATCGTGGAAATGTCCCAGCTGGAGCAATGGTTGCCCTTTTAGCTGAAGCACAGATGCAGAAATCTGGCCTTCTGGCTGAGACTCTCAGCTGAAAGCAAATAAAAATATCAAAAGAGTCCTATTCTTCAATTTTTGGTCTTTTATTCTTATCATACAATAAATGAGATTTGACATGATGAAAACACCTAAATCATGTGACCATGAACCAAAATTGAATTAACACTTCAAAGTTTGTTTTTTCCACTTGGTTTACAAGCTTTTATCTCCATGTCTGATACATAGTGTAAAAGTTTTTAAACAGTAAATGAACCAACAAAAAGCAGTGTCCAGTGAACAGATGCAGAATACCTAATAGATATTGTGACATTGATGCCGTTTGGTTTCTGCCTTTTTTCTTTTATATGTTCTCTGTACTCTTTGCACATATATTTGTAGCTCTGTAGCCTACTGTATTAATAGCTAGTTTTCCAGTACTTTTCCATGGCCTTTCCCTAAGCAGAAAGACAAAACAAATTCCAGAGCTCCAAGCCCCAGGGGGGTGCAAGGCCCTGTCCTATCTTGGTTCTTCCTGGGAACCAAGGCCGAGAACAACTCTGAGGTACATTTTCATAAACAAAGTACAGCCGGTGCTGAGAGGGGGGCTCTAGAAGAGGGACTGGACCTAGGGGGGAATTGAATCACCACTTGTTGAGAGTCTATGTAGAGCGCGGGGGGACACGCCTGGGACTGACACTCGCATCCCGGGGCGGCGGAGCTGCCACCCGGCCGCTCTCGGAGCGGCTCTTCCGCTTCGCTGGGGGAAAGCCGGCGCTGCCGTCCCGCTGTGTCGGCATCGCCCTCCGGCCGGGCCGGGGGAGCCGCAGGCTCGGAGCGGGGGAGCTGCAGGGTCGGGCCGTGCCGGGCGCGGTGGCGCGCGCCTGTAGTCCCAGCTGCCGGGGAGGCTGAGCCCGCGTGTCTCTGTGTTGCCCAGGCTACGCTGCAGTGGCTATTCACAGGCACGATCCCGCTACTGACCGCCACGGGAGCTTTGACCTGCTCCGTCTCCGACCTGGGCCGGTTCACCCCTCCTTGGTCAACCTGGTGTCCCGCAGCTCCCCGCGGGTCACCATATTGATGGCGGCCTTAGCTTGGACGCCCGCTCGGCACAGCGCACGGCAGCCCAGAACTCCTGGGCTCAAGCGATCCGTCGGGCTCAGCCTCCCCGGCAGCTGGGACTACAGCCATGGAAAAGTACTGGAAAACTAGCTATTAATACAGTAGGCTACAGAGCTACAAATATATGTGCAAAGAGTACAGAGAACATATAAAAGAAAAAAGGCAGAAACCAAACGGCATCACATACATCATCTAATAAGACTTAATATTTTATAGAAATACAGATCTAGAAAGCTTATCAATGGGCATTTTTTGTTTCAACTGATTTAGTGTGTAGGAAGTGTTAAATATTGCTTGAACAGTATTTAAGGTAATGACGACAGAGATAGCTGGAGGCACTTAGCAGATGAAACTCTTGTCAGCTTGGCTTAGGTGTGATGTAAGGGACCACAATAAGATTAAGAGAAATGGGAAAAAACCTCTCCCAGCAATAGAGCAGGCACGTGGTGATGGTACTTGCTTACTGACAAGCATATCATCATTGTCCTTGCAACCATCTTCCCTTGCCTGTGAGGCCCAGCTGACCTTCATGTTTGAAACTCATCTGCTCCCATCCCTGTGCTACCACCTCCATCCCTGTGCTACCACCTCCTGCCCTGACAGTGTCCTTGATGCAGGCCATTTTCACTTTTGACCCCCTGCAGGGATACAGCATCCCTAAAATCTGAGAGTGTTGTTTCCTCTTTGCTCACCACTAGCTTTCCTTGTAAAAAATTCTGATTTGGCAGATTCTGATTTCAGTGTAAATGTTCGCATGTTACTCCACCAGAGGTTTTCTTTTGTTTTGATAGCTTCTTAGAGGATTCATCAAGATAAAAGGTTTTTGAGATGCTCCTTATAATGAAACCTTTGTATCATTTCTTTGATACTGGGAACAGTTATCTCTGCTTCAGAAGTCAGACTGTAGTGCTGGCTTGGAGTAGTTGAGGACCTGGTTTGTTTTCCAGATTAAGCTGTGTTGGTCCATTTGTGCATTGTCTGAGTTGTCTGTGGAAAATATTGTTGAGCAGCTGTGAGCGATACCAAACATCAGAGGTGGCAAAGGATGTAATGCTGATACCAAAACTGTAACACTTGATAGAGAAAAAATACTTCAGCACTGCAACTCTCTTAATTGTGAAGCTGGAGTCCAAACTACGTAATCTTACTTAGTTAACTTCTGTTATAATTGCTATTAAAAATGTCTTTTTTGAATATGTGATGACTATTAAATACCACTGATGAATGGAAAGTCTTAAAAGTGTTTTTCTTCTCCCAGAACTGTTCTAAGCTTTTTGTCAAAAGTCATGCTGTATTTCTTTGGTTTTTTAACATGTTTGACCTGTCTGCTGATTCAATGAGTTAAGTAAGATGCTAAAATTCCAAACCTGGTTTATGGCCTGTCTGATTATCACTTAACCTGCTTAGCTCTCTTCATAGCAGTGCATTTATGTCCCTTAATAATCTCTACTGTGCTACGTGCCCATACACATGTCACAAAACATATAGTAAACAGCTGCCCTGTTTCGTTTGGTGCATTCTAGCAGAGGGGGAGTACTACCTGAAGAGAGGACCAGTACTCTGAGGTCAGAATGGTATGTCCCTGTTAAAATCCCATTTTCTGTTGCCAGTACAAGATATAGCAATTTTTTTCAGACTCAAGCTTCTTATTCCCTCTGTCTGCTTTGCCTTGTCTTGGCACCCCTCTTTGAGTTTTCAGCTGAAGTTACTTATAACCAATTCTATGACTTATTTAATACTGAAACGAGTTTTTAGAGTAGGAAGTGCAAACTTCTTTGAACTGTTGGCTTTGGTCACAGTTTCCTTTTTTGCTTCCATAAGAAATTTATAGAATCTGTCACATTTCTGTGTAATTCAGACCAATGTGCATGTGCTTAGTGTGGTTTTACTTTATGAGTTCATTTCTCCAGTTACCTGATCCTTTCAGACTGCGTATGCATCATGTGAGTTTGGCCATATGCGTTTTGCTGCAACTGAATTTTGCTGAACACAGAAGTTGCATTTCTATCAATTTGCTCTGAGGATCACAATGTTTGAGAAAATGCCACATTCCAACTTCTTTCTCTGGGGCCTGGAGGGAATGGTAGGATTTTGTTATTTCTGAAGAACTTAGTGTAGTAGGGATTTTCTGATCTTTGAAAGCTGGGCTTTACAATTGCATATGCTCTATTAAGGAAGCCTCCAAAGGGTATCTGAGTAGATCTAGAATTTCTAATTGGGTAAAGTGTTTTTTTATTTATTTTATTAAAAGAACATGCCACAAAGCAACAAAACAGGCAAGCCCAGGTATGAAACTGGAAATAAAATTCAAATAGATGAACTTGCTGAATAAGAGGTTATCTTGTTCTAATTTGTTATAAAAGGGTAATTTCTGAAATATAGCAAAACTTGTTGTGTCAACAGTGAAATACTCAAAAGCACTAATGCTGTTCATATGGCAAACTGCAATGTTTTTCAATTACAAAATCAATTTTTAGTTTAAACTGAAAGTAGTTTTCAACTAGTATATTTCTGAATTACGTAATGGGATGAGTCAAAGGTTATCAAGCAAAAGAAGATAGAAAGGTGCCATTCTGATACCTTCCAATGACAGTTTTTTATTATGGCTGAGGTGCTGAATACTGATTGAGAGAAACTCAAGAAATAAATTTTTGAGGAGCCAGGTAAAGTGCCACTGAAGTAATAAGTTTATTATGAGGGTATTTGAAGACATTTCATTATCTTTCTGGAATGGAATTTTGAGGTTTTTTTGTTATTTATTTACAGACTTTACAGCTGAATTTCTCCTTTCTAAGATTGACCCATTCCTATATTAACCAAGTACCAGTTTTTATAGGAAAATTTTATTTTTATGATAATATCAAACAAGTAGTCATTGTTCCCAATGGACAAAATTCCTGTACCATGGCCTTGACAGAAATACAGCTGTATGTTTTACAGTATGTGTGTGGGTGTGCAGATGTGTGCAGTAGTCAGGACTTGTGATTTCATTGCCATGTCTACAAAGGAGACACATTCCTCCTTCTCAGGTCATATCACTGACTAAAGTAGAATTCATGTGGCATCACCTTGATTTCTCCCCAAGCTGCTCTGGATGGAGTGCGAGTTTGTTTGCCCTTGTCACTTCTGCAAATCTCTTGCTGCCTTTCTTGTATTTGAAAAGTCTTTCTTGTATGTGTTTGGATTTCATTGAATGGTCTGTCAGATTATTTTCCTTACAAGTATAACTCATTGATCAGACCCATAAAAGGCATCCAGCTTAATGAAAAGTCATATCCCCAACTACTGTTGGTTTCTAATATATTCCAAGTGTTGTGCCTGTAGCAGGAGGAGAACCTGCAGGACTCTTCTCCAGGATGGGCAAGGTGTCAACCATGTTACAAGACTAAATGGAGTTTCATGTAATCAGAATTTTCAAGTTCAGCTTTAGTAATTTCAGTGTTGGTTTATTCTTATTTTAATGTAGGATAGTTTTCCCTACTCCTCCTGTGCTCTTCTATTTCAGGAGTGTTTTAAAATGTTTATTTCATAAGAGTTAAAGATGGTTAAAAACAGACAGGATGTCAGTCTTGTTCAGGAGAATTTCTGTGGCTTGT
This sequence comes from Eopsaltria australis, assembly GCA_034509425.1. Classification (NCBI taxonomy): domain Eukaryota; kingdom Metazoa; phylum Chordata; class Aves; order Passeriformes; family Petroicidae; genus Eopsaltria; species Eopsaltria australis. The sequence continues at coordinate 214,686 of JAVTVJ010010810.1, read as the reverse complement.
CTGATGTTAGGAATTGCATTTCATGGATATAGTTTGCATGCAGCATAGATTCACAGTTTTAGTGTAGCTTTTGAAAGCATTATTATACTTCATAGAATACTAGTAAAACTTTACTCTGTAGATGATTGTTCTTGAGAATATGAGTGGAGGGTAGTCTGAAATCATAACTATATGTCCTTTATTTCCTTGATGCTCAAAATTTTTGTGTGGAGTTCCTGCATGTAGGTTGCTGTGCATCTTGTCTGTCATAGTTACTTTTTGAAAGGAAAGACTATGCAGTGTTTTAAGGAGATCAGTTACATCTTCAACTACTCGGAGACTTGACCTGTGTAAGTCTGTAATTGCTGTTATTTTCTACAGTGCTGTGTGAATTTGGAAAATAATCAATTTATCATATGACACAAGTACCTGGAGTTTATTTGAAAGGCTATCCAACTTAAAAGTTTTTTGACAGATTTGTCTCTCATGTTGTGGTGGTCTTTTAGTCTTCCATGTTTCTGAGATTGAAACTTAAAGACTTATGTAACTTAAAAGAGTATGAAGCCAGTTGTTAAAGATCACAGAATCGTTAGGGTTGGAAGGGACTTCTGGAAATCATCTAGTCCAACCCCCTGCCAAGGCAGGGTCACCCAGAGCAGGTCACACAAACAAAAGATGAACAAAATACCTATTATACTGTTGTATTCTTACAATGGGTGCAAAACTGTGCCAGTATTAAGCTAATCAAGGAAAAAACCCCAGCTTTTTAACAAAAGGAGAAATATAGTGAAATATTCAATTTGCCATGATGATGTTCTTTTGGTACTACAAAGTTGTTGTTTGAGGGACTGTTGTAGCATAATCATACAGTGTACTGGTGGAGGTTATCATTCACCTTGGAGAAGTGGACAGACTGCGATTATGAAATGAGAGAACAAAGGATCTCAACTTCTAGTTTTGTTTTGTATTTCATGTAGAAAAGGAAATCTATCTATTTGTACCAGTGTACTTTTCATATTTGTTTGGGTTTGTTTGGGTTTTTTTTTAATAGCTTTAATTTATCAAGGAAGGTTTAGGATTTGAAAGCGTTTTTGCATTTAGCAACTTGGTAATATATATTCTATTGTATATCAGTTCCACTTTGGGCTAAATAGGAACTATCTTTGACACTGAGAAATAGGACCATAAACAGTAGTAGTTTTTAACTATAAATTTAATTTATGCTAGCAAACCAACTGATGGAATTCCAAATTCTGTATTCTGACATACATTGCAGGCTGATTTGGTGATTTTTGATAGGCATTTTGAGAGACACTTATTTCTCACTGAAAGGCTCATTAAGGGCCACTTTTGCAGATACTTCAGATGTGCAAGTATGTTATCTTACGTGAAAACGGTAATTTGTGACAGAAAAGAAATAGAGTAAATTATGGCCTTTGCTTTGCCTAGGCAACAACATCAGAAGCAGTAGTATATAAATGTCGTAGAAGCTCAGTAACATCAGACCGAGATTACAACTTTTAATTGCTTCCATGTAATGGTAGCATGCATGTTGACAAACACCATAGTCACTGGAGAGGCAGGAAAGGGAAGATATTACTAGAATTCCTGAAATGGTTTCTGGTTTTGTTTATTTTTAACTTGTATTACTGTGTATAGCTTTAATCTCTGATGAAGATGATGAGTTTAATAAGTTGTAGTTCAATGTTGGTTTTTGTACTCTATGGAAAATTAAAAGTATTAATTCTCCTGCAAGATTTTATAGTATCATCTTAGTTTAGATTTGGCTATGTTAATGGTGTGAGTGAGCTCTCCTTGGGCACTACCTATAGTAATATGGCAAACAAAAATATAATTAGTTTTCATTTTTAGTGGTATAATTTGCTTCAGGCTGTTAAACTAACATATTAATATACAATCACAGAACCACTTTATAAGTAAATTTTGAAGAAGATTTTCTTGCAGCTTAAGACAAAATTTTTAATAGTTTTTCCATACAAATTCAGTTTCAATAAGATATTTTCAGTTATTGGTGAGATGTTTTTGTGTGCTGAAGTATGCTATACTGCAGTGTTCCTCACAATTAAAAATATTTCTCTTTAAATCCTTTTTTAAAATAAGTATTGATTGTTGTTTTCTGTTATTTTCTCAGCTGAAGAATAAAGGTCAATGACCACAGCAAACTGGTTATTAGATCCTTCAAGTTCGTAACATTTGTGCAGTGCTTCTAGTTCTCCTGTAGTGGTTGTTAGAAAATGTTCCACAGAAGAATTTAAAGGTCTTATCAGGTTTCTGACTGCATTTTGCTTGATGAACATGAGCTTGAAGTTGTGAGTTTTAAACATAGAATCATAGAATGGCCTGGACTGGAAGGGGTCTTAAAGATTATCTTGTTCCAGACCCTTGCCATGGCAGAGATACCTTCCACTAGACCAGATTGCTCACATCCCCATCCAACCTGAAAATTCTGGGCATGGGGCATCTACAACTTCTCTGGGCAGCCTATGCCAGTGCCTCATCACCCTCACAGTAAGGAATTTCTTCCTAACATTAATCTAAACCTACTCACTGTCAGTTTAAAGCCATTCCCTCTTGTCCTGTCACTACATGATCCATATTTTGTGTAGGCTCCCTTCAGGTACTAGAAGGCCACAATTAAATTACCTCCAAACCTTCTCTTTTCCAGGCTGAATAATCCCATTTCTCTCAGCCTTTCCTCATAGGAGAGATGCTCCATCACTGTAATCATCTTGGTGGCCCTTATGTGGATTCATTCCATTAGGATGAAGTCCTTCCCATGCTAGGGACCCCAGAGCTGGATGCAGCACTCCAGGAGGGGTCTCACCAGAGCAGAGGGGCAGAATCCCTTCCCTCGCCCTGCTGGCCACGCTGCTTTGGAGAGCCAAGGTCCAGTTTGTGTTCTGGTGTGTGAGTGCACACTGCTGGCACATGTCCAGCCCCTCACTCACCAACACACCCAAGTCCTTGGCAGGGCTGCTCTCCATCTGTTCATCCCCCAGCCTGTTTTGATACCAAGGGTTGCCCTGACCCAGGTGCAGCTCGTGCTTTGAAAGAAGCACATGTGTTTACTTGGTCAGAAGTGGATGTGTTTTGTGGCCACGTGTGTGGTTAGTTCTCTTAACTCCATCCTAACATGTAGTTCCTTCCCTTTCTTTCCTCTGTCACCATGAATATTTTCTAATAATATTTTGCATGGGACTACCAGTGGGAGTTGTAAGTACTTTTGCAATATTATGCTAAAGAATGAATTGACCTAAGTGCACTGTTTTTACATTTTTAATGAATGGTTACACTGCCAGTGTGTCTTGTGCAACAGAGAACTGAGTTCCCACAGTAGAACAGGAAGAGTAGTTAGAGGATTAGGAGAGGGATCTGCATGACATTAGTCTGAGAGACAAGAATTCTTTGCGTAACAAAATTGCCATGCAATTGGCATACCACTTCTTTGAGATTGTGTTGGCATATGTGTGTGTGTATATGTATATATAGGAATGAGGAACTTAAATACAAGAGCTGATTTCTACCTTTCTTCACCAGTCTAGACCCTGTACCTGAAGGTCCAAAACCTCAGGTCACTGTTACTTTCCAAAGGCTTTAAAATCGATTTGTAAGGGCTTCATGAACTTTGCTGTATTTACTTACTTTCACAGCTGATTGAGCAGTGATCTGTCAGTCTGTGAAAAGGCAGCTGCAGTCTGTGTATGAGGTTCCCTGGTGGCTTCTTGTCCTAGGAAATAAGCAACTAAGTTCCATCTGCAGATCTGCCTGCAACTGGCACAGACCCAGTTATTCTCACACCTTCTTACAAAGAGTACCACAATAGTGTTTTTCCAATATCTGCATATGCTTGTTGCATGAGTGACTAATGAGTGTGTTAGTGAATACTGGAATAAGTTAACATGGATCGGAAGGTGCCTGCTGCTAACCTGGCAACAGCATGACACTGTCATTGCATAAACCTGCTGTAATGTGAAAGTCAGCATGGGGATAAGTGCTCTGATTCAGAAGTCTGCCAGCCGTTTACTGTCACCAGTGACTATTGGGAAGTAGATAAATTGGCTGCTGGTTTTAGCTTCAGAACAAGCACAAAGCAACCTGGCTACAGCAGCTGCAGTTTAAGTCTCTAATCCCAGTTCCTGCTCTTTCTGTTCCTGGTTTTTAGCTGCTTGCCTCATGTTACTGTGCTGTTAATTTTGTGACAGGGCTGGATAGTGGTGTGAATGGTACCACCACGTTTCTCTGTTGTGATCTGTGCTGTGGTTCACCCTAAGAACAGGTGACAGCGCTTTCTAGTGGAGTGGAATCCTCTTAGGGGTGCAGGCAGTTGCCAAAATGCCCTCCAGTGCCTGTACCACTTCCCTCAGTGGGAGTTTGGACAGCTTGAACACTGAATGCGACTGCTTCACTTGGCAGCGTTGAACAACACAAAGTCACGTACAAAAATGCTGTTGTGAGGAAGTGTCAGTCTCTGCAAAAAGTTTTTGGAAGTCTTCAGGGTAGTTGCGTGCAGTGATTCAGCTGCGTAGCAGGGAGGAGCGCTGCAGGCTCCTCAGCCTTCCCCTCTTCCCCTACAGCTGCAGCCTGCTCTGTTCTCTGGAGTTCATCAGCACAGTTCTGTTAGGTGTCATGTAGAAATATGGATTTCCAATAAAAATATCAATATTTATCTAATTGTTAGAAGTTTTCTTCATTCCTTTCTTTATAACCATGCTCTTGTCAGACTCCATATTAATATAATTGTACTTCATTAGTCTTCAGGGCATAGTCTTGATTAGTTTTTTGGGCCACTGTTGTATATGATTATCAGTATAGAAAATAATCTTTTAGATAGTTTGAATTTAGTGGAGAAATTAAAATATCTTTCAGCTTTTCAGTAGAAACACACTATATTTGGACATACTAACTTTCTTGCAGCAGCTGTAGACATATTTTGAGAGCTCTGACCCACTGACTCAGAAATCTTTATGGTGCATATGTAGTCAGCCATGTGTAAACCTTTGCAGAAATAAGATCAAAATCTTCAGGGTCAAAGATAGATTAGTTTTTTCCCCTTATATAGCTCCTGTATTGTAGCTCAAGGTTGGTTATTACATTAGTACAGTACCATGTATGCATCAGTGACTTGCCTTCTATCACAATTCAGTTGTTATTCTGATGATGTATCGCAAGAGAAGGTTATGTGGTAAAAAAATAATCCTTTTCTTATACCAAGTATTATTAAAGGAGCACCAAAGAATTCTTTGGGACTTGTGAGAAGCTGCTTTTCTGCTTCTCAAGAGCAGTAGTTGGGTGAGACTCCAGCTTCTCTTCATTGCTGAAGATACTTTAGTATTTCACTATCCTTTTTACTGCAGTTAAAGGCAACTGCTCATCTCTGCACTTTACTCAGGCAGAGCAAAGGACAAGATAATCCCCTTAGCCTGTAAAATGCTCCATCCTATCTGGTAGGTGATAATTGCATTGTAAGGGGATTAACACTGTGGGATATGCTTACAGTGTAATGAAAGCTTCACTGTAAGTGTGCATTCTAGCACTTTTGGACCTTACATTTGCACATATTTTGTAAAATCTTAAAATACGAGTTTCATCTGGGGAAGGTATGCAGTACCTTTACATGCCATCCTTCACATATTTGTTACAGATTTTACATGTGTTCTGGAATATAAGTAGTCTGAATATCTGAAATCCTCTTCTAGGAGTAGTGCAATAGTCTGTTGTTTAGCTAAATGTTTTGAGACCATTTGGTGAGTATATCTGTATTAAATGCATCCCACATATTGACTACTTTTACTCAAAAGTACTATGACTTTAAAATCATGGGGTTTAGTTGTTACCAGTATAGGAACAGCCATGCTATTTAAGCACTGCCTGGAAATCTTCATCAGTAAAGGTAAAATTTGAATAAGCCACACTGTGAAGAATATCACAGTAATTTTGTGTCAGCGGGGATTTCTGTCAAGAGGATTTCTGGCTGAAAGCAACTCTTCTTGCAGCCAACCAAAATAAATGTTTTGAAATTTCAGTTTCAAGCATGAGCCTGAGGTAGTGCAAACTGACTCTTTTTTAACAAAGTTAAAAATCCTATGTTTTTTCAGTTTATATAATGCTTCAGTGAAGATAGTAAATCTTAAGGTTTGGAGCATTTCATAAGCTAACTGTACCTTAGCTTCCTTACCTTTCAAGATGATAAAGATCCTTGTGAAGATAAGTTATATAGGGCAGTAGCTCGGGGTTGATTCTCATCCAGTCTCCAGGACACTCTCTCCAGTCTCCCCATATGGTACAAGAAACTGGGCAAGTAGCTCTGTGCTGACCCGCATGTGCCACTTCGCTGGTTTGAACATTAACCAGGTTAAAACAGGGCTTGGTTAGCGCACACTGTGCTGGGATAGGGCTTCATAGTCAGATGATGAAATGACAGTCAGGTATATAAGTACGCACTGTGTGCAGGAGATGCATTAGTGACATTGTATGACCTTGCTGCAGGATTACATTTTCTAATGAATTAAGGTTCTGTGCCCAGCTGTGTGGCTGCTGTTTCTTTAGTTTCCATTTCCTGATTTAGCACCTTTGTGTGCATGTGCGCTTCTGGAAGTAAGGGTAAAATAAAATCTAGTGGGTTTTTATGGGCTGTCTACAGTAAGTTTGCCAGTCTGTGATGAGGTTGTTGAGTGTGGTTAAGCTCAACCTTCTCTTACTTAATCATGGGTCTTAGTGGGGTCAAGTAGAAAGCTGGTTTTCCAAGTTCTGGTGATGAGACATGGAAGATTTCATGGGTCTTTTTTTTTCTCTTCTCTCTTTTATTTTTGTAATTTCTTTTAAGGTGGTTGAGCTCTAAAGAATATTCCTAATTATTTCCGTTTAGGCTGAAAATGTTTACCTGAGGAGAGGAAAACTAGGGAAGCTTGCTCTTTTGTTTTCTGACATTTTGTAGTTTTAAATAAACTTCAGTGTAAGGTCATGGAACTCAAAAAACAATAAACATAACAACACCCTTCCAAAAAATGAAACATGCCCCCTCTCTCCACCCCAGTTGTTTCTGGAATATGAATTTGTCACATGAAAATCCCTCTTGAAAGAACCATTTCATTGACAATATACGGAAAATATTTTTAAGAGGAATTTTCAGATATTTAGAAACGGGTTTTTAACAATCCTTCCATATATATTTAAAATATATACCAACTATGTAGCAAACTAAATCGTATATGGTATGTAATAAATTTTCTTCTTATTTAGGTGACAAACAGCATGTTTGGTGCTTCAAGGAAGAAGTTTGTAGAGGGGGTTGATGGTGACTACCATGATGAGAACATGTACTACAGCCAATCATCGATGTTCCCACATCGGTCAGAAAAAGATGTAAGTTGAATAAGCTTATTTTTTCTCCTTTCAGTACTGAGATAGTTTCAAGTATGTGAAATGTATGTGAGGAAGGGCTTCATTTAGCTTTAAGCTGTACATGGCTGTTTCCAGTGGCAAGTACTTTAATTTTAGTGAATTCATTCATGTAAACTTCAGCCATATGCTTGCCAGTGTTTTGGCTTTTTTTTCATCTTGAAGTATTGTATTTGTAATTTAAATTGAGTTATTGATTATATCTTGTGCTTACATGCAGTGTCTACAAGGTTTTTTGTTGTGGTTTTGCATGTTACCTCTTCAGCCATTTTTACTTTCTGAAAATGCCTTGTGCAATTTGTTTGCTGAAGTATTCTAAGTTAGGTATTTCTCCTATTTGTAATGCCACAAAGTTACGAAACTAATAATTCCATAACATTTTTTCCCCTTGGTAATGACAAATCATATATTAGAACTGCACTGACATTACTGAAGCTCTGCTGCTTCTAACCAAAGCTAAATAAATTAGGCAGTAAGTATTTCACTTTTATATGGAGTGGCATAAGAAATACATGGAGGACTTGAAAGCATGACTTGAAGTTCATGTCACCTGCAGATCAGTAATATCATCTTGTTGCAGGCTTGCATTTAATATGTGTAGGAAACATGTTCTTTCTAATTAAAAAAAAATCTGTTCAAATTTTTAAAAAAGGTACAAATGCTTCAAGTCTACCTCCAGGACTGTCCAGAAATATAGTTAATAGCAGTTGTGAACATAATCTTGATAGACCTTGACCTGTATCAACATAAGCATTTTCTACAGACTCTTGGCTGAATTTTAATTTAGATTTTCAAAGAGAAGGAAATAGGTTTAAAGAGTAGAAGGCCTTTTGAGACAAAATGGAACAAAAAAAAAGCGTAAATGCAGCTTTCCAATTCAATTTCATAAATTGATAAGATATTTCAGGTGATCCAGAAAAGGATTAAAATGTAGTACAGTGTAAACAAAACTAAATGGGCTGCTCTTTTCTCTTTATGTTGATTACATGTGTACATGTACCACAGATGCACATAGGCACAGTGGAATATTTATGATGTTGAATATACATCCTTTCTGTGGTCACCCAAGAGGTGCAGCTAGCACTCTCAAAAACAAAAGACATAGATATTTCTGCAGAGTGATTTTTGTACATTAAATCCCCACTTCTAGATGTGATGCACTGAGAGAAAAATCATTATGGTGTAGTAAGAAAGGTAAAGTGAGATAAATGCTGTGCTGCACAGTGTACAAAGTGAAAGCTGATGGTTTGGCACATCATTGACACAGTGAATGAGCGTTTTAGTTGCCTACTTTTTCTGTAGGTAAGAGTTGCAGAAGTGGATCTTAGAATGGCACTTCAAGGGAAGGAAGGTGTGTGTTCCAGGCACTGGGAATGGCAAATGAGAAATTGGGAAAGTTTGTGGGAGAAGTGTCCAAAATGGGGCATAGAAGTATGCTGTAGTTGGCAGAAGAGTGATGTCATTCTGACAGGAAATAGAAGAGTGGATTTGCAAAAGCTTTTTAAAATTTTATTTCTAAATTATTTTTAAGGTTCCCCGAGCTCCTGTAGCTTCACTATTGACCATTACAACTTTCTGAGTTTATACTTATGAAATTTTAAACTGTTATATGCTATTCTATTTTTTTTATAAGTTTATCAAAATAAATTTATGGTGGTAATACTGACTGTACACCTTTGATCACTCATGTATAGCTAAATGTATATTGTGTATTACATGTTCTATTTGCTATTTCATTTGACTCACAGTAGATAAGAAGGGTTGGAAAGGCTGTTACATTCTCTTAGTTTCCAACTTCTTTCACAGCTTTGAAAACCTTTTCCTATTGAAAATAACCATGTTTTCAAATAGTCTTTCAACTAGAATGCTGCTAAAAATGTTGTATATGAAAGTAAAATAAATATATTGACTCTGTTGTTTAGATAACAGTATTGACAGGCTTAAATAAAATTACTCAGAAGTTTCTCCAAGTAAGCTAATAAAGATTAATGTTCAAAACCTAAATCCAGTTTTATGAACATCTGGGGGGAAAATTCCAGCATTCTAGATCTTGAAGCACTTTGTATCTTTTTGTCTTCACATCTACTATGGGAATAAATTAAAGGTAGAAGAAATATTGGGGAAAGAAGTGAATTACTCTTATATTATCTAAACAAGGTACAGTTTTACTGCAATTTAAATTATTCCTCTTTTCATTTCCAGCTTTGCTTATGTCTTTACTGAAAGCAGATAAAAGTAATGTTGCAGGGTTTTGCAACTGACCTGTAAAAAATTACTTAAATGTTAATTATTTCTCTCCAGTGTATGATATGTACATATGAATGCAGAGTCCTTCATTTATGCTTCAATTATCTTCGAGAGTTTTTCAAACTGAAATAGAATGGTTTTGGTGAAAGCCTCTGTGAATGGCCTCCTTAAATACTGTTTTTCAGGAAGGGCTAAATCTTGTTTAGTATTTACCCTTATACTGGATATAGCTAGGTGTTTCTGTTTTTCACTTTGTTGAAGTTTTACTGATTCTGATCTTGAAAGTCACTACTTTCCAAGGAACTGTTGCTGCTCGTGTGTATGTATACTCCAAGTGGAGGAACATAGGGAATGGTGAAATCCTCCTAAAATTTGGAGTAAAGACTATTAATGCAAGCATATTTGTATGAACTTCAAAACTTACTTTTCACTTTATTTTTACAGTAAAGTCAAGCCAAGCCCTGTCTTTAACTTCAATGACTTTTGACATGGGGAAAGAACTAGCAGCAAATAATTTTGGACATGTTACTTTTATTTCAGCCTCAGTGTAGCTAAGAGCTAAAAGTTTTCTTTTAAATTACCTGGTTTTTTACTAGATAAATCAGTTGTAGATAAACAGGACTAATATGGTAATTGAAATGGAAAAGTTGCATGTTACTCACATGCACAAATGCTTCCAAGATCATATGGGTACTGATTGGATACGTTATTTTAGACCCACAATTGTGGTTCCTTAGATGAGATTACATCTTGCTCAAGCCATCTTATGCTTCTTTTTTACTAAATAAGTTGCTTTGCCTTGAATCATCACATGCTTGCTGAGCTGAATAGGGAAGTGGAACAGAGTATATGCATGAATGCTCTGTGAATTTTTCTGCACTTGGTCAGTGCATTATAACCAGGTCAATAATCCTTTGGCAAAGAAATTAGGTGTTTTATAGCAATTTCAGAACACAGAACAGATTAAGTAAATAGTTTAGCTTTTTGCCGAAAACAAGTGGGGTCCTTGTAATGCAAATTGACAAGATGATGCACTGGGTGCCCACAAAATACTTGCAGAGCTTACTTGTGGCTAATTTCACCAACTTAATTGAGCTGTCTGTGCACTCAGCAAAATAATTTTCAGGACATGGATACATGTATTTTTATTTGGATAGAGTGACAGTAGTAGAAATTGGTAACTCAAGGCCCTCATGTACTTTTGAAACTCCAGTTGTTAAATGAACAAAACAAAAATGCAGGTAAGCTTTGAGAAAAGATTGGACCAATTCAGTCTGAACTTCTTTGATTTCTCATGTATGAGAATGTAAGAAGGGCTCCACAAGGTTTGACCAATCTAGCCCAATCCTCTGAAAAATGTGTACATGGGAATATAAGATCAGGGCATCTTCTGTTGCTCTGAACTGTAGTCTTAAATCTGTCAGTAGACACACATGCATTTTAATGAAGGTCTACCCAATCAGGAAAGTTAGGAGATTTTATTCAGTTAATGTTTTTTTCAAATCTTGGCCCAGTCCTTTGCTGTTCATTTTTTTCCAGTTGCTCAACAGATTCCCAGTTGCTCAGCAGGCAGTAAAATACTTGCAGTAAGATAGAAGTAATACTTTTGATTTGTACTTTTAATTGTGGCAGGTGAGATCTAGCTTGAAGATAAGATTTGTCTCATTGCAATTATTTTCTGTACTCAGTATCCAAATTATCAGATTTGGATATTGAGTACAGAAAAACGGGTTGTTAATTCTGGGAGCCTGCTTTCCAGAGGTTTCTTCCATCCTGAGCTGAAGTGTATCTGTGATGGATGAAATTCAGGGGATCCTCTGTCATGAGAAAGTTGCATGAAGGCTGATGTCAGTGGTGCTGATGCAACAAAGGGTGGTCAAAGGCCTTTTACTGGGATTCTGTTAAACTGATTTATAGAACCTTTACTTTTACTGTGTTTTGAAATACTTGGCCTTATAAGGAGATGGTACTTTTATAAGAGAGAAAACCCTGAAGGCTTAGCTTGCCATTGTGGTTGAGATCCAGAATCTTGCTAAGTTTTGGAAACTGAATGTGTAAGATTTTAGTCAGTTTTCTGAAGACATCTTTGGCTTTAAGGCTGCTGAAGCTCATTGTTCCAGATGAGTTGCTGACTTTTTAATGCTATTATTTCAGGACTCTGAGGAAACCTATGGTATCTTGTTTTCTAGGGTATCTTTCTTCCCTTAGTCATAATTTTACTTCAGATGCTTCATTATGGAGTTGTATGTATTTAAGAATTCCTACAAACCCCCCCTTGTGTCAGGAGCAGTAGTAGCATTCACACTAATGCTGGTTGGCTGAATAGAGATACTGTACGTTAACCTAACTTGTAATTGCCTGAATAGTTTTGATCCATTTGTGGAGGGAGAAAAAACCCTAAAGGTTATTTTGAGAAACAAATAGATTAGTGTCTTTAATTATAAATGGCAAATGAATATTTTCACATGCATTACTTTGCACGTAAACATTCGTGTAGATTTGACTAAATAGTGAGTTGGTTTGCCCTGCTTGCTTTGTGAAACACATGGCTTAGGCTTCTCTCTTTGAAGTGTGAGTTACAAAGCAACAGAGTTACTTTTCACCTTCCAGAAGAGTGATTAAACATTCCTTGCATGTATTACTGAGTACACATGAAGGCTTTAAAAAAATCCCCAACCAATCAACAAAAGAAAATAAAATAAAACAAAAACCCTAATTGGAAACAAACAAACTTTAATTGTATGAAAATTGCAATGCCATTGATAGTGGCAAAAGTGGCAAAATAGTTGGAAGGACTTGCAGAGAATGAGATTAGTAACAATTGAAGGAACTTTGTGTTCTAATGCAGTTCCCTTTCAGAGCCTATCGTCATTCTGCCTATACCGTGCATTTTCATAAGAAAGTTATGCAGTATGCTGAAAGAATAAAAAGTTTCAAATAAAAAATGTACCCTTTACTGTGTCACCTATAAATTTGCACCTGAATGGATTTATCAAATAAAACAATACATCATAAACTAATTTTGCTTAGAGACAAAAGTGTGTTTTTATTCTGTTTCATACAGTATGCAAGTATGTATCTGACAAATATATATCTGAATATAAGTTAGTTCACATCCCTTTACAATTTGGAATTATATCACAAGGAAATTGATGACTGTAGCATAATTTTCACTATGATTATATTTGTATTTAGGCTTTTTACAGAATAATTGACTAGTGTAAGTGTTCTACACTTTTCTGTGCTTCATCTTCTCTTCATCTAGAAGCTTTTACTGCATCTCCACTTCACAATATATAATAATTTTTATATGTCAGCTTTAGCTTTTGAAGTGGTGCATTGAACTAGATTAATTCCATGCATAAAATTATGTGCATTTTCTAGAAGGGGAAGGTTATGGTTTCTTACCTAATAACTTAGTTCATTGAACATGCTGTTTTGTAGTATTGATGGTTTATGTAGTATTGATGGTTTATGAGCTCAGTGGTGGGCATTTTGTTTAGTTTTTTTTTTTTGTATGCAGCTGATTATTTAGTCTGTATAAAATATTTGCTTTGTTGTCCTAGTTCTTAGTTGCTTTGACATTTTTATAGCATCTTTCAATGAGCTTTGAGTAGTCATTTGGCTCATTGATAAACTGTACTATCAAACAATGTCTCTACACAGGGAGAATTTGTTTTTAGAGTTTTAGAGCCATGTTAACTGTCGCCCTGGTTTTTGAAGTGTTCTATGTTTTTACTTCAGTAGTAGAATTTCTCATGCATTTTCTATAAACATAGTCCTTGTTTTTGCAACCGGCCTAGATTATTTTGAACTTCTGGATTGTTTTCATTCCTTTCTCCTAAGGCAGAGAAAGATGATAGACTATGTCATTATCCTGTGAAATTGTAGAGGTGGTAACCTCATTGATCAATCCACGATTGTCTTAAGAAAGATATAAAAATGAGAGAATAAAGAAAGGCAGGGTTTTTTTTCTGGTCCTGCCTGGTGGTCCTGAACTGCTGCTCTGAAGTCTGCGTGTTTCTTTCGTGTCCGACAGTGCGACATCTGGTGGCCTGTACGGGGATGCGGCAGGCTCAGGTAAACAAACCCTCAGGTAAAATAAAATATGGGGGTCTCTAAGATGTCCCCAAACGACTCCTTGGTGTTAGAAGTTCTTGATATATTTTTAGAAAGTGAGAATGTGGATATAGACAGACCAGACTTAGAGAATTTATGTTTTTGGAGCAAGGAATATGGGTTCTTTTTAGACGGCTGTAATGTCCTTTCTAAATCGAAGTGGACTCTTGTCGGAAGAGCATTGCGAGGTGTGGTAGCAGAGGCATATAGCCTGACTATGGCTAGGTTACTGGTGTCTTGGAGACAGGTAAATTCTGTTATTCAAAGCCAAGAGAGCTCTTCAGGCAATATTACCCCTGCCAGCTCGCTCAGAGAATTCTCCGAGCTGTATGAGGGAGAGGGGAATGGAGGAGAGCTTAGCTCACAGCCAGCGTCTGAGCCCACCCTTCCGGCCCAGACAGTGAAGGCGGGGGATGGGCCCCCCCGGCAAGCACTCGTCTTGATAGCCCGCCGATGTTGGATGACTGGCATATTTCAGAGGAACGATCGACCTTGGAAAGTCCTGGGGAGCCGGCGCGGGCAGGCTCGGGCCCCCCCTGGCTCCAGGAAGCCAGCGCGGATGGGTTCGCCGCTCCCCGGCTCCGGGAAGCCGGCGCGGACAGGTTCTACGCCCCCCCTCCCGCACGGCGGGGGAGGCGGGGCAGCAAGAAATGTCCGCTCCCTGCGCCTTCCCGGTGCTGGGCAGAAAGGGGGGGTTGAACGCCCGTGCGGTGATAACAGAGGAATGTCCAAACTGCGGAGCTTCTATTAGATATCCTCCTGGGGCAGCTGATCCGTTGGTTGCGGACGAGAGTGACGCGGGCTCAGACGCCAAGCCTGTCCCCGGGGGGTCTAAAGTGGCAGAGACAGAGGTTTCCGCAGGGGCGGCGGGTCCGGCTCCAGCCGCGGGAGAGGCCGCCCCTCGCTCGGGGCAGGCAGTTCCTGCGCTCGGAGTTCACGCCACAAGCAGGACCTTGCTGGGCGCGGGCTCAGCCGCGCTCCCTCCCGACCGGTTTGCGCGGCCCCACCCATCACCATCTGAGTTCTTACCTGTGCCGCGGGAGCGCGCCGCAGCGCCAGGGGAACTGTCACTCCCAGCGGCTCGCCCCCTCCCTGCACAGGGGCAGGGGGAGCGCGACCGAGCCCCGCCCTGCCCTGCGTTGGTAGCCGCGGGCGCCGCGGCCTGCGACAGCGCGTACTCCGACAGCGCAGACTCAGCAATTTTGTCCGTGGGACATTCCAAACATACCAAAGCTGAAAGGGGGATGAGTCCCGAAGTGTTTGTTTTCGGCGCAGGCAGTGAAGCGGCGAAGAAGCCGCGGTCATCCCAGGATCACAGATCCCGGGCGGGTGGGTCTGCGTCCGATAGTCTCTGGACCCTGCCGGAGTGCAAAGTGACTGCACCCCAGAGATAAGGCGAAATTCTGGGCAGATGTTAAAGCGAAAGTGCAGGGTGTCTGCGACCGTCCTAAAGCCCATCGCCTTAAGGCTTGTGCTGACAGGTCTCGGAGCCCTGCTGCAGCTGAATTCCCTGTGGAAAGCAAGGGACGGGACGCAGCAGATGCTGCAGATTCACCAGGAGGATTGCAGGCTTTTCCTGTTGTCCTTGGTGACTGTCAGAAGACCTGTCAGGGTTTATCATGGAAAACCTTGATGGAAATTTGGCAGCAGGCTGGAAAATATGGTCTAGGGTCTAGTGAAGTTATGCAGCTCCTTAGAGTTTTTAATGGTACTTTGCTAGTACCTTATGGTGTTCGGAGTTTGGCTCGTGTTCTTTTTCAGCCTGTGGAATATAAAATCTTTGAATCGAAGTGGAATCAGATAGCAACTAGGACATTAGCATACAATGCTACGTTGGACCAGCAGTATCCCAGATAGGGGATTGGAATAGATGCCCTGCTGGCTACTGGCAATTTTGTCGATGCTAGAGTACAGGCTGCCATGGACCGTGTTGTGGTGGACCAATGCCGAGAGATAGGCATGGCAGCACTGATTCAAACCATTGAGATGCCTGCTCCTGCAGAGCAGTTTGTAGATGTTACACAGAGGAATGGTGAATCCTTCTTGCAGTTTGCAAACAGGCTCACTGCTTCTGTTGAGAGGCAGGTGGAGAATACGACTGCAAGAGAGCTATTACTTAAGCAACTTGCAAAGACTCGTTGTACTCCTGAGTGTTAGAACCTTATTGAAGCACTCCCTGGTGATCCTTCTATAATGCAGATGGCTGAGGCCTGTAAAAATGTGGGCACTGCCGGTCATAAGGTGGTTGCCGTGGCTGCTCCCCCGTGGCCTGTCTGGACAGGGCCGCAGGGCGGGTGGCGGAAGCAGGTGAGTGCTCAGGCAAGCAGGAAACCAGGAAGGAAGGTGTGGAAAGGCACGACTGTCTTGTTTCTCTGTCCTCGGTGTGGAAAACCGAACCATACTGCAATGGACTGCAAGGCTGCAGTTTCTGTTAATGGTCAGTTTTCATCGGGCTCGGGAAATGAGGGGCGGAGCACGCGGGGGGGAAGTGCTCAGACACAAATGTCTCTCCAAACCCTGGAGCCGATGGAAGTCTGCTGGGCTGGCTCGCGGCCAGCACCAGCAGCTCGGCAGGTGTGGATGTCTGCACAACAGCAACAGTCGTCTTAGACTCTTGCGCAGTACACAAGATCCCTCTATACGCTTTTGGCCCCTTGGGCGGTGGCATGAGTGCTTTCCTCATGGGGAGGTCTAGTGCCACCATTCAAGGTGCATCTGGGACTCATCAATGCGGATTATACAGGACGCATTTATGCCATGGTTTCCACACACACCCCCCCCCGATCACAATTCCTGAAAAGACTCGAATTGCTCAACTTGTCCCTTTTAAGTCTTCTGTTCGCAGGACATAATTGAGGTCACGAGGAGACAGCTGCTTTGGTTCCACTGGGCTGCCCCAGGTTCACTGGACGGCTGTCATGACCGAACAACGTCTTGAGATGTGGTGCACCCTGTCCATCCCTGATGCTACGCCGCCAGAGATCTCTCTCTGCGGGCTTCTTGACAGCGGTGCGGACGTCACAATTCTCTCTCTAGCCGCTTGGCCTCCGCAGTGGCCGTTGGACCCAGTGGGGGCATCTGTCGCGGGATTGGGAGGGACGAAGTGCTGCTACGTGAGCCAGAAGCCTGTGGTGATACCGAACTCAGAGGGACAGATGGCTGTGATTAGGCCTCATGTTACTGAAACTGCTCTTAACCTCTGGGGGAGGGATGTTCTGGCTGCATGGGGGGTGCACATTGGAACGGATTTTTACTAGGGGCCACTGCGTTGAAGGGCGCAGAGTGTACTACGCCTTCTGTACTGTGGCTGAAGGACGAACCAATCTGTCAAGAACAGTGGCCCCTCCCTGAAGATAAACTGGAAACCCTTCATAAGTTGATTCAGGAGCAATTGGACCAGGGTCATCTGGAACCTTCTACCAGTCCCTGGAACACTCCTGTCTTCTGCATCAAAAAGAAGTCTGGGAACTGGAGGTTATTACAAGACCTCCGGAAGGTTAATGCCGTGATGGAGGGCATGGGGACGCTGCAGGCTGGAATGCCGTCGCCCACCATGCTTCCAGCAGATTGGCCGATCCTCATCGTGGATCTGAAGGATTGTTTCTTTTCAATTCCTTTGCATCCCGATGACAGGCTGAAATTTGCTTTCACGGTGCCAGCAATTAACAATGCTGGTCCTGCACAGAGATATCAATGGAGAACTCTTCCGCAGGGGATGCGGAATTCCCCGGTCATATGCCAAATGTATGTGGCCAGAGCCTTATCTGGAGTTCGCAGGCAGTTTCCTGATGCTCAGATTTATCATTACATGGATGACATATTGGTGGCTGCGTCCACCCAGGATGAGCTGCTGAGGATCCAGCCTCACTTGCTCGATGCTCTGCTTTCACATGGGCTACAGGTGGCTCCAGAGAAGGTTCAGTAACAACGTCCTTGGAAATATTTGGGGGTCAAAATTCTGGAACGTACTGTTCAACACCAAGAGGTGCAATTTGTGCATTCGGTCAAGACACTGAATGATGCCCAGAAATTGGTGGGTGTTATCGCTTGGTTACGTCTGTATTTGGGACTGATCACGGCGCAGTTGTCTCCTTTGTTTGATTTGTTGAAGGGAGACTCTGATCTGAAGTCGCCTTGCACATTGACCCCTGAGGCACGTCAGGTGCTGGAGGAGGTGCAGCGAGCTGTTTCTGCTCGACAGGTTTATCGTATTGATCCCTCCGTTGATGTCACTGTGTTCATCACCACTCCAGATTTGCATCCCACAGGTATCATTGGCCAATGGAATGACAAATGGTCCGATCCTTTGCACGTCCTGGAATGGGTCTTTTTGCCCCATCAGCCACAGAAGACAGCAACCGCATTGTTTGAGCTGATCGCTCGCTTGATAGTCAAATGCCGACAACGGTGTTTGCAATTGATGGGTGCAGATCCCGCAAAAATTGTACTACCGGTACAGCGGGAAGATTTTGACTGGAGCTTCAAAAACAGTGTTGCGCTGCAAAGTGCTCTAGAAAATTTTTCAGGGCAGATCACGTATCATCTGCCCAGCCACCAGTTGCTACAAGTGGCAAAACTCACAGAGATTTCTCTGAGACCCAAACACAGTCAGGAGCCAGTGCAAGGACCAACAGTCTTTACTGATGGTTCAGTCAGAACCGGAAAGGCCATTGTTACTTGGAGGGATGGATCTGAATGGCAGGTTCTGGAAGGCCATGAGGTTGGCTCAGCCCAATTGGTTGAATTGAGGGCTGCTCTTATGGCATTTCAAAGGTTTCCCCAGCAACCTTTCAATCTGGTTACGGATTCCGCCTATGTGGCTGACATAGTGAAGCGGTTGAGTTATTCCGTTTTGAAGAAGGTCGGCAATGCTGATCTGTTTCATTTGCTGAAGACCCTGTGGTGTGTCATTCAGGAACGGGTTCATCCCTACTATGTTCTGCATGTAAAGAGTCATACCAATTTGCCAGGGTTCATAGCGGAAGGTAACGCGAGGGCTGACAAGTTGGCTAACCCAGTGTGGGTAGCACCTCAGCCTGATACACTCGCACAGGCCAAAGCATCGCATGGTTTTTTCCATCAGAATGCACATACCTTGCAGAAGCAGTTTCAGTTTATGCCAACTGAGGCCCGTGACATTGTCGAGTCATGCGACGACTGTTACGCACTTGCTGCGCCTTTGCCGGCGGGGGTAAACCCCAGGGGCCTTAGGGCCTTGGAGATTTGGCAGACTGATGTCACCCAAGTTGCCGAATTTGGCCGGCTCAAGTATGTGCATGTCACGGTGGACACCTTCTCCTCTGCCATGTGGGCTTCCGCTCACACTGGAGAGAAGGGCTGTGATGTCATTGCCCACTGGAGGCAGGCCTTTGCCGTTCTAGGTATACCTTCTACTGTGAAGACCGACAATGGTCCTGCTTATGTCTCGAAAGACATGAGGCAGTTCCTGCAGTTGTGGGGTGTGTCACACAAGTTTGGTATTCCTCATTCTCCGACTGGTCAAGCTATTGTAGAACGTGCTCATGGTACTCTGAAGCAGGTGCTTCAAAAACAAAAACGGGGAATGCAGAGTGAAACCCCGCGCAGTCGGTTGGCAAAAGCTTTGTATACCATCAATCACCTTACGGTACCGCAGAACTCCAATAATCCTGTCATTTTGAACCACCACCTCTCGTTACAGGCTTCGGACGAGGCACAGCAGCCTCGAGCAAAGGTTTGAGTGAGAAATTTAGTCACCAAACAGTGGGAAGGTCCCTATGACCTTATCGCTTCGGGGCACGGGTATGCTTGTGTATCCACAGATACTGGGGTGTGCTGGGTACCTGCAAAGTGTGTCCGTCCTGACCTGTGACCGCAGAGGCAAAATCCGGCCGACAGGCAGGATGGAACCCATGACCAGAATGAAAGTGTTCAAGTGGGTGGAACATCGAGTGATGACTCAGATGCAGATGATGGGAGTGTTCACTCCGATGGTCCTTCCTCAAGCAGAGGTTGAACATTGTTCATATTTCTTTTTTCTTTTTCTTTTTTTAAGGAAAAAGGGTGAGATGTTGCCCTGGTTTTTGCAGTGTTTTATGTTTTTACTTCAGTAGTAGAATTTCTCATGCATTTTCTATAAACATAGTCCTTGTTTTTGCAACCGGCCTAGATTATTTTGAACTTCTGGATTGTTTTCATTCCTTTCTCCTAAGGCGGAGAAAGATGATAGACTATGTCATTATCCTGTGAAATTGTAGAGGTGGTAACCTCATTGACTAATCCACGATTGTCTTAAGAAAGATATAAAAATGAGAGAATAAAGAAAGGCAGGGTTTTTTTTCTGGTCCTGCCTGGTGGTCCTGAACTGCTGCTCTGAAGTCTGCATGTTTCTTTCATGTCTGACAGTGCAACAGTTAACCTCACAGTAATAATGTCATTGTCATTCAAAAGCAGGATCTTGTCTCTAAGATCTTGAGATATTACTGCCATCAGCAATGTGGTCCTACCTCCTTGTGCTTTCCAAGTGCTGCTGGAGGCAGAAGATCACAACCAACCAGAAATGATGAAATATGAAAGACTGAATAAAATGTCATTTATTTTACAGTATTGTATTTGGGTTTGTATTTCACAAATTGTTTACATCAGTATTAATTTTCCCTGGCAGATAATAACCTGTATTTATATACATATATAAGGTTTTCATTGATTTATGATTATGAGATTTGGAAATACTTTCTTGTAACATGGGAATTTTTGTGAGGGCTGTATTAAAAGGTGGTTTACAGAGTAATAACACTACTAAAAAACTGTCAGAGTCTAGAAAAATATGTATTTTTATCTGTTATTTGTTGACTTGTTTTACTACTGTTTTTTACATCAGTATAACACTTTCTCCTTTTGAGGCTGTGGGTCAGATGTTGATACTAAATAGTGCAGCACAGATGGCAGATACCAGAAATAAAGTAGTGTAAATACAAAATGATGCTGATGTTTGCTTCTGTGAGAAACCCATCATTTATCAGGCCAGATATTACTCACAAACTTTCTTATTCTAACACATTTTGCTTCTAGGAGTTGACTTTGTAGTGCTAAATCAATATATTTTAACTACAGCTTGCCTCATGTTTAAGAAAGTAGCTTTGGGCTATAACTACATAATGTAGCAGCCTTCACAGAATTGCTTTACTGAGTTTTCTTGGTGCCACCCTGCTGAGGTGTGCTGCCATGGCAGTGATGGTGGCAGGCAGCTGTCCCCACGCTGAGCCAGGCCTTTGCTTGGCAGAGGCAGGATGCTGCAGTGCACAGGGAGCCTGTTCAGCCAGGCTGCTGCTGGGCCTCCCTCCCACCACCTCCCTCTGCTTTTCAGCAAGGCTGCAGCCCATGTTCTCCACTCTCCCGAGAGGCTTGTAAAGTGCAGTGTTTTCTTCACAGTTCTGGCAAATTTCAGCATTTCATGATGCTGGTTTTTTTTTGAGATTTGTTGACACTCTCAAATGAACTTACTGCAGTAAACTGATCAAGAGTAATGAAAGCAATTACAGTTAAATCTAATTCAACACTAGGGATAGGAAATTCTCTGATAGCCCTTTACAGCTTATTGATTCTTGGTGTTGACCACTCCAGAAGAATTGGGCTTGGATCATCAGTTAGTTTGAGCTTAGATGCATAATTTTCCAGGATCAAAATTGCGCTGTCACTGTTTGAGACTTGTGAGTAAAATGATGTCCATGTCTTGAGTGTCATCAACTCAGTCTTTCAGCCTGCCAGTACTGAGTGTTGGTGCTTCCTGTATTGTGGCAAAATAAAGTGCACCCTTCTTGTTACACCAGGTCTTTTTTTGTTCGGTTGTCTCCCTGTGCCATGGAAAAGGCAAGTCTTAGGCCTCCTCTGTCTCCTAATAACAACCTAGGGAAAGCAAATGGAAAAAAATCTGCCTAGTTCAGTGATACAACATTGAAATAGAAGCAGAAATCTCATATTGGGTTTTGTGGCTGTTACCCACTAGCAAATTGATTTTGGTTGTTACAACTATAATTCTGAGCATTTTCCCCCTAAGATTCTGACATAATTGGGTAAAGCTTAACAGGTCTGTCTTGGTTTGAAGGACAGGTGTCTGTTAAGGAAGGCAGGAACCTCCCTTGGAATGGGAAACTGTAACCCCTCTCCCTTCGAATTATTATGAATTTGGAATCAAGAGGCTCTCAGGCAAAGATATGGGAATAGGAATAACAGTTCTTTACTACTATCTAAAACAAGGATAACAAATAACAACAACTATAACGTTAACCAACAAACAGAACCAGAAACCCAGTGGCAGCCTGCTCGGCTTCCAGGCACCTTTTCCTTTTGGTGCAGTTCCAGTCACAGCCTGCAGGGGTGCTCTGGGTGTGATGATTCCCCAGTGGCTGCAGGGGGCGCTCTGGGTGTGATGATTCCCCGGTGCCTGCAGGGGGCACTCTGGCGTGAGCTCAGGTAGCACACGGCAAATGGCAGCTGCCCGAGGCAGGGAAGGATGGAGGAGAGCCCTTGCTCCACAGACCCTCGGGGGGCAGCTGGTGTCGGTGCCACAGCAGGATCCCCGGACACAGGGAGCTGGGACGGCAAGAGGTCTCGACGTGCAGGGGGGAAACCCTGCCACAATGTAGCGAGGAAACTCGGAGCGGCGAGGAGGAGCGGGGGGAGAGACAGGCTGGTGGCAGGCAGCTCCCGATGGACAGGGAGGAAAAGACTCACAGCAGACAGACCGGCAGCTCCGCGCTGGCTTCTCAGGGGGCCGTGGGTTCAGCAGACAGCAGCTCCGACCGTCCAGCTCCGAGGGTCCCGAGCAAGAGAGGGTGACCTCCCCCCTGCCCTTGCTTTTCAGTCTCTCCAAATCTCGAGTTGTCAAGCCTTGCTTCCATGAGGGGCAATTCTACCCCACCCTGCCAAGGAGAAAGGCTCTAGCCTTGTGCTTTGTTTCTCTTAAGTACTCAGTCATTTGTGTCTTAGCAACCCATGGGAGAAAAATTCCTGAGGAAAAGAACTAAATCCAACCTTTAACAAGGTCTTAACAACTGGAAGAGGCTTTAGTCACCTTAAGGCTTAGTCTGCTTTGATTTTTATTAAGGTTATGACCTGTGGCTGTTGTAGACAAAAAGAAATTCAAGTGACTTCTAGTCAAATTTGCAAGTATGCTCTTGGAGAGTTGTTATATTTTCTGTGTCATGTAGCAAGTAGCCCAGTCAGATGAAATAATGATTGCAGAATGTCAGAAGGAATGTTTTTAGTACTACTAATACCATTCATCTTGAATCTTCATTATCTTTGCTAAACCAAGTTTGAGTAGACTATAATAGTGATTCAGAGGCTTTGAATGCAAATTAAGGTTCTGGTAATATAGGTTAAGGTTTTGCTGAATTTAATTTTTGTTGTTGATCTAAATTGTATGGAAATAATAAAAAAGCAAGACAATTTTAACCTGTTCCTTACTTAGATATGACAGAAAAGGGTGTTTAATTAAATAGAAATGGAATAAGTGAGATATCCATACAGCGTATTTCTTGTCCATAAGATTTGAGAAATGCTGCATTTAATCTGCCTGGAACAGATCTATAGGATTTTTTATTGATTTCCTCTTGAGGCTTGTTATCTTTGATGTTCTAAGTATGTTATGACGTTAAGTTATCAGACTTACTGAATTTAACACTTGGCCTTTATTATGGTTTTCCATAAAGGTTTCTCTACAAGTCATTTTGCAATTCACTTTTCATGTAAAAGTAAGTGGCACAGTAGATGTGACCTACTTTGCAATGTTTCAAAAGAAAACCCTCTTTCTAATAAGCAGTGTTCAATAAATATTATTTGCTACTGCTTTTAACTGAATTTAAAAAATCAAGTAGTACTCATTGTACAAGAGGTGGGATTCTTTTTTCTCTCTTTAAAGTAATTGCCTCTTAGGGGTTTTCTAATTCTGGGGTTTTTTACTCCAAATTAACATTATAAATAAAAGATTTTATGCTGAGGTCTGTACCATCTTCTGCTTCTTATATCACATGCCATCACAGCAATTTTTGAATTCCCTGAGCAGCTTTGCTTATCTGTCCCAAAGTTGGTAGTACTTTTTGACTGATGTTTCTATCTCAGTGTCTGCTGTGTTGGTTTTAATTTTTGAACTTGTGTGCCTTCATCTTTGTCTCAGAAGGTGTCTTATAACTTTCTGCCTCTCATTTTTTCCCATAGAATTACAATTTTTCACACCTTGCAACACGTTCTAGGATCTTCCAACTTGTCAAACTTTAACGTTGTTTTTTTAATCTCACCATGTTACTTTGTCTTTCCTTTCTTAAAAACTACTCTGTCAGCTTGTTTTATCAGTGTTTAATGAACATTAGTTTGTTGGTTTGGGGGGGAAGTGTGCTTTTGAAGTCTTGTCTCCCAAGTGTCCCAGTTCAGCATGCTTTGGTTCGTGTTGCAGAGCAATATTAGTGTGTTTTATTCCTTCTGAATGAAAACAGGTTGGAAGAGATGCTCCAGCACTTCACCAGACATGTACCACTCACTAATGGGCATCTAGTCCATGGCATTGAGTGTTTTAGTTAGGAAAGCATACAGTAGCTGTAGGCCCCCAGAACCAACTTTTTTTTTACAAATGTGCTTCCCTCTGGCTACATCACTTGCTGATGCAGATATGGCCTGTGAACCTGGTTATATGAATGCTGAGCTGAAGCCACTGGTTGTAATTTAAAGTGGGATTTTGTTCTCAGTGAGTTCTTCACTGAGAAAGATCTTGTCTTGCTATTTCAGACCTCTTTGTATGTTAGTGAGGGTGTTTGTTCCTGTAGTTGCTTACTATCAAACACCTGCACTTTGTTCTTAATATGTGTAAGATGTATGTTGAGGTAGGTTCTGATATATTATCTGATGGTCTACAGTGATTGCCTGCTGTAATTTCTTTTCTCATGTCTTCTGTATATATTCAAAACATCATAAATACTTTCTGACTTACTGATATGAATGCTACTTTTGATACTTAGTGACTTAAGCTGCATGTCTTCTTTCTCATTTCTACCATCTGGATTTGGCCCCAGTATAGACAACTAGCAGGTTCAGTTTATAAGGTTCGTTTGAATTTTACATCTGTCTAGATGATATCAACAAAGCAATTTGCAGTTTATCACAGTAAAGTTATTTTGATTTGAATTCTTTACTCCCAAGTTGAAAAACCACAAAATTGCCTTATGTCTAAGAATCCAGACATTCCTTTCCTTGAAACCATCCTAAAATTCAGTCCAAGTCCAGACTTGTTCACTAAACAAGCAGCTGTTTGCCCATGTGTTACTAAGTAGAAGTAGCATGTTGTGTTGTGGATGGAGGGATTAGGTCAACTAATAACTCTTCTTGCTGTGAGGGGACAATCAGCTATACCTAGTATTGGTGAACAGCTAATCAACAAAAAGTGTACAGGGATGAATGTTTCAATATTTAACTTCCCTAAAGATTGCAAAGGGATTTTTTCCAAGTGTTTAGACCATATGTCCTGTTTCTCAAATTTATTAATACTTTACATTTCTTCAGGAACATGGAGAACACTTTATTCTTTTCCTCTTAGAATAATGACTGAAAATCTGGTGTCATGTGCCTACATTAGTTGCCTTCTTTCTGGAGTATGAAACCCCAAATCTCTGTCTTCATAGATGGTGATGGTGTTTTTTGGGGTTTTTTTTAGATAGGTCTTACTCTTCCCAAGAGTCTCTGTAGTTTGTCCCATTTCTGGTGTGGTGTCTGAAAGGTGATAAAGAAGGGTTTAATGGAAATACTTGGTAATATGTGATTTCTCAAAAGTGGGCATGGTAGAGCAGGAAATATTGCTTCTGACATTTGTAGGTCTTGTTTACATCTGTGTACAAGCATGAATCTAGCTCTTGGGGCAGTATATTATAATTTTAACTTTGGAATCTTACCTGAAGTTCATATCTGGTCATATATACCTGCTGCTACCTATCCATTCATATTGTAAATGGTAATACGAAACTCTCATTTGTTAAGTAGGAAGGGTCTGGTTGTATGAGACATATTTTGCAGAGGAAAAAGACCTCTGATTTAAGTAAAGGAGTATTTCTTTTTCTGTAACGATGGGTCTTCTAGCTGCAAGGGTAGAAAACCCGAAAGCTTTTAGATCTTCTGTGCTCTTTGTTGCAAGTGAAAGTCTGTGTTTATACAGGTGAAGTAATAAATCCTTACTGATGTGTAATATACTGCTGCAGGTGTTACTGTGCAGATATTGTGGGGAGTTTCTAAAATTTTTCATGGCTTTGAACAAGTTTTCAGTTGTTTTGGTTTTCTTGGCATAACATAGTGTTGTAAACTTTCAGAGCAAGATAGCACAATATCTTTATGTCTTTAATAACCTCTTATTCTTCTTACATTTTAGATGCTGGCATCACCATCAACGTCAGGTCAGCTGTCTCAGTTTGGGGCAAGTTTATACGGGCAACAAAGTAAGAATTCTTTTTATTAATAATGTGCTTATTTTATGCTAAATACATTACAGTTTGACACTCTGGAACATGCTGATGGCTTTATTTTCTGATGATTATAAAATTACAGTATGTCTCCGTACGTACAATTATTTTAAGATACGTTTTTGTTTCATATATTGTCACTTTATAACTGCTAAATATCCAAATATAACCATACTATAAAAATTATCTGTGATTTAACAGACTCTCTGAAGGAAAACCTAAAGAAAGAAAGCTGAGACAAAATGAACCTGGTTCAGAAAACTATTTAAGGAATAGAAGGAAATTATGCCTTAAATATAACTGATATTTCATGCTCTACAGGAGCACGAGAAATCTTGTGTACATGCTTGGCAACTTGCATTTGGCAAAGAGCTGTGCCATTAAGATTATTGCTTTCTGCATCACTGTTTTTTTCTTTCTGGTACCTTGACTATTTTACACGTCTGCAGTCAAATGGACACTGTTGCAATAGAAGAGCTCTAGAGCAACAGTCACAGTGTAATTCTAACTTAAGGACCATCTAACTTAGGGCCAGCATTGGGAACTGAACCTCCTGGTAACTGAGAGATGTACTCAGGCAGTGACTCAGAATATCTGAGTTAGATACAGTTCCACAAGTAAAACTGGTTGTGAATATCATCCCTCCTTTGTCACTGTATGCCTTTGAATGTTTTCTGCTGTCTTGATAAGTGCATCTGACTCAGATTCCAAGAAAAAGTGTCTTCAGAGTACTTTAGAGAGTCTGGACTTTTTTATCTGGACAAACTAAAAGCTTTGTTTGCTAGATGCATGGCCTTTCTGACTTCTTTCCTCTTTCTTCATATAGTTTAAAAAATACAATGGAGTTTTGGGATTTGTTTTTGTTTGTTTGTTTTTTGATGGCAGTGTTTTTTTGGAAGTTTTTTTTTCCTGTCTCAGTGGCTGTTGATGAGTGACCCTGTAATATAAACTGCCATTTTATTATGCTACTGAGATTTATATGAGCAGCTTCTAGCCAGTCTGAGAGTCATGTTTGGCTCTCATCTTTTAGGTGCTGATTCTGGCACTGTTGAACCTTTCAGACTTAACTGTATACAGATACTGAAATAGTTTATTCATTCTGTTTATCACAGTTATTTGTTGTTTATTTTTTAAAGTAATCTTTTTTATCAACTTGGTTTTTCATTCAGTTGGTTGCTGTGCCTAGGATGTAATCTCTGTAACATGGAGACATATATGCCTAAAACTTTGGAAGTAAACATTATCAGGTGTCAATTTCTACCAGATCTTAAGAAAAAGGGGCAGGAAACTTTTGTGTTGAAGTCATGGTTATGATTAAAATACTCTTTAGGAAAAACAAAGCTGATAGAGCTTATGCACTTTTAATGATTAGTGGCTGTCAGTCATTAAGCAAGATGTCATCTTATACCATTAATGTAACTTAAACTTGACTAGTAGGAAGGAAATCAGCCATTTCATTGGTCTGCCTCCAACATAGCCCATGTAGATCTCGTCTCAATTAGAAAAGTGGGGGAAAAAAGTGTAAGAAAGACAGGTTGGGTTTTTTTTCTTCTTACAGTGAATATTTCAACTGCCCCTCCTTGCCAGGAATATGGTTCTACTTCACTATAACAACCCTAATCACTAAAAAAATCTAGTTTAAAGAAAGCCAATTAGAAGAAATAACCATCAGTCTAAAACTGGCTTTGCTAAATGCAAATGCTTGCACAAAGTTAAGTTGAATATCCTAATCGTGTTTTTGGTGTGCTGTATCTAGTTTGGAAGTGTATGTATTTTTTCTTTACCATTTTATTTTTAAAATCCCATGTAATTGTTAATCAACATGAAATATTATTTATAATACATATTTATGCTCATTGAAATTATTCTGATGCAGCAAATTGCCAAAATATTTACAGTGAACACTTTGATGTAATCAACTTTTAATGAAATGTTAGGATGCTTGTTATAGCAAGTCACATTACCTCTTAATCTGAATGTATAGAGATAAATCTGAGTGTTTTAAACACTTGAGTTTTATTGCAAACTCCTGGATTTCAAATTGTAGGATAGGACACTGACTGCAGTTCTTACAGTGTAAAAGTTGAATGACTGGGACATTTCTTCAGACCTTGTCCATGATAATAATTTGAGCATATGCTATGTCTGTTCTTTGCATTCTTAGTATTTAACCACGTTATACATTGGCATATTCAGCTCTTCTGCTGGAGTGTTCTACCACGGGAGAGTGCTGATCCATCAGAATTTTCTTTTGTTTGGTCTGCAAGATAAGGTTTTGAGTTCTGTCAGTCTGCCTCAGCAGTCTTATGCCAAAGCAGTGGGAACTGTCACAGCCATCATTTTTTATATGCTAAGTTTGTTATTATTGCCATGTTGCACTAAATCACTTTTTCTTGTCCTTGAACATAATTCTGAAACTTCCTAAACACAGAAAAGTGATGTGAGAATGATGAAAAACTTAATATTGGACATCTTGAAACAGGGCAGTAACTGTTTATTTTCTGCTGTTCTCAATTAAAGTAATTTAATTTTTTGCCTCACTGAAGTGCTTGCTTTATTTTGTCACACACAATTGTTTGTGTAGAAAATACTTTTGATCACATTGCTAAAACTCTTCTGTATGTTTTTAAATGCTAATAGAGGGCCATTAAAATTCTGCTTTCTTTCTTTTCGCATAAGGTCAAACTTGATCACAAACAAGTGATCTTACTGTGCCATAAAGAAGTATCTTGAACTGTAAAGAGAGAATTGGCCTCAAATGTTGCTTTTGTTGTCCTAAAAACAATGTTATTGTTAAATATCCATCACTTGCTTTTTTTATCAGAGATTTGCTTAATTTTTAGCAAGACAAATCAGTGTTCTAAATACTGGTCAAATACATACTTATTTATTCAAAAGTAATTAGCATATTTCTTGAGTGCAGTTACTGATTTTCCTAAAATGCTGCCTTCTTTTGAGATAATTTGTAGATTTTCATGTCCTTGTCAAAAAACTCAAAATTAAACTCTTCATCTATGGTATATGTCTCAAAGGAAACAATTTTGTTAGTGACTTCAAACAGAGAAATTCCTTAAAGAGCCTTTCCAAAGTTAAACAGAAATGGAGCTAAATTTGATAATTGAGTTTCTACTATCCAAACAAGGACTTAATTTTTACATTGCACTTTCCTTCAGTCTTTACACTTTTTTGTATGTTGTCAGCATAAATTGTTTCCATCTATACCTGATGGAGAAGACCTTGTTCCTGATTGCTCTGTCTCCATCCCTCTGAATTTTTTCTCAATAGGTGCACTAGGCCTTCCAATGAGGGGAATGAGCAACAATGCCCCTCAGTTAAATCGCAGCTTATCACAAGGCACTCAGTTACCAAGCCACGTAACGCCAACAACAGGGGTGCCAACAATGTCACTTCACACGCCTCCATCTCCGAGCAGGTATTTATTGATAGCCGATGTTTCTGCGATTGTGTCTTTCTGCAGAGTTCTTGTTAAATCTTCTGCATATTTTACCTCATACTTTACAGTCTGATAAATTAAAAAAGAATAGTAGTTTTTGTGGACCACTGCCTGTGTTAGAGAAATAATATCGTAAAAAAGTACGAATTTACTGTAAGACAGTCTTTTATTTTTGTATATAAAGGGAAATTTGCTGGCAAATTCTGCTTCAGAATGTAAGAGGCTGTTACTTGATTGTACAGTTAAAATGTTGGTATGATATCATACACCATGTAAGAATATAAAGATAGTAGGTCTGAAGTGCTCATTAGAAAAGAGCTGTAACGCCTTTTCATGTGTATAATACTTAAGGATTTATCTAAACCTGATGAAGGATTTGATTAGCATGCAATGGGTCATTTGGTATTTCTGAAGAAATCCAGAACTGCGTTAATTATAGAGAGTAATCCAAACACACTGTTTGGTCACTAAGCACAAATTAAGTCGCAACAACTCGGAGTTGCATTAGTAATCTAAATGAGTAGCCAAATACTGTTTTACAGATTCATCTCCGTGGATGGTTTTTCTCTTTCAGGGGGATATTGCCTATGAATCCTAGGAATATGATGAACCACTCCCAGGTTGGTCAGGGCATTGGAATTCCCAGCAGGACAAACAGCATGAGCAGTTCAGGGTTAGGCAGCCCCAACAGAAGCTCTCCAAGCATAATATGTATGCCAAAGCAGCAACCCTCTCGACAACCTTTTACTGTTAACAGGTAAGGCTCTTTAATTGGACCATCCCTGTACAGCCATAGAAATGCTGCTCTGGAAATGTAGTTTTTATCCATTAGAATGAATCTTGAAACCTCCTTCATGTACTCATGTTTGGGCAATAAATTGAAGCTCCTTGTAATATTATTGTCAGGTCTTTGAGGCCTTTAAGCTAAGTTCTCTTTCTGACTATTGAATTTCTACTGTGTCCGCTTTAAATTATGCGATATTTCTCATGTATACATAAGTTTATTTTTGAAACATACCTTGAATTTGCAGCATATGCATCTGTTTTAAAACTGCTCATCTAAGACTTTGGGAAGAAGTAAGGCAAAATTTAAAAACATGATAGTTATTCTGGAAGGGTAGTAAACTGATTCAGACACAGTAAGGATCTAGTATTTTACTCCTTTAAATTCTGGAATGATACAGAGAACAGTGGCTTGCTATTTGTTTAAGGGTTTAGTACTCATTTGGATGCCAAAAGTTTCTCAATTGCTTCTTCTCTTTTTCTAACTCTGGGAAGGATAAATTATAAATCATTAGGCTTTAACTGTGTTACAGTGCTGTGTTTATGCTTCATTCATATTGATAAACTTGTAGTAAGCACTGTCTTAGTTCTAATTATTTAATGTGTGTAGTCACAGCTTAGCATGGCTGACTGCTTTGGAGGCTTGGTTCCATTATCTCATGATCTTTGTGCTCCCAGTTAAGTCTTTTTTCTCCCTTCAGGCCCGCCCTTCCTTAGAGAAGTGACTATTAGATGGAGCACAAACTAATGGTAGTCAGGTGCCACCTCTAACCCAATCTAGTATTTTACAAAATGGATAAAGGAAAGTGAAGACTCACATTTATCTGAATCTTAATCAGATTGTTTAGTTTTGTAGTTTCACACTGATACAGGCATACAGATACTGTTCTCAACCACAGCAAGCAGTGATCCAGTAATAGCAGTTTGTGGTCTTGGAGTGTGAAAGGACTTTGTATCTTGCCTCTGATTGCACAGAATTTTCCTTTTCTATCCTGTATAGTGACAAGTAGACCTGATAATTTTAAAAGATAATATATTTTAAAGTATTTTTGAAATTTGAGATCACAAAAGGATGAAATAGTAATATACTTAAAATCTCTGTGTAGAGGACAGTGATTTTGGATATTGATACATGTATACAAAGTACTTTTAAAATATCATTCAGCTGTAGGGTAGATAATGAAATCCCTGTGTATAGGAACATTTGAATTAAAATGCTCATCTTTTACTGTTTGCATTTCTCACTTTCAATAAGCTACATGTTTTACAAATTGAGAAGGAAATCTCTGAAACAATGACTGGCTCTTATTCCACAGTTTACTAGCCTATGGAAGTATAGTAGTAGTACATATCCAATAGCTAATTGATATATTTAACAACATTTTGAAATTATTCTTGGGAAAAAGAATTTATGGCATTTGCTTGTCAGGTGCATGAATTACGTGCATTTCAAGAAGCATTTTCTGAATAGTTGCTTAGTTGGAGCAGTGAAAGTTTTTAGATTAGGTTTTTGAACATGAAGCATTTGAAGGTATTTCAAATTAGAGTTAAATGCTTCAGATTTGTAACTGTGTAAAAAGTTTGCAGAGATAAAATTTCCACTAGGGAACCATTGCATATTTTTATTTATGGAAACTTCCAAAATATCAGCTTCTATCCTGTTACAGGGGAAAAGTGGATGTTGTGATTTCCCACAGGGCAGACATTCAGAATTTCACTCAGCTGGGGGCCTACCTTTGGGCTTCTCGACATCTCCGGCTCTCATGGGATGAAACAGATTATTTGTGAAGGTGTCTGTGCAACCACAGTAGTCCTGTATGATATTCAGATGTTTTCAAACGTTTTTGCCTGACTGTATGAAACTTTAGCTCATATCTTTGTATGACAGAGACCATCCTTCTGCTCACAGTAATGCCATGTGTACATGGTCATGATTGCACACCATCACTGTTCAGCTTATAAATGAGTCATGACAGACTTGGTCATTTTCATGATCCAGCTTCCCACCTGCCAATGAATGGATTACAGCCTGACTTTTAACTACTGCCTTTAATGCTGCTTCATTTTTGTATATGAAGTTATTGAGTAATGATCACATTAGTCATAACTTGTTTGTTGAAAGATGTCCTAATACACAATGGCTATTAAAAAACTGAACTATTTTGAAGTCATTCCAGTTGACTTGACTGAGCAGTGGCTGTTGCTGCTGCTCAGTGTTTTCAGAAAATAATTAAAAAACGAGTTTAGGCTAATATGGGTTGCTTAGGCTTGAAATAATTTCAATTTTTCCCCCCCTTAATATCTTCCACTAGAAATACAAAGTATATATATCCTTTTGCCTGACTTCCTGGTTTTTTTCACAGTATGTCTGGATTTGGGATGAACAGAAATCAGGCATTTGGAATGAATAACTCCTTATCAAGTAACATTTTTAATGGAACGGGTGAGTTTACTCTCTTTAATGTTAATCTTAAACTACAGTAGAGATTTTTTTTTTAGTAAGTCTAATTAAAAATACTTTGTTCTGTTAGAGTGCGACCTTCTAATAATTTCCAGTTGTTCCATAGAAACGCTGCTCCCAGAGCAGTGCTAGATAACTGGTACTACTTCCTAGTAGTGGATTTTAATACTTTTGAAGACAAAGAAGTATTTCTGTAGTATATTTGCTATACATCACATGGCTATAGATAATAGCTATTCAGTTAGAAATGCAAAATAGCTCTTGAACTTGAAAAGGATATCGGAGAAGAAAAGATTCATCCATATTTTATGAAAACATTAGGTATGTAAAAGCAGTGGGAAAGCATTTTTTTTTAAATCTCAAACTCTTTTTGAACAGCTTTTATCATGTGATCCTTTCAGTGAGTTAAGTTGTGATTTTTCTCTGGGAATTACTACTTCACCTGAATTTAATGAACTAGAGAAGGGAAAATATCTTTGTCCATAAATGATTTAGGTTCATGTGTGCTGATGTTTCTGTGTGGCTGTGTACATGAAGCAGCCTGAGGTGCTGGTGACATCACAAAGAGTGGAAGGCTTTGGGCACTGTGACATTTTTATAGAGCTGCTGCTCTGGCCTCACCTAGGTAGCATTTCCTGCTGCAAATCCAAACGTGTTCCCATGTAACTTGCACTGCATTGGCTTTTCAGCTGCTTCAGCTTTATCTAACCTTATCTAAGGACAATAGAGCTCTTTGATGCTGCTGCTAATATGGGTTATTCTCTCACATTTTTCTTGATAGCTCTTCAAATTTAAAACCGATTTAAAACAAATTTAAATACCTATTCTAGAACTATAATTTTGATAGTTTGCCTGTATTTTACATGTACAGTCTTTAATTCGAGAGGAGTAGACCTTACTAAATGCTATTTACTAGCTGTTGTTTGAAAGCACACTTCAAACATCCTGATGCTCTCTAGGCTAGTCTTGTAACACAAAGGCTGTAGTTGTTTTTAATAATAGAATGAGAAGAAAGATCAACTTGAAAGAAAATATATCCTACATTTATCTTGCTCATAATGAAGTCTTTCAAAAAATTACATAGGGGATTTAAAAATACCTGTTTTTATTGTAGATGGAAGTGAAAATGTGACAGGACTGGACCTCTCAGATTTTCCAGCACTAGCAGACAGAAACAGAAGGGAAGGAAGTGGCAATCCAACTCCATTGATAAACCCTTTAGCTGGAAGGGCACCCTATGGTAAGACCATGCTTCTGAAAGCTCTTTGAATGAAATGAAATTTGCTTGATTAACCTTTTGCTGTTCATAAGACAATAGACAGTCTTTTCAAAAATGCCAGACATGAGCTGCTAAGACTTATTTTTAAAAATGAATAATCGATACCTGTGATTGGAGACTCCCTTTCATAAGCATTAGAACTCATCTGTTTTAGTTTCACTTTCGATAGGGATTGTTGAGGTTTTTGGTCTGTATGGTATGAGTGCTCTGAGGCTGCTCACTCTAGAAATTTCTTAGGTGATAGGTTTTATTCAAATCGCATCTATACAAGAGCTGTCGATGTCTGAGTAGCAAATTACAGGAATAGTATTTGATTAGTAGAGGTGTTACTGTATAAAAAGTCATAAGCTGTAAACATACTGTAAACTTTTGCTGTTTATTGATAGTATTTGCTGTTGTACTGTTCACTCTCCCCCTTATGGTGAACATCAGATTTCAAAAAATAACCTGTAAGCATCAATTATTATCACTCAGTTTCCAAGTATGTGTCATATAATTCTTGCTGTACAGGTTAAAAAATAATAAAAGGAAAAACCTTTAGGTGGATACAAATCTTATTATTTGGGTCTTGAAAAAATCCAGGTAAGCTTAGCGTGAGGCACAAAACTTTCTCTTTGTTACTGCTTTAGTAGATTTTGTTGCGCATGTTGCATCAGCTACTATTAAAAGTTGCTTTTATAACCGTAAGTTATTTTTGTGACACTTGTCAAATTTTGAACCAAAAATAACCTAACTACAAACTACAAAATTGTTTTCTAGCTACAAAAAGCTAATGTTTTTCAGAGATAACTCCAACTTTAATTGAAGATAATAGATACCACATTATCAAGAGAAAGTAGCCTCATGGATTTGGCATAAGCAGGGCCCTCTGCATAAGATAGCTGTGAGAAAGAACTAAACAAGTTAAACTGAATTGTTAAACACAGGAAAAAAGTGACTTCTGCAGATAAAGACACTCAAAACTCACGCCAAGCATGAGTGAAGACTTAATACAGCTAGAGGCTTATGCAAGATTTTGTCCATCATAGAACGGCTTGGGTTGGAAGTGACCTTAAAGACCATCTAGTTCCAACTCTGAAAAAGAAGAAAGTATATGAAAAATTGATAGAAGATAGGAGCGAGATCCACACAGATGTATTCCAGCATGGAGCTTGAGTTCAATATTTAACAGCACTGCGGCGTAAAAAAAT
The DNA here is from genome assembly GCA_034509425.1 of Eopsaltria australis. Lineage (NCBI taxonomy): Eukaryota > Metazoa > Chordata > Aves > Passeriformes > Petroicidae > Eopsaltria > Eopsaltria australis. The sequence goes on along the minus strand of JAVTVJ010010810.1, from coordinate 179,276 downwards.
CTGTAATTGCTCTTGTGCTTACACCGTTTCCCCATTTTGGTGCTAGCATAGCTGTTTGCATGACTGCGTGGTAAACCACGAAATAAAGTTCTCTGAAGAGCTACCCTGAGCATCTGTTTAGTGCAGCAGATGGGTATGGAGGTAGAAACAATCAAAAAATGAAAATGTGAGATGCACTGGATGTTGTCTTCCAGCACAAAATGTGGATAGTACATTTCATTGTGGACAAGAAAGATTTGAAATAGCAGAGACCTACTTTCCTCATGCTTAGTTACTCAGGAAAATTATACTTCAAACAGCTTTTAGATGGAATAAGAATATGCATTAAAGTTAATGAATTATCAGTTTTATTCATCCAGTGGAAGAAATTGTAATAACTCTGGATGAAAAGGCTGAACAGCGGAAACAACTCAGTGTTGATTTTTTCTTAAATAAAGGAACTTCGATCTCAAATTCCAGAATACTGAAGAAAGTGATATGTTGTCATCTACTGAACCATTTTAGTCCTATCCATCTACTAAGAATCTTCGAAAAATAGGACCTAGACTTCCTTCTGTCTTCTGTTCCTCTAGTGCAATGTTCTTTGTAACCAAATCACTGTATTACTTCTCTGTATCTCAGCAAAGTTTAGTCACCCTTGGGTGTGTGGTGTGGTGCCTTTTTTGTTTTGTTTTGGTTTGATTTTAACTGGCATTAAAAAAAAAGTTCCTGTTCAGTTGTCAGAATCCATGTTCCAATGTGACTGGCCTGCTTTTTTTTTAAATTAGGGTCAGAGCACTGAGACTTGCAGGCTAAATGCTTTCAGTTTTCATACCAAAAGTAGAAGTAGTTTTTATGTCACAGGCAAATATTTCATTGTTGACAAACATGTTCTGCTGCAGGTTAGCTGGTTGTCCTTTGAGAATACGTGCTTCTGAAGAGATTATGCAAAAAAATTCTTCATGCAATTAGGGGACGGAGAAAAAATGTATTATACTTTTAAAAGCAGTACATCCTTCATCAGTGGATTTACCTAAATACAGCTTTAACAATGCCTGTACAGGTTATTTGATTATTTAGATGTGCAAAACAGGTGCAGTGGATATGCCTATGAATTTAACCAGTGTTTCTCAGCTCACACTTAAATAAGAGGCTTTACGCTAATACGTGTGGATGTTTTGAATGAGTATGCTTTATTTTGCTTTACTTGTTGCTTAAGTCATCACTGTACAGCTTGCGCGTAATGAAAATAGACAGTAAGCAAGATCAGCAGAAGCAAAAATTTTTACTTAGCAGTTATTTAATGTTATTCCTGCTTTCATTTTGATGATAGTTGGAATGGTAACAAAACCAGCAAGTGAGCAGTCCCAGGACTTTTCAATACACAATGAAGATTTTCCAGCATTACCAGGCTCTAGCTACAAAGATCCAACATCAAGTAATGATGACAATAAATCTGTAAGCAAACTTTAAATCTTCTCTTATTTTCAGTGTTCATACTTCTTTTGATGATTATATTTTAAAATGGTCAGTGATTATATTTGTAATAAGAGATTTTCAAATTTGCCCCTCTAAATTAATGAGAGATTTTGTATAAGCAGCATTTGAAATGTAACTATGTAAATGAAATTTCTCAGGGAGGTTTTTGGTCCAAACAGTCACCCTGCTTGGACATGCTGAAACTTATTTTTGAGAATTGATAATATTTTTTTAAGTTTGAAATTTGTAATTTTTTTCTATCAATTATAGCTAATGTTTTGCTACTGATGCCTCTCGTCAATAGTAGTAATCTACACATAAGATTTTTCTTCAAAGTTGTCTAATCCTTTAAAAGGTAGATGGTACAATATCACTTCAAGGTAAAATGCTTAATGGAGATGTGCAATCAGAGGGAACAAGCTCTTTTAATAGAGAGCATTGATAACTATATTGTAGATCAGTGAAGTACATTATATCTTAAGTATTGGTACAATTATTGTGTGTTAGATATATAGCTTAGTGCATAAGATTATGGGATTTTCTTCATTGTTTACTCTGAAAGCTTTGTAATAAAAAATAATATTTTATGCAAATGAAAGGTGAATAAAATGTGGATGGCAGAGGACAGTTTCCTACAGGATTTGACAAATTGTTCTAGTTTCTGATTGTTTTATTACTTCTAATTGCAAAAAATATGGTAATGACAGTGGCATAAATGAATAAGTAGTAGACATGACTACAAACTCATGTAAGAACTAGAAAATGAACTGTTCAAAAAAAGGGACATGAGGAAGTCTGGCCCCCAATGTTGTGGGCAGCTCTGTCATGAGGAAAATGTTCTGATACAGTTAATACTGTGTGCAGTAAGGAGAGAGAGAGTAAAATGTGATTAATTGTATAACTGTAGACTTGTTATAAAGAATATTAAAGAGTAAGAAATTATACATATGACTAATACATTTTGTCAGTATATAGGTTCCTGGAGCATAATAGTCTGTTTTCTTGCCAGACATAGTCTGGCATAGTGTTTATATCAGACACAGCATTTACATGTCTTTCCTGATAGCTGCAAATGTGCCAATTGAGTGTTGCTTGCACCTGAAATTGGCTTGAGTATTATCTGTTACTGTGTGATAGAGTGTTATGCAGGAGCAAGACTATGGGGAAAATCCATTATGTGGTGAGTACAAAAGAACCTCTAGGTTCAAATCTGAAAGACAAGACCGACTTCTTAGTCAGATAAAGTGAAAATCTAAGGAGTTATTCATTAAATAGCATTTTTTCAATCAAAAGCTAATAATGATTGTTTGACTTAAAATTTCTGATTCTGTTGTGAGAAACCAGAAGAGCAAAATCAGGATGAAAGACTTGGAAACTATAATAGTGAGTGGGCTGGAAAGAAGAAAGATTAGTTTCAAGAGATGATGAATGTCAACAGGATAGGAAAAGGTGTTAGGAAGAGAAGGCACTTGGGATATCCACTGTGTATTCCAACTCAAGCGTAAAATAATTTATTCTTTTAGACTGCAAACTTTTAGCCTATTAATAGCAATTTTGTATGACAGATGTAGTTTGGAAAATGATAAATAGTACATAAAGTTTGTCAACAGAACTCATGGACTTCAGCTTGATGCCATTTATTGGAGTGACTTGATGTACTGGCTTAGAGTGCTTAACTGAAAAGATATGGTCAATAAGTATTTCCATTTTGGTTTGTTTTCATCATACCAACTCTGCAAATTATTTTTAATAGAATTTGAGTACATCAGGCAAAACATCATCCAGCACAGATGGGCCCAAGTTTCCTGGAGATAAAAGTTCTACTACGCAAAACAACAACCAGCAGAAAAAAGGGATCCAGGTGTTACCTGATGGTATGTGTCATTCTACTTTTTCTGCTTTAAAAGTTCTGACAGTCATTTAGATCACCTTGTTGATTCCTCCACTTCTTAAAAGGAGAAAATTAATTTGTTCTTCTTGTCCAGGTCGAGTTACCAACATTCCTCAAGGGATGGTGACGGACCAGTTTGGAATGATTGGCTTGTTAACATTCATCAGGGCAGCAGAGACAGATCCAGGAATGGTACATCTTGCATTAGGAAGTGATTTAACAACACTAGGTCTCAATCTTAACTCTCCTGAGTAAGTTTCTGGGTTTTAATCCTATCTTCACTTTTGCTTTTATAATGCTGTCATTCATAGTCCATTCACTTAGCTCACTTGACTATCAAACCCACAAGCTGGTTTGTGAAATAAAATTTGAAAATTTAATGACAGTAAAATAAAATTTTCATAATGAAGAGAATTGTGCTTCAGGGCAAGCTTTCCATAAACCTAGTGGCTTTGCTTATTCTCTTAACTTCTTTCGGACTTTCTTCAAGGAATTGACAGTATATTGTTTATAAATGTAATGTATATATTCCTTTTCTAATAATAATATTCCTTGGGGATATCGACACTTAACTCTCGGCAGTTTGGGGATAAATTAGATTTATAGAGTGTAATGATAAGCAGAACACCGGCAGTGTTAGGCTGCACTGAAGATTAGTTTAAATGAAAGTGTAGTTTTATAGTTAACTTCCAGTGACTCAGTTCACCTAAGTGAACTAGTTCAGTCATCTAGATTTGCAATAGAGGCAGTGGGGAGAAAAGTAGTTAGTGACCGCACCTATGGTAGAAGTTCTCAAGACAGGTGAGATGAATAACCAACCAACCCAGGATGCCTCCCTTTCCACTAGTTACAGAAGGAACTCAATCAGTTTGGACAAAACTGGTGTCTTTTAGGTGACTGTAATTGTGAGAAAAAATTAATTTCTGGTGCTCTGACTTTCAGCTGAGAATCTCACACCTTTTTGTTTCAGCACAGATTTATATAGTGTTAGCCTTATAGACAGAGGAGTATTTTAAGGTTTATGCATTTTAAGGTTTGCACTTACTATATTAAAAAAACAAAGACCAGACAGCATACACACATAGTTTTCATCTTTCATAAATTTATCTGGAGCTGCATGTAATCAGGGAAGCTTGATGAATGTGGATATCAAGGACAGGAAAAATGACTCCTTGTTATTCTGCTTTTTCTTAGCAGCTATACTGTAAATGACTGTATTTTTAGTATTTAATTACTGTATATAGTGTATTTAGATTCTTGGATGGAGAGGATAGGGTTAACAATTAATGCAGACAGTTTCTATATTATAAAGCTGGTTTTACTTTATGCTGCAGAAAAGCTTTGCAAACAGTCCATGCAGACCACAGTGTCTAGCCTGCCATCCTTCCTTATGTTGAATGTTCTTTGCTTGCTCTATGAATTGTTGTTAGAAAAACTAAAACTATGTCACATAATAAAAGGCAACTTTTTCTGCCCTGTGTGGTAGTTTGGTTGATAAAAATACCTGTGTGACATAAAAGCTTAGCACAATAAATGTTCTTTTAGAAACAAAATTTTAGAATTCTGTATATACTGCTAGTGGTTTAAATTAACCCTTCTAACTCCTGTTTTGCGGAAGAGTAAAATCTTTACTGGTTAGTTTTAAAAAGCAACCTACCAGTATAAATTTTTCCTCCCCTTTTAAATCATAGGCTAATAAATCAGAACCCACCAGGCTTGTGACAACTATTCCTAGTTAAACTCTCAATAATAACACTGGATACCTGAAAAAGGTTGGGATCTCTGGCACATAAGCTGAAGTAAAGATTTAAAAGGAAATCTTGACCCTATAGTTTCCCATGGCAGTTTAAATGCAACCTTGCTCTGCATATTAAAAAGAAAATTAATAAATGTAACTGCTTTAGGAAAGTTTCCTTCTTTCTTCTCACCCTAGCTAGGGATTTGGTTGTGTGATGCAGCTTTTAGGTTTGTGAAATTGATTATGGAGGGGTTTTGTTGGTTGGTTGGTTCGTTTGGAGGTTAATTTTTATAAATTTATGCTTTTTTCTTCAGAAATCTTTATCCCAAATTTGCATCCCCATGGGCATCATCACCTTGTCGACCTCAAGACATAGGTAAGAGAGAAATAACTATTAAATTCAATAATAATATTTGCAAATTATATTCATTTACATGTCTTAATAGTTGCATCAATTCTGATTCTTTTTTAGACTTCCATGTTCCATCTGAATACTTAACTAACATTCATATTAGGGATAAGGTGAGTACGTGTGAGTGTATTTTTTGTTCATTTATTACCAGTGATTTTCTAAATTTTATTTCAGATAGGTAATGTTCAAAATCAGTGCATTTTGTGCATGTCCTCAGTCTTTCTAGAAACAGTGTTAACAGGCTGATTGGACACATCAAGCACCCATTATATCTTACAAAAAGAGAATGGGCATGCAAAAGAATAGCTAAAAAGCACAGATGTTTTTAAGAGTTTGCCCTTCGTGTGAAGTTGAAGATTTTTATGATACAATTCAAATGGCAGATTAAATGGAGGTATTTCTTCTTGAGATAAGCTCAGCATTGTGTTCTCATTTATCTGTTGCATTCAATACAGACATGGAAAGGGATTTTTTGATATATATTTACTTTCAACTGTTTGTAGGAATCATTGAAAAATAGCATAAGAAATTTTAGTAGTGTTACTTAATAGGGCATGGTGGGACCAAATACATGCAGAAGTTGTTTTCTTGGGTTTTTTCAAATAAAATAAGTAGATGAGAATACACAGATACAGAGAGAAAATTCTGTCTTGCTGATTTGTTACATCTGTATTTTTCTATTGTATCCTTTAACTTGGAAAGGTTAACTAAAAGTGAAGAAAAGTTTATTATTTTAATAGTTATTACTCTTGTATTAGAATATCATTTTCAACATACTTAGAATGAAAGGATGGAAGTTCTGGATGTATCCTTGTGTTATTTAAGTGGGGTAGTGTGCTTTAAAACACTTATCTATTGTGATTTTTCATCCTTATTTTCTTCAATCTTTTGCAGCTGGCTGCAATAAAACTTGGCCGATATGGAGAAGATCTCCTGTTTTATCTCTATTACATGAATGGAGGAGATGTATTACAGCTATTAGCAGCAGTAGAGCTGTATGTTCAAACTATTTTGTCACTCTTATATGAGTTAATCTATTGCAATAATGAAATAGCAGGTTGTGGTAGTTTGAAAGCAAATCAGTGAGAGACTCAAAGTCAGAGCTACAATTTAATAGAAAAATGCAATAATACAAAAACACTGACAGAGTCAGAATACAACCTGACACCCTGGTGGTCAGGGTGTTGGTAGTAGTCCACTTAGAAGGTGGTTGCAGTCCTCTGGGAGTGATAGATGTGGTTCTGTTGAAACAGTGATCCTGTGAAAGGTGTAGTTCTCCTCTGAAGGTCCAGTGGTGGTATAGAAGGGTCTGGTCTTCCTCTGGGAATCCAGTGGAAAAGCTGACTTGTGGTGTTTCAAATCCCAGTTTATATGCAGATAGGGATACATTGGTTCCTCATCCTGGGCGGGGCATCTCACAATGGGATGATGGAGTTTATCAGTGGGACTCAATGGCCCATTAACTGCAGCCATTAGGGATGAGCAAAGCAAAGTGCCCCACTTGGCTCTAACGACTGGCCCATTACAGAATGTCCAGTGGCCATCAGGGATGAGCCAGGACCACTGCCCCACCCGGCCCCAACATCCCATGAAGATGGTGATAGAATACATACCATTGTAACCTAAGACATTATCCATCACTTATTCTATCACCATCTATGTGATACCCAAACCAATACCCCCTTTAAACTTTACATATGTATATACATATACAGTGAAACTTTACACACAGTTCTCACTTAAAATTAAGTTTCCTTGTGGTACACAATGGGTTTCCCCATCTTTCTGCATTACCCACCAAGTGTAACCAGGTCCTTGAGCAAAAACAACCCTGCGGATGGGTTTGCCTTTGTCTGAGGTGGGACTAATCCAAACAGTGTTTCCTAAAATACCTCTCATGTGTACCACAGGGACTCTGTCTCTGTCCACTGTGTGCAAGGGTTCAGACTGGGCAGGACCAGCTCGATTGATGAAGCCTCGTGTGTTGAACATCCAGGTGGCCTTTGCTAAGTTCATTTCCCAATTTTTGAAGGTCCCCCTGCCAAGTGCCTTCAGGGTGGTCTTTAGTCCGTTGCACGGTTCAACTTTCCCGTCAGCTGGTGCATGATAAGGGATATGATATATCCACTCGATGCCATGTTCTCTGGCCCAGCTGTTTATAAGGCCATTCTTGAAATGGGTCCCCTTGTCCGACTCAATTCTCTCAGGGGTGCCATGTCTCCACAAGACTTGCTTTTCCAGGCCTAAGATGGTGTTTCAGGTGGTAGCATGAGGCACAGCATAGGTCTCCAACCATCCAGTGGTTGCTTCCACCATAGTCAGCACGTAGCGCTTGCCTTGGCGGGTTTGGGGAAGGGTGATGTAGTCAACTTGCCAGGCTTCCCCATACCTATACTTTGACCATCATCCACCGTACCACAGAGGCTTCACCCGCTTGGCCTGCTTGATCATAGCACAGGTCTCGCAGCCATGGATGACCTGTGAGATGCTGTCCATGGTCAAGTCCACCCCTCGGTCACAAGCCCATCGGTACATTGCATCTCGTCCCTGATGACCGTAGGCATCATGGGCCCAACGAGCTAGAAATAATTCTCCCTTGTGCTGCCAGTCCAGATCCACCTGTGATACTCTCAGTTTGGCAGCTCGGTCCACCTGCTCATTGTTACGATGCTCTTCATTGGCCCGACTCTTGGGTACGTGTGCATCCACGTGTCGAACCTTCACAGTCAGCCTCTCTACACGGGTAGCGATGTCTTGCCAAATCTCAGCGGCCCAGATGGGTTTCCCTCTGCGCTGCCAGTTGGCCTTTCTCCAGCGATTCAGTCAACTCCACAAAGCATTAGCTACCATCCAGGAGTTGGTGTAGAGATAGAGCTGAGGCCACTTCTCTCGCTCAGCAATATCCAAAGCCAGCTGGACGGCTCTAAGCTCTGCGACCTGACTCGATTCACCTTCTCCCTCGGTAGCTTGTGCATCTCGTCATGTGGGGCTCCATACAGCAGCTTTCCACTTCCGGTTAGCGCCCACAATTCAGCAGGAACCATCAGTAAAGAGGGCATATCGTCTTTAGCTCTCCAGTAGCTCATTATATGGTGGGGCTTCCTCAGCACGTGTCACTTGCCCCTCCTCTTCTTCAGAAGATAACCCAAAAGTCTCACCTTCAGGCCAGTTTGTTATAATTTCCAGAATCCCAGGGCGATTAGGGTTTCCTATCCAGGCTCGCTGTGTTATCAGCGCAATCCACTTGCTCCATGTGGCGTCGGTAGCATGGTGTGTGGAAGGAACCCTTCCCTTGAACATCCAACCCGGCACTGGTAGTCGGGGTGCCAGAAGCAGCTGTGCTTCGGTGCCAATTACTTCTGAGGCAGCTCGAACCTCTTCATAAGCCGCAAGAATCTCTTTCTCGGTTGGGGTATAGCTGGCCTCAGATCCTTTGTATCCCCAACTCCAGAACCTGAGCGGTCGTCCTCGAGTCTCTCCAGGTCCCTTCTGCCACAGGCTCCAGGATGGACCATTCTCCCCGGCCACAGTGTAGAGCACATTTTTCACATCCTGCCCTGTTCTGACTGGCCCAAGGGCTACTGCGTGGGCAATCTCCTGCTTAATTTGTTCGAATGCTTGTTGTTGCTCAGGACCCCACTGGAAATCATTTCTTTTTCATGTCACGAGGTAAAGAGGGCTTACAATTGTGCTGTATTCTGGGATATGCATTCTCCAAAACCCGACAGCTCCTAGAAAAGCCTGGGTTTCCTTCTTGTTCGTAGGTGGGGACATAGCAGTGATCTTGTTGACTACTTCTGTCGGGATCTGGCGACGTCCATCTTGCCACTTGACTCCTAAAAACTGGATTTCTTGAGCGGGTCCCTTAACCTTACTTCACTTGATGGCAAAACCAGCTCTTAGGAGAATCTGGATGATCTTCTTTCCTTTCTCAAAGACTTCCTCTGCTGTGTTCCCCCATACGATGATGTCGTCAATGTACTGCAGATGTTCTGGAGCCTCACTCTTTTCTAGTGCAGCCTGGATCAGTCCATGGCAGATGGTGGGGCTGTGCTTCCACCCCTGGGGCAGTCTGTTCCAGGTGTACTGCACTCCCCTCCAGGTGAAAGCAAACTGAGGCCTGCACTCTGCTGCCAGAGGGATGGAGAAAAAGGCATTGGCAATATCGATGGTCACGTACCACTTTGCTGCCTTGGATTCCAGTTCATACTGAAGTTCCAACATGTCTGGCACAGCAGCACTCAGTGGTGGTGTGACCTCATTCAGGCCACGATAATCCACTGTCAGTCTCCATTCTCCACTGGACTTACGCACTGGCCATATAGGGCTGTTAAAGGGTGAATGAGCTTTGCTGACCACCCCTTGGCTCTCCAGTTTACAAATCATCTCGTGGATGGGAACCATAGAGTCTCTGTCTGTGCGGTACTGCCGTCGGTGCACTGTCGCCATGGCGATTGGTACCTGCTGTTCTTCAACTTCCAGCAGTCCCACAGCAGAGGGGTCGTCTGAGAGACCAGGCAAGGTATTTAGCTGTTGGATGTCTTCTGTTTCTACAGCGGCTACCCCGAAAGCCCAACAATGTCCTTTTGGGTCTTTGAAATACCCATTTCTAAGATAGTCTATGCCCAGGATGCATGGGGCCTCTGGGCCGGTCACGATGGGGTGTTTCTGCCACTCATTCCCAGTTAAACTTACTTCAACTTCCAATACAGTCAGCTGCTGGGATCCTCCTGTCACCCCAGAAATAGAAATAGATTCTGTTCCCACGTACCTTGATGGCATCAGGGTACATTGAGCGCCGGTGTCAACCAAAGCCGTATATCTTTGTGGGTCAGACGTGCCAGGCCATCAGATCCACACAGTCCAATAGATCCGGTTGTCCCTTTCCTCTACCTGGCTAGAGGCAGGGCCCCTCTATTCCTGATCATGGTACACGTTGCTCTCTTCCTGTAAATATGTTCTTGAGGTCCCTTCAAGAGGATCGGTCATATCATCATTCCTATACTGTCCAGAGTTCTGTCCACAAGAGACCGGAGTTGCATTGACTCTAGGTGGGCTTCTTGTGGTAGCTGTTCCTCTTTTCAGTTCACGTACTCGGGCTGCTAAGGAAGAGGTGGGTTTTCTATCCCACTTCCTCATGTCTTCTCCATGCTCCTGAAGGAAAAACCAGAGGTTACCTCGCAGAGTGTATCTTCTTTCTCTGGCTGGGGAATGTTGGCTCTTAATAGCAGAGACTCTTGTTGGTTCTGGTGAGATGTGGTGAATTTCTTGCTTCAGCTCCTTTCTGAGTTTCTCTTCTAAGTTCCGGACGTGCTCAGCCAGCTTTGTTTCCACAGATGAGACATGGGTGCGTAACGGGGCGGTGACAGTGTCCTCATAAATTCTTAGTTTGTTGACCAGTACTCCCACCTTGTCCGTTCCTTCCCTCCATTGCAGTGTTGCTAGGTAATGGGAGTAAATCTCTGGTCCGAGCTGTGCAAATCTCAACCACATCTGTGACGTGCATTGGACATCATCTGGGTTCTTAGGGAATCTCTCATCTTCTGAGAAAATGATCTCCAGCACGGCCAATTCTCTCAGGCATCGGATACCTTGTTCCATTGTGCTCCATTTTCCTTGGTGCACTTGGAGGTCTTCTTTACACAGGTATCTGTCCCTTACGCTTGCCAGCAGTCGCCGCCAGAGGCTGAGATTTTCTTGGGTTTTCCTGATCCCCTGGTCAATGACCACATCCTGGGTCAGGGATCCAAGCTGCCTGGCCTCACTTCCATCTAGAATGGTGTCATTGGATGCTGCGTCCCAGATGCGAAGCAGCCAGGTCAGGATGGATTCATTTGTCTGGCGGGTGAACTCCATCAGTAGGTCATGCAGCTCACTCAGGGATAAAGAGCGAGTGATGATCTCTGGCTCCGTCTCTTCTGCTTGGTGCGAAGGTCCAGCCTCCTCCTCATCGGTCACTGTGCGGGCTGATTTGCTCCTGGTTTTCTTTTTCTGAAGGGGGGCAACTGCTACTGGCTTAGGCTGTTCTGGCTTGGTGATGGCTTGTGTGGAGACTGTCGTTTCTTTCGGTTTCTTTTTCCTCCATGACAGTGTTTAGATATGGTGCCTGTTGTTTTGTTGCTTTTCTTTTCCTCATCCTGAGGATACTGTGCTGCATCGAGCATTGTTCTGACTCTAAGCATGGTGTACACGGTGTAGGTCATAGAGAGAAAAGAAAACAGAACTGACAGCAAGATTATACCATCTTTGGCATCCAAAGGGAACTCAATATTTTCAAAAACTGTTGTGTCAGGTCTCAAAGGCTGAAAGAAACCATTCTCTACTCTTTCCCCTAGGGGCTGGGTGCAATTGTTGAGGAGGCCCCAGATGTAGCAGCCCAGACTAGGACAAGCAAACAAAATTGAGTATATATTCCGAATGGTGTTCATTGCCTCGGAGGTTATCATGCAATAGACATAGTAAATTAATAAAGCAATTTTTATACGATACCCCGGCCTACACAGGAGCATTACTACGGGCAGGTAGTTCCCTGTCTGCGGAAATATATATAGAGCAAGGTACAGGACACATGTAAGTATGTTGAGTATCATGGTGAATAGGTGGCTTCTAGAACACAAAATTGTAATTCTGACTTTCCTCAGGGCCTGGCCTCACGTTTGGGCGCCAAAAAATGTGGTAGTTTGAAAGCAAATCAGTGAGAGGCTCAAAGTCAGAACTACAATTTAATAGGAAAAATGTAATAATACAAAAACACTGACAGAGTCAGAATACAACCTGACACCCTGTCGGTCAGGGTGTTGGTAGTAGTCCACTTAGAAGGTGGTTGCAGTCCTCTGGGAGTGATAGATGTGGTTCTGTTGAAGCAGTGATCCTGTGAAAGGTGTAGTTCTCCTCTGAAGGTCCAGTGGTGGTGTAGAAGGGTCTGGTCTTCCTCTGGGAATCCAGTGGAAAAGCTGACTTGTGGTGTTTCAAATCCCAGTTTATATGCAGATAGGGATACATTGGTTCCTCATCCTGGGCGGGGCATCTCACAATGGGATGATGGAGTTTATCAGTGGGACTCAATGGCCCATTAACTGCAGCCATTAGGGATGAACAAAGCAAAGTGCCCCACTTGGCTCTAACGACTAGCCCACTACAGATGATGTCCAGTGGCCATCAGGGATGAGCCAGGAACACTGCCCCACCCGGCCCCAACATCCCATGAAGATGGTGATAGAATACATACCATTGTAACCGAAGGCACAGGTGTTAAAAAAACAACAAAAAACAGAACACCCCAACAAGTTAGACATTGAAAGCAAGAACCTTAGTCAATCTTGAACTGTAAATCTTTTTTTTAAATACCTCCTCTAACCTGGGTTTCATTTTGTACAGAGTTTTTTTACGTTCGTATGGTGGAAATCAAAAGCCCATCTTATGTATTTTGCTTTATGACGCACTGTGGAAAAAAATGGCAGGTGCCCGTCATTACTGAATCTGTAACTTACCTGTCATCAACAAAACAAGAATCAGTAAATTCTCATAAAAAGAGTTTGTTATTCAAAACAACCAGACTTGAAGTTTCTGATGAGTTTTAGTTTGAGGTGTAATTATGGAAGAGGTGTGAAATCACAGGTTTAACAATGTCGTAGAAATTTTGTTTTGGATTTAAATGCATTGTACAGTTCTGATTGAAAACTTTAAAATTAGTTTACTAAGTCAATTTCAGGTAACTAGCGCTAAGAATTATTCTTCCTTTCTATTACAAATGAAAGATTTAACCGGGATTGGAGATACCACAAAGAAGAACGAGTATGGATCACCAGGGCACCCGGCATGGAGCCAACAATGAAAACCAATACGTACGAGAGGGGAACATATTACTTCTTTGACTGTCTTAACTGGAGGAAAGTAGCTAAGGTATCTCTTTTCCCTTGTGTAGATATTTTGGGTCTTTCAGCCATGTATTTTTACAAAGATGAGTAAAACACGAAAATCTTCTTCACAAAAATCTCTGACTTTTTAATCTCCTGTTACTTAGGTTCATTACCTTAATTTCTGATGTCTGAGAGAACAAAGGTTGTCTAAAACACTGGCTTGCTTGTGGAAAATAAAGAGCTGTCTCTCTCATTTCCAGTTTTCTTTGGGAGGTAGAAGGACATAAAACTTCTTTTAGGAGTTTTGTTAAAATTGCAAACTCTTCCCACAGCATGGAGTTATAGAATGGAAAGCATTATTTGGCATTTTACAAGTTGTACTTGCAAACACTTTATTACTTCGCTTTAGAAAATTAAATAGGATGCTACCAAACCTCACATAGGAATTTAAAATGGATATGGGATGGGTGCAGGGAATGCTTTTTTGGTTTTTGGGTACAATCTCTCCTTAACCATACTTAGTAATTCCATGCTCTGTTGTTTGAAAATCAGAGTTCTTTGAAATAAATAACTTCTTCTAAGGAGGAGGCATATTTCCAGGATGCTTGTTTTCTATACTGTAGACCAAGAGGCATTGAAAAAATCAGAAAGCTATAGCTTTTTCCTTTCCCAACTGTCATAATCTATTTGTCCCATTCTGTCCATTAATACTGTCAATAACGTTCTGTATCAGACCATCTGTAGACACTGTATCACGTTCCTGCTTTTCTCTAAAAAAACACTTAACAGATCAAATCAGATTAACCTTGAAGCCTTGAACTCAACAGATGTGACTCCAGCATGTTGGAACTGTATTTTGTGGTTCCATGTGCTTAGGCATTTCATAGAATAAGAAATCTTTTCACCTGCAGCCCAACTTATGAATTGTTTGCTTTCATTTTTTGGGCAAGTTGTATCTATACACTTGGAGATTATGAAATATTGCATGAAATAGTTAATGTCTGTTGATGTGTTTTTAAACATATGTTTTAAAGAGAATAAAGTTCAGTGTCCTCTGTCTATATAGAAGTTTGCCATCTAGACATTAACTAGATACATGCTACTTTTATTTCCTCCCCCACTCCCTCCACCCAGTAATTTTGCATAGCTTGTGCAAGCTCCCCTCAGAAATTAACATTCCAGTTGCCCTGAAGGATATGGGAGGTTCTCTAGTCCAGCTGCACATGTGACTCCTTGCCTCTGGTGCTACAGAATCTGTACCCAAGAATCTGTAACTGACAGTTTTAATGGTGAGCCTTACTTGTATGGTTTTTCCTAAGTGCAAGATAATTCCAAAACTCCTAAACAAAAGTACCACTCCTCAAAAAGAAAACCCAAACAAAAGGAGAGTTTGTTTCTACTTGAATTATTCATTTGCTGTGTGGTATACTTCCTTAGGTTCCCCAAGATGCTGTTTAAAGCTATTTTATTATTGCCTAAGATCATCAGAGGGGAAGTAATTACCTTTTGGAAGGATAGATTTCTTTTCTGGAGTCAACTGAATGTGTTCCATTTATTTACGAGCAATAAGAGCCTCATGTAGTTTCACATATCAATGGAATGGTGATTTTAGCTTTTGTGGACACCCAACATTTCCTTTCACTAGGAGGAGGTGGTGCCCATTGTATAAGGATAGTAACCTTTTCAGTGTCTCTTTTTTCTACCTGGAGTAAATGTATGTAGCTGCTATTTGGTGCTTAGCATTACTTTTTAAGACAGTATTGTCTCTGTTTAGAATCCTGAGTGCTGTTCTGAAACTCAGTATCCAGTGCTTGAGTGATGTACACTCCATCCTCCTGTTAGGCATTCCTGAGATACTGGAGAGATAAGAACACTACTGTTCTCTGAATGGTTTTTACCAAGATCTACATAGATTCTCTTATTCTTATTTGCATGCTGAAAATAATTCCCTCAACATTAAGAAGCAATTGATAGCTAGTAAGGAGAGGGATTGTATTTTCTAAAGTTTTGCACTTGCAGTGGTATTTCAACAAGGAATGTGATTATTTTATTTATTCTCCCCCAATGTCCATAAGAAGCAGTGCTATCTTTTCTTCTAGGCTTGTGTATTCCTTAATGTAAAAAATTGAACTGGAATATTATTTTGAAATTTTTATTTAACTTTGAGCAGGTGAATTGAGCATTGATCACAGGAAGCTAGAGAATGATTTTGGGGAAAATTGAGATTTTTGTTGCATGGAAAAGGAATTGCATACTAGAAATAATTCTGTGACATTTCCACCTTTGATAAATAAATAACTTAGGTGTATGTCATGTGTGATCATAGCATTCCATGGTTATGTTACCTCTGGTGTTAATTTCTGGAGTTGACATTTCCTCTGAGGAACACTAATACAGACTCACCCTAACAAGAACAGCAATATTTGATAACACTGTGTTGCTTTGAATGCAAACAAAAGTATGGCCAAGCAATTTTTTCTAACAAATGGAGAAGTAATTAATAAATATTTCAGGAAATTAGACCTATAAGGAGCTGGGGAAAAAAAAGAATTCTGATAAATTGCAGTCTGTTATTATAACTGCTACATTATTAGTGAATGCTGGGAATATCAGTTTCTTAGAAGGCCACAATAATAATTGCTGCTTAACAGTTTCATGAGTCCTTTTATGAAGCAGGCAGACAGGAATACTTGCTCATAAATTATTGTCTCTTATATGTGCATATTCAGTTATTTTTCAAGGTGCTTTATAAATTTGGTTCTTGTTCTAGTGTAGATACTCAAATATAGGGCAGCATATACTCTAATGTGTTGTGCTTTGCAGACATTGTGTATTTTGCATTATGAGCTTATGTATTTATTGTCCCTATTTTAAGTTACACTGCAGTATGAAATACTGCTGCAGTGAAATACAGCACTTTAGATAACACAACTAAATCTTAAGACTTAGGTTTGTAAAAACATAAACCAGTTGTGATTTAATAGATTTAGTGTTCTAGATCAATTTTAACAGAAGTAGAGAAGGCTGAATAGCTTCTTTCAAGAAAAATCAAATAATATATTTATCTTTTTTATTAAACTGTAGGCTCTATTTTTATATTCTTAATAGGTAATAGACTGAAGAGGGGAATGCAGCAAATTAGCTGAGTAATGAGAATTCCTAAACTACTAGGAAATAAATTCAAATTAATTCTATTTTGACACTTGGTAGTAAAAAGTGAAAAAAACATGAATGGTAAACTTCAAATTCACCTTAAATGCAAAGTAAAAAGCAGAAAATTTCTGTTTACAGATGTTTGTTATATGGTTTTTCATCCTAGGGCATATGGGAAGTATGCTGAGGTTAAAGATACTAATTTTTTTTCACTGAGGTTTTGACTATAGTTTGCTGCTGTTGAGGAGACGTGAGAGAGGAAGGGAAGTAGATCTGATACCAAAAGTGCTTCCTACAATTGCACATTTACTGAAATCCTGATTTGTCTGAAGTAAGCTGTCTAGAATTTCTCCTCATTTTTTAGTAAGGAGAATTAATTTGTTTAAGTAAAAGATTATAAAACCTTTCTACATTGATGTTGTAGTTCTAAAACATGGAATCCTTTATGGGAGAGAAAATTAAATTTCTAAGTGTTTGTTTGCTTGTCAGGGTTGCTGTCTAGATGAAATTATTCCCTGTCCTTTTAAGATCAGTATTAATTGAAATAGTTTCATAATTACTAGAAAGTTAAATTTATTATTCCAGTAAAGATGTGGCATAGTATTTCAGCTCCGCCCCTAAAGTTGGGTCTTTGCACCCATCTTTAAGTCAGTATAAATGCTACTTTTAAGTTCCATTTGGAATTTTTAAGCTAGCTGTGGGATTTCTACCCTCTGCTCTGATGGATTTACAGAATCCAGAATATTTTGTCCTCGGGATACTACCTATTCTGCCAACTTCTTTGTTTAGTTTTACTCTAAGTGCTATGGGTCACCCTGAGCAATCCTCCTCTACCTTAAGTGTCCTTGCCTGTTACTGTTTATACATGTACAGATTGATGTAGCTTTACTATCAAAGCAAGTTTTCAGGATGACATGAGAAGTGATTATTTTCTTTGCACAGAACAATTTATTTAGTGTCACACATGCTGTAAGTTTTCACACACATTCAGTATTCATTATTCCTGCTTAATACACAGGTTATTTAAGTTTTAATAATTATCTCCATGTGGAAAAGAAAGCAATTTAACACATTGATCAATGGATAAACAGAAATTTTTAACATTTTATTTATATCTGTTTATGTTAAAGAATACCACTGCTGCTGTTGACATCCTAAATCACAGTGGCAAAAGCAAAAACAAAGTATTCCTGTAATGCAAGTATTTTCCCCTATGTAATAAAAAATTGGTCTTTAGCTTCCAGAAATACTTGGTCAATGAATTCTTTTTTAGGTATTGTTAGATAGAACTTCAGGTGTTCTTAGACACTACTGAATATTGAATTTGAGCTTTACTGACCCTGGTATGCAAATCAAGAAGGCTGTTCTAAGCCTGTTTGTTTTAGCAGTCCATGACAGTTTGAAGTATGAACTCACATACTTCTAGAGAGAATTTGACAGGGAAACATACTCCTCCTGAAGGAGGGACTTCTGGTTTGTGGGACACAAAGGATTGCTCAGCCTCCTGAGCATTTATTCCAGACACCTCGTTTGCAGCTCCTACTGCCAATAGAGGCTCAAAACAACCTTAAGTTTGGAAAACCCATTTTTAGGATACTGGTACTGTCTGATTTTTGATACTTACTGTATCTTACCAGTTTAATTAGCAATTTTCCATGGGTAATTTTGAAGGCATTTCAGAGCTTATGGAAGTTCAGTTAACTGATTGAAGCTGACCAGAGATTGATAGTATCTGCAGGCCCTTCCATGATTATGTGCAAGATAGCAACTTTGACAGCCATGAAAAGCAGGGAAAGCTTGAGTGGTATCTTTTCTGTTATAAAATGACTGCAGAATTACTGGAGATCATGGAATCATAGAATGGTTTGGCTTGGAAGAGACCTTAAAGACCATCTAGTTCAACCCCCATGCCAGGGCAAGAACACCTTCCACTAGTCCAGGTTACTCAAAGCCCCATCCCCATCCAACCTGGTCTTAAACACTTCCAGAGGTGGGGTAGCCACAATTTCTCTGGGTAGCCTGTTCAGTGCCTCGCCACCCTCATAGTGAAGAATTTATTTCTAAAACCCAATCTAAATGCTACCCTTCTTCAGCTTAAAGCCACTCCCCCTTGTCCTATTACTACATGCCCTTGCAAAAAGTCCCTCTCCTCCCTTCCTGTAGGCCCCCTAAGATCCACCCAACCTAATCTAGCCTTTGACACCAAAGTACATGTATGGACTTGTACCCCTTGATCTTGCTTCTTACCCAAGGAGGGAGCAGCATCTCTTCAGTCTCAGCATGTGTATCTGCACAAAAAGAGAACATACACCAACTGGCATGCAGTTTTTATTAGGAATGCCAGAAGCAATTCACTTGCGTATATATGATCTAAAAAAGCCCAGACAAACAAACACACCACCTAAATAAACAACCCCCAAAAACCAACCAACCAAAAAAACTTTAAAAATCTTTGGTTGGAGTAGAGAGCCAGGAACTAGAAATGAAGCAGATGTGCAACGCTTCAGTGCAGATGGCTGTAACCTCATATAGGTTTTGCTAGGGTTTTCCAGTTTTAGAGGCAGTATTCACAGGGGAATACAGAATGCTTCACATTTTCCACTACTTTGTTCCTTACCATGCTGAATGTTCTTTCTATACTAAATGGACCTTGTTTTGCCTTGAAAGAAGAGAGGTCTGAGAGCTGGATTTCCTAGATTTTATTTCTGTTCTTGCATTGATTTAATTTAGTACAGATTTACATGAAAAATTATACTATTTAATCACTTCAGAGTGTTTTAAAATAATCTCTTCATTACTCTGTGTTTTCATCTCTATGTAAAAATAGTGGGCTAAGTTGGCTTTGCAGATACAGATGATGTTCTGCTGAGGTTCTCCAAGTTAGGTAAAATAAATTACTGTGCATGTCCAAGGTTGTTGTTGTTGAAGAAGTCCCCTAAAGAACAGTTCTGAAACTTCTGCTTACCCTGTTTCTTGAATGAAGATAAAATAGGGATGAGACCCAGTTAAACTGCTGAAAGGGTCTGAAAAAATATACTATGTCACTTTTGGTGGGTCTGGGGCTTAAATATGAGTATGAAATGTGGAGGAATATTTTGATACATTTTGGCTTAAGTGGGTCTCAGTACTGTCTCGAGCATTTTAGGTAATGTTTCCAAAGGTAAAACCTGGACATTTTCACAGAACCATTTAGGTTAGAAAAGACCTCTAAGATCAAATCCAGCCTTTGACTGATAACCACCATGTCAAACAGACCTTATCACTAAATAAAGTTGTTTCTTGATGTCCAACCTGAACCCCCCTCTGGTGCATCTTGAAGCTGTTTGGTCTGGTAGGATGACACAAAAATATTCCCAAACTTTAGTTCATCCAGAATAAGCCTCTGTGCTCCTGACATGTTGAAAGACAGCTTTTGTTTATAATTCAGCTCATGCTGTGATTGTGTATTTGTGTTTTGTGTATGTGCATATATAAAATTGTTTGAGATTATAACAAGGGTTCTGAGGGTCGTGTAGCATTCAGAAGAATAGGAGAGCCTATGTGATGTGGGTGTAATGGCTTAGGATTGTTGTAATTTACTACTTTTTTCTCCTTAAATTATGGAATCCAAGATAGCAAAGTCATGTGGTTTTGCCTTAGGATAAGTTAGTACTTGATCTCCTCTGTATTTGTGCTTTTCAATTATGGCTGGTAGACCAGGTCCTGACAGGTAAATGATACATTGTTTTATTTGGTTTTGTCTTTTTTTTTTTCTTTTAACTCTAGGAGTTCCACCTGGAATATGACAAATTAGAAGAAAGGCCTCATCTGCCATCAACCTTCAACTACAACCCTGCTCAGCAAGCCTTCTAAAGACTTCCCTTTTCTTGGGGTATGGCTGTCTCAGCACAATACTCAACATAACTGCAGAACTGATGTGGCTCAGGCATCCTGGTTTTAATTCCTTGAGGATCTGGCAATTGGCTCATGCGAAGGGTCACCATTTGAGGTCTTGCCTTACTAATTATGTGCTGCCCAACAACTAAATTTTTAATTGTTTTTCTTTAGTTTGAGCAGGGTCTGAATTTTTGTTTTTGTTTTCTTTTTTGCCAGCAGACAAGCTTGGGTCTGTAAAGACAAGCGAGTACACTGACAAAAGTTTACCACTTAGTTTTCCAAAATGTAAAAACAAAAAAAAAAAAAGAAAAAAGACAAAAAATTAGACAACAAAATTTGCATTGTTCATTGTAGCACTCTTGGTAATAAAAAATGTTTGTGCATTTTTATGTGAAGATCCTTCTCGTATTTCATTTGGAAAGATGAGCAAGGTTTGCTTCCTTCATTTTACTTCCCCTCCTGTTTTTGAAAGGCAGTTTTCGCCAAGCTTAATGCAAGAATATCTGACTGTTTAGAAGAAAGATATTGCCACAGTCTCTGGTTAGTTTCCAGAGTTGTGTATTACTGAGCTTCGTCTTTCCAGAATGAGCAAAACACTGTCCAGTCTTTGTTACGATTTTGTAATAAATGTGTACATTTTTTTTAAATTTTTGGACATCACATGAATAAAGGTATGTATGTACGAATGTGTATATATTATATATATGACATCTATTTTGGAAAATGTTTGCCCTGCTGTACCTCATTTTTAGGAGGTGTGCATGGATGCAATATATGAAAACGGGACATTCTGGAACTGCTGGTCAGGGGACTACTTTGTCGCCCTGTGCACTAAAGGGCCAGATTTTCAGCAGCCAAGGACATCCATACCCAAGTGAATGTGATGGGACTTAAAGAAGTGAACTGAGACAATTCACTCTGGCTGTTTGAACAGCAGCGTTTCATAGGAAGAGAAAAAAAAAAAAGATCAATCTTGTATTTTCTGACCACGTAAAGGCTTCTTCTCTTTGTAATAAAGTAGAAAAGCTCTCCTCACTGCAGTGTTGACTTTGATTTGAGATTGTGAAATTATTTCTTCAACAATGAAAAATGGGAAAAAGTATTAAAACTATCGAGCTGTACAGTGGTTAAGACACTTGAAGAGTCTTTTTGCTGCTGACAAGTAAATTTATGAGAATTTCATATTCTTTTCCACAGTAAAGTTTCCACAGCCAAAAAGTTTGGTTAACCTTGGTTTCAGATCCCCTCTCTAAAATAGCAAATAATTATTAGAAAGATGGGTGGGTACCATGTCAGATGATAGAAAGATGCTTCAAGAATTCATCACTTGGGAGAAGCTTGGGTTAGAACTCATCACAGCTTAGTTCCATGTTGATGTTTTCCCACTTAGAAATACATTTTGTTTGGTGATCGCTATTACTTGAACTTTCAGATGCAAATGAACGTGAATATAGACTGGTTTTGAAAACTGTAACTGTTCTGAGCAGAGAAAGAAAAACCTGAACTGTTGGGATGGTTTTCTTTTTCTATATATGATTGCTACTTCTCATTGAGTTGCCTCTGGTGATGCAGATCATTGAAGAATACCTGAAATTACCAAAGCAAGAAAAGACATGTTAGTGAATCCTGGGATTTTGTTTTTACGTTTTGACCCATTTTTCTGTGTAGTGCAAAAGCAGCTTGTTTGCATGTATTGAATTATGCTTGGAAATTGAACCATTAGTGGCCTTGCTGTGGTTCTGTATCAGGTGTATGGCAAATTTTAAATTCTGAACTTTTTTTAATATCTATTTTAAGATGGTAAACATAAAAATATAAGCTTGTTGGTTATATTTTTTCTATTATTAAAGCAAAGTTTTCCCAGCTTGAAAGAAGAGGATGGTTATAATCCATATGATAACTAACACAGCTGAAAAAGATGGTGGCTTTTTCTTTTTCTCAAACCAAAGCAGATTCAAACATATATTTGATTATCCAAACATAAATTTATAAATTTTCAGAATGATAATTTTTCAAAAGCATCTTGTTCCCTCCACAATTAATGTTACATTTTTTACTGTCAGAGGTTCACTATGAACTTTGCTTTTTTTCTTCTTTTTTTTTAAGGATTCCTGAAGTGATATTTCCTTCTTCAAATCAAATGTAATTATTTCTTATGTTCATGGAAATTAACAACATATGGTAAAGGGAGCAAGATCAATTGCATTAAAATACTAAATACCTATGACACTTGAAAAACAATTAAGCTGAAATTGGGAACCTAAGTCCTCCCAAAAAATCCTTGATGATACAGTTGTATTCAACTGCCCAGTCTTTCAAAAATGTGAAATGCCTGATTTTGGGAAACTTCTCACCTGTGAGCATGGAACTGGTGCTTTGCTCCTTCCAGGTAGAAGAAAAGTCTGGCTCTCATTTATCAATTAAATAAGCATATATGGAGACTTTAAAATCTGTGACTTAATTTCATATTACACTCTGGGTTGAAGCAAGAGAAACAGATATAAACAGAAAACAAGGTGTAAGATTGAAACCACTTCTTAACTGATACCATATTAATTTTAAAAACTGAAAAAAAGAACATACTGTTTTTTTTACTGAAAGGAAGAAAACCTCAGCCCTCATTTACATACTCATGTGGCAAAGGGGTGACTGAATTGCCCTGGAGATTTTCAGACTGGCAATTAAGGTCTGAGGCTTATTTAATGTTTTTACATTCCACTAACACTATGAATAGGGAGATACTAGAATGCTGTTTTTAAAATACCTTTATTTGAGGTGGGTGTTTTTCCCCATAACTAGTTTTGTACAATAATGTGCAAGGTAAGTTCTGAGTAGAAAACTCAGTGTTCTTGGAAAGAAGTAGAAGTATCCCTATTTCTGGCCTGTCCAACATGCTCTCATAGTCCTTGTTGCTTATTGTTTACAAATCTTTATTGAATAGTTAGCTCCACTTTCTCTGCAAATCCACTGCCTTCAACTTCCAGGGTTAACATGAGTTTCACTGATTTGATCACACCTGGTATAGCAGAAAACACTTTGTATTTTAACAATTGTTACTCAAACCACCCTGCTTGTGGAAAAATCAAGGGTACGAGAGAGTCATGGAGGAAAGGGTTAAGGATGCTCCACTGGGGTGTTTAAAAATGGACAAACAAAAAAACCACCCAGCACTCAATCTCCACCGTAGTCCTGCTGCCACAAATACATAAACACACGAGAACCTTCATGGGCTTGATTAATCTAATTGAAGACCCCAGTAATCCAGGGAAGCCTGCAAATACTCACATGGGTAAAAATATTTTTCACGTGACTGTGACCTTCAATGAAGTGTCAACTGCACCCGTGTCAGGATTCACGACTGACCACACCACTCCCTCATGGCTGTGACATTTCTACACTACAGAGATGTATAATCATATCACTTGGCTGCATAGCCTGTCTGAAATCCTTTCTCTCCCCAAGCCAGTACTTCTTGTACTTGTCTGTTTCCATTTTACAGTTTCCATGAAAAAAGGGAGACTGAACCCAAATAAGAACTTGTGTATTGTAGTCAGATATGAAAGAAGGCTGTCCATCTTCTAAATAATGCTGTTTAAAGTTAGTGGTCACCTAAAAAAAAAAACTTCCCCCACCCCACCCCCACCGCCCCCCCCCCCCCCCCCCTCCAATTCCTGGTAACTTCAATTGAAAATACTTTCATGGCTGGACATTGAATGAAACAAAAAGGA
Organism: Eopsaltria australis; assembly: GCA_034509425.1. Taxonomy (NCBI): domain Eukaryota; kingdom Metazoa; phylum Chordata; class Aves; order Passeriformes; family Petroicidae; genus Eopsaltria; species Eopsaltria australis. The sequence continues at coordinate 155,161 of JAVTVJ010010810.1, read as the reverse complement.
AAAACTGATTGCTGTCACACTCAAGAAAAGCCTCTAAATGCACAGCTGCCACCTTAAGCATGGGATAACTAGACAGTGCTTTTGGTTTAAGACCCTAAATATAACAATTGCTATTAAAGCCAAATTTTGGAGTGTGCTTAGTTTTCAAGTACCTTTTCATTGTGTTCCTCAAAATTTGCCACTGCCCAAAATTAATGCTTGTAGAAGTTGAATTTTGATAATTCAGATTGGACTAAGCAGTCTGGATTGACAACTGCTGCTTTTATTTTTATATATAGTATGTGAATTAAGTTTTTGTTTCTCTATGATAAGCACACGTGCTCTCATTTCCATAAATCTGAAAGCTTCCAGTACATTAAAAAGACCTGAGGAAATGCAGCTGGATAACTTACTTTGAAATTTTGGCTTTAGTTGTTTCAGTAGCTTTACCGCTAAAAACCACTTTACTGTTAGAGGTAAGTTTATTTTTTTGAAAGTAATGTTAAAGCACATTGAACAATAGTTTTGACTTACTCATACAGCTCACTTCTGGATTAGCTGTGCTAACCAAGTTTGTGTATTATTCTAGGCTTCAGTTTCTCATTTGCATTTCATATTGTCATCTTGGTGTTAATGAACTAATATTTGTGCGTGTATGTCAGGTTTTTCCTGCTGAAACTACCAAAATAATTTTCTGTAAAATCACCTTTTTGGACTCCCTCTGGTTTAGCAAACATTCCAGTGAAGTAGCCAGTTTTCATGTAAACAGTCCTGATGAGTGAAGGGAAGGCAGGTGTCCCAAAGCTGCTCTGGTGCAGACATTGATGAATCTGTGGAAATCCTTCAGTGTTCCCTAAGCTCTTATTCTTGACTAAAGGGCTGGTTTGGTTGTTCCCCGGGGATCTCTCTTCCCTTGGAAGGCCTGTTTACTTCCTTATGGGCATCACAATATTGGTTTTAAAAAGGCATCCTGTTGTTTATATAGCCATTTGCTTTTGGAAAAGGCAGTTCATTACTGGCACTTTGCTGGAAGAGGTGCAGTGAGCATCCCAAGGACCAGCACTAGGCTTGTGCAAGGAAACAGGGAAGTGTGAGCCCAGTCCTCATGAGCGGCCTGGGTGGGTGTGGTGGCAGAGCTGCACCCTGGGCTGCCCAGCCTGCAGGTGCCTGGCCAAGGCAGAGCTGTTCTCAGCACTGGGCGTGCCAGGTGGGTCAGCTGCACTTGGCCACAGGTAAGGCTGTCCCTTGGCTCTGGCCCAAGGAAGGGCCCCAAAGAGCAGGCAGTAACCTGTTCTGCTGTTGAGATTTTCATACAGACACTGAACTTCGTACGCCGGCTTTCTGAGCCCTGGCAGCTCCTGGTGCAGCCCCTGGTCCTGGAGCCAGCATCCCCACTCCTGCCCTCTGCAGGTGACAGCAGAGCTAAAATCTTCACAGCAGGCCTACAGTACCTAGCTTTGCTACACTGATCAGGCACTGATGATCGTTTTTCACTTCCAATTGAGCCAAATAGACTTTGAGTCTTGACTGAGTAATTTGTGTAGAAGTTCAAAATCTATGAGATCACCTAGTAAATGCTAAGGACCATTCCCAGTTAAAATACAGCTTCAGCACCTCCTCCAGCTGTGGATGATGTAGGGCTTGGATGCACACAGGAGGACTAACTCAAGGTTGCTCTGTCACCTAGTGAGCTGTTGCCTTAATTTTCGTCTGACAGCACTTTATGTGCAAGGGATTGCAGGGAGTTGAACCAAGTGTGGAAGGCCAGCTGTTCAGGAGGTAAGACAGAAAGAAGCCACAGTTCATTTACACTGAGAAAGCAGAGCTGGAGCTTCCCTTCAGGTGGTAAGTGACCAATCACCCTGATTATAATTTTATTTTTTATATTATGAAAGCTCTATGCAACAAGCCCCCACCATTAGAGACTGCTGTCACCACAAGTGCTGGTAGCAAAGCCTGATGATGGGAATGGATGAACAGAGCCAAGGACTAACCAAGATGAGTTCAGTTTCTAGTATAAACACCTATGGTAGTTTCAAGTAAAAAAAACCATAATCCCAGGCTCAGAGCTGGTATACTTTTTCAGAAACCCTTTGATACTAAGGCAGGCTACTGCAAAGCAGCTGGCCTGAGAGGAATGTGGAATGCACTGGTGCAAGCAAGGACAATATTTACATCCATCTGTATTCATGGCACAGCATGGACTCCTAAGAGCCTTCCTGCCAAACCTTGCTCAATAGTCCATTTGGAGAACCTATGGATCAGCTCCATTTATAAAAGTTTGACATTGTACTCTGCAGTGGGAAAGTGATTGAAAAAGGAAAGTGCTATTTCCCGAACTTTTGCTGTGTTTCTATATCTTCTTGTCTGCTGTGTCATCAAGTTCAGCTATCAGCTCTGAGGCTCACATTTTGTTCTAGCTAATTGCCTGTGATAAAGCCAACAGAATACAAATATAAGTATTGCTTATGGTACTTTGGCACCGAAGAGCTTGTTGTGTTGCCACACTGGGAAGTGCTGGGTAATAACCAAATTTTATTTGCCAAATAAATATATTTTCTTGAATCACCCACTTTTCTTGCAAACTTGCTTGGAAGAGAGCACTTTGTAGGGTGAACCTTCAAAGGTCAATACCTTCCTATTCAAAACAATTCCTGTGTGTGATAGCTATCATCTTGCTTATCTGTTATCTCTGTCCCTGCTGAGCAGATGCTGGTTTTGGGGCTGGCCAGAACACTTAACCCTGCACCCCAAGTAGGTTAACATTTGGCCAATTCCCATTATGTCCCTTCTCAATTAATAAGGTGAAAATAGAAGCTGCCTTCTCACTTGTAGATATTTCTTTAATTTCAAATCAGTTTCCTGCTCTATACATAGAGACCTTGCAGACTTTGGTGTCTGGGGTAGTAAACAGGATTTTTCACAGGCTCTCCAGGACTTAACCAAGCAAGTGGTGAGGTGTTGCCTTAGAGGGGGGCCACAATGCACCCAGAGGACCTCACCCACCCACCCACCCACCCGCCCTCTTCTAGATATTGTACATTGCATGATGGTACCCAGTATTAATCCGGACTAGCCCTCCGCACAGCAAATCTCCAGGGTCAGATAATCCCGTTGCAAGCTGTCCCTTTCCACCCCCGAAGGGCCCTGAATTAGGTCAGACGGGATTCAATTTGCATTTTATTTATTTATCTATTTTTTTTTTCGTGCTGGTTACACGCACACTCAAGCTCGGAGGAGGCGGGGAGGGAGGCGGGGATCGGCGGGAGCTTTAGCCGATGGCAGTGGCTGATTCCCGGCGGCGGATGCTAGCGGCAGCCGGGCGATGGCGAGGAGCCGGGCGACTTACGAGTACACGGAGGCGGAGGACAGGAGCATGCGGCTGGGTTTTCTGCTCATCGCCGCCGGCTTGCTTTCCCTCTTGGGCCTGGGCTGTTGCTGGCTTCGTCCGGGGCTGCATGAGCGGGTCGGCGGCGGCTCCGCCAACTGCACGGTGCTGGCGGTGCGGCAGCTGGAGGAGCGCTTCGCCTGCACCTTCTCCTGCGGGGCCGCCTGCCGCGGCACCGCCCGCTACCCCTGCCTGCAGGTGCTGGTCCGCACCTCCCGCTCTTCCGCGCCCGTCCTGCTCCATGAGGACGAGCGGCAGCTGCGCACCAACCCCAAGGTGAGAGCCGCGGACGCCCTCCTCTCCCGAAATGCGGTGCGGGGTTTTCTCTTTTGGGAGGTGGGGGGTGGTTAGTGAACTGGGGGAGCATCCGTCCAAAATGCCGCTCCGCTTGTTGCTCAGCAAAAAGTAGTGTATCTCTATAGTGTATATCTACAAACATACTATACACTGTGCACCTATATTTATATGTTGTGTATATATATATATATATATATATATATATATATATCGCATCTCAGGGAAGGTTTGAGCTCGATACTAGGAAAAGGTTCTTCACCCAGAGGGTGGTTGAGCACTGGAACAGCTCCCCAGGGAAGTGGCCTGTCGTGGGTTGACCCTGGCCAGGTGCCAGGTGCCCACTCAGTCACTCTATCACTCCCTCTCCCACTGGGAGAGGGGAGAGGATAATATTGAAAAAGACTATCAGGGTAAGAAAAGGTAGTTTTATTACAGCGGGGAAAAAATAGAACAAACAAGCTGAGAGTTGCGCGTGCAAGAGCAGAAGGGAAAACAATCAATCTCTACTTCCCATCAGTAGCGATGTCCGGACACTTTCTGGGAAGCAGGGCTTCAGCACGCGTGACGGTTGTTCAAGGAGGCAAACATGGACCAGCCCTGAGTGCCTCCTCCTCCTCCTCCCTTCCTTCCCTTATATATCTGAGCTGATGTCATATGGTATGGAATATCCCTTTGGCTGACTGGGGTCAGCTGGCCTGCTGGTGTCCCCTCCCAGGATCTTGCCCCCCCCCCCCCCATCCCCTTCAGTGGGGGAAGGAATGTCAGAGGGACAGCACTGCTTGGCAGTAGCCAAAACACTGCTCTGTTATCAACGCCAGCTACCAAAGCAAAGTACAGCAGTGTAAGGCCTGTGAGCTTTACCCCAGTCAGACCCAATACATGGCCACAGCACCAAAGCTGACAGAGTTCAAGAAGCGTTCGCTCTCAAGCACATGGTGTGAGTCTTAGGGCTGTCCTGTGCAGGGCTAGGAGTTGGTCTTGATGATCTCTGCGGGTGCCTTCCACATCGGGATATTTTGTGATTCTGTATAGCATAGTATAACGTACTCTGTAATGTATAATGTATAATGTATACTATATAGTGTATTACACTGTACTGTATACTATACTTAGTATGATACATGTACACACACTATACACACGCACAGACACACTCTCACATTTGCTCGCAGCCAGCCCCATTCCCAGTCCATCCGGCCCGTGTCCGGAGCGCAGCTGGCGGGCGGCAGCGCAGGAAGAGCAGCGGAGGCTCCGCTGCCGTTTCCCGGCCCGCCCCACCGGAGCCCCGGGACGGAGCCGGTGGGGAGACGAGAGGAGCTCCTGCTGCCGGCGGGGAGCTCTCTCTGCTCGGGCGGTGCCCGGTGCCGCTGCGTTGCCCGTCCCGGAGGGTGGGGAGCTTCCCAGAGCCGCTCCCAAAGCGCACGGAGAAATGTCAATGGAGCCGCTGCTGGCGGGGCGCCGGGGAAGGGGCTGCACCAAAACAGAAGTTTCCTCCGTGCTGCTTTGATTCTTAAACTCCTCCATCACCCACACGAAAAAGGACCAAATGAAGAAGTCGTGATAGTTGCATCTTCCAGCAAAATGGTGAAGTCTGAAGACAATGTGTAACTTGTGCTTTCTCTTTCTTTAAAGACAGTTCTGCCTTCTCCTTTTTCTTTTTATGCTGGGTAAAGATGGCCTTGACAGCACGCACCTGAGTGGAGATCTTATTAAGTAGTTTGAAGAAAAAAAAAAGGCATCAGAATCCTCCTACCCCTGAAAGAACTTGAAATTGGGAGTGCACTGGAGCAGGAAATTTCAGCTCTTTGACGAGATGTGGATGTAACATAGTGCACAAAGCAGGGGTGTGCTTGCAGGGGCCAGGAAGCATGCTTGGGTGTCCAGCTGGGATGTGCAGCCTCACATCTCCTTAGTCAGACTTGCATTGGTGTGCTCTGGCCCTTGGAAGGCAGGTAAAGTTTCACACTTGGCATTTGAGGGTTGCTTTTAACCCCTTTCCAGTTTGGAAGGGTGGTCTGGGTAAAAATCAGCAGAGTAAGTAGCAGGATGGTAAGTCTGAGAGGATTTGGATTAAATTGTTGTCACTGCTCAGAAGTGATGAGTGATTGAAGCTGCAGTGCTGGATGGAGCCTGATGGCAAAGCAGATGAAATGTTGGCCTGGGAAGGAGCTTTGCAAACCTTTCCCTGTGAGTGCTGCTGCCAGGGTCCCTGTGGAGAGGGCTGTGGTGGCAGAGGTGTGCCAGGAGTGCCGTAGCTGTTCGAACTGCAGGACTTCTCTAAACATCTCTCCATTTTCAGGTGGACAGGGGGGAGTTTGTTCAATGCAGGAGAGAAGTCACCCTTTTGACATGGGGTGAGGATGACATGGCTCTGCAGAGGGTGCAGCATGGCTCTCCCCGAGCACGGCCCTCTGGCTCTGTTGTGGCCATCTCCAGCAGGGATGGGAGGTGAGTGCTGATTGCCACCAGAATGCCTGGGCTCAGCAACTCTGGCAGCATCCACAGATTCAGCAGCGGCTTTCAAACTGGACCCCGACCGCAACACCTTTCTGAGTAGTGCAAGTGTTTTGTTTTGTTTTTACTTCTTGAGCCTATTTTCTATTAAATCTGATTTACCAGATGTGACCAAGCAGAAAGGATGAATTTTTTTGTTGTAATTGTATTCTTTGGTGGTAATTGAATTTATCTCAGTGGAAAACTACGTAGAAAATAAACTGTGCTCTAATAATTTTCCCTACTTTAAGAAGCTTATGTAAAACAAATATAAAATAAGAAAAAAAGTTGGTTAGGTCTCATCAGGAAAACATACCATTGTAAGGGACTGAAGTCTATATCTGTTGCTTTGGTTTTCCCGTTTTTTTCCCTAGTTCAATGTCTGCAGAGCCAAATAGTTATACTGTCCTTTAATTTTTGATTTAAAGTCTTGCTGTCTTTGAAAGCTTTCAGGAGTTTATACTGAAATACATTAGTCAGAGCCACAGAGTAGGAATCTGCTGGATTTAATGCTCGGGATCCAGTATATATTTATGACCAGATACTTAGGGAGCTGTTTAACCTTTCCTGTTCCCATCACATTTTTGCACTATGCTTCCTTGTGTTCATGCACTTATATATACAACATGTTAATCAGTTCCAACTAGCTAGAAGGGGAAAAAAAAGACCAATTTTGGTTTGAACAGATTTACTTTCTGCTTAGCTGCTTCTCTTTGTAAGGTAGCAATTTTCCCCTGTAAATCAATAGTGTGGAAAAGGCTCCTTACAACATACAACAATACTAAATCATTTGGCAGCTTCAGTCCCCCCAAAAATCCCCAGTGTATTCGATTAAAAATCTTCTACTTTCTGTAGTAGAGTGGGCTGACATATAAACATATCACTGATATGAATCTGTCTGTTCTAGTGAGGAAAAACCTTTTTCCAGGTGCAGGAAAAAGGATTTTTTTTCTTCTCTTGCTTTCTAAGATAATCACATCATTGTACAGCCCAGGATTCATTTTAGCTCTTAAAAGATTATATAGCTGGGTCAGAGTTAATCCAGGAATGTATATATAAAGCACGGACACGATTACATTTGTGTTCAGTCTGAGTGATCTGTGGATATCTCTTTTTTCTTTTTTCTTTTTTGGATTGCTGTCTCAGAGGAAGAAATTTCATTGGAATGACAGTAGCCTTTCTTCAGCTGCCTTGACAGCAATAATAATCTCTGAGATAAGGCTTAAGCAGGATTAATTCCAAAGTCAATTTGTTGCTATCACTCCCTGGCCATTGGGTGCGTCGGTGTCGCGTACAGCCAGAGCAGGGCCCAGACCACAGCTCTGCCAGGGAAACATGACAGGGGAGGATGTCAGCTGCTAAAAAGGTCTGCTTTCTGGCTTTTTAGATGTTTCTGTTTCTACATCTGCAGTTAAGTGTAGGGTTGGAAGAAGTTGCCCAGTTTTGCCAAAGAAACTTTTAGGGGAGTGGCTGGTAAGACAGACAGATGTTGGCAGCTGTGCAGCAGGACCTGGTTCTCCCCATCCTTTCCCTGGTCAGGGGAGCAAAGCAGCTGCTGCTCCTTATCTGCACCCCACACCTGCCCCTGCTCCTATCATGCTTCTCTCTGTAACAGCTCCACCTGACAAGATAATGTGCACTCATCTCTTCTGTGCACATGTAAATAGAATTTGGCTTAATTTTTGGACTCTCTTAAGTATGACCCATGACAGAGGAGCTTTCATAACAAAATATAACTTCACAATAGTTTTATGAGAGGCTGGTGCATCTGGTGAAGCATTCAGATCTGGTTTTGGGCTGGTACCTATGACAGACAAACTATGCAGATGCTGCCTAGCAATTCCTCTTGTCTCACCTGGGGCAGCACTCCCTGCCTTGAGCCTCTGTGAGAGGTCATGGGTTTGATCACTCCCGGCAGGCTGTGCTGCTGTTGCTGATCTGCACTGACAGATGCAGGTGAAAACCAGGCACGGTGCTCAGCACCAATTCCCTCAGGACACTCAGCTGGGAGGGGGCAATTTTTTGTACTAAAGGAACAAGTCCACCTGCTCATGTCCTGCCCCAGTGGGATGGTGTGGAAGTGCTTCCTCCCTTCCATGCCATGAAGGTAACCCAGTACTTAATGGAGACACACACAAAGTTAGGAGAAGCTCATATATTGCTTGGTGTGGTGGGTTGATCCTGGCTGGACTTCAGGTCCCCACCCAAGCTGCTGTAACTCTCCCCTCCTCAGGTGGACAGGGGAGAGAAAATATAATGAAAGCCTCTGGGTTGAGATAAGGACAGGGAGAGATCACTCACCCTTTATCATCATGGGAAAAACGGACTTGACTCAGGGCAATTAATCTGCTTTATTGCCGCTGGCATGGGCTGGACAGCTGACCACCAGGGTTTCGGTCAGCAGCCCAGCGGCCGCTACTGCTAGTGTTCTTGTCCAGGTTCACTGCAGGTAGGATCGGAATCCTTGGCTGCAGGCTGTGCCTCCCGTATAGGCAGCCACGCTGTGTCCACTGAGCCGGAGTGTTGCGGAGGGAGTGTTCCTCCGCCCGGAGCAACAGGCACACAGTAGCACAGAGATCAGCAGCCTGAGCTCAGGGACGAAGGACCCTGGCGCTCAGCAGGCATCAGACTTTATTCTGAGGATAACAACCAATCACGAAGGGGCACTGGGGAGGAACCAGGGAGGGACAAAGGGACAGGAGCCAACCGGGAAGGGAAAGGGGAGGAGAGGGAGAGACAAACAATACAATCATGAGCCGAGTAACAGGGATCTTTCCAGGATTGGGGAGATAGGCAGGAGAGTGGCAGGTAGCAGGGCAAATGATGAGAGGGCGACCAGCCCCCCTAGAACTCAACCCCTCTCTGGGGCAATCTGTTCTGGGCTCTACCCCAGGGGGAGTCCTAGTCCTTGGGTCTCCACAACTTTCTCAGGGGGGAAAGGGTTTTATGGGTTTGGACCACTGCCACACTTTATTGCCAATTAAATCAGAGAAGGGTACTGCATAAATAAAATCAAATCTAAAAATGCCTTTTCCCTACCCATCCCTTCTTCCTGAGCTTAACTTCACTCCTGATTTTCTTTACCTCCTCCTTCCCACCATCACAGAGGGACAGGGAATGTGGGCTGTGGTCAATTCATCACACATTTGCACTCCTTCCTCTTCACACTCTTTCCCTGCTCCAGCATGGGGTCCCTCCCACAGGAGACAGTCCTCCATTACCTTCTCCAGTGTGGGTCCTTCTCACAGGCTGTAGTTCTTTATGGAGTGCTCCAGCATGGGTTCCCTACAGGGTCACAAGTCCTGCCAGAAATCCTGCTCCAGCATGGGCTCCTCTCTCTACAGGATCACAGCTCCTGCCAGGACCCTGCTCGCTTGTGGGCTTCCCTCAGAGTCACAGCCTCCTTTGGGCATCCCTTTGCTGTGGTGTGGGGTCCACCATGGACTGCAGGTGGATCTCTACTCCAGCACATGTTGTGGGGCTTTGCCACACCAAACCAATGGCACGTGCTCTGTCCCATAGATCACCAGGAGCCAGGAGGATGGTCCTCCACCTGTCACTCGGAAACTGAGTTTGAAATCTTGCTCCTGAATTACTTTGGTTTGTCTTCTGTTGGGCTGAATTGCTTCTACTTTGGGCTGAGATGTCTCTTTGAGTTTAAAACTTTCTTGGACTTGTCTTGTAGTCCATGAAGTCTGCCTTTTTTTATTTAAAAAAGTGACTGAATTAGGCAAGAATTGCTCTTCGGAAAGCATGAAATGCAACCTGGAAGTTAAACCATAGTCAAGAGTTCACACATCTGTTCTTTCTCTGCAACATGGAAGAATATCTGCCCTCATGAAGTGCTTAGAAGGACCAGGAATCTTCCCAGGCATCTGCAGGGACACTGAAGTGGGAGCATCCAGCAGCAACACAGATACAAATCCTACAAAACCTTGGTGTAAAGATGTTCACTGACATTTTTACTGGTGTCCTAGTTTGCTTTCAGTTGGCATTTGTTTATGTTTGGATGCCAGTATTTCATACCGTGTCTTATAAGGGAGGACTGCAGAATTAATGTTTCAGAAACTGCCCATTGTCAAAGTGCAAGTTATTTCTCATTCATCCATCAACTCACAGCAGCAAAATTTGTGAGGATATGATTCCCTTTTATCTGCCTGCTGACTCTGCTTTGGAGGCTGATACAGCTGATCTAGCAAAGTGCCCTGGAAGTGTGCTTGGGAGGCTGTGTAAAGAGAGATCCATCTCCTACATGGATCAGAAAGGGACAAAAAGCACCTTGGGATGCTGTGCTGGCATCTTGGGGAGGCAAACAAGCTCCAGTGTTTGTGCAGCAGCTGATACATTCACACTGGGATTGCTTCTCTGTGGCTCAAGGCCTTTTTCACATTAAGTTGATGTTTCAGGGTGACCCCTGGGATTAATATTTGGACAGGAATCTCTTCAAGATTGTTAATCCTCAACAGGCTGAAGCAGTGAGGTCACATCAATTTATGTCAAGACCCTGGGTGTCTCCTTTTTGTTTTCCACATGAAGATATAGAGGAAGAGGTAGAAATGTATCCAGCATGCTTTTTGTCAGCTGGGATTACTTGTGCAGAGAATGGTGTGAAGTTTGAGTTATGGAAAGCATTCACTGTTGTGCCCAACTTCCAGGTGTCCCTCCTGTAGGTACTGGCAATACTCCCATACACTGTCTTGCTTTGGCATGGGAAAATACAGAAGTGCTGCCCAGAGAAACTGTCTATGGGCACCTTTACATCTTCCAAATCAAGAAAAATCCCTGCCCTGAGAAACTTAATTTTTAATATCTTCATATTGAGCTAACATCATGGGAATTGATGGGAAAAAAACCATGAAGTATTCTGTGATGAAATATCCTGGGAGACTGTTAAAGCTTGATATTGTCTGTTCAGATGGACATCTCTTGGGAAAAGAGACCTCTCTGATTGTTTCTAAGCCTGAAACTCAGGATGGGGCTAAACAACAGTTCACCAGGTTGTGAACTTTGTGAAGGATTCAAGTAATATTCTGTGGGGGTTGAAGGTCTCTGAAAGATCCAGAGAAACTTTAGCCAGGAGTGGTGGGGTGGTTGCACTTTCATAGTAGACAACAGCAGTAGACTCAACCAGGAGGAAGAAACATTTCAGAGGAGAGAGGAAATATGGGTACTGGAGCCAGTAACACAAGAATGGGAGTTTTGAGATAGCTGAGTGAATTTAGGCAAAAAAAATGTCTATTGGTACTTAGCTGTTTTGTCTAGTTCTGCATTTTGTGTGCTGGCTAAATAGTGCCTGGTTTGGGGGCTTTTTCTAGAGCCCCTACAAGCTGGGGGCTTGGGAAGAGCAGGGTGGTGATTACAGTCAGATGTAGGCAGTGAGTGAACAACTCATGGGATATGATGCCATTTCCAAAGCAGGAAATGCTCCATAAAGGAAAACATCAGAGTGGAGAATGTTGGAAGTGCTGGATCCTGGGCCAAGCAGGGAGAAGCAGACCAGCTGGGGTGGTGCAGCACGTTGGTGCTGTCGGGGGCAGAGCAGAGCCAGCAGTGCTCTCAGGTGTCTTCGTGCCAAATTTGCTGACTGTGCCCAGCTGCTGCACAGATGTGTTTATGCATTGGGAGTGTGGAGAAAAAAGGGGGGTGTTTGATACCTCCAAAGTAGACAACCAAACCAAAACCACTGCTGACCAAGGAATAGTATCTAAGATGGCAATAACTGTATGTGATAAATCCTGCATGCTAGAAGCATGCAAGACGCTGGCAGCAATTGCAGGTGCTGAGAGAAGTGGTCAGATTTTACCTGATCAGGGGAATGAAATCCTGAGAAATCCAGTGTGCAGCTGGGACCAAGGTAGGCCCCTGTGAAACCTCAGCAGAAAAGGAAGCACTCACTGGGCACAGTAAATTCTGGTGATCTTTATTCTCATGTTAGAGAGGGTATCACTCTCCTTGTTACTGCCTTCAGGATACTGTGGAGAAATTAATGTTATGATCTTATGTGGGCACCCCTTTAGGGACTTCCCACACTCTTCACCTTCTGCTTTCTCATCCTTCCTAAGCAGGAGTCTTTTTAGCTACCTCTCCAGTCACACTTTTTTCTGTTTGCAGCTCCCAATTTTAAAGGAATTAAAATTCAGTGTGTGCATCTGGAGCCTTGGCATCCCTACATCCTGCAGGGTGAAAAGCCTTTGTGTTATTGGAGGATCAGTTAAGCTGTGTTACTCAGAGTGGTTCAACACCTCCTGTCATGATCTCCTGGTAAAAATGGGAGGGATTGTGCTTGGACACTCAACTCTGATAGTGTTGAGATTTGATTCAGTACACTATTTGTTTTCTATTGTCTGTGGCTAGGAGGTAAGGATGGTGTGTCAAAGACTTGGAAACAAGGTATGTATGTGTGTGTGACCCAAAGGGGAGCCTCTGAAAGCCCAGTCCAAGGGCACCAAGCTGGGGGAGGAATTTCCCTTGATCTCTGGGCTTTGAAGCAGATGTCTGAGGGTGAGATCTGCAGATAGCTCAGCTGCAGGCTCAACTCTCTTTGACTTCTGAATAGCAGAAGCAGATGCTGAACCTTTCTACTGAAGAGCTGTGAACCTTTTTGCTTGTTTCCCTGAGCTGTAACAGTGGAAGAATACCTTCTTTTATCAGTGGACATCAGCCAGATATCCCATCATCTGGGAAAGCTTGCTGGACTCCTTGGGTTATTTATTAGCATGATACTTAACAAAACTTGTAATTACGTGCCTCACTGAAAATATGAAGTTATTCAAATCCAATCCATGCAGCTGGCTAGGAATACATGGAAATGAAACTATCATTTTCACATTCATCACGCCAAACCTCAAGATGTTATGAGGCGATTTGGTTTAAGAGTGGAGCAAACATGACAAAGCCTTTATTTTCTTTCTGAATGCTACTATATTCTTCTCCAGTACCTGCACAGAATAATTAGCAACTGAAGTGAAGTTCAGCTAATATTTCTTTTTTGTTTTTTTTGAGCTTTTGTTTATTATTCTCTGTCCATCTCAATCGCGTTGGTATCATGAGGAAAACACAGAGAAGTGATGCCCTGCATTCTTGAGCACAGAAGTAACTCTGTTTTGTGATGTGTCTTGGCAGTGTTCATACATCCCTCCCTGTGCAAGAGATGATCAGGAGAACTCTGAGAATGTCACGTACAAGCAGAAATACTGGAAAGAGAAAGCGGGTTCTCAACCATTTACATGCTATTTTAACCAGCACTTGAGGTGAGTAATCTCCATTTGGCCAGGCAGGAGTGCTTATGCATCTGCTTAACAGCTGTCCATTGGTTCTGTTTGAAAATATGTATAAATGCATGCATATGTATACACACACACAGACCCCCTCTAGAGTGATGTGGTTTATCACACAGAGCTCAGTGCAGAACTTTGCAAGACAGCTCTGTTGATGAAAAGCTATATGGAAAGGAAAGGAGTGTTTTTATCACTTGAAGTAAAAATATAAAACTCTGAGAAAAGTTTTCCTTAAAACATGCAAGTCTAATGGCAAAAAGCATCTTGGCTTTTAACACTCGGATGGCAGATTTCTGGTGTGGATGTTAATGTTCCTTTCCTCCACAGAAAAGAAACACTACTGTGTTCATGGAAGAAAAGGGGAGATCAATAAATACTACAAACTAAAAGTAACTCAGTAATTGTGTTCATGGAGGATTAATGGATCAGACGTGTAATAAACAGCCACAGAACTGCCAGGTTTCATACATGCTTGTGGAGTAGAAAGTTGTAACCTAAAGCATCTCCCCTTCTGTTTCAGTTCTTACTTTTACTGCTGGGGTTGATGTGACTTCCATGTGCATGAGAATGACGTGGTTTCCTTCCTTCCTTCAGTAAACAGAAAGGGGAGGGAGTCCTTTTTCCTCTCTTTCTGATGGTGATATGCCAGGAAATAAAAGGTAGTGTGGCAGCAGAGGAGGTTAGTGCTATCCCACAAACACTTGGAAGTTAAATAGATGAGGAAATAGCTCTTGACTTACAGGTGCAATTCAGGGCTCAGTTTGGGATAGTGGGCACCAGATATTTAAGTTCAGAAAGACAAGCAGGAGGAAAATGGATGGCAGGTGGAGAAATGCCTGACTCTCCTGTGGGTGACCTGCTGAGTGCCTTGGGGGCTTTGGGTTTGTCCTAGGCTGGCTATGATTGTTGTCTCCCTGGAGAGACTGCAGACCTAGTCAGCATGCCCAGGGTGAGTTTGTTGTCCCTGGTTAACTCTTTGCAGAGTGACACTACTAAAACTTTATAGCAAAATTTTTTCCTTTAGAGGGGAAAGAAATGTTGCTTACAGCATGCAGAGGTTAAAACTTAGGGCAGATATCAGACCTCTCAGGGACCTTCTTGTGAGTCCTCTGGTCCACAAGGTGCCAATGCTTGGATCTGGTAACCAGGAGCTGAGTTATGATTTTGGTTTTTCTGGGCAGGCAGGTGGTGCCAGTTCCTTGTACTCCTGAGAACTGGGACTTGCATCAGCCACTGCCCAAGTGAGCAGGGGAGTCAGAAACATGGGATTGCTGGCAGGAGAAGTCATAGCTAGGATACATCTAAACTGGCGTGGAAAGGATGATGTGAAAGTTAACATTTTAGTCAGTGGAGAGAAACAGGAGCCTTATATCTTACCAGGAAGTAAATGCCTGATACAGGTCAGATGCCCAGAGATGTTTATTTCTCTCCTGTAAAGGAGTGTAGGGTGATAGGTGTCCAGAGCTATGTGAGCTGATTCTCACATCACATTTTGATGAAGCAAAGACAAAGCTTTTCTGAGGCTGCATGCTGCCTAGCGTCTGACATTTATATGTCAGCACTGAGGAATTGTGCAGCACTCAGGCAGGGTTTTTTTCCCTAAAGATGCTGAATCCTATACTGCTAAAAGTTCTTGCCAGCACAATGGCTGCCTTGAAACACTGCCTTTTGCTGATCATACAACAATTCATACACAGCATAAGAGAGTCTTGCTGCCAGAGATACTAGGAGATAGCCTAAGCTGAAATGTGTACACCATCTATTTTCTTCTGGAGATAGCAATGACCTTTGGGAGATAAGTTCTGCTGACTAGGAATGTGCTTGCTTGGGTGTACTTTTAGAGCAATTATGACTAAGCAGCCAAAAGAAACCATAACAAACTAAGGGAAAAGTCTGTTCCCTTCAAAATAGAAGTGTGCATATTTTCTGACAGTATTTTTTTTCACTGTGCAGATAAGCTAACTGTTCTCTGTCAGTGTATATAAAACATACAGTAAATAGTTCCTTAGAGGATGTAGTATTTGTAATATTAATACTCCCTCTTTTGAAACAACAGAATAAAATTCTAGGTAAATATATAGGCAATGAATGAACATCATCTCTTCATCAAATTTACTTCAGCTTCATTGTCAGAATTCTTGCTGCATGCAGAGTGTACTGTTGGGTAACGTCCCTTCAGTTTGGTGGTGCACGTTTCAACAGGTTACTTTGAAAAGATGAAAAAAGGGGTGCCATTCTTACAGTTCAAAGTTATATGAAAGGGATGAGAGGCAGACTTGGCAATTTCAACCATTCTTAGTTACTGTAAATCAAACTGCCCAGCAAAACTAGCTGCCTGACATTTATCTTGGGGAACCAAAATGCAGCTTATCTTGGAGCTCAGTGCTTTACCGAAGAGCCAGGTTTTGCTTTGCCACAGTAGGCACTTAACTTTAGTGTCCCACTCTTCTCTGACAAGCTTTGGGACAACAGGTTCAAGTTGCATAGGGAAGTTGCTTTTCTGGATCTCTGGTGAAGGTACCTGTCTGTTGACATGATGATACCCCAGTCTGAAGGAAGCCCAGCACAGCAGAAACCAACCTTCAGTGTTTCAGACCCCAAAATAAAGGACAAATTCAGATAAAGTTCTCAGGCTGTTGCCAAAGGTTTGAGAAGGCACTGAGCTCTAGGGCTTTGGTGTTCTGGATCTCACACCGAGTGCTCCGGGGGTCTGCAACCATGACCTCCTGCAAACAAAGGCTACAGCTGCACGCCTGAAAGTGGGAGGCCTGAGGGAACAGGCAGGATGGGGGAGACCCTGTCACTTTATTTCTTCGTGTTCCAGGTCTCATTGATATCCAGGACAAGAACAAAAAGAGAAAAACTCAGATTGCTATGAGCTCAGACCTCACTCTCTCATGCCATGCAGAGACAGGCAGAGCAACCTGTGTCAAGTCATTTCTTATTAGTGGCTGATTTATGTGGCGTTATTGCATTTTAGCTCTGGGTTTGTCCTGTACACAAGAACGATCTGTGTTTCCTTTGCTGTGGCACAGCAGATGAGCCAGCCATGCTTTAACTTCCCCTGTGTTTGCTGCAGGATGCTGTACACAAATCCATCAGAGATTTGAAGAGCAAACCCTGTCAAGTGATTAGTGACAACCTGTATGTTGTTGGGGTGCCCTGCAGGGTTCCCACTTATCTCAGAATAATTATGTGTATAAGCCAAGGATGCTCAGGTAGTAGGGCTGCTCATCCATAAAATGTTGGAACATAAATCTTGGTTTGCTCTGTTACTTCAGTTTCCTAAATTAATTCCTTCCACCTGTGGAGCAGTGCTTGAGCCCGAGGGGGAAAGTACTTTACCATCAGTAAGACACTGTGCTGCTTCTGCATGCAGCCATCCAGCTGAGGATCTCTGCATCTTGCAACAATAAGGCAAAAAATGACTGCTTGTCAGAGCGAAGGGATATCTGGGGGAAAAATCAGTGCATTGCAAACATCTTTAAATCCAGATTGTTTGATTACAAAAATATCTGCAAGGTTTCCTATCCTGTGCCTCCACCTCTGTCAGCTTTTGTTGTGTGACATAAGGTACACAGTGTGGTTCATAAGTGATGACTGAAATGTTTATGTGCCTGTCACCTTTTGGTCCTACATGACTTTTTGGTAATCCCTGCACTGCAATTCTCCCCATGATGTTCAGTAATTGCTCTGAAGGCTCTGATGGAAGTCTGTTTTATCTGGTGTCTGTTTGAACTACCTGGCAGAGCCTAACAGGGATGTGTTGTATAATGCAACAACTAATCCAGTTAGCCCTGCTCCAAGCTCCACAAGGGTCTAGCCCTGAGCTCAAAGTCCTGCTAAAAATAAGTCCTGGTCTCACCTTTTAGCAATAAAAACAAAATTCCTTTCTCCTTGTCTGTTCAGTGAAAGGGAAAGCTGTGTTTTTAGGGTTAAGGCAAAGGCTTCTTCAGGGTTTTTTTTTTACAGTTTGTTTGTTGTTTCACCCTGGGACCGCTGCTGGGCAGTGGTGGTGCTGCACAGTGGCCGTCACTGTTCGCAGCAAGAATCAGGTCTGAATGCCTGAGCATGGCTTGCAATTACTGGGGTTTTTCCCCCTTTTGTCCCACTAGGTCTCTTTCTTGCCTCTGCCACTGTTTTGTGCATGGATAACTGGTGTTAGGACTTTGGGTCACAGTCACACCAATAATGAGTGTTTGGCATCCGTCACTGCTACCTTTGGTACCTATGTTTTTCAAAACATTTAAGATTCAGTCAAAAGGATATCTTGCTTTCCCCAATCATGTTTTCTTTCCTTTAATTGAATCCAATTTTCTAGTTTTTTTACTTGTCCCTTATTTTTGAACTAACATCTGCTTAAAAAAATACTTAAAATTCAATGTCACTAATAAGTTCAGAGCTGTGAAGATTGAATGTTGCCTACTTATGGCCTCCTTGCCAGTTAGTACTTTGTTTGTGATGATACAGTAACTGTGAGGGAGCAGGCTTATATCTCTTGTGAAAGGATTTTTCTGTTCAGGTGCACAGGTTGGTGAGTCTGCACCCAATAAGTTAATAGTGTTTTATTCAATTTATAGTCTCCACCTGTGCCTGCTTACATATCTGGAGGATTCTGGTTGCTCAGAATTCATGCGTTCCACTACTGAATACACCTGGGATTCTTTTGATATCTTTTTATGCTGCTGAATTTCAGATTTTATATAGCTGAGCTGCTCACAATCAGAGTTTTATTCTGCTCCTTACTACAGGAACAAAGAGAGATGCATAGTGCCAGCCTTGGGGACTTTCAGGCTGGCACAGTGCAGGGGATTCTCCACACAGCAATTTTGGGTGAGAGACCCCCAAATGCAAATGCAAATGCAGGTGTAATTAAATCTGGCATCAGGTGTAGCTTGGCAGTCTGGCTCCAGTAGCTCCCCAAGGATGGATAAAACTCTGTGTCCTGGGTTAGGCCAGAGGGGTCAAAATCTAGGAAGTGATCTGTGCTGCAGGAAGCAATACAATTTCCTTCCTGCGAGAGAGAGCCAATAATCAGGTAGTTTTAAGGATTGATAGGTAGGTAAACCAATTAAAAAGTTGTCCGCCTTCAAGGAAAAAACCATATATAAGCAGAGACTTTCTGACGCTCTTCCTCTTTGGACCTGCTGCTGCTGTGTAGAGAGGAGCATCTCCTGCTTCTCTCACTGGTAAGGCCCCCCCCTACCTCCTTTCCGAAGGAGGGATGGGGGGGGGGAAGGGAGGTTTTACGGCAGCCGTGCCGCTGCAGCCGGGCAGGCATGGGGGAGGAAACGATTGGAATTTTCAGCAGATCCAGCTCAGCCGGTGTGTCAGCTACACAAGAGGGAGAGCCGGGCCAGGCAAGGACCGGGCCGGACTCCATCCAGCTCGGGCAAAGCCCTGCCCTGTCACCCTGGGCCCAGATGGCTCTACTAGGCCGAGCCAGCTTGGCAGAGCCAGGCAGAGACTCTTGAGAGCGTCTGGCATCCAGCTCGGACCTGTTCAAGCAGCCCGGCAAAGAGCACGTGATCCTCACACTGCCGGAGAGAGAGAGAGAGAGAGACAGAAATTAACTCTCTCCATGCCTGGACTAAACTCACAGACATCCATCCTTCCTCGCAGAGAGAGGAACGAGTGAAGACATCTACATAGTGCAGCGCAGAGACTTTACAATCAGTGAGGAAAGCAGAACTGATACCTAGAGGGAGGTGCATGGGAAGTTGCTTCAAGAGTGAAGCTGAAAACTCTTTTGGAGAACCATGGTTGGGGACTGAGCTAGTAAATTCTCTGTAATATATGAAGATATAGTCCAAAGGGGGATGTGAGGTTCTTATTGCAGCCAATGAACTGAAATACTTAAGTACAGACAAGTAAGTGTTGAAAAAGTACAGCCTGATGAGAAACTAGAACCAAAAGAGAGGAGAGGCTGTGACTCAGAGCCCTGGTCCCAGGGAGAATGCTAGAGAACCTGAGTTGTCAGGAGAACCTGTGCTGCTAAGCACAGAAGAAAGGATTTTTCTTTGTTGCTGCAATTGAACTAGGCATCCTTAAAACAGGTACCCTGTAGACTGTTCATAACCCACCCAAGTGGCTGTGGGAAGGCTACTGGTGTAGGAGGGATCCACCATTAAGCTAGACTTTGCTCCGGGCGGCGGCTAATGGTGAGGCAGAAGACCCATAAAAACTGTATTTTTCTTACAGAAGATCCATGGTGTAAGCAAAAGAAACTTCTCTCCCTAAATGAACTGGAACAAGAGCTGTTTCTGAGGTGGTAAACTGACTGGAGGTCGAAGTGTTGTCTTTTGTATGTTGTCAGGGAGAATGAAATGGAGAGGTGGGGAAGGAGGGGTGGTCTGGAGAGTTTGTTCTAGTTTTTTTCTTGAGTTTTTTTTTTCCTTTTTTTCCTTTGTCTTAGATATATTAATAAAACTTCTTTGTACTTTATAAAGTTTGAGCCTGCTTTGCCTACTCCTAATCCTTATCTCACAACAAGCAATCAAGTAAATTTAGGTAAGTGTGCTGGCATTTAGCCACAAACCTGAATAGGCGAACTAAAACCACGACACTCTGTAAATTTGCAAGCATCTCCATTCAATTTCTCAGTGAAGGAAAAAGAGTTCCTTCTTTTTCCCCTACAGAAAATTCTTGCCTAGTGCTACTTTCTGAGCAGGACAAAGCTATGGTGGGAGAGACAGCACAGTCATTGAACAGGTATCTGCTCCCATGTGCCACTGTGTTAGGAGGCCTTGATTCCCAGGACATTGTTGGATGAGCCTGGGTTGCCAGGATTTTAGGCTGTGAGGTTTGTTGCTCCAAGAAGTGCTGGGTGGCATTGACGGAGCGACATGCGATGGGAGTGTTCGATGTGAGGACCAAGATGAATCAAGACTGTAGATATTTTTCTAACTGGAGAAAGTTCTGTTTCTCTCCTTTGCAGATAGTTTTCCAGCAGACTGTGTGTCTCTGGATGTAGATGGGAAAGCAAGAGCAAAGTGCAAATGCAATGAGACTGATTTAATAACTGTTAAACTGCAGGGGAGAGCAGAAAGAGCCAGAGCTGAGGAAAACCTGCCATCTCATTTCCCAAAGAACATCCCAGACTTGGAAGAGGCAGATGGACAACAGATCTTTTAGACATGTGGCACAGCTAAATTTTCAAATGTCTAGAGATGCTTCCTCCTGCAATTCTCCCCCTCCCTCCACTTCCCTTTGGAAATGCATAAACCTGTCACAGATCCAACAGATGCTGCTGGTGGAGGCAAGGAGGTTCAGACCTTCGTGGGAGTCTCTCCAAAGTGTCCCTGTAGGAGCCTACTCAAGTCTACGGAGGTACTGCTGTGTGCAGCACCAAACCACAGCTTATTGCTGAAACAGCCACTGCTGGGGAGGAGCTGAGTCAGGAGCCTTGGCCACCCCGGGGCAGGCTGCAGTCCTCATGGGGATAGATTTTGTGCAGGCTGCTGCCTGCCAGTGCAGCTCAGCTAGCCTGGGCCACCAGCAGTCCAGTGCTGAGGGCAGGGACCTGCTCCCTGCCCTGACCCAAACCACAGCCAGGGCTTGCTTCATCAGGAGCCTCCACATAGCCCCATGGACACATCACTGCTCAAAGCTAAAGTGAAGCTTTAATTACTGTTTAAATCCATTTCACAGGGCCTGATGACATTTGATGTAGATATGTATAAATTAAATGTTGCCTGGTATTATGTTTTTGCCAGAGTGGTTTTGCAGTCCAGAGTCAGTGTGATACTGTATCTCTCATGACTGTTTGTGATGACCACATTCTCTGGAAAATGTAAAGCACCAACACCATTTTTTCTTTCTTTTTTTTCTTCTTTAATCCAAATGAACTTGTTAGCCTGTAAACATTGCACGTGGAAAGCTCTCACAGTCTGCCATGAGTGCTGGTGATAAAAAGGCAAATGAAAGCAGTGAATGAAATGGTCCACTTAGTAATTTTTCTAACTCTTTGGCAAATAAAGCACCTTTACTCTTACCATGTTAGATGACTTCCACTTATGATGAATTGATAATATTATGTTGATTTATATTTCTCCATCTTCTGTTCTTCCCCTTCACAGGCCGAATGATGTGATGCTGAAGCGCACCCATGATGAGACTGTTCTCTTGCACTGCTTCCTCTGGCCCGTGGTGACATTGCTGGTTGGAGTCCTCATTGTGCTCCTGACCATCTGTGCCAAGAGCTTGGCTGTCAGGGCAGAGGTAATAAAAAAGAAGCAGCATTTGTGAGTGGCAAGGCTGCTCATGGAAAGGAAACACCTGCAAGGTCTCAGGTGGGGCAACCTGACACACCTGCAGGTCTGTGAGGCACACAGCTGCGTCTCCTTCCAGCGTCTGGTCTGTGGTGGAGTTGCTCTTGTCTCAGGATTGTTCTCGGGAGATTGCCCCATGAAATGCCAGCTAATTGCTTCTTCTGCTATGGCACTACATAAGTATATTCTACCAAAAAAAGAAGAAAATCTACACTGCACCAAATAAGCTGTGTGCTGTTACTGCTGAAGAGCAGCTACCCAGAAATTGAGACAGTTTATAAAACTCCCTGATGGTGTTAATTTCATCTCCACAAAGTGATCTTTGCTAATATTTAACGTTAAATAATTAAAATATTTACTCTAGATAGAACATATTTCCAAAATAATAAAATTTGTTTGTTTTGGGAGTTTTAACTTTTGGGGTTTTATTTTTTCTTATTTTTTTTCTTTTTCTTTTTTTTTAAGCTTTAAGGCAAACATAACATTGTGCTGATTTTTTCCCACTGTGTAGAACTTAATTTTAAAATTCAAACTTTACCTTCTGTCTAGACAAAATCTTTCATCGTCACCCATTCACTGTGATGAAATGTAGAAATATCTCAGAAATACTTTTCAAAAATTGAAACAGTTATTAGAAAAGATGATTAAATACTGGATCTAACTTTATTGCCTCAGTGGTATTCAGTCCCTACAGTTTTTCTTGTCTCCTCTCAGATATCCTCTTCACTAATGCTCCAGGCTGTAAGGAGCAGGAATTTTACAGTAATGGTTTTACATGAATATGTTTTACCAGCATCTTGCCCAAATAGTGGAGTGCCTGAGTGCTTGCTGAGGAGAGCCTGTGTGTCATGGTGTGACTCACACCACCAGGGAAGGACACCAACTCCTTGTAGGGCTGTGGGTGTTTGCTGCTGAACTGCCCATCCCAGTCACACCAGCTCCCCCCTCTGAGGGGATGCTCCAGAAAGCACACAGCAATCTGGGCATGGAATCTTGCTGGGTCTGCTTCCTCTGCTTGCCCCAGCTCCTTGCTGTGTGTGATGGGAGTATCAGCTCCAGTCCACTTGCTCAGCACAGAGTTCCATATTTCTGGCAGTCTCCCAGAGCATATTTTTCCATGCTGTAGCCAGGGGCTGGGGCCAGAGCAGTTTCATGGCACTTGTGGTGGCCCCTGCAGGGCTGGCCCCCCTGGGACCAGCTGTGCAGCTTGGCAGTGCTGGAGTGCGGCAAAGAAGAAAAGCCATGTGGCTCAGTCAGGAAAGTGAGTGATTATTGGCAAAACATTTTAATCTACATTAACAAGTCTGCAGTTCTAAACATACTGCACTAATCTCTGATATTCTTAGTATTATGTGTAAATACCTTGAGTTTTGTTGTGATTTTAACACATAGCAGAAATATTCCCTGAGGATGAGAAAAGTGCTAGATTTGAAAGCCTGAAAGCTTAGTTGGCACAAGGCACAGTGACAAACTTGCTTGTATTGCCCAGTGTCTTTTTCAGATTAATTGTATTGTGTGTTTTAGAATTGATTTCCATAAGACTTCTTGTATGCACTGTGGTGCCCAGTTATGAGGGTGATAAATGGCATCTGGAGGTCATTCCTTGCTCCCCTCCTTACTTGCTATATGACTTTTGGAGTGTCCTCTGGTCCCAGTCCACACTGGGATAGCTGTTCCTTCAAAGCAAGTTAAGGAAATATGTTTGTAAAGGCAGGAACTTGATGCTTCTTGGCACATTAGTCTGTATGAAAGATCCAGTTGGTGTTGATTGCACATGTTCAAGCACCTCCAGTCCTGTAGATGAAAAATACCTCTTGCAAGAAGAATTTCCAATTCTCTGTGGTAAACATCACCCCTTTGAAGGTGCCTGCTGTCCAGCTCACACTAGTACCTCCTGTCTCAGCCTACTGAAAAGAATAGTGCTGGATGTACTGGGTGCAGAGAGGTTGTGAACTCTCAGCCTCTCAGAGGAAAGCCTGCCAACTCCTGAAAGAGCTGTCCTGCAAAGCACAGTGTGTTTCGTTTCACTTGTGTCTAACTGCTTGTGGCCTTGCTTGCATCCACTGTGATTCTCTTGCCTCAGCAACCCACAGAAGCATTGCATTGTATGTCTGATTTGGGGGCTTGGTTGCTATTTTTTAATATATATATATATATATATATATATTAATTTTTCACACTCTGCAAATCACATAAAGCTGCCAGTGTGGGGTGGTTGGGTTATCTGAGTAAGGTGATGCCAAATTCTCCTCATTTATTTCTCTTTGGTAGCTTCTTACAGTTAAGGAGAATAAGCCTGATTTTCTACATACACCTGTCCTTTGTTTTCCCAAGGGAGAAGGAAATACACAGTGACACAGATTCATCATGAAATTTTAAACCAGTATCTTGGGGCTCACAAATCCAGATTAACAAAATCCTCTCTTGCTTTGCTCCAGAAGCTTTTGTGAGTGAATCATACAGCTGGTTCTCTGAGCAAAAGGCAAGAGGCAAATTGAGCGGACACAGCTCACTTGATTGGCAATCATATATTTAAATCTGTTAGAAATGCCTTTTGCAAAGGCCTCTGGAAGAAAGTTATGGCTACAGAGATGATATTAAATTATTTTGCTGGGACATTAACACCCCAAGTTAAATATCTAAATTGGTATCCCAAGACCAGCAGTAGGTATATGCCTGGCATGGCAGTGTGTGATGCTAAGGGGAAAATTCAAAATCCTAAAATTCAGTCTTCTGTCTCATCTTGTCCCTCATTGATTCAGAAATGTCTTTGTAATCCCTGTACTTGATTGTGGAAGCTTGGGATTTCCCACTAGCGGATTATTCACTGATTTCTTCCCTGGCTTTGCAGATTTCCAGGTTTTATGGTGTATTCTCTGAACCAAATTTGCAGCCAGAGCGGCTGCTTTTCCCAAAGCCATCTGCAGAGTTGGCTTTTGCATTTTATTCAATATTTATATGCCATTGCTTTGAGGAATTTTGTTCTGGCATGCTGTCTACTGCTCTGCTTCAGTAAAACCCGCCTTCTCTTTCGTGTAGTGCAATTAAATAAATTTGTTTATACAGTATCTTTCTCTGTTAGTTTCTTAGGCTTATTTTAAAAGTTGCAGTAATAGGAGCATTTTTTGTTGCATTTTTCCTGCTTGTGTGTTTCTGTGTTGCCAGTAACAGACAAGACTTCACAAAGTTAGAAAATTTAGCTGCTGAATGAACAGCTTAATTCAAACTCAGAGTAGATGAGGATTGACATGGGAGGATCCAGGGGTATTTTAGAAGATCATTACCCATAATCTCTGCTATAAACATAGCCCTTTGTCAGGGGTCCAGCACAGACTGCTGTATTTGAAGGACTGTTTTCAACTGAGCTCTTCAGTAGGTGCTGCAGGTTGCTGGTAGGGAAGTGCAGTGGGGAGGTAACACAGGTCTCAGTTTCCAGACTTGCACTTCCAGGTGTGTTTTGAGGGATTTGTCCTGGAACAGAACGAAGATGTCTGCGAGGCGTGAGAGTGCAGAGCTCTCCACATATCTGCTGCCACGGCTCAGCCTGCCCTGCCCACCTCAGCCCTGGTGCTACCTCTGTAGGGTTTTCCTGTCTGCAGTTTGCTTCTGGGAAGCCTCCTGGCTGAGCCAGCCTGTGGTGTCATGCCCACAGCAGCAGGTTTGTCTGCAGAGGGCTGCCACACAGCTCACCTCATTTCACACACAACATGAAAGCATCCATCAAGTGTGTGTTATCCCGTCAGAGTCCAGCTGGGAAATGTGGAAGGGGAAACATTGATCAATGTTTAAAACCTTTTAATAGATAAAGCAGTAGGGCTTAAGTATTCTTGAGGAAGTGTCTAATGCGATTTGCTGAGGCTTACTTGAAAAATGAAAACTATTTAAAATTGGCAGTGGGGCTGGTCCAACAGTGCGGATTGCCTGTGAACAGAAGGGAAGTGCTGTGCAAGCATCTTTGCTCAGCACTGCAAATATGGGAGCAGCCTGCCAAATCAGGGTTTCTGCAAACTTTAGCCTAAATGGCCAAAGTGTCTTAAGGCCAAGAACAAACATGTGGAAAAGGAGACACCTAGAACAGTGTTTAATAAGAAAAGAAAAAACACTCATGCCATGGCTTATATTTCAATAATCAGATGAAAGGAAGCACAGCTGAATTTCTAATTGTGGCACCTATTATGCAAATATGGTTTTTCAATCCCTGACAGAAATCCCATAGCCAGTTATCGAAAAATCAGCTTATTCCTGTGTGTGGTTTTCTCTGAGAATCAAAACCTGTTTGGTTAGGGTTTTTTTTTTTCCCCTCAGCATGGAACAGCTGCTGTTCCTCCATTAACTTTCAATCAGAAACCAACCTCTTCCCTTTCTGGCATCTCAAGGGGCTGCTGTGCTGATCTGTCAAGCTAACAATCTTTGCTGCAGAAAGCACGAGCAGGAAAACCTCCAAGGGAATATGTGTGCAATTAATCATAGTGCCTTGTCAGGTCACAGACCCACTGAATGAATCAGCCCCAAAGTTTGATATTTGAGAGGCCGCACAATTCTCGCTCTGGTTTGACACGCGAGCCTGACTCCTGCCACTGCTTGCACTGTCTTAATTCACAGCTATTTGGTGGTCTCATGGTTTGAAGTCTCATAAGCCAGAAAATCACTCTGTGTGTATTGGATGCAGATGCTATAAAAAGAGAAAAGAATAGCTCATTGCACTATGCAGCTGTAATTTGCATGTAAAATTTTATTATAAAATATGTTGGCATAGCTGTAAAATTGCATACACACCTACAGTGCACAATCTCTAAACAACACATACAGCAATCAATCGGAAATAATTCTCCCAGAAATGCAGTACTACTTCTGACACTGCATTAAAATTTTAAAAAAAAAAAAGCATACTCTCTGTAATTTAATTTAATGAGCTAATGGAGCGTCAAACTTTACTTTTAATAATATAACTTTTTCATAACGTTTCAGCTAGCATAAATTCTATCCTTATTTTTATTTGCATGCCAATTGCCATTCACTAAAAGCAGTTGGGAATAAAACCAATCAGTAAGCTCT
The DNA here is from genome assembly GCA_034509425.1 of Eopsaltria australis. Taxonomy (NCBI): domain Eukaryota; kingdom Metazoa; phylum Chordata; class Aves; order Passeriformes; family Petroicidae; genus Eopsaltria; species Eopsaltria australis. Next base: position 128,402 of record JAVTVJ010010810.1, on the reverse strand, counting down.
TTCACATAATTGCTTGTTCGGCATCTGAGGGTTTCTGGACAAAATACTTCAGCTCTTTGGACCCCACACAGCAGGATCAATTCCTTTCCCCTCTTGCAATCGGCTGGCTTGTTTTGTGGTACCTACAGAAGAGGGAGCAGGGCAGCCACCCACTCTGCACTGCTGTGTCCATCCAACAGCACCTCTAGGATGTAATATCTGGCATTTGCCAGGGGCCTGGATATCAGGAGCACTGCCAGGCTGTGGAGCTGTGGGACTGTGGGGCTGTGGGGAGGGAGCATGACCCAGGGGCATCAGGGAGAGAGCTCCCACCTAAGGGCAAACGTGAAACGTTGGAAGGGGCATAGGTTTGGCAAAGAATGAAATCTTCCGTGGAATTCAAAGGGCTGAGCTGTATTTCCCTGCACTATTCCTCTGAAGAATAATGTTTGAGACGATTAAAAAATTGCTGTGAAATTTTCAGGGATTCTGTTCTTAGGCAGTGGGAGAGTACTTTGGAAGGACCAAATATATAACAGTCAGTAAACCTAAATAGCAGGTAGCCTAAATCCTTACTACTTTTTTTCTGAAAAATCATGAAAAATGGGTCTGATACAAAAGGAAAAAAAATACATGGAAATTATGGAATTAGCTAGTGCCTCTTGCTTTTGATGGAATAATTTTCGATTCTTATCAAAAACAGAGCATATGTTATGAATATGCAAGTATCTGGACAAGTGAATCACAGGCAGTAAATGATTCTGCTGTATTAAGCATAAATAATGTCCTGTGAACTTTCCTGCTTTTTTACTAATGGAGACATATACGGAAAGCAATACATCATAAGGAGCATTTAAAATATTATCTCAAGATCTTATTGATAAAATTAATTTGGTTCAGCCTGGCAACAAGAGAGAGGGGACTGAAAATGGGCCGCAGAATTGTCAACACAAAGCAATAATGAAAAGTGAGCTACCAAGAACAGGTGTGGGATGAGGTGTCTCAGTAATGTTTTTCATGGTATTAAATGGCAAGGTAAAGGGCAAATTAATTGCATTTTTAAAAATATGCCAGATCAGGGGATTTATGAGCTCCAGTTTGATGGGCAGGTGATTCAATAACAAATACAAGGAGCTAAGAATACTAGCTGAAGAGTCTTGTCTATTGTCGGAAAATATAAGGTAGTAAATAAAGATAAAAGGTATAGACCAAATGTTTTGGTGGGAGGAAACATCTCAGCAAGCAAAACTGTGACTCTAAAGGCTTCAGATAGCTGCTAAAAACACACTGGTGCTTGCTAATCCTGGGTTTTGATGGCATTTAGCTGATGTTTTTGGGCTGAAACTGTAGCCTTTTCTCCAGTAGCTGTCACTAGGTGACATTTTGGGGACATGTGGGGGTACCATGATTTTTTAACCTGTCTCAACCTGTTTTTTTCACCTGTTTTGCTCAGAGCAATGTATTTCCCATTCTTTTTTATGTTGAAATTTCTGGGAAGTTGAGAGCAGTGTTGCATGGGATTGTTTACAGCAATTTGGACAGTTTTTGGTGCCTGAGGAAGGATCTGAAGCAGGAAGAACCCAATGGAAATAGCCCCATCCTGTCTAGATCTAGATAAAGCAGAGTAGCAAATTCTACTGCCAGGTTCACGCTCTGCCATTGCAGCATCAGAACCATCACACTGATTTTTGTTTCCAAAAAGCAACACAGTTCTTCTGCATGACCAGAGGACCCCTGCCTAAACTCTTCCCAGGGGAAGGAAGTTTGCACAACTGGATGCAGCAAGCAGGACATCATTGGGAGTAAGCATCTCAATGTTCATTGGTGTCAATGTCAACAGGTTTGGGGCTAGGTGGGGTTTTCCAGAGTTATTTTGGCCATAAGCCATATATTCATGCACACAAGTTACTTGACAGTAACCTGTCTTCCTCACTGACAGGACATGCATGTGTGCCCACAGAATTCTTGTTATGCCAAGCAAAGCAAAATTTTAAAAGTTTTAGGCAAAACTCTGTATTTCAAGTCAGTTTTTAAATTACACCTTGACCTGTCTTGAAACTTTGTGAGAATTGCTTGTTTTTGTTTATAATACCCATTCAGATTTACAGCCCATTTTGTAGGAATAGAACAGCAATATATGGCTACATAGTGGAAACTCATTGCAGCCTTAACTGTGCCTCAAAGTAAGATGGATTGGAAGTTCTTCCTTCCCTGCATCCTGCTATTGGAATGACACACACACACTTTGATTTCCCTCTGTTTGCTTCCTTGTTAAGCACCCTCTCTCCAGGCACACAAATATATATGTATTGTGCAGTAAGTGTTTACCAAACTCATCATTATTCTGCATTCATGCACACTGAGCTGTCTTTCTCAATAATTAGCTTTGTAATAATCAAAGGCATTCTGTACTGACTTGCATTCCTCCTCATTTTATTGTTCTTCCATCACTCCTCTAACTCTTCTTATGTTACATTTTCAAGGTTGCTTTTATTGATAGCCAAAACAAAAAAGCAAAATTAAAAATGAAAAGCTGATTTGATTTCTTTTATATTTATTTTGCAAAGACATATTAAAATGAACTTTTTGTTTTGTTTGATGTACATTCTGTGCTTTGCTAAATAACCTTGAAGACTGTGCTCCCAAGCCAAGCATTGCTATTAGCAATACTCATTATGTACTTCAAAAGTGTTCTGATAATTTGTCCCTCTATGTTTAAACACTACCTTTTATACCCTATGACATTTGAGGAAAAAAAACACATAAGAAGTGCTGCAGTCTTGTTGACAGTGAAGCATTTGCCTCCTCTTTCACAAGAGTAAATTTCTGGCAAATGTATCATATTAAAATGTACTCTGTCCTTGGATGAGGAAGAAGAGGGCTGGTAGTAGAGTTATTAATTGGAGTTAGGTCTCCTCACAACTCTGGGAAGCAAGAATTTCTTTTACAGGAAGCTGCACTGCTACATGCAGAGGTTAGATTTTATATGAAAAGCTGGACAGTGAAACAGAGACAGATATGAACTGCAGGGATCCTGGTTCCTCAATCCCTGCCTCAGAGATGAGCCCAGTTCCTGCCCCTTGCTGGAAACATCTGTGGGAAGATGCAGGTTTTGTGGAGCAATTCAGTGTTTCTGCACATCAGCAGCCCAGTTAAATGCTAAAAATGCTCTGGACAAACCAGCTGTGCAGGCCAGGGTGTGAGGCTGTGAGAGGCAGTGCTTGCTGCTGCTTCCCTGGATGCTAGCTTGACAATGAAGATGCAGTTCTCCATGCTAGCTGGGGTTGGTACTCACATGTCTGAGGGAAGGGAGACAGCTTTTCCTCCGTTTCCCTCCCTCCCCCCGTTGCTTTATCCCTCACCGTTCCTCTGAACAATGTCCTCACAGTTTGAACTCATTTTCTTTGAACTGCAGGCACTGCATAACTCATACTTCTGCCTTTTACTCCATCCCTAAACATCTGCCATTATTTATCTGGATGGTTTAAACTCTTTATGTTCAATTTATTAGTCTGAGAATTACCTCCAGCTTTGTGTGGAAATATGTTCAGTGGTGGAAACAGCTGCAGGCCTCCCCAGCTCCCCTTGTGACGGATTCCATTACAAGGCGACCTCCACCCTTCAGAGGGTGAGATTTGATGGCTGCCATTTTCCTGGAAAGAGGCCACAGCCCCATCCAACACAAGCTGGAACAATCTCTTTTACCACCCAGGTGTCGAGTGAAGATGTTTTTAATGCAGATCCAGAGGCAAATGTCATCGGTGAACACCTTTCCTCAGTTATGTTGGCAGAAGAGCTCCTGTTCTCCTGTCCTTCTGGCCGTGCTGCAGTGGGATCCCACCACAGAGGGCTCCTCCAGCATGTCTGGGGACACAGAAATTGTGCTGCCAGCAGCTGTGGCAGCTTGTCCTCACCCAGCCTGCCTGCTGTGGTCTTAAATGTAAGGAAGACAGGGGGAGAAGGGGCTTAGAGCCTCACATAGATTAATGATATCTTCTTTTTGGTGTCTTTTTCCTCTTACATTTCAGACTTGTTCTAGACTGAAGTGCTTGCTTCAGGGCTCCATCTTGCCCAGATCTCATATTTCCTACCATTGTCAGTTACCAAAGACCCAGTTAGGTCACACCAAATTCTGTGGCAAATTAGACCAGCCACAATGTTCATGGAAAAGCTTGATTTGGATACTTAATTGTGAGTATAAAGTTGAAGGCTCGAGGGCCATTCATCCCTTCTGCTTAAAGGTCATTGCACAGGCAGCCTTTGAAATTCAAATACTTCAAGGCACATATACCACCCAAATCTGCTTGTGTCTCTGCTGTAAGGTTTAAAATGCACCACTATTTTCTATAGCATCTTGTATGCCATCTGTTTTCCAAATCACTTTCCTCAGCTGCATAATTTAATTACCGAGATAAGAATTAGTGGGGGGAGGATATGGAGAAAAATGAGAAATTTGTTTGTGAAGCCTCTGCATTCAATTCTCCCTTTCAGTGTGTGGGTACTAGAAGATGTAAAGTGACACTTCAGGAGCAAAGGGGACCTGGTCACTCTAACAAGGCTCTCAGCTTCCCCATCTACCTGGAGATGCAGGGAACAAAGTCTCACCATTCTGGGCTTTTGTCTGCTTGGCATAACACAGGGCATGAACCAGTATCCATCCTCCTCCTGCTATCCAGAGCTTTTCTTTCACTTTCTCTGGTCCCTTCTTCTTCAAGACTGGTACCCAGCCATTGATCACACTTACACCTATAGGAAAGTCAGTTCTAGATTAGCCTTTTTTCAAACCCATCATTCCTGTTCCTTGTGGGGATAGGTGACGGTCTGGGGTCTGAGCTGGGTTGGAGTCTCATTTCCTGGGGACAGCCTGGAGGGACTTGTGAGTAGCAGATCATGTTTGGCCAGAGCAGCTGGACTAAGGGAGTGGGGAAAGGTCTGAGAAGTAAAGAGAGTGATGTCTGACAACCCCTGCCCTGTGATTCCATGGCTGCATAAAAACCTCAGACTTTCTCTCCTGGAACAAACTGAGGAGATTAAAAATAGCTCTTTGTTTTTGTTGATGACAAGGCAATTTTAACACAGGTCACTTCCCCAGTCGGCTGCACTGAGTGGCAACAAGCAGAGAGATGTGGGAACAAGTGGGCAGCACTCGGGGCAGAAAGGAGGAGGTGGGAGAGAGCCACTTCCTTGGGGACAGCAGCATCTCATGCAGACAATTCCAGTGTGGCTATCCCTGGTGAGGCTGAGTGAGGAAGGAGAAGTGGGCCTGCCCTTGGTGCAGGGACTCCATGGGTGAGGTGAGTGTGCTCTTGCTCTGTGTGATCCTGTCAGCTCAGCCCCTGCTCAGAGTATGATAGAGCCCATCCCCTGTGATTGTACCATATGGTCCTGCACTGGCTTTTTTTTCTTCTGGTCTCTGACAGTGTGCTGGATAGAGAAGAGGAATTAAATAAAAGATGTCACCACAATGCTGTTGGAGGTCTTTAGTGGCTTTATCCTTCTTCCTAGCCACCTTCCCATCCCAGCATGGATATATGTGTGTTTTTCCCCACTGAAATGGATGTATCTTCCCTAGACAAGAACAGAAAAAATTCACTCACCATATTTTATGTCTTTTCTCCTTTTTCTCTCATGGACTCAGTGCAATAAGATGTTTAGATCTAATCCCACCATAGCAAACAAAAATCCATGGTGAAAAATATTTCCAGGTCAAGGATATGAAATTTTCTTACCTGCCTTGGTTTGACAGCCACAACATACTTGACACTAGCATTTCTTTTTGTTTTTCCCCTTCTCCACTTTTGTAATTGAAATCTCTGGCATTTTAGAGGCAAGATTTGAGACACCCTGGGAACTGCTGGAGGGTGCTGGGGGAGTTGCTTGTTCACCAGAATGTTTACAGAAAATTTGTCACAGCCTGATCAGATCTAATTGGCATGATGTGTAAAGAAACAGGGTCCTTGGATATTTTTAGTACTCTTCAACCTTTCTAGCACAGGACTGTTGGGCATTAATTAATTCCAGTTGTCTGCCAGTTCATTCTGTTGAAGTTGGATTCTCACAAATAATTTGGCTCCAGGTGTCTTTTAGATCCAGTGATAAGACAACAGGATGTTGGCATTTATCTTGTGTAGTGTCTTGAGCATATCTTTTCTGATGTTTGATACTTTGGACATTACATATCTCTTTAATGTCTTTGCAACTATCCATCTTTTTCTCCTAGTGGTTTCATTACTGCAGCTTTAGTCATTGACAGGCAGGAGAGATGCCCCCAATTAACACATGGACCTTTCTGTAGCTGTTTTTTATTTGCATAACATTTTTTCCCTAGCTAAGATGCATGGAGCATTCTAAACATCTCCACTTTGCTTTCTGCATCCAATTATTTTTACTTTGTGTTTTTACAGTGTAGCTCCATTCATACCAAACCTATTTGGGTAGCTTTACTACAGGCCATATGGTCTGTATCTGATTTTCCAGGAAGTTTAGGTGTTCTTATCCGGAATGCCCCTAGTCTCTTTTTTAATTTCAAGATTCTTTACTCTCTGTTGTATGGAAAACAGAATTGGAGGGCCTCCTTTCTGGGCTGGCCACACTACAGCCTCAAGCTTGATCTGGGCAAAAGCCAGATACATTTATCCCACGTATCCAACAGGACTGGGAGAGATCTTGTGATTATAGTGAGAAGAGTTAATTTTTAAAACTTCTATTCGTAAGTTTCCAAAGTAAAAATTATTTACATAACACTGCATCATGTGGCAATGAAAACAAATGGATTTGAAATATGCACTCTTTCCTATGGACGTATATGTGTGACTATGCCAGGACAGGGAGAACTTGCAAATGAGTGTTTAGTCAGTGCTGTTTCCTTCGTGCTTGCAGACTGATGCAGGGGTCTAGTGCTACTGTCCTGCACAGCCACCCAGCGTGGATGCTTTCCTCTCTGAAGAGGCCTTTGCCACTATTTCCCCCAACACTTTGTTACTTTGATGATCAGTGGAGACACTTCAGCTGCAAATCTCTCATGCTCATCAGTTGCAGTCATGGGGAAGAAGCAGAACTAGTGTAAGAACTGGGTTTGGGTTTTTGGTCAGCAACAGACCTCTGAGAGTGACTCCAAAAGGCATTGCTTAAATTCAGAGTTTTATCCTCAAAATACAGAGCAGCTCCCACAGAGATGCAAGGATCTGAAGCCTTTGAGGAGGGGACCACGTCCACTGAGCAGGGTGAAGTGATCCAACTCCTTGTCCATCCCCAAATGTAACCAGGGTACAGAAATAGTAACCAGTTCTTTCAAGCCCATGAAAATCTACATTAGGCACTGCAGAACTCTCCTAAGGATGACTGCTTTGTCACTATATCAACTTTCCGTGTCTTTGATGAGAGACACCTCTGGGGTATGACTCCTGCTCAGGCATAAGCAGTCATAAGGGCAGCCTGGGATGATTACCCTGGATAGACAGACATCTCAGATGGAAATGTTTCTGTGTGATCAGAGAGACACTTGGTGTTTGCTCTTTCTCCTCAGTCAGTAAGCTTCTCCAGAAGATAGCTCAGATGTGAGATGCCAGAGGCCACCACATGCTTGAGGAGCTGGAGGGAGCCAGGGTTAGGCAGAGGCTTGGTTGGTGTCCCTTGAGTGCAGCCTGCATATGGCGTGGATAACTCACTATCATCCTGGTGCCTGGCTTCCACATCACACGGGCAAAGCAATCTTTCTGAGCTAGAAGTGGAGACAAGGACTTAGAGGCAAGAAAGAAGTACCAGATCAAAGCCAAATTTATGGTCCTGATGACCCACCAAAGGGTTTTTATGAAGGTGTTATAATAGCCTCATTCATATTCAGCTTTCTTCTGCCCAAGTTCTGGACCTATGCATGAGGATGCACTTGGGCATTGCTTAGTAAAATATGCATAGTTTTAAGGCTTTGTGCAAACCAGCCCAGCCTAGAAAGATACACAAACACCCATGAGATCCAACCTTCGAAAAAGGACTGCTAGGAGACATGGACCCCCAGGAGGGGTTCACTCAGCTCACCCCTTTATACCTGCCCTGTCTTTCAGAAAGAACAGTTCCTTTTCTTGAACAATGGGTTAAGATTTGCAGGGGCAGAAATACTCGGGTTTGGGACCCTTCTTGTCCTGAGAGGACAAAAATTGCATGTCTCAGGTGTCCCCTGCCAACCAGGCTGTGTGGCCTCACCGATGTTGGGAGGGCAGGAAAACTCTGCCTTTATCCTTGGTAAGAAGAAGCTGCCCCACCTGCTACTGGTTTGGTTTGGCACATCAACAAGCAATCACAATCAAGGACGCTGTGTAATTTGGCAGGGATTTTGGCATGAGTGTGCAAAAAGCTGTGTACAATGATGTCTGGCCAAGCTGCTGCAGCACTTGCTAGCAGCGTTTGGAGCCTGGCATTCGGCAGCTGCACAATGCCAAGCCTGCTGCCCTCTTGGCACTGATCTCATGCTCTGGGCCTCTGGAGTGTACAGATCCCCGTGAGCCTTGGGATGGGGGCACGGGTAGAGCTGGTGTGTTCCCATCACACGGCTCTGCAGTCCCCACCATGCGCTGTGGCCCCACAGCACAGTGATGGAAGGCCTCAGCACAGAAGGAGGAACATTCCAGTGCTGAATCCCAGTTGAGCTACCTCACAGTTTCCTCTCTTCTTGAACCCTGAAGCTGTGTGTACCCACCTGGAGCACTCTGTTGGCTAGGACATGCTTCTGCCACCCTTTCCAAATGGGAATTTGAGTCAGGAGGCATGGGAAGGGCAGTCTGCAACTGGGCTTGGAGTGTACCCTCCCTGTGCTGACAATGGGGACACTGCCTGGTCAGCAAGAGCCCTCAGGGGAATTTTAGCCTCTTTTGGGGGCCTGTCCCGGTTTGAAGGACAGGTGTCTGTTAAGGAAGGCAGGAGCCTCCCTTGGAATGGGAAACTGTAGCCCCTCTCCCTCCAAACTATTATAAATTTGAAATCAAGAGGCTCTCAGGCAAAGATATGGAAATAGGAATAACAGTTCTTTACTAATATCTAAAACAAAGATGACAAATAACAACGACTATAACGTTAACCAACAAACAGAACCAGAAACCCAGTGGCAGCCTGCTCAGCTTCCAGGCACCTTTTCCTTTTGGTGCAGTTCCAGACACAGCCTGCAGGGGCGCTCTGGGTGCGGTGATTCCCCGGTGGCTGCAGGGGCGCTCTGGGTGTGATGATTCCCTGGTGCCTGCAGGGGGCGCTCCGGCGTGAGCTCAGGTAGCAAATGGCAGCTGCCCGAGGCAGGGAAGGATGGAGGAGAGCCCTTGCTCCACAGACCCTCGGGGGCAGCTGGTGTCAGTGCCACAGCAGGATCCCCGGACACAGGGAGCTGGGACGGCAAGAGGTCTCGACGTGCAGGGGGGAAACCCCGCCACAATGTAGCGAGGAAACTCGGAGCGGCGAGGAGGAGCGGGGGGGAGGGACAGGCTGGTGGCAGGCAGCTCCCGATGGGCAGAGAGGAAAAAGACTCACAGCAGACAGACCGGCAGCTCTGCGCTGGCTTCTCAGGGGCCCGTGGGTTCAGCAGACAGCAGCTCCGACCGTCCAGCTCCGAGGGTCCCGAGCAAGAGAGCGTGACCTCCCCCCTGCCCTTGCTTTTCAGTCTCTCCAAATCTCGAGTTGTCAAGCCCTGCTTCCATGAGGGGCAATTCTACCCCACCCTGCCAAGGAGAAAGGCTCTAGCCTTGTGCTTTGTTTCTCTTAAGTACCCAGTCATTTGTGTCTTAGCAACCCATGGGAGAAAAATTCCTGAGGAAAAGAACTAAATCCAACCTTTAACAGGGCTCCAGGACCTCTGCAACAGCAAAGCTGTGGGTGCTGAGGCAATGTTTTCCCTGGACAGAAGAAGGGCTTCTTGCTTTTGGAACACCTCCACAAATTAATTGAAATACTTTTTTCCCTCTTTTTCTGCTGTGTGTTTTTTTTTGCTTGGTTTTTTTTGTTTTGTTTTGTTTTTGATTTTTTTTTTTTTTTTTTTGCACAGGTTGGGAGTGGTATTGTACCAAAGCGATGTGCAAAGCCTTGGCCAGTAACATTTGAAATTTTCCCTTGTGGTATTTGCTGGCAGACTGGCATTGCCACATCCTGCCTGCCATAAGACGTCTAAGCAGCTATTTCTCGGGCATAATAAAGCAACTGATAGTGAAGACTGGCACAGACAGAAAACTGAGATTATGGTGCAGGAGATGACTTATCAGACAAAACCACCAGCTGTAGATATGAAGCACGGGTACAAATCAACTGGGCAAAAAATATCAAAAACTAGATTCTGGGGATATTTTAACAGGAATCAACCACTATGTTCTTGTTGAACTAGAAGAGACTCTTTAGTTTCCTTGCTGTACCTTATGAAAACATTTGTGTCTATCCTTGTCTGCAATCCTGGTCTTGTTTCTCTTGTGTGGAGATATTAACTGTACATTATTTTATCTTTATCACTTCTCTTCTGTGTCTACGTTGGTTTCAGGACAGAGCAGAGCTCAGAGATAAACTTTTATACCACAAAGAAAAAATCTCACAACTCCCTCAGCCTTCATTACACATACCCTCAGCAAACAGTTCACAGTACAAGCCAATAAATCATTCTTTCTTTTAAATATACTTGCCTTAAACACTTCTGATGACCAATAAGGAGTAACTGAGACAGGGCATTGGCAGTAAGCACACTACTGTCAAGCACCCTGACCCCACAAGGATGGTTATGCTAGTGGTTTTTAAGAACTGTGGAGAGCAGGAGAAGAAATACATTTGTTAAGAAGCATGGTTCAGATCCTCGAGGGGCAGGCAGCGATGGAGCTGCAGTGAGGTGCTAATTGGTACAACTGTGGCAAAATGTCTCTAAAATAACAGGCACTCATGTTCAAGACCCACTGTGGTTTCAAATATTCACTGCATAACCCAGACAGTATCTGGCTTATTAAAGGAGGGCACAAAACCAGGGAGGAGAAGGGAACAATGGTATCTTTCCACATGGGCACTAATCTGACCAGCAGAAAACAGCAGAGACCCCTTTCCCCCAACAGGCTGAGGCTTCTGATGAATGTAATGTTCTCTGAAGACTGTCTCAGTTGAAATCAGTCACTTATGACCTTTTCTCTGAGCAGCAGGACAACAAAATCTATAATGCAAAGGCAGTCAAACAGAAGAATGTGATTTTTTTAAATGAATGTTTTATTCATGAGCTATTTATAAAAATGTGTAAAATACACTCAAATATATTTGATTTGTTGACTGTAGCTAAAAATATAAAAATATACTTAAATGCATAAATTAAATTGACAATAGTAGCACAGTTCTGTGTTCACCCAGTGTTTGTTAGGAACACAATTATAAGTAATTATATTGCATATGAGCATGGAATACGTACTGAAGATGTTTTTCAGACACTTTACTCCAGGCACTGGCAAAGAATTTATGGCTAGCCACATTTCAAAATTGTGGGGTTTTCACTATAGCATACTGCCCTGCTCTAGAGAAATACATATTTAGCTTCTTGATGTTACAGTATTTCTCTAGCTTTCAAATAAACCAAGAAACAACTAAACTGTCCTGGATATTAGTCTACCAGCATCACTGACACTGTATGTGTCCCAATTCCATGTTTTTTTCTCAATTAGCTAGTCCCTAGTCTCCAGTATTTCCTGCCAGCCTTAAAAATAAAAAAAAAAAAATCACAGTTTGAACCAGCTCTTGATCTATGAGGTCACTGATAACAGACCAGTTTGCTTTAGCCATGTGGTGCTACCAACAGGTCAGGAGTTTGATTTTGTCAGCCTGAGGGAGACAGTTGGGGGCACGGGGTCTACAGCGAGTTGCCCAAATACTGGAGTGAGCACTCATTTCAATTCAAAGTTACAGCATCCTGGGATTATAGGTCCCAAAGCTCACAGCTCCAGAGCCCAGACATCTGTGACAAGGCCATGAGGGAGTGGTGGTCATTCTATATGGCATTTTATTTACACAAACTGTATGTCTGAAGTATTGAAAGAAATCTGAATAAATGTTAAACACCTGCCAAGGCACTCCTTGGACATGAAGCTGTGTCAGGCTGTATCTCTCAGTGTCAGATGCATTTCTCTGATCTGTGGCCTTGGAGAGAGATGCTGATAGAGTGATTGGATGGTTATTTTTCTCATCCCTCTAGCCCCAAATTAAATCCCAGGCTGAGGAGCATGGCTAAGTGCTCATGCACTCCTATCTGTGTAGTGTTTAACTTTCTGCTTTCAAAGTCAAAGTGTAAATAACCATATACAGTACATAATATAAACTTAAAGCTCACACATTTTCTTTTCTCTGTTCTACAACTGAAAGGAAATTCATAGTATATTATGGCACAAAATAATATTTCTGGCATTTTAGGCATTATTTATTGCTAAATAACTATAGCAGCAGAGAAAAATGTATAAAGTTGCACTTTTTGACATCTTCACAGTATGCCTATTTCTCTCACCCACTTTTGTGTTCCATTAGTAACAAAAAATATCATTTATCAACTCTAGCTATGTAAAATCTTTTTTTTCCCCTACAATCGCTAGTGGATCTTGTAATTGTATTGCACAGATTAAAGAAATATTTATTACATTTTTTCCATTATTAAATAGCTTTCAATACAAAAATTTGAATTAACTTAAAAGCCCAACCCTGCAAGTTCTTCAGAAGTGGAATGGTATTTTCTTCAGGCAAGCATTCCAGTTGACTTTCATGGAAGTACTCAGGTAGTTTGTGGACAATGCAGAGATTTGAAAGATGGGCTCCAAGTGTGCAAGTCTTAGATTATGGATCAGCAACAACACTAGCCTTGCTTTCTAACATTATTATTGGGAAACATCAAGAAGGGAATTCTGAACATCATCAAGGACATTCAAAAGATGTCTTTTTCCTTCAGAGCTATCTTTGTTCAGTGCACAAGCTCCTTCAGATCCATTCTTGTTACATTAACAATTTCCCATCAGTCCTGTTATTCAGCTTCGAGGCACAGTAAATATAATCACTTATACTGAGAAGTAGGTGTTGTATATTAAAAATGCTACATAGATACTTTTTTACTTTTTCTCAGTGGATTTACACTGGTTTCATACAAGCAGAATAGGCTAGAGAGCAGAACCAGAGCAAAAATGTGTATATCCAGTCTCATGTGTGACCTAGTTGGGCAAAAATGTAAAGCTGCTCAAGAGCACTGTGCCAGAGTGTTTAAGGTCATCTGTCATGTTATGAAGTGATGAGGAGGAAGAGGCTTATGAACTGTGTCCATTATTAGCTGAGAGAAAAGATGAAACTAGCTGTCTGCTATGACATCATTTTGGGTACACGTGTGAACTCTGTAGCTGCAGACAAGGGAGCTGAGAATGATTAAATAAACTGCAGAATGATGTGTGTCTTTCTGAAAATGATGAACAACACGGACACACAGCATACATTCAGACTTTAGCCCTCAGATCATATAGTACTGAGTGAGCTCCATTTCCCCCAGCATTAAAAAATGACACGGTGATATAGAGTGTGAGGTGATTTACAGGGTACACTTGGTGTGTCTCAACAGTGTAATTGTACTGCTGGTAACTAACATGGTGATCTTCATTCCTCGGCTATGCCTGCAAAAAAGGACCAAATGCAGTGCACATAACACAACAGCAGTTTTCATGATGCCTTAAGTCCAGCAGTCCTTAGCATGATCAACAATTGATCTAAAGCTCCCACATGCTTGTTTGTCCTTGCTTGCTAACCTCGACATCTAGAAAAGGAAATAGAGAAAAGAAGGCACCTGCAGAAAACGTGCTCATTTCTTTGTGGTTTTGCTTAGACCTTCCTCTGTGAAAATGTCTTCCACTCTAATGCTAGTTCCCTTCTTCTGTTTCCATTAAGGGTGGTGAATTTTGAGGTTTGTGTGGTGCCAAAGAGGATGTGCAGGAGGGATGAGCAGTATTTTCATACAGAAACACCTAAAAAGATTAACCAAGTTTACATGTTTTGAGCAGCTGTGACAGCTGATTTGAAGGGTGCCTTCTAAGGCATGTGAAGATCTTTGGTTAAGAAAGGATGAGATTCCAGATGGAGAAGGAAGAGTGACCATCAAGCTGTTACCTTCTCTCTAGTAAAACTAGAGGGACATGGATGTGCACAGTCCTGCTGCACCACAGGAGTTGCTCAGTTAGGCACTTAGCTACTTACTGATTCTCAGAAGGGCTTCAGAAATATTTATTTTCCTCCAAAACAGAAGTGGAATTTAGGCACTTGTCTTCAGCAACAAGCTAAGTTTTATCTAGGAAAAGTATGGGTAGATACATGAAAGGAGAACTATGAAGCCCTTCTTTTTGTGATGGAGAGGAACTGTTATAGCTGAACAGAGTGTTTAGACCCTTGAATGAGATGACTCTGCAGAGGAGAGAGAGGCTGTGCATAATCCACTTGGCTGGGTAGGATAGTTGGTAAGTTCTTCTTTGATTGTACTTGCTAATCACCACATGTTTTCAGTAATGAGTCCCTGCCTTGGGGGCATGGGGGTTGGATGATCTTTAATGTGTCTTCCAACCCAAAACATTTGATGATTCTATGATCAGCACAGCCCTGCCAGCCTCCATTCCCTGATGAGCCTTTTTCCATCCCAACTGCCCTTGTGGTGGTGACAGCAGGTAACATTCCAGTGGAGAATTCTTTCTATGCAGACATGCTGGGGCCAAACTGTCCCTTTGAGAAAGCAAGTGGCATTTGAAGGATTCCAACACTTAAGGCAAAGCAGGTACGCTGCAAGCAGCTACGCTGCAAGCAGCTTAAGGCCAGTTGTGCAAACTGTGGGATATATACCTTTATATGTCTTTGTTTCAATATGTTTGCAATCTCTGTACTTTTTTGGATGTCATGGTATAGCAATGTTTCAAATGAGCTATGGAAGTTGCCAGACTTCACATCCTCACAGGTCTGTTAAGACAAATGTCTGAGGTGTTTCTTTGAAAATCTTTTTTAATTAAAATTATACACGTGTGAAAGTGCACAGACACAAGTTGTGGTCTGATTCTGCTCTCTTAAACCAGTGTAAAGAAATCAGAATGTGACCTGTCTCCCCTCAAAGTATGTGGTGGGAGAAAGGTCTGCTAGACATCACTGCAGTGTATGTTGTTTGATATTTGTCTACTATGTCACACTAGACTGAAACAGTTGCTTCTAGAGAGGTGAACCCTGTTTTGCTTGGTTGTTAATGAGTTCTGTAAAAGGTATGCCACTGTGTTATGGGTTATACCCATTTCTGTCAGATGAAAAGCAATAAGTTTAAAGTGTAGAGTAGCATTGTAATTCCTATACAGGACTACTGTTCTCTTGCTTAATAGAAGCTTATTTCATCTCACAAACACTGAAATATTTTTTAAAAATGAGGTTTTCCATATTGGACTTTTCCCATGTCATGCCAATAGTACCCCAAACGCAGCAGTCCTGTTAGCCATACAATTTAAAATAGGTTATGTAGAACAGTTTATAAAAACTGTGATAAGAAAAAATAGTATTATCTGAAGCATAATATTAATATAAACAATATAGAAAAAATACATATTTACATAATGCCAAAATACAATTATATACATTAATATCTATTACATTTAAATTATATATCTTTAAAAAAAAATCACCAGACCAATAAATTATACGCAGTCTCAACCAAAAGGTCTGGCACCCTTCTGGTGCATGAAATACATACATAAAAAAAACCAAAACAAAACGCCTAGTTAACAAATGTGTTCACAAAAGCAGATATCTCTAACATTCTTAGTGCCTTGAATAAACAGCATCTGAAAGCAAGGAAAACTGAGATTAGAAAATGTAAAACAATGCAGATTCAGCAGAGCTCTGAGAGGTGGCTGTGTGGCAGCAGCACTGGCGGGTGACTGATGTGACAGCTAAAGATTAGATCCCACCTCTGCTTGGACTCTCAGCATGTGGAACCTGGATATTTCAGTTCTTGGCCCCCTCCAAGCCTGTTCTACCTGTTCATGACAACTCTGATTTCTATAGGCTAGATCAAAAAAAATATTTTGATTTCTTATCATATAATCCTAATTCCTAACATCCAAATTTGTGGGGCTACTGAGATCCTTCTGTCTTGACCCTATAAACTTCTACATCCCTCAAGAATCAGCTCTACCAAGGCACACAGGTCACTTCTGCTTACAGCTTCTCCACACTGGTCCTCTGGCCATGGGCACAGCAGGTGAAGGGCAGTGCTAGTGCCAGGTTTGCTACTCCTGCAACTCTTATCAGGAGGGACTGGATACAGGCTAGGAAAAGGAGCCTACAAGGATGAGGAGTCTGGGGAGAAAGCAAGAGCACAGGCTAGGACACCTATATTTTCCAGTCAAGGCAGATGGGAAGTCTCCCAAGGCTGCCTATATTGTCAACAGCAGATGAGGATGATGCAGACAGAAATCGAATGCCGTGAATGACAGAAGAGCCCAGTGAGTGCTGTCAGTGGCCTCAGTTGCTTAAAGGTGGATGGTGTAAAGACTTGTGAGGTAAAACCAATATCATAATAGGGAAAGGGGTTCAGTTCCCTTGACAGCATAGGAACCAAGAAGTGTGATACAGGGAGAACATAAAGGTAAGGTGGGAGCAGGAAGTGATGTTATAATGACTACTAATGGAGAAAATAAAGACACAACTGCAAGAATGAAAAGAGCAGAGGGAACAAATGAAGGTCCAGGAAGTACAGAAATATCAATGGTTAAGGATAGCACAATTCCCCCTCAATTACACTGTCAGTGAGCTACTACATTTGAAACATTTTACAATTTGATAAACTTGCAGTTACCTGTCTGATACTCTGAATTCACATTTTCATATATTGGAAATAAGGGATTTTCTTGTTCACTGCGAAGTTTTCTGGCTCTTAACACATCTCTCACACATTGATGTAGATACACATATTGACACTGCAAAAGATTTGTTTTTAAGACACTGAGGAATTTTGTAATTTAATTTTCTGTACTGTGAAAAATCATTACAAGCTAACTCACACAAAACCAAGGGTGGTATTAAGAATTAAAATATCCTTCTAAAATTAATCTCCTTTTCACACTAGTAATATAGTTAACTTTTGTGATTACCTCTCTTTAGAAATAATACCAGTAAAACATACATGAACACAGTATGTTTTGACAGATCATGCCATTAGTGAAAGCTTTAGCAACTGTAAAGGGCAATTTCACATGGTGCTGTGTTGGATAGCTACTACTTCTGAAACCTTTGGTATAAAGTATATGTAGAAGAATTAATATGTACAGGGAAGCATGCAGAAAAGACAAACAATTTCCTGATTTTTCTTTTTGTTCTGAAAATAAATATTTTCCAAAAAATTATTAAAATAACATATAAATATTTCAGACAACCATGAGAAACCTAAATCTCTGAAAAAAATCAGAAAAATCTCTGAAAAAACTATTTTTTTTGATCCAGCATAAGTTCTAAGATTGTTTCTGACTATGCAGCAAATGACAGTCTTTTCTGAAGAGTGCCTTTCATAGAATGGAGCTAAGGTGACATTCACAACCAAAGTAAGGAGGGTCAACATGTTATTGACTATTGACTACTCACCAAACTATCTTGACAGAATAGATGATTAAATTTTCATGATTTGCTACTCTTTGTGGTTTATGACATGGGTCATAGTAATTTTTTGATTAGTGTAACATGGTACTCAAAGATCAGGCTGAGCATGTTTATATATCAAGGTGTACCTTTTTAACATTACTTTATCTCAAAAACATAATTTTCCAATAAGTATATGTATTTTCTCCCCTCACATCTTCAGCCATTGCTCTGTGTCTTTTTCTCAGTGCTCTGGCAAAGTGAGAATATCTGCCTTTATGCACATACAGCTGCTCTCTCTGTAGAGCAGAACCCTGCACCCCACCCACTGATGCAATGGAAAGCTGGCCAAGCATAGAGACTTTCTTTGGCAAAGACCATTTCCAACTGGAATGGTTAAAGCTGCTGTAGCACACTGCCCTTTGAGCTGATGCACAGTTTTCTGTTACTCCCTTGCATGTCTCCACCTGCAGTCTCTTTTCTTAAACAGTGTTAAGCCAAGTCTGAAGCAGGGGCATTGTTTTGCTGCTGCTGTTTTTCTGTGACAATATTGTTAAGTATGATGGTACTGTGGCCTTTGACTTTTGTGTGGATCTGGCTGCCTTTTGACTGAGACATCATGCCAAGCTCATGCCAAAGGCAGGTTTGTATCCCACAACTTTAGTTGTCTATAAGTCAAATTTAGGCTCTTGAGGTAGTTGCCTCTTTTTTCCAGCTAGGGAAAAAGAGCCACCCACCTGAGATGCCTGTCTGCCTTTGCAGACTATGGATGACGGGAATGTAAGGAGGATCAGCCTCTGAAGATGCTCAGACCAGGCTGGGAATCTGGTCCCCTCCAACAGAAGGTCTTCTGTGATTAGGATATTTCCAGGAACCCCTTTGTTTTGTGTTCCCAGCTGGGCCTCTCTATATACCCATAAGAGACTTTTACATCTATCAGAGAATGCTGTCACTGACATTGGTTTCCAAATTGCAGCAAAGGGCTCCGTTAGTATCAAGCTACAGGCAGACCCATCAAACTTGTTCTCATTCTTCTATTAATGGTTCACAGGGAAAATGTAAAGACTACCTCCACAACACACCTTTATTAAATCAGCTCCTAAGTGTT
This sequence comes from Eopsaltria australis, assembly GCA_034509425.1. Classification (NCBI taxonomy): domain Eukaryota; kingdom Metazoa; phylum Chordata; class Aves; order Passeriformes; family Petroicidae; genus Eopsaltria; species Eopsaltria australis. The sequence continues at coordinate 109,708 of JAVTVJ010010810.1, read as the reverse complement.
TAGCTCCTATCAGTATAAGTTTCTTGCAGTTTTAAAAGCACAGAAAGAAATACAAAACATTTACTTTTTCTGCACTTTGAGAATAAATGTACTTGCTTTTCCATAATATGTTAGGAGAATGCCAATCAACTTTCCAAAATAATTTTAATGAAAATGACAGAGAAGCTCAATAAAACATAAACTGCAAAGACACAAGGTCACACTAGCTAGAGTTTTAAAACTGCCTACATCTAATTTTCCCTGTCCTGCATTCCTCTTTCCTATTATGTCAACCTATCTGTCTGGTTTAGGCTTGTCTTCCAAACCTATCCCTAAAGGACCCATCTCCACTTAAAGCTCATTTACTGGACTCTGCAGTAAAGCAACAGTGTGCAGTTAAATGTCTGCTGCATAATGCTGCAGGGGTGATTGTGGGCCAGGGCAAAAAAAAGGAGAAATCTACAGGAAGCATAACTGCCACTTATGGTTGGGACCCTCTCTAAGAGAGCCAATGGAAGAAAACCTGAACTGGAAATTCTCACAGAGCTAAAATAAATCTAACTAGTATTTCACAGTAGAGTAAATGCAAAGTGCTTTGAGAGCCTTCAAGATGAGGGACTGATTATTACATATTGTAGCTGTTGTTGCTGCATAGCAGGCTATCCAAACCTTACCTCTGTCTGAACCATGTGAACACGGTGAAGCCTTAGATCATGCACTGCTGCATAAATGTCGACAGTGTCCTTTGAATTCAGCTGTTGCAGAATTTGGTCCAGTGAAATGAATGTGCCAGTCCTGCCAACACCAGCACTGGAAAAGAAAGAGATTTAAAATCAGATGGATCAAAGCAGTCACTATCTTCATGTGATACTTTTGTAAAGTTCAGATCTCCAGGGTGAGAAGCAAGTTGTTCAAACAGCACCTTTGGGCCTTTATAACACTTTATAATGGAATTTATTTAGGAAGGAGGAAAGGATAGTAATGGTAGGGGTATCCCTGCTACTGCCTGCACTGCTTTCTGCTTTGGATGAAACCAGTCACTGAGATACACTGAAAGACTGCACCTGACTAACTTTGAAACCTCTTCTCTCCAAAGATGCAGCTGTGGGACACATCAGACATCTGACATGCTGCAACACATGCTGTACAGGCAGGCACAGACAGGGTCATATCAGATACAAGCCCCAGCCCATATAATGGTGGAGGGGTCAGATACTACAATCAGGTACTACCAGTGAACATATGGCTTTATCAGAAGATAAAGTACCAACTGCACTCCCTCTCTCTGTAGCCCTACACTCTGGTGCAACTGGCTAGTGGATTACAGATCAGGCAGTCCAATTTTGTCTTTTTTGTATGCAAGTGTAGGGGCGGACCACAGAACTGAGGGAAAACTGCAGTCCTGTGACTGCCAGAGATGGAAAAAGCAGAAGAGCATGAAAAGGCAGTAAGAAAAGGGAGTCTCAGTCAGAATGGGGGAAAGGATGGATCTGTCAGCTAGTCACAACATCCACACATAGTCAGATTCACCCCAGGTATATCCTACCTTTTAAAACACCCCTTTTTGACTCAAATGTTGGGCCACAACAGCAGCATATGGGCAATTTAAGAATGCAAAAGCTTATGAGCAGTGGCAGTTGCTGACACTTTCGTGCTCTCCAGTGGTCCCACAGAGACACAGGGGTTCCCTAAGAATAATTTTCGAGGTGTCTCCAGGGTGAGGTTGTAGGTGAATGCATGTGCCTTGGGAATACTGCTCTTATGTATCTGGGGACTTTAGACCATCAGCTCTCTCTCAGATTCTGTGGCTGCCCATAGTCTAACAGGGATGAAGATTTGGGATCTTCCCAAGGGTAGGCACAAGGGCTCTGTGCCACTGACCTTTTGCTGCTACACATACCTGCAGTGTACAATACTTGGTCCTGTGTCTGGGGTCCTGTTGATATAATCTCTTACAGTTCTGACAAACTGAATCAGGGACTGGGTGGTCTCTGGCACACCATGATCTGGCCATACAGTGTAGTGGAAGTGACGAATGAGTCTCGTTGAGTCAAGCTGCACTTCCTGTTGGGATTCAAAAGTGTAGGTCATCAGGACAAGAGAGGAAGGGACACATAGAACAGGTACCTTCAGAGAAAATGCTGTAGCTTCCACCAGAGGGGAGCCAGGCATGACACAACTGTAGTACAGCAGAAGAAACCTTCCTAATTTAGCCTCGCAAGTGTTTTAAGCCAATTAATCAGGAAAAAAAGAATGCAAACATACACTGCAGATTTTAAATTCTCGTATTGTCCACTCTGGGAGCACCGATTCAGACAGCATCTCAACAATCAGGTCTCCATAGTACAAAGAATCCTGGTCATGGGGCCAGTATTGATCACACTTTACCTGCAGGGACACAAGGAAAGACAGATTTAGTGTTCAAAACAGTTATAAACAATGCCTCCATCCAGCACTGGCAGAAGCAGACTTCAGACCTCTTGTGCCTGAGGATGAAGGAAGAAAGGCAGCAGCTGAATTCAGAGAGAGATGCCACTCTCTGCCATGTCAACAAACAGGGGCTGGCACGGGAACAGGTTAGCATGGCGGTGGGAAGTGGAAGTTCTGATAATTCATTTGTGTTGGGGGGAATGGGAAGCACCTCACTGATGCCCTCTTCTAGGGCATATTTTCTATGCCAACTCTTCTCAAATCTCTACTTGGATGAGAGCTACGCCTCCAGTGCCCCTTCCTCACCTCTTGCTGAGACATGGCAGTAGGGTCCCACTTGGAACCAGTGAGGTGCAGGACACAGATCCTATTCTGTATCAGCTATCACCCTCTCCTCAGGAAAAAATAGTAAGCTGAAAGGAACTTGTCGGGGGGGTGAGAGGAGCAAGATGCCGACTCAATGTGAGTGATAAATTAAGCTCGTTTATTGTCAGACAGTGAGCATACTTATACTTCTCTGCGTGCATAAAATAAAACTACGTGATAAGTTTTTACACAGGGTTTGCTTTCATACAGAAGTTTCTCATGGGACTTTTCTCTAATTAGAGCACTACCTTAGTATTAGAAGGCTACAATAATAGTTTCTTCTGCCAAGTTAATCTTTAGACACCTGCAGCTTGTTTTTGGCTTTCATGTCTCCCTTTCCCACAGCTGTCTTGAGAATAACCACAGCAGAGGCCTAGCTCTCATCTAAGGGGCCTGGATTGCTCACTTATACTTTATGTCTGTGCAGCTGGAGATGGTTATTCTCTAACAGGAACTGACCCCATATGTGCCACTAGAGGATCATTACTTCAAGTTTGTTTAATCCTCTTACACATCTAGTTGCTGTCTTACAAAGGGCACAGGACATGGTCATACCTGGCTATACCTGCACTCAGTAAGAGTGTTAAGTGCATGAATGGTCTCTTTGCTAATTACATCAGGGATTATATATCAGAGATAATTTGATGTATTTACCGATCAACATTTGCTCTCCAGAGCTTATATTTAAAGTAGAAGTTGATCAGAGTTGATGTGATAAACAGGCACTTTTTGTTGGTGGTTGTCCTGCACGCTGAAGAGAATTGTATTAGCATTAGTGAACAAAGTCCTCAATTAGAGACCAGAAGTATTGAGCTCTGTTCCTAATTCTAGCTTTGACACGCTGCATGATCTTGGCACAGTCTGTGTATCCTCACTTCACAGCCTTAATCTGTCTCCAGTCTTTATATTATACCTTTTCTCTCATGCTGTGTATCTCCTTGACTGGACTCTTTGACCTCAGTGTGATGCAAATAAGAAGCAAAAACTTTTAATAGATGTTAAAACAGACATTAATAATAAAGAAGAGTCACTGCTCACCTGGCCCTTCTCAACACACTGGGTTACCATGACAATATTGTGAACATTTTGCTCCCATGCCATCTTCCAGAACTCATCTTTGGTTCCAGGCAAAGGGCCCTGAGTTGCTATGTATTCCCTGCGGAAATTATTGCCCTGCAAATAAAGAGAAATCCATTAGTTTCCAAAAAGGCAGAAAAAAAAATCTAACAACTGAACAAGCCTTGGGGTTGCAGCCAGGACTCTACAGCAAAAATACCCTTGTTGGGACAATAGTTTTGAAAGTTAAATCATTGCCTTGGACCTGGAATCAAATGACTGATTGAAACAGAGAGAAGGAAGAGACTGTGGCAGTATATCTAAATACTGTTCCTTTTGTGACAGTCAAAGCTTGTAATTTTTCTCTTGTGTTCAGCACAGTCTCAAGCAATTTTAAAACTGCTAGGGGTTTTTGTTTTATTTACCATTTTTAATAAATTAGCTGAGTTCTGGCTTGAAATCAGGATTGCTAAAGTCACTGCTATTATCAATCATAACTCTTTGGCAAAGGACATTATTTTAATTTCATCCAGTTTTATCACCCTGCAAGGTGCCAGTGCTGTCAGGATGAGCTACAGCTCCACAGTGAGGGTGCCACCTGCAGTGATAGCTACAGTTGTTGTGGACACTGTATAAAATCAGCGACCTTTAAAAATATGTCCTTGGCCAATTAGACTTGCTATCTTACATAACTATAGCAATTCAAGAAAGTGTCCTTAAGTGCTGGGTAAATCACTCACAGTTAACTTAATGGCAGTCAGACACAATCTTTCAGCACACCCACAAAATGAGTTTTCAGTTTTTTAGCTCAAGTGAATCAAAGGAAGGGGGAGGGGAGCCTTAACCATCCAGCTTTATATTCAGTTTTAGATGAAGGAAAAATTACCACTGGAAGGAGGACTGTAAAACACCACCCTTGAGTCACTTACTGGTATGTAGCTTGCATTAATGTAGTCTGAGCAAGGGTCATCATCCACATTGGAAAGCTTCACTCTTGATGTATCATCTAGCAAGAAATTGATTACAAGAGGCTTAGGGCTTGGTCTTGATTTTCAGTCCCTCTCGGCACTTACAGAAATGCATTTGTGAAAGGAGTGCCAGCACTACTACAAGACTTTATATGAAGAGCTAATTTATAAGGTTTTACTGCCTCTTTAATCCCTGAGTGCTGTGGAGTGTTCCAGAGACTAGGAGATAGATGGGTAAGAAGGAAGCAGTAAATATACCGAATTTCCTCTGCTGAGCTGCATAGGATTTGTTATGACAACAAAAGAGCCAAAATAGCACCCTCCTTTGATCCTTACAGCAGTGTGCTGTACTGGAAAGCAGTGCCCAGCTCTGCCCTTGAAAGAACAGTTGCACTTCAGTGATATTTCGAGCTAATGCTGAGCAGGCCAAACATCTTCTGTAGTTAAAGGGCCCTCTGTACAAAGACAGAGTGTCTGAGCTGGCAGAACACTGATTTGTGAGATAATGCCATGTTGGATCTCAGTCAGGTGTCATTGCTGGCATGGTCAAGCAGGACACAGGAGAGGCTGTGCTGCAAGCACATGCCACATCCATTAGTGAGGATGTGGAGCAGTGAGTTATGTGGTGTTCCTCCTCAGTGTTCTACCTCCAAAATGACAGGTAGGAGATTAAAGGGGTACTTCCCAACAACAGACAGGTCTTGCCTGAGAAGAACAGGGCTAACTTCACACATGTGTCTTGCCATGCAGAATCACACTAGCTCTACATTGTATAGTAGGTTTGCTGTGCACTCTGAAGAACAAAGATTTGGCAAGGCTGTCAAAGAGCACTGAATGGATGATACCCTGTATGTAAAAAACCCTACTGTTATTTCTACTATCCTTGTTATCAGCAGTGATTGAGTGCCCCTAATAGCTGGAGCTTTTTCTTCCTGGACTGAATGCTAGCCATTACACCTCTAGTGTGAAATTAAAGTACTGGTCTGTGTGAAGCCATTCAGGGCCATGCATCATCTGCCTCCAAGCACAAGAACCTGAGCTGGCAGATATATTTCATCTCGGACAGAAAGGAGGGAAGGGATTGGCTGTACTCTTTTCCACTAGGCTTGCTGAAAAAAAAGTGAAAAATAGCTGGTGTGATGCAATATTACACAACCAAAGCTAAAACTCACAGGGCAATATATTATTGTATCGATTTTTCCCTCTGTTCTCTGGCAGAAGTGCTATGTCACATGTCTGGTTTCGACCCACATCTTTCAAGTCCTGCAAAAAGGAATAGGAATAAAATGTGAGGTGAAAATAATTAAAGGACAAGACAACACAAAGGGAAATATTGCTTATCAGCTCTCAAAGGCCATGGACAGAAAACAATTTTTTTTTTAAAAACAAACTGAAATTACATAGGTAACCATACTGTTTTAAAGCAAGCGCATGACTGGCAGGTACTTTCCATACTTTATCACACAGATGTGCCATACAAACAAATGCTCCTGATCTCAGCCAGACAGATAACAGGCTGAGGCTGCCAACCAGAAGATGCCAAATGAAGAGTTGGTTTCTGCACATGGACAAGTGGAGTTCAAATGAAATGCTCCACCTTATTTGGATTTGTGTGAATAAGACAAACAAGTGCAGGCCTTTCTAATACATTAACCTGTTGATTCAGTCAGCCCACCCCTTCATAAAGCAAGTCATTTGCCTAGGTTAGGATCCCACCTCATACTCCTTGGACAGAAGGTAGTTAGAGTCTGCTTGAAGTTTGGTGAAGTGTGCTTGAAAGTGACTGACTTTGATCGGACTGAAATATTCAACAGGAGGAAGAAAATCACAAGATGAATCACAGTCGTAATTTATCCAGTTGGTTACCAAGAAGTTTTTTAGGTATTAATTTTTTCTTTTTACCTGGAAGTTTTCTGGTACCTGGAAATTATTTCAAAAGAAAAAGAAACACTTCCTCAGTAAGTGATCAGACAGGTCTGTTCAACCATAATGCTATGTTAAAAAACCAAACTTCTGACATTACCCTTTTTGCCCCAAGTTCAAATGGACTGACAGTGGCCTGTCTCTGTGAATGTTCAGCCTTGCTGCAGGTCTCTCATGGCCATTGCTGGAACAAAAAGGAAGGTATTCTGTTATATCACTAAGTTTTGAAACTGGTAAGAGTTGGCAATGACATAACTTATACTTTCTTAAATTCCTTTTTTTTCCCAGTTTACCGTTTTCCAGTGCATTTCAATTTTTGGCTCTGATCCTGTGACATTGCTCTTAGCTGAGGCACAGAGTTTTCTTGTATTTTAGCTTGGCAATAGTGATGTGGAGGGTATGCATGGCACAGGTAGTAAGAAATTTTTCTCGTTCTGAAACGCTCACAGACCAGTCCATTGTTAAGGAGGGTGTCCTATGCTATGATGGGCCCTAAATCAGTTGATTCTCTACATGTAGAGGAACATGTAGGTAGATTTTCAGAGCTGTAAAAAGTCTACAGCTTCTAGCACATCCACACTGCAGACCAGGCCTGCAGCACATGCCCAGGTTCATGGCAGGAGTAAGTGGCAGAACCACGACAGGCTTTGGGAAAGCCATAGAAGTGGTACTTACTCCATGCAGCTAGTGTTGCCGTTTGTCTTTTTGCTGCCATCTCCTCTTTCAAGAAACCTCCCTGAGAGAACACTTTCTTGTAGCTGCTGTGGATGTGTCCCTGGAGACCCCAGGGGGAGATGACTTAGAAAAGGAGAAAGATCACTGGTGGAGAAAGTCCAAAGGGGCTAGGAACCCCCTGGAAAGTGGAGTGACCATGGTTTAACCCAGGACAAACCAGAGTAGCCACTGCTGGTGTCCATCATCTCCTCCCTCCCCCCAAGAGCCTTTGTTCTATTCCCTGTTATCTCCTGGGCCCCTTTCCTTCCCCATCCCATAGGACCAAGTAACCCTGGACCTTCCCTATCCTCCCCCAGACCCCCTGGTGATTGGTTGTATGAGATCTCTTAAGGCTGTGTCTGAGGGCCCCTCGCCCTCTTGGATTCCTGCCTCTCCTCTGTGTAGAGCTTCCTGCAATAAAGCTACTCAGAATTAAAGGCACACCAAGGGCCCTCTCATTATTCGACTTCAGCTGATAGCTAACTGGACTCAGTTCCTGCACAACCAACGCAGGCCACAGTTTCTCTGGCTAAGTGTCTAGAAGACGCTGCCAGAGTGCCCTGGGGACAGGGGCACTCCTGGAAATATAGCCAGCTGGAATCTGTCGTACTTCGCCGGGCTGGACAGAGGAACCAGCGAGCTATACTTTCTCTTTATGTCTAATGTGGGAAAACCATACCAGTATTATTGCCATCCTGATGGGTATATAACTTACAACAAGAAACCACATTCTATAATGAAGTTTGTCCATTTTGGCTAAAAGCTATGACTAGTCAGAAAACATTTTTTTCCAATCTGAAATTCTGGCATATGGAAAGCTGTCCTGGGTTAAGCCAGAGGGGTCAAAATCTAGGAAGTGATCTGTGCTGCAGGAATGCAGGAAAGCATACAACTTCCTTCCTGCGAGAGAGAGAGCCAATAATCAGGTAGTTTTAAGAATTGATAGGTAGGTAAACCAATTAAAAAGTTGGTCCGCCTTCAAGGAAAAAAACCATATATAAGCAGAGACTTTCTGACGCTCTTCCTCTTTTTGGACCTGCTGCTGCTGTGTGGAGAGGAGCAGCTCCTGCTTCTCTCGCTGGTAAGGCCCAAGCGCTTCCCCCCCCCCTTCTAAAGGAGGGATGGGGGGGGGGGAAGGGAGGTTTTACGGCAGCCGTGCTGCTGCAGCCGGGCAGGCATGGGGGAGGAAACGATTGGAATTTTCAGCAAATCCAGCTCAGCCGGTGTGTCAGCTACACAAGAGGGAGAGCCGGGCCAGGCAAGGACCGGGCCGGACTCTATCCAGCTCGGGCCAGGCCCTGCCCTGTCACTCCGGGCCCAGATGGCCCCAGCAGGCCGAGCCAGCTTCGCAGAGCCAAGCAGAGACTCTTGAGAGCGTCTGGCATCCAGCTCGGACCTGTTCAAACAACCCGGCAAAGAGCACGTGATCCTCACACTGCCAGAGAGAGAGAGAGACAGAGATTAACTCTCTCCATGCCTGGACTAAACTCACAGACATCTATCCTTCCTCGCATAGAGAGGAACGAGTGAGGACATCTACATAGTGCAGCACAGAGACTTTACAGTCAGTGAGGAAAGCAGAACTGATACCTAGAGGGAGGTGCATGGGAAGTTGCTTCAAGAGTGAAGCTGAAAACTCTTTTGGAGAACCATGGTTGGGGACTGAGCTAATAAATTCTCTGTAATATATGAAGATATAGTCTAAAGGGGGATGTGAAGTTCTTATTGCAGCCAATGAACTGAAATACCTAAGTACAGACAAGTAAGTGTTGAAAAAGTACAGCCTGATGAGAAACTAGAACCAAGAGAGAGGAGAGGCTGTGACTCAGAGCCCTGGTCCCGGGGAGAATGCTAGAGAACCTGAGTTGTCAGGAGAACCTGTGTTGCTCAGCACAGAAGAAGGGATTTTCTTTGTTGCTGCAATTGAACTGGACATCCTTAAAACAGGTACCCTGTGGACTGTTCATAACCCACCATAGCGGCTGTGGGAAGGCTACTGGTGTGGAAGAGATCCACCATTAAGCTGGACTTTACTCCGGGCAGCGGCTAATGGTGAGGCAGAAGACCCATAAAAACTGTATTTTTCTTACAGAAGATCCATGGTGTAAGCAAAAGAAACTTCTCTCCCTAAATGAACTGGAACAAGAGCTGTTTCTGAGGTGGTAAACTGACTGGAGGTCAAAGTGTTGTCTTTTGTATGTTGTCAGAGAGAATTCAATGGAGAGGTGGGGAAGGAGGGGTGGTCTGGGGAGTTTGTTCTGGTTTTTTTTTTTTCCTTGAGTTTTTTTTTTTCCTTTTTTCCCCTTTGTCTTAGATATATTAATAAAACTTCTTTGTACTTTATAAAGTTTGAGCCTGCTTTGCCTACTCCTAATCCTTATCTTACAACAAGCAATCAAGTAAATTTAAGTAAGTGTGCTAGCATTTAGCCACAAACCTAAATAAGCAAACTAAAACCACGACAGGATCCTATTAAAATACCGAGGTAAACAACCCCCAACCCTTTCACTGTGTCTGAGCCTTTATTTCCTAAGACCAGAAAAAGACGTCAGGGGGGATGAGAGATTCACTTCTTATCATAGATTGGGTCTTTCTCCCACACCAACCATCCAAGAGCATATCAATGCCACAGGAACTGGTGGCACAATTAATCAAAAGAGCGAGGGCCAGGCTCCGCACCCTAGCGGGTTGTGACTTCGCATGCATACATGTGCCCTGGAAGATGGAAGATTTTGAAGACCTCTTCCAAACTAATGAACACCTCCAGCTCGCCTTATACAGTTACTCAGGCCAAATTACCGGCCACAAATTAAAACATCACCTGTTCAACACAGAATTTAATTTGGCTCCCAAATTCCTACAAAGTAAGACTCCATTAAACGCCCTAACCGTGTTTACTGACGGCTCTGGGTCCTCTCACAAGTCTGTCTTGCCTTGGAAGGACCCTAGGACTCAGGAGTGGGATTCTGAAGTCCATGTGGTGGAGGGATCCCCACAAATTGCTGAATTAGCAGCTGTGATTAGGGTGTTTGAACGGTTCTCAGAATCACTAAATTTGGTCACAGATTCGGCGTATGTGGCAGGAGTAACTGCTACGGCTGAGCACTCTCTTCTCAAGGAGGTTTCAAATCCGAAGTTATTCGGTTTGCTCTCGAGATTAATGTATCTGCTGTCCCACCGAGAGCATCCCTTCCATGTTATGCATTTCAGGTCACACACAGATCTCCCAGGGTTTATTGCAGCAGGAAACCGCAGGGTGGATGCCTTGGCCATGGCCATGCATATGAGCAACATTCCTGACACCTTTGCGCAGGCCAAGCTCAGCCACCAGTTGTTCCATCAGAACGCCCCGGCCCTCAGGCGGATGTTCCACCTGTCCCTAGAGCAGGCCAGGGCCATTGTGGCGACATGTGCCAATTGCCAAAAATATCAGATGCCATCGTTAAACCCAGGGGTAAACCCCCGAGGGCTCAACAGCTGTCAATTATGGCAGACTGATGTCACCCATGTCTCCCAGTTTGGGAGACTGAAATATGTACATGTCTCCGTAGATACTTTCTCAGGCTCAGTCTACGCTTCAGCCCATGCCGGGGAAAAGGCCAAAGATGTCACAAAACACCTGACCATGGCCTTTTCAATGTTGGGAACCCTGAGAGAAATTAAAACTGACAACAGTCCTGCGTATGTCTCCTCAAGACTTAAAAGCTTCCTCCAACAGTGGGGAATTAGACATACAACAGGCATTCCCCACTCCCCCACAGGACAATCAGTAGTAGAGAGGACCTACCAGAACATAAAAAGGCTCCTTGAACAACAGCAGGAAGGACCAGAGAAGTTGCCCATTGAGTGCCTCTGCAAGGCCCTTTTTACCATCAATTTTTGAACTGCTCTGCAGTAGAGCCAGTCCCCCATGTGTTCAGGCATTTTTCCAATTCGACCCAATCCAAATTAAAGGAGCAGCCGCCGGTGTTGTTCAAGGACCCTGAAAGTAGGCAAATAAAGGGACCATATCCACTAATCCTATGGGGGAGGGGATATGCTTGCATTTCTACCCCAGGAGGGCCACGGTGGGTTCCGGCCAAGAGCATCCGGCCATACCGAGAGTCAACATCAAAGCAAAAACAACAAGGAGAAGACCAACTACAAGAAGAGACAGCTTGGAAGCGTAGACGATGCATGGACACACCTGATGGACAAGATAAAAACCCCAAACGAAGATTCAGTCTCTGACCCCTTCCGATTTCCCTCCCAGACTTGCCTTGTGTGTTGTCCTTTCCTGAGGTGTCTCCCCTGTGCCATGTTCCCTAACCCCAGAACCCCTACATTTCCCCTGAGAAAGAGTGTGAGTGGGAAAAAGATTAAGTTATTTAAAAACTACTTTGAATATTAAGTTGTTTTTACAGATGTTTTTCTTTACTCCAGTAAGGAGATTGCCTGAAACCCCCAAGATGAGACCTACCTCCATCTTCCAGCTGTGGCTAGTCCTCACCCTCCTCCAAGAAGTGCCTGCTTGGTTGGTGAAACAACCCAAAGAGAACGTTTGGATGACTCTGGCGAAAGCCCTCAAACAAGACAGTCTTTGTCTCGGGATGAACAGCGCCTCGGACCCTATGTCCACCTGTCTGGTTGGGATTCCTATGAACTCTAGGGAGTTAAAAAAGATGGGAAGAAAAGCCCACCCGGCCCATGCCTGGGACCGATGGATGAAGACCTTATCCCATGCAAACATTGAACCCCAAGAACTGGACCTTTTGGGGTCGGCCAAACCTCAGTTTTGTACGCATTTCAGCCCTGTGTTTGATTGGTGTGACTCTCCAACTCAGGAGAAGAGAACATTTAAAGATGTGTCACCAATTAACAAAAAATCCTATTCAGATGCACAATGGTGCAATGATACCGAAATCACATGGTCTAATTCCATCAAAGATCCCAGAGCGCTCCCTAAGGGGGTGTTCCTCATTTGCGGAGACAGGGTATGGGCAGGGATACCTTCTCGTCTTCAAGGGGGTCCTTGCACTCTAAGCCAACTTAACCTGCTAGCACCAGACAAAACGCAAATTCTGAGTTGGCAAAACAAATCCCAATTGACCCGTCACAAAAGACAAATTCAAGATCTGGATCCAAATTGTGAGGATGAAGTAATCAATTGGTCCTTTTTGAAAAGAGTCGCTGCCTCCATTTTTCTGCCTTAGGAGGCTGCAGTGAAAGCATTAGGTGAGCTTACCCACTTACAGTGCTGGCTGGGTAAGCAAGCTAACCTAACATCAAGTGCATTGACCAAACTCCTTGAAGACAACGAGGTGACCAGGCAGGCAACCCTACAAAATCGGGCTACCATAGACTTTTTACTCCTTGCTCATGGGCATGAGTGTGAGGAGTTCGAGGGCCTGTGCTGCTTGAACTTTTCATCGAATAGCCAGAGCATCCATAAAACGCTCCAAGAGATGAAAAACAACTACACCAACTCAAGACTGAAGGCACTGACTGGCTCAAGAACCTCACGGAGGAGTGGGGGATTTCTGGATGGGGGGTTTGGTTGCTCCGTTCCCTTTTATGGATTTTCTTTATTATTGTTATTGTTTTATGTCTTTTTGGTTGTTTGAAAAATGTTCTTATGTCCTTAATACGCGGTTCTCCTTCAAAGAAAAAAGAAGGGGGAGATGTTGCGGTTGTAAACCACTGTTATGAAGACCAAAGAGCTCTGGAAGGTCCCAAGGGGGAAGGGGGGCCCTGGTGGAGGGCTCCTGGGACCAGGGGATTTCCCTCTGGGATGGAGGAAACAGTGGTTTAGCCCGGGGTCTGGCGGGATTGCCTAGGTCTCCCTGATAAGCTATTACTTATGTCAATAGTTCCCCGTGTTCCAGAAAGTTCCCCTTTGTTCAGTCGTTGATTTGTTCTTCTCTCCTAACCCCTCCCTCTCCTCCCCTCCATTGGACTGTTTACCTTGGACCCTCCCTAACTCTGCCCCTGAACCCTCAGATGATTGGTTGTTATTCCCCCTTATAAGTTCACGTGAGGGGGTGCTCAGGGCCTCATGGTCCCTGGGCTCCCTCTGTGCAAGACTCCGCAATAAACGTGCACAGAATACCCAAACCAGAGGTCCCTCTCTTCTCTTCTTCAGCTGTTGGCTGCGCCTGTTCCTGCTCCTAGCGCGACACCTGCTAGGCGAGCAGCCCACTGGCAGGCTCATACTTGAAGCCTCCGGAGAGTCTCACCCTCAAAAGGGTCAGGGCACTTGGGATCATCGCTAGCTCGCGGCTGCCCGAATCCGGGCGGGCATCCAGCGGCTAACCGATAGATGACCACCACAGAAGGAACTGACGCATGCGCGAAAGCAGCAAACTGTTGTAAAGCCATGACACAGCTTTATGCAAATATGAGTATACTAATGATATGTTGTAATTGTGACATTGTGTGGAAGGACTTTTAAAATGTAACTGAAGGCTTAAGAACATTGAGTGAGTTTTTGGCAGAGAGATCCCCCTTACTCCCAGTGCTGAATAAACAAATACCTGCTCTGTAGCCATCACACTACAGAGTTTTATTTTCTTGCCCAGTTTTGGGATTCAGTCCTGTGAGACAAGCGGGAGAGAATTCTCTGTCCGGCTGCAAGATCTGCTGGAGCTATGGACTCCCTTGGTGTGCCCCAAGAATTTCTTGGAGGGACTCTGTGCTTCACCGGCTCTCTGTGGTGGTAGACAAGGGCCAACTGCAGGAAATTTAAGGTATTTGTTGATTGTTTTGGATTTTCTTTCTAGTCTTGGTTAAGTAACTCCCGTAAGACGTGTGTGATGACTCACACAGGGCGCTGTACCATGGGTGAAATTCCTGACATTGATACATAAGGGGTTAGAGTCCCCTAAAAGGAAGTCTGATTGATGCCTTAAGATTTTAGCCTTTATATTTTTCGAATTCTGTACTGCATTAGTGCATAACTCTAAACTCCATATAAAGTGTTAGCTAACTGTCTTCACATTTTGGTCAGAAAAAATCCCTCTAGACCTGTGATTCAAGGACACCCTACAGTCTCAGGCCCTGAAAAGTATCAACAGAAGTGAGTTAGGAGGGGAGCAAACTGGGGATATATTGCTTCATTACCTGAAGCTGTAATTGGAGGATTAACCCCTGATATGTAAATGGACCAAACTTATATCCGTCTGAAAAACTCGTGACTGTCGTCCATCTTGGGTGTAGCCCCTGGAAGACTTCTGACTGTCCAAGGTGTATCTATTGAAGGCCTTTAATAAATACCTACTCTTATTCTCCTAATCTTGTCTAGCCTCTGTTCTAGGTAGCCACTCCAAGGCATCAGTTTTTGGCGATCCACGAAGGGACAGGAGGCATCTGGAAAACCCCGTGGACCAGTGGAACATCTAGATCCCCCCTCCTCCCTACTGCCAGCACTGGAAGGGGCTGTAGCTACAGTCCAGATGGTGTCAAAGCCCAAGAATCCTCAACTCCAACACAGAGGCAAGTGTGTAAGTGAATAAAGGTGGTATTTAGTTGTTAGCACCTGGGTTGGGTGTTGAGATATCGTATAGTTCTGTTTGGTGTGTCTAGGAACACAAGAGAGGGTCCAAGGGGGTTCTAGTTCATTTGTTGCTTTCCCCCTTCATTTGCTGTTAGCTCGTGAGAGCTTAGTGCTGCAGTAACTGAATTTTGGCCTGAAGCCAGTGGTGCCGTAGTGGTTTAAGCTGTTGCCTGCTGAGGCCAGGCTTCTGGGTTCCAATCTTCCTCCTTCTTGTTCTCTCTCTTAGCCTATTAGTGTATAATTAGATTGCTTTGCTTTATTACTACTGTCTTTCTGTTTATAATCATAGGCAATGGGCTGTAATTTTTCTCATTCAAATGAGGCTCAACCACCCAAGAATTCGCCTTTGGGTTTAGTATTAGAAAACTGGCAAGAATTGGTTGGTGAACACCAACTCCTTACAAAACCTGAATTAATTAGGCTGTCTAGACTAATCTGGACAACTTATAAATTAGACAACAATCAGAGGTGGCCTAGGTTTGAGAGCTTAGATGAAAAATTAATATCGAATTTGATGTCTTGCCTTTGTCAACAACACTGTTTCTTAGAACTTGACTATGTGAGGCTTTTTATAGTTATATCCCAGGATGAAAGGCTACAGAGATCTAAGAAAGGGCATATACAGCTTTTAAGGAAGAAAGAAAAAAAGAATGGGAAGAAAGAGCCCACATTAGATCCTGGGTGGGGGGGCAGGCAGGGACCCCTGGAAGTGGACCTAGTGACTCCTGCTCTGAGACCTGGGCCGTCCACAGCCCCTCCACCACTGCCGCTGCAACCGCCGCAGCCATGGGTGGGGGCAGCTGGGGGAAGGATGCAGCTTCAGCAAAGCCACTGTCTATAAAAGGAGAGGGGGGCTGGTCCTGGCAACCAGAGATGGTGCAGGCGTCCCCTTTGACTTCCGGTTGGACACACCCTCTGTTTCTGCTCCCCCTCCCTCCTCCGGTGGCTCCTGGGTGGGGAGGGGCGAGGGGAGGAGACAGCCAGCGTGTGCAGCCAACAGCACCTCCCCTAGAGGTGGAGCCGGAGGGCAGAGCCTTCCACAGAGAGGGTGGAGAGGTGACCTCTCACAGAGGGAGTTGCGCCCCTCCCACTCTCAGGCCCTTGAGTCTACATGGCAACACCACACGCCGGGGAGCTGGCATGATGCCTTAGGTTTTAACTTTTATATTTTCCAGATCAAGACTGCTCTAGTGTATGACTCTAAAACTCCATAAATTGTCAGCTACTGTTCTACTAATGTTATTTAGATGAAACAATTTCTCTCTAAGCCAGAGTTTCAAGGACATACAGTTTCTCCAAAAGCCCAAAGCGTAAACAACCATGGACAGCAGCAAAGAGAAGAAGGGGACAAACTGGGGATGGGACTTCAGCACCTGAAGCTGTAATTGGACAATGGGTTTCTGATATGCAGACAGACCAAAGGTATATCTGTCAAAAAAACACGTGCTAGGCGTCCATTTTGGGTGTAGTCTCTGCAAGACTCTTGCATTGTCCAAATTGTACCTTGTTTTAATAAATACTTATTTTATTCTTTTAACTCTGTCTAGCTTCTGTTTCAGGTCAGCCTTTCGTAAGGCATCAGGCATGCCCTAAAAGGCAGATCAGGGGAGTAACTGTAAATCCTTTAAAAACAAATTGTAAATTAGTTTACAGAGAAACTATGCACATGTATTGTAGTTTATTACTATGCATTGTTAATGCATATGAACAGGAAGTTTGTGTAAGTGTAGGTGCCTCTGGCTACGAGCTAAGCACCCAGCGCTGTCCGTTTGCTTTAAGTGACTTTTTTCCCCTATTGTCCCTTATTAAATATGTAAAACCCCAAAAAGAGGAGTGGGTTTCATTTTTCACACTCAGCTACATGAACCATCATACACTTCCAGTCTCAGAAAGTCCGAAGTGTCCATCTACTTAGAGAAATGTGTCAGGACAGAAGCAGTTGCTGGATTAGTTCGTCTGTGTCCAAGCCTTTCAACAAACCACCACAATCTGGGCCTATACAAGACTGAAAGTGCATGAAAGTGCAGTGCATCATGGGGTATGTGCACTTAATCGTTGTAAGGAGAAAGTGAGTGGCACGTATTTGAAGTGCAAGTGGAAGATTTCAAAGGTCAGGAAGAGGAAGATCAGCAAAAGTTATGTGTCCTGCATATTTCTTGGAACTAGCTGTAGTTGGAAACTGTTCAGTTCATCTTCGCACTATACAAGCTTGAAAGAATGTGAGTATATAAGGCTGAGAAGCAAAGTGTGTTTAGTGTGTTTTATATGCTCCAAGGTGAACATGAAGGCCAGCACTGGATTTTTGTTCTTGGACCTTTTGTATATGACCAGATCCCGGATGTTTTATGGACTGGAAACCAGGATCTGCAGGAGTAAAAAATAATGACGTTCCATATAGCTTAAGAGGAATGTGCATAGCCCCAGTGTGTGTTGTGTACTTAAAAGGATGTGACAAAAAAGGGGTAATCAAGAAACCATTTTTGTCCTGACACATTTTTCTGTGTGAGGCATATCAGGATCTTTGGTCATTGCAAGGCTGTAAAGTGCATGATGCCTTTCCTACCCAACAATTCATTATCTTGTCATTTCTGACCGTCCTTTCCCTTGCCTTACTGACCCCTCTGTGTCCTTCCCTTGCCCTTCCTACAACTCCATGGTCTTGCACTGACTTGCTCACCCATCCCCCACCTTGATATCCCTGCTGCTTTTTTTCCTGGCCTTGCCTTGTCTTACCTTGCCTGCTCCTCTTGTGACTCTCATTGACTTGCCTACCCCTCACTTGCCTTGCATTGCAAAGCCAACCCTTTGTTTGCCTTGCCCTGCTACCCCTCCCTTGCTTTGCATTGCCTTGCATGCCTATCCTCTGCCTCGATCTTTGTACTGCTTTCTTCCCTGCCCTTGCCTTGCCACATCTACCTTTCCTTTCCCGTGCATTACCTTTCCTTCCCCACAACTTCCATTGCCTTACTGACCCCTCTGTGTCCTTCCCTTGCCCTTCGTACCACTCCATTGCCTTTCACTGCCTTACTCATGCATCCCCCACCTTTTCCTCCCTACCCCTTTTTCCATGTCTTGCCTTGTCTTGCCTGCTCCTCATATGACTGTTATTGCCTTGCCTGAATCTCACTTGCCTTGCCATGCCTAAACTTTACTTGTCTCCCCTCCTAGCCCTTTCTTTACCTTGCATTGCCTTGCATCCCCATTCCCTGCCTTGGCCTGCCTACTGTTTTGCTTGCCTTGCTTTCCTTTGTTTTTCTCCTCCCTTGTCTTTCTTTGCCTTGCTTTTCCTACCCAACTCCACCTATCCTTGCCATTCCTGAGCATCCCTTGCTTTGCCACTCAATGCCTTGTTCTCTACTCCAGTGTTTATAAAGCTATTTTTGAAATGAGTCCCATTATCCAACTCAATTCCTTCAGTGGTGCCATGTAACTACAGGACTTGTTTTTCAAGGCCCAAAATGATGTTCCAGACAGTGGTGTGAGGAACAGGCTATGTCTCCAGCTTCCAGTGGTGCTTTCGACCACTGTAAGCACGTAATGCTTGCCTTGGAGGATTTGCAGCTGATGCCAAGATGATTTTTGCGTTTTTCTTTTATATGCCTTTTACACAGTTCTATGTATCCACAACTATTAGTATGCATACTTGTAATTCTTTAAGTCTGATAACTTAGCATAGTTCCAGTGTCCTGTAGGGACAGGAGACCAAACACCCGAGAAACTGCATAGCCAGGAGACCAAACATTCTACTGTTTTGAGGAGCCAAGGTCCTTTAGTAGAACATATTCTGTAAACTAAAGGTTAGCCCACCAAAGCTCCCTTATTGGGCCCCCTTGTTAGATATGCTAATGTGTAAGGTCTATAAATTGTATACGCAATTTACAGTGGGGTGTGCATGGCAACATGTTCTACCTTGGCGAAGTGATGCATCAAATAGGATCCTATTAAAATACTGAGGTAAACAACCCCCAGCCCTTAAACCATGTCCAGCTTTCATTTCCTAAGACCAGAGAAAGGCATCACAGCAGTATGATGTAATTGATATGCCAGGCCTCCCCATACTTATATTTAGACCACCACTCCCCATACTGCAGGGGCTTTACCTGCTTGGCTTGCTTGATCACAGTGCATGTTTCACAGTCATGGATTACTTGGGATATAGTGTCCGTGGTTAAGTCCACCCCTCTGTTACCAGCCCATTGGTATGTCACATCTCTTCTCTGATGACCTGAGGCATCATGGCCCACTGAACTAGAAATAATTCTCCCTTGTGTTGCCAGTCCAAATCTATCTGTGACACTTTATTCTTGGCAGCCTAATCCACCTGCTTGCTGTTGTGATGCTCCTCATTAGCCGGACTCTTTGACACATGATGGACTTTAACGGTCAACTTCTCTACCTGGGCAGTGATTTCTTGCTGTGCTTCAGCAGCCCAAATGGGTTTTCCCCTTCACTGCCAATTGGTGTTTTTCCACTATTACAGCCACCCCCACAGACCGTTTGCTACCATCCACGAGTCAGTGATAGAGTGTTGGCTACTTCTCTTGCCCAGCGATGTCCAAAGACAGCTGGATGGCTTTCAGCTCTGCAATCTGACTTGATCCATCTTGTTCCTTGGTAGCTTCCGCAACTCACCGAATAGCAGACACCCTGGTCTGCAGTGGCGAGGCATGGAAAATGTCCTCTCTAATCTCCTTTCTGAGTTTCTGATGGCTGTCTTCAATCCTCTCTTCCAATTTCTCCATACACTCGGTCAGGTCTGTTTCCACAGCCATGACTTGGGCTCCTGCTGGGGTGTGGACAGTATCTTCATACGTCTGGAGCCTTCTTGTCATAGCACCCACTGCCTCATTCTCCTCATCCCATTGCAGTGTTTCTAGGAAGTGAGAGTACACTTGTGGCCCAAGTTGTGCAAGTTTCAACTGCATCAGTGTTGTATATTTTACAAGATCTGGACTTTTAGTGGGTTGGTTGTTATTTGAAAAAATTATCTCTAGCACAGCCAGTTCTCTCAAGCGTTGGATTCCTTGCTCCATGGTTTTCCAAGGGCCTTGCTTCATCTGGAGGTCTTCTTGGCAAAAGTATTTCTCCTTCACATTTGTTAAGAGTCACAGCCAGAGGCCGAGAGGTTCTGGCTTTCTTGCAATCCCCTGATCAACACCCACATAATGCGACAAGGATCCCAAGTGCTGTCCTTCAGTACCATCCAAAATTGCACCGTCACCTGTGGTGTCCCAAACTCAGATGAACCAGCTCAGTATGGACTCGTCTGTTTATCCAGTGAGGTATTTCCGCAGATTGCGAGACATTCTAAGGATAAGGACTTGGTGATTATTTCCAGCTCTGAGTCCTCTGGTGCCTGTGAGGGTCCTGCCTCCCCATCATCATCCACCAGGTTAATGAATTTGGTCTTGTATTTTCTCCTTTGGACAGGGGTGACTGCTATAGGCTTAGGCTGCCCGTCTGGTTTAAGTGCAGCCTGAGTGACCATGGTGTCTACCAATTTGTTCCCCTTCCCCTCTGGCTGTAGCTGCTGCTGTACGTTGTCAAGCAGCATGTGATAAACATTGCCTAGGGCTCAGCACAGTGCAATAAGCTGCCTCCCTCTGGAACTGCCACTGCAATTTTCCTTCAGATATTTTTCTACCATAGCTGGGTTCTGTATGTGTTCAGGGGGGAACTTCCAAACCATTGGAGCAGAGTATTTCTTCAAAATCTGATTTATACCTTCCCATATTCCATGCCACTCAGGATTTTCCACCCCTGGGACAGATCTCTGGACAACCCCCGTGGAAATCTCAGCGCTGATTCTAAGCATGTTATAGACCATATAGAGGAGACAGCAGAACTAGCAACAAGAATATGGTGTCTTTACCATGCAGAGGGAATTCAACAGTCTCAAAAAGTGATGTGTCAGACCTGAAGGGGGAGAAGGAGGTGAAAGGCTATGAAAAAGCCTCCTCTCCTGTTCCCCCTACAGCCTGGATGCAATTATTAATAAATCCCCAGAAGTAGCAGCCCAGACCAGGACAGGCAAACTAAACTGAATACACATCTCAAAGGATCACCATTGCCACTGATGTTACCTTTCCAACAACTGATATCACAAAGTGTATCCACAAAGAAATCTTGGTTTATCTCCCTGTTCTGGAAAAGGACATCAAAGTGGGCAAATGGGTCCACATATATGGACACATATACAAAGGTGCCATGCTCATGTAATAAATGAGTAAATGATAAATGTTGGCTTTTGCATTTGCTAGTAATAATATACTATGTAGAAATAAGTGTTGTGATAAAATATAGTTAAGTAGAAACAAGATTAGAGTAAAATTATAACCTCGAGAGAGTTGTGATATATTGAGAAATGTAGTCATAAATATATAGCTATAAACGTCTTTTGAGCTGATGAATTACAGAGCCAGGGATCAAGCCATCTTAAAAGAAATAAAGAAGATAACACCACTCGCCTCAATTCACATCTCTCAAAGAAGCTCTCTGCCTGACACAGTCCAGACACCAAAGGAGGTGTCATGCCGGCGGGAAGGGGGGCAGGGACCAGGGAGAGAGGTGTGTGTGAAGTGCAAATTTTCTTCTGAGCTATAATGAATATGTAACAGTTAAAGAAAGTACTTAAACACATAGAAAAATGAATGAAAGCTGCGCCTCTAGCAGATATGCTATGCGCCCAGTTCTGTTTTTGCCTTTGTTCTACTGTCCTGGGTTAGTCAGGAGGGGTCAAAATCTAGGAAGTGACCTATGCTGCAGGAAGTTATACAACTTCCTTCCTGAGAGAGACAGCCAATAACCAGGTAGTTTTAAGGATTGATATGTAGGTAAACCAATTAAAAAGTTAATCCACCATCAAGGAAAAAATCATATGTAAACAGAGAACCTCTGAGCCTCTGCCTCTTTTTGCCTGCTGTTGCTCAAAGTGAAGCAACTCCTCTGCTTCTCTCCCCAGTAAGGCTAGGCCTTCTGGGCCTTTTTTTCCACCCCCTCCCCTGGGGGCTGGGGGGGGGGGGGGCAAGGGAGGTTTAGAACGGCTGTGTAGGTGCAGCTGGGCGTGGGGGAGGAACCGGCCAGAGTTCTCGGGAGATACAGTTCAGCTGACATGTCAGCTACACAAGACAGGGCCGGGCCCCTTCCTCTGGGCCAGGCAAGGACCAGGCCAGCCTCCATCCAGTTCGGGCCAGGCCCTGCCCTGTCACCCCGGGCCCGGCCGGCCCTACCAGGCCGAGCCAGCTTCGCAGAGCCAGGCCACAGAGACTCTGAGTGCTTATGCCATCCGACTCCGACTTTTCAAACAGCCCGGCAGAGACCACGTGATTGTCACACTGCCAGAGAGAGAGAGAGAGATTAACTCCTTCCATGCCTGGACTAAACTTGCAGACACCCATCCTTCCTTGCACAGAGAGAGGAACGAGTGAGGACATCTACATAAATGCAGCATAGAGACTTTAAAGTCAGTGAGGAAAGAACCGATACCTAGAGGGAGGTGTATGAGAAGTGTTTCGAGAGTGAAGATGAAAATTCTTTTGGAGAACCATGGTTGGGACTGAGCTAATAAATTCCCTGTAATATATGAAGACATAGTCCAAAGGGGGGATGTGAGGTTCTAATTGCAGCTAGTGAGCCAAGGCACCTGTGTGGAGATGAGTAGGTGCTGAAATAAGTACAGTCTGACGAGAAGCTTGAGCCAAGACACAGAAGATGCTGTGAGCTGTCCCTGGCCCCAGGGAATACTGGACAACTTGTGTTGCCAAGAGAACCTGTGTTGCTCAGCACAGAAGAAGGAGATGTTCTTTGCTGCTGCAATTGAACTGCTCATCCTTGAAAGGCTACCCCATGGACTGTCATGACCCACCTGTAGTAGCTGTGGGAAGGCTACTGGTGTGGGAGGGGCATCCACCACAAGCAGATCTTTCCACCTGGGCGGCGACTGGTGGTGAGGCTGAAGACCCTTAAAAAACTGTATTTTTCTTACAGAGAATCTATGGTATAAGGAAGAGAGACTTCTCTCCCTAAATGAACTGAAACAAGTACTATTTCAGAGGTGGTAAACTGACTGGAGGTCGAAGTGTTGTCTTTTTGTGTGTTTTCAGGGATAAAGAAATGGAGAGGTGGGGAAGGAGGGGTTGTCTGAGGAGTTTGTTCTGGTTCTTGTTTTCTTCCTTTTCCTCTTTGTCATAGGTGTATTAATAAACTTTCTTTATATTCTATAAAGTTTGAGCCTGTTTTTCCTACTCCTAATCCTCATCTCACAACAAAGATCAGGTAAATTTTGCTAAGTGTGCTGGCATTTGGCCAGAAACTCAAATAGGCAAACTGAAAACCACTACATTCTTATGCAGCTTAAAGCATCATAATTGCAATTATTACTATGATCACAATTATACTTTGCAAAAGTGAGGCCAACCAACCAGTCAGAGAAAATTCAAATCTTTTACATTTTATTTAACCAGTTACTTTCTTATCCTGCCGCAGTTATTTGTAACATTCATCTGATTTGTGACCCCTGAGTTATATGCATACCATTTGTAAACTGTATTCCCTCTAGAGAAGTACCACTTTTCTTAATACTGGCTAGCAAATTCAAAGGTCCTTGGACTTTTACAGGCTGCTGCTGCTGCTGTTGGATTTTTTCTCTTAACATTTGCAAAGCCTTTTTGTGGCTGCCAAGCTGTCCTGGTTTAGGGCAAATTTGGGATGAGACTTCCTGAAGGGGTCTCCTCTAAAAAGCAGATTCCAGCAGCCTCCTCCCCAACTGGTTCGGGAAAGATTTCCTTGGAGAAGAGTGGAAAAATCTGTTTATTTAACAAGCAAAGGAATCACAAGCATGGAAAAATTGATAATATTAAACAATGGTACCTCTCGTTGCTCTGAAGAGATGGTAGATTCAGAGATCCGTAGTCCAAAGTCTTTTCTGTAGGTATGGCTCCCTCCAGGCTAGGAGCTGGCAGGGCGGCGTCCAGGGGGGCCTCTCCCCACTGGGGTTTGCTGGTATTGGCTCCTGGTGCTGGTCTTCTGGACTGGATCAGAGCTAAACAGTTTCTCTGGAACTCTGAACAGTTCCTCTGAAGAAGCCACAGTCTAGAGAAAAACTTTTTGTCTCAGCTAATGAACTAGAAGCTAGATTAAAAGCCAGGAAAAAACTCTCCATCTCTCCGTGCTAAAACACAGTAGTGAAAGAGGAATTCCAGGGGAGGAGGTGAAGCTTCTGCAGACAAAACTGCACTCCGCTTCTCCCCCCTTTTGCTCTCAGATCTAGTCTTAAAGGCACAGAAGTCAATATCTGCCAGTAAAGCAGAACAGACGATTGGTGATATAAGCATCATAAAGTCACCCTAGGACACAAGGCATTCCAAATTTTGGGGTATTTTTAAAATTAGTATCTACAAGGGTCTTGCTATTATCAGTTCCCAGGAATTTGCCTTTTTAGAGGGATTTTGGTATTTAGCTGAAGGCAGCTGATGCCCGAAAGATAGGCTGGAAATAAATCCCCATAGACCAATGTCTATAGAGCAGGTATTTGTTTATTGCAGCACCGGTGGTGAGGAGGATTGCTCTTCCTAACTCACCTACCTTTGTCAAGTGTTGTGGCACATTTATACAGTAAATTATGCTTAATGTTGCATATATCATTACAGCATCACTGCATACGCGCCGGAAATAATTTACATAGGATGATGTCATGGTTATTAGATAACTTTTTGTACTGCACTTGTGCTTCCCCAATTTGGGGGTCTTCGGAGGTCTTTGATGAAGGCTTCTAAAGTCTTCTTTGCACTTGAACTTTTCAACTTTGTCTTCGACGCATGCGTAGTTACGGTGTTCCTTGGTCCATCTGGTCTTAACTGCTCTTAATTCTTTGTTTTGTGGCTAATTGGCTTGTTCTTGCCAATTTCTCATTAATACTACACTTATCTATCTCTGAAACTATACACCTGGTGAGTTTTTTTTCTCCTTTTGTCTATTCAGCATTTAAACAACTAGTTAACTATATACTGGCCATTACATTGTATAAAAAAGTTATTCATATCAGGTTACATGTATGTATATAAGGCTATATATGTATAAAAGTTATGATTCAGGTTATATATGTATCAGGTTATATAGGTATAAAAGTTATGATTCAGGCTACATAATTAAAAACTATAATTCTGGTTATATAAGTATAAAAAGATATGCTTCAGGTTATATTGATAAGAAGTCATGATTTAGGTTCTATTGATATTAGGTTACATAGATATCTTATAATTCAAGCTAAATAAACACCTTGTAACTGTAATCTATGTTATATAGGCATCACAGCTAACATGCAAACTGCTCACCAGGTGTAGACTATTTATCTTCTGGTAACAACCTTGCCTTGCCTGTTTCTCCTATGATACTCATTACTTAACCCTCCCTTTCCTTGCCTTGCCATTCCTGCCCAAGCTGACATTTCCTTGTCATTCTTGACCATCCCTTGCTTTGCCTTGCTTCCCCACATCTTGCATTGGCTTACTGACCCCTCTGTGTCCTTCCCTTGCCCTTCCTTCCTTGCATTGCCTTGCATTGCCTTGCTTATTCATCCCCGACTTTGACTTCCCTACCACTTTTTCCTGGCTTTGTCTTGCCTTGCCAATTCCCCTCCTCCGCGGTGCCACTAGGGAAAAATTAGACCCCCTTCTTTCTACAATTTCCAGCTGCTGCCCTAGTTCCAGCTGGATGCTGTTTCTGCCGAGGGGGAGTCGGTCTCCCCTCGAATTCCAGCCATTGCCCCAGTTCCAGCTGCCACTGCCAATGGAACTGCTTCCTCCAGGAGATCCCCTGTTGGGTGGCATGGAGAAGACAACCTGGCAGCAGTGACTTGTTTTTGAACAAAAAAGGGTCCTTCCAGGTTTTTGTTTTGTCCCTGTTTCCCACTGGTTCTTGTTTTGGGGAAAAGGGAGATCTGTAATCGCAGAGGCTCGGTTGCTGTGTTGTTTTTCCTTTGTTCTCTCTCTTCACCACATGGTCAGGAGAAGTGGGCTTTTCTGCCATCTTGTCTTTGTGCCCTGGGCTACATGGTATTCTAAGTAGTCACCAAATTGGGGGAGCAGCCTTTCTGACATATTATCTTCCGGTTCATGTGGTCTTCTATGGTGGCTGCCATAGTGGGGGAGGGGCTTTTCTGCCATATTGTCTTCGTCCTTGGGCCACACAGTCAGCCATGGCAGCCACTATCTTGGGGGAGGGGCTTCTTTGCCTTTTTGTTTTCATTGTTACTGGGGTGGGAGTCTCTTGCTTTAGAACCTTTGTATTTTTGGTTACTGCTGTTTCCTTATTAACTGCTGTTTTGTTTTTAAGTAAACTGTTATTTTTGCACTTCTATCTTTTCGCATTTGTCTCTTCTCATTGGTGAAAGGGGAGTGCTTAAAACTAAAGAGGAGCTAGCTCATTTGCCAGGCTCCACCCCATAAATTGTCTTAAACAAAGACAAGTTTGACATCCAACTAAGAGGGCTCGAGAGAGAAAGTGACAAAATAACAATTTTGTCCAAAATACTTGTATATTGGGTAGAGAAATCCCTGGTCACCGTGCTGCTCGGTCTAGTCATGTGAGTGTTAAAAACGGGTTCATGAACAAAAATTTTAGTATAATAATATTGAACATTTATTAGTAGATGTAGTGCTTTCAGTTCGCCTATTCGAGTTTCTGGCCAAATGCCAGCACACTTAGCAAAATTTACCTGATGTTTGCTGTGAGATGAGGATTAGGAGTAGGCAAAGCAGACTCAAACTTTATAGAATATAAAGAAAGTTTATTAATACACCTAAGACAAAGAAACAAAACAAGAAGAACCAGAACAAACTCCTCAGACTGATAACATAGGGGTCAAAATGATTTTGGGGTTTGTAATAGTTTTAGGTTGTGGGATCGACAGGCCCTGTAGGCCTTAAGGGTAGGCCTTAGGTGTTGTTTTTGTTAGGTAAGAAGTGTAGTCACGAGAACTGCACCTGTGTGCTTTTTCCGGGACGATTACTTACGACAAGATTAATGAAATGATTGCGTAGTAAATATAAGTAAGAATAATAATTCACTTGCAACAATCCTGAGAAATGTTAGAGGGTAGTAGGAAAGGGGGGGCTGAAACTCATGCTTGAGTGAAAACAATATATCCAATAGAGCAATGTTGAATTAATGATTAACTAGTGATTATATGATGATTATGTACGGAGTAGTATAAAATGTGTTCATTTTCAAACCCATGGCGGAGCGTGATTTGGATCCGTCGACCCCTGCTCCCAGGATGCTTCAATAAAAGCACCTGCATATAATCATTCCGTGATTATGTGTTTTCCTACACTAACAAGACCACTCCTCCTCCCACCACCTCTCCATTTCTTTATCCCTGACAACACACAAAAAGACAGCACTTTGACCTCTAGTGAGTTTACCACCTCTGAAATAGTACTTGTTTCAGTTCATTTGGGGAGAGAAGTCTCTCTTCCTTATACCATGGATTCTCTGAAAGAAAATATAGTTTTTTAAGGGTCTTCTGCCTCAGCACCAGCCACCGCCCGGGAAGAAAGATCTGCTGGTGGTGGATGCCCCTCCCACACCAGTAGCCTTCCCACAGCCACTATGGTGGGTCATGAACAGTCCATGGGGTACCTGTTTTAAGGATGCACAGTTCAATTGCAGCAACAAAGAAAATCCCTTCTTCTGTACTGAGCAACACAGGTTCTCCTGACAACACTAGTTCTCCCGTATTCCCCGGGACCAGGGCTCTGGGTCACAGCCTCTCCTCTCTCTTGGTTCTACTTCCTCATCAGGCTGTACTTATTTCAACACCTACTTGTCTTTACCCAGGTATTTCAGTTCACTGGCTGCAATTAGAACCTCACATCCCCCCTTTGGACTATGTCTTCATATATTACAGGGAATTTATTAGCTCAGTCCCAACCATGGTTCTCCAAAAGAATTTTCATCTTCACTCTCGAAACACTTCTCATACACCTCCCTCTAGGTATCGGTTCTTTCCTCACTGACTTTAAAGTCTCTATGCTGCATTTATGTAGATGTCCTCACTCGTTCCTCTCTCTGTGCAAGGAAGGATGGGTGTCTGCAAGTTTAGTCCAGGCATGGAAGGAGTTAATCTCTCTCTCTCTCTCTGGCAGTGTGACAATCACGTGGTCTCTGCCGGGCTGTTTGAAAAGTCGGAGTCGGATGGCATAAGCACTCAGAGTCTCTGTGGCCTGGCTCTGCGAAGCTGGCTCGGCCTGGTAGGGCCGGCCGGGCCCGGGGTGACAGGGCAGGGCCTGGCCCGAACTGGATGGAGGCTGGCCTGGTCCTTGCCTGGCCCAGAGGAAGGGGCCCGGCCCTGTCTTGTGTAGCTGACATGTCAGCTGAACTGTATCTCCCGAGAACTCTGGC
The DNA here is from genome assembly GCA_034509425.1 of Eopsaltria australis. Taxonomy (NCBI): domain Eukaryota; kingdom Metazoa; phylum Chordata; class Aves; order Passeriformes; family Petroicidae; genus Eopsaltria; species Eopsaltria australis. Next base: position 81,340 of record JAVTVJ010010810.1, on the reverse strand, counting down.
CGGTTCCTCCCCCACGCCCAGCTGCACCTACACAGCCGTTCTAAACCTCCCTTGCCCCCCCCCCCCCCAGCCCCCAGGGGAGGGGGTGGAAAAAAAGGCCCAGAAGGCCTAGCCTTACTGGGGAGAGAAGCAGAGGAGTTGCTTCACTTTGAGCAACAGCAGGCAAAAAGAGGCAGAGGCTCAGAGGTTCTCTGTTTACATATGATTTTTTCCTTGATGGTGGATTAACTTTTTAATTGGTTTACCTACATATCAATCCTTAAAACTACCTGGTTATTGGCTGTCTCTCTCAGGAAGGAAGTTGTATAACTTCCTGCAGCATAGGTCACTTCCTAGATTTTGACCCCTCCTAACTAACCCAGGACAAGAATCATGGTTGCTAATGCAACGTGAGGAACTTATATGATGTTAGTAAAAAAAAGCAAAGTGAGGTTTATGAGGGCTTGAAGGGAGGATGAGCTTCACAAGCCTCAAAGGGGGGGAATGTTGCCAGATGAAAAATCATCTACACCTGGTGAGCTAAAGCATTGCTTATTCTTCAAAAAACTGGAACTGCCCATGGAACTGCACAATGCCCACTGTGTAAGAAGGAGAACTGGAAAGCAACCAGCCCCAGCTGTGCCAACTTTTACCAGTTCACTGGGTGGTCAGGTATGACTTTGGGGTTGCCGACCAATAGGGACCACCAGTAAGGCCTCCAGGACAGAAGAATATTTGCGTAGAGAGGAGGGAAAATATGTTAATGATTTCACAGAAATGATTATCATATGTATGTTTATTCTGGGAAAATCAATGTATATGTAAACTACAGTATATAAACAAGAACTTTCCTGTATTCAGCATGCACGTATTTTGTAGGTGAGATCCCCTCATACACGAATTTTGGAGGTGCAATCCAAATTTCTACCATGGGCTTCTCTTAAAGAATGGCAGTTTTTTTCCGTACGAAAGAAGTTGTGTAGACCCAGTGTTTCAGGAGAAGATAAAAAATGGCCTGGGGAGGACAAGTCCATCCAGAATAATTTGTATTGTTAGGTTTTGTCTGGGAATCATCCTTGGATTCACTGAATTTTTGGGGTGCAGTCCACATTTTTACCATGGGCTCATGGATGGGAATGGCCATTCTTCTTCATAGGAAGGAAAGCATGTAACTCCAGTGTTTCAGGTACAGATGAGAGGTGGCCCAGTAGAGGTTAAGGCCAGCCAGACATATCTGACCAGGCAGCTTTTGTTTTGGCACAGTCCTTGGATGTATTGAATTTGGAGCTGCAATCCAAATCTCAGCCATGGGGTCCTGAATGTGAATGACAGTTCTTTCCCCTAGGAAGGAAAGGGTCTAGCTCCAATGTTTTAGGTTTTTTCCCATCTTATTCTGTCTCCCCTGTCCCACAGGGAAAGGGAGTGATAGAGTGGCTTAGTAGGTACCTGGCACACAGCCAAGGTCAAACTACTACACAATGAAAATATAAGAATAAAAGCCAAAAGTTAATTAAACCAGTTTTGAAATCACTGACATTTGCTATCCTTCCAGGACAATTCCACAGGCTAGCACCAAGATTCTTTAAGCCACACAAAGCAGAGGCTGCTGCTGGAGAAGTGCTTTAAACATCTCCCCAGTTTCACTCGAAAATCCAACTGGAAGTTGAAGATGGGCAAGAAAAAGAAGAAAGACTGACCCAGCAACTGATCCGACATACAAACCAAGGTGTCACCATCAACTTGAGCAGCAGCAAAGATTAAAAGTATTTTTCTAACACAGTTAAGCAGTGACTGAGTGTGACAGAGAAGAGCCACATGAAGCCAGTTCACCCTCAGAGGGAAGGCTCCAATCAGTAACATTGTTAAAAATAAAAACCTTTCCTGCTGATGCTGCAGTTACAGCTCCAAACAATCCAATCAATCCTACATAAAGACTTCATCTAACAAGGAATCACAAAATAGCACAGGGTGCTGCCTCTGAGTTTCTCAGATTCTTAATACTCTGCAGGACCTGCTCCAGAGGGACTTTTACAGATCACCATGCAGTAATCACAAAGGGACGTCAATGACACCCAAATGAGTTTTGCAAATACACCTCAGAGAGGCGTCTAAACACAAGGGGGAGGAATTAATCTTCCAGGACAATTATTTAAGACTTATAATCTGTTGGGAAAGGAATTACTGGCTGAGTGCTATGCAAAACAGGGGTAATTATGCTAATAAATTAGAAGTACATTTCTCTGCTTTCAAATATGTTCTTCTTATAGGCTTGGCTTTCCCCACAGAAATCCCATGCCAGCCCCACACCATAATAGACCTTATTCCCTGGGTAATCAGCCAACATAAAATCCCACTTTTAGGTCACATAATTGCCAGAACTTACCTCAAAAGTGATCTGACTTATGAGCCCTGTAACACAAGGATGTCACTGTTACCACCTGTTCTGATGCCAAGGACTGGCAGCAAAAATTTACCTGAAATTCCAGATGCCTGACCCAGCAAAAAACCATGATGAATATGCATGTCTGAATATAAATGGCAAAGGTCAAAGTCACATATTTCAAATCATGATCTCTTCCAAACTCAGGACTGTAGGAGGCAGTAGGGGTCCTAACTCCCAGCAAGGGCAGAGGCAACAGCCCAGCTCTAGTCACCATTCCACGGGCGAGGGTGGACCTGATGTTTCTTAAACTGTTGTTAAATCCAGTCCCTGCCTTCTTTGCCTCTGCTTTGGTGCCATGAGTGTGATCATACCAATAGTGGCCCCAACCCCCTTTAATCTCTCCCTAAACACCCAGGTTATAATTTCCTGAGGACTGGAGCCTCCAGCAGTGTCCCTGTAGGCTTTGCTGATTAACCTGATGTCCAAGGGGAAAGCCAACAGCTGGATAGTGGGCCAGGACACATTGTGACAGGAAGCTTCGCCCCAGGACAGGATTTTCATCCTCCTGGCAGAATGCAAACCACTTAATTCCTTTGTCTGGAGATGGCTGTGCCACAGAGATGAGTTGTCCCTGCAGCAAGGGAGGACATGGGTTTACTCACACCACGGCCTGCATCTCCAGGGTAGGTAGAACCCCTTGGACATGGCTCCAGGGATGGGCCAAGCACCCTCTCAGCTCTCCTTGACCACCACTGAGCTGCCTTTGAGAGGTCAACTAGGAAGAGTGAGAGAAGAGGGAAAATTTACTCCCACTTGTCACCCAGCACACCATTTTGCTCACAACAGTGTCCTCACACAGTCCTTAAAGCAGTGCAAGACTCAGACAGGAGGTGTTTCCTTTGAATTACAAAATAAGTAGGGTAGGTTTTTAATCACCTCACTTTTCCAGAGCCAACTAAATGCTTCCCGTGATGGGCCACAGGAAGACATTGGGTATTTGACAATTTGCATGTTGGAAAATATAAGCAGACCATAAAGACAAGCCACAGGATGATTATAGTGGAACAACAGAGACAGAAAATAAAATAAATTGAGGACAAGGTCACTACCCACAGTGGGTGTTCTATATTTTGGATCTAAAATTACTGTGCTCAAATAAGGAGGCTTTAATTTTCTCCTGACCAAAGCAAATAAAATCAGGTTGAGGCTACATTCAGCAAAGAGGTCAGTAATAAAATATATACTGCTTTTTTTAGGATATTTTTGATTTATTTTAAATCCATGCTTTAGTCTCCCAGCTATCTGCAGCTGTTTTGCCCATTTTCCCCCCCCCCCTGCTGTTGGAGGTTGGATTTAGTTGTTTTTTTTTTCCTCAGGAATTTTTTCTCCCATGGGTTGCTAAGACACAAATGACTGAGCTAATATCTGAGTACTTAAGAGAACAAAGCACAAGGCTAGGGCCTTTCTCCTTGGCAGGGTGTGGCAGAATCGCCCTCATGGAAGCAGGGCCTGACAATTCGAGATTTGGGACACTGAAAAGCAAGGGCAGGGGGGAGGTCACGCTCTCTTGCTCGGGACCCTCGGAGCTGGACGGTTGGAGCTGCAGTCTGCTGAACCCACAGCCCCCTGAGAAGCCAGCACGGAGCTGTCGGTCTGTCTGCTGTGAGTCTCTGCCCTCTGCCCCATCGGGAGCCGACCTGCCTGCCACCAGCCTGTCTCTCCCCCACTCCTCCTTGCCGCTCCGAGTTTCTTCGCTACATTGTAGCGGGGCTCTCCCTGCACATTGGGACCTCTTACCGTCCCAGCTCCCTGTGTCCGAGGATCCTGTTGCGGCACCGACACCAGCTGCCCCCCGAGGGTCTGTGAAACAAAGGCTCTCCTCCATCCTTCCCTGCCTCGGGCAGCCGCCATTTGCCGTGTGCTACCTGAGCTCACGCCGGAGCACCCCCTGCAGCCATTGGAGAATCATCACACCCAGAGCGCCCCCTGCAGCCACTGGGGAATCATCACACCCAGAGCGCCCCTGCAGCCACCGGGGAATCATCACACCCCGAGCGCCCCCTGCAGGCTGTGACTGGAACTGCACCAAAGGGAAAAGGTGCCTGAAGCCGAGCAGGCTGCCACTGGGTTTCTGGTTCTGTTTGTTAGTTAATGTCATAGTTGTTGTTATTTGTTAGCTTTGTTTTAGATATTAGTAAAGAACTGTTATTTCTATTCCCATATCTTTGCCTGAGACCCTCTTGATTTCAAATTTATGATAATTCACAGGGAGAGGGGTTACAGTTTCCCATTCCAAGGGAGGCTCCTGCCTTTCCTAACAGACACCTGTCCTTCAAACCAGGACACCTGCACACCGAGCAAGAACGTGCAGAGGCAAATACCTGGGGAGAGAAACCTAGTTTGTTGCTCAGACATTTTCTTTCTCATGGAAGAATGGATGGCACAGTTGTTTCCTTGGGCCAGCAGAAGAAACATGACTGAGAGATAAGGTGTAGTGACAGAGACCAGCATCCAAACTACAGCCTCCCACATTCCAGATTACAGCCCTAAACCCCACCTTCTTAGACTATGTGACATTCATATTTTTCCAGAAAAAAATACCCAAAACGTTCTTTTACAGAAAATCAAAGTGGAAAAATTATGGAGAGAATTCAGAAATCAGACCTGCTAGACTCAGCCCAGGCCAAGCCTAAAGAATCATCTTTTCTATTTTCCCGAGGTGGATAATGATGGGTAAATCCCTCTGCCTTCCTGCTATAAATATTTAAAAACAGGGGTAAAAGTTCAAGCTACCAGAGCAGAACGGTTTGCAATAGACAGATGTAAATAGTGGTATTATTATTACCATCATCACCAATAATTATGACCAGCTGGACATTATTGCAATTTATGCTATATTTTCTTTTGTCCATAGTAGTTCACCACACCATTATATGCTTTTTTACTATGGAGCAGCTCTCCTATATAGCCAAGTAAATGGGGAGAAAATATATTTTTAATACGTGTTAAATTTTAGTGACCACTGTGCATTTGTCATTGAACAAATTTCACAAAGTGAATCTTTTTCAAAGCAGCAAAGTACAAAACAAAGGCAGGAAAGCTAGAAAACATTAGATAGGTTCCTGCAGAATCTCATGGTAGCTCTCAGCTTTTAGCTAGAAGTTCTACCTTTGACCTCACAAAACAGATCCAATCAAAAATCTATAGGCATTGGTGCATCTGATTTAAGAAAAATAAACATATACTAACAGAAATCCATTTCAACACCAAATTTCTTTCTAGCTCTGATGGTTAAATGTAAGTGCGTATTTGTAGGTTTGTGGAAGGGCACATCACAAAAAATATATTAAAAATAATTAGAAGGAACTGAGTGAAGGAGAGGAGAGGGAACAACCCACCATGGCTCTGTTCAGTAAATTACATATGAAGATAAACCACAGGTGCCCAGGGAGAGATTGAATTCCAGTTCTTTGTGGCTTGGGCTGGACATATCACCCAATATCAGCCTCCACCCTCTTTATCATCTGGAAGAAGAACCTCTGGGTTGAGACAGAGACAGCTCTTACAGCACCTGGCTATGTCCTGGGAAATATTCCCATCTTGTACCCACACTAATCTCACAATCAGGCAATTTTCCCTTCTTTTTCAGTGGGATTCCTCTTGGGTTGGCCTGGGGTGATGAAATTGTAAGGCCTTAAGGAGCACAGTTGCCAGTCTCAAACACTGTTAAGGCCACAGAAGGAACTTTGCATGAGATAAGCACAGAAGGGAGCAACAGAATGGCACTAATTTCAGGTCTGTCAGAGGCAAGATCTGGTAAGCACATCCTGGGAAATGCATCCAGACAAAAATTCTCACTGCAGCAAAGTGTGTAAAGAAGCAACTGCTTGTACACACATCACCCATCACACAAAGCTCGCCCCAAGTTATGGACAGATGGCAGCTGCCACCACCACCGACCACTGAAGATCCCCAGGATATTCCTCTGTGGATACCTGAAACTTGGACTGTAGATAAGATCAAGGTTGTAAGATTGTCCAGGTGTTATCTCAGGCCTAGGGAGAGGTTAACAAAGCTGAGGGAGGAGAATAGATCACTGAGAATGGACACAAAGAACACAAAATTTATGGGCCACAAGGAAAGCGAACTCAGCAACTGTGCTGAAACCAGCTCCAACTGGATCAAAGGGAATTCTGGCAGGGTCAGATCATGACCACCGACTCATGGCCACCAACCCCAGAAACCACTGACTCAAAAGAAAAGAAACTCTGAGCTGGGACTAAATAGTATTAGAGAGCTGTGTAGCTAATGAGCATGAATCCCTTTGCTAAAAAGTATAAATAGTGAATAGTTTTGGACAACCTCAGGACCCCCACCACCTAGAAGTCCAGGGTAAAGAAAGACCAACAGGACACCACTGGATCCACAGGTGGTGATGATGTGCTTCATCAGTCTCTCCTCTCTTTTCTATTTCTTTCTATCTCTTTACCTCACATTCATTGTTAAGTAAAATCCATATTATTGACTTTGGCATATGGTCTTGTTTGCACCTTAATTCAGGCAGTGGCATCTCTCACTAATTGGATCATGACAGGAAGGCAACTGTCCAAGAAGATGGATAGACTTGGAGTGGTGTAAGCAAAATCAGAGCCAAACCAATTGCAATTCTGATGGGTCAATAGCAGTGTTAGTTAAGGAAAAGTCAACATTGTTCTCCATCTTATAAGCAAAAATGGTCTTGAACATAATTTTTTCAGTCAAATGTTGCATTTTGAGGAATAATATCTTTTCTATTTATTTATATTTTCAAGAATTTCAATCTAATCCCCAGCAACAGTGTAATAGGATTGTGTGTAAAAATTTTAATCTCAGATGTATAAAAGTTTTATTTGTGCATTTTTTCAGGCTCAGTTATGCTGAATATGTTTTTTTCCCCTGAAGATAAAATTATGGCTTTGTCAGATTAGATGCTGTCCTGGTTTCAGATGGGATAATTTCTTCTCAGTAGCTGTTACAGTGCTGTGGTTTAAATTCATAATGTAAATGGTGTTGATAACACACTGATGTTTAGGGTTTTTGCTAAATTGTGCTTATCCTAAGTCAAGGACTTTTTTTCTTTCTTGTCTCATGTTCTGCCAGTAAGGAGGTTTGAAAAAAAAAAAGAACAAACAAAGTAAAAGAAAACTGTGAGGGAGCATAGCTGGGACAGATGACCTGAACTGACCAAAGGGATATTCCACAAGATAGAAAGTCACGCCCAGTATATAAACTGGGAGGAGTTACTCAGAAGGGTGGCCAATCCGGATTTGGGAAGGGGGATCTGGCATCAGTCAGTGGGTGGTGAGCAATTGCATTATGCATCACTTTTTTGTTTCCTTTTTATTATCATTATAATTCATGGATGCAGCTTTGTCTGTGGGGTCTCACCAGAGTGGAGCAGAGGGACAGAATCACTTCCCTCATCCTGATGCCCATGCTGGGGGGGATGTAGGCCAAGGTACAATTAGATTTCTGGGCTGCCAGGTCATGTCCGGATTCTCATCAACCAACATTCCTTGCAGAGATGATGGCTAAAAATGGTGTGACACTACATCAATGATAAATTTTGGTGCAAGAAAATAATGGAAAATCAGAAAATTCCATTTTTTGTGTCAGTGGAGGCATGGTGCAATATGGTTTCTCAGGCTCATGCCTTTTGGTATACTGTAACAGTCAAGGCATCATATAAACTATTTACAGATAAAAATAATTGAGAAAGTCTTTGCAGGGTATCACATCCAAGCATTATACCTGGATTTTCCCTGTTTTCTGTTTTTAATCTTTACTTATGGAGGATGAAACAAAAAATACTCACAAAGCAAATCAGTTTGGAGAGAGATTTCTGCTGATTTGCAGGGAGTTTTTTTCTGTTTATCTCCCTCCCTAAAATGACAGAAAACCACAACACTTATTTTTTCTCAGGAAAATATTAATATGTCAACTCAGTTGCTTTGGTAGCCTTCAGGGTGCTTGAACACAATGCAAACTGTCCTACTTTGTCATTTCTGTAGGCTGTTCTTGGGTGCTGCTTTTTCCACGATACAGGAAATTTTAAATGTAGCCCAGTGTTTAGGGAGCTCCATGATTTCATCGGGGAATTTCTGTTCCTGTTACCAGAAGATAAATTGTCTACACCTGGTGAGCTAACAGAATGCTTGTTCTCCAAAAAACCACTGGCCTATGGAACTGTACAACACCCATTGTGTAAGAAGGAGAACTGGAAGATCACTGGCCCCAGTGCCCTGCCAAGTCAACCCAGTCGACTGTAACATTGGGGTCCACGATGACTAGGGACTACCAGAGAGACCCCCAGGACAGAATAACGCATGTGTAGAGGGGAGGGAAAATATGTTAATGATTTTGGGGAAATGATTATCACATGTATGTTTAGTCTGGGACAATCAATGAATATGTATGTAAAATATAGTATATAAACAGATGCTTTCCTGTACTCAATATGCACGACTTTAGGAAGAGCTATCCCCCCATGCATCTGGCCAAATAACAAATGCCTGCTTCCTAATGCTGCATTGTTGTAAAGGAGTTTTTTTGTTTTACCAAATTTTCGGCAATGTTCCCACTTTCTTAGTATATCAGTATGTGTTGGTTTTGCATGGCCTGGTTTTTGGTGGTGGGGGGCCCACAGAGGTGGCTTCTGTGAGAAGCTACTAGAAGCTTACACCATGTCCGGTAGAGCCAATCCCTGATGGTTCTGAAGACGGACATGCCGCTGGCCAAGGCTTGGCCAATTAGAGATGTTGGTAATGCCTTTGTGATAACATATTTAAGAAGAAAATCAAAACAAAGTGAGGCACAGTTTTAATTCCAGCTTGAGAAGAGGAGGAGGTGAGAACATGTGAGAGAAAGCAACATGGCAACACCAAGGTCAGTGGAGAAGGAGGGGGAGGAGGTGCTCCAGGTGCTAGAGCTAAGATCCCTCTGCAGGCCATGGTGATGACCATGGTGAAGCAGGCTGTTCCCCTGCAGCCCATGGAGGTCCACAGGGGATGCAGAGATCCACCCGCAGCCTGTGGGGGAGATGCCCATGCCAGAGGAGGTGGATGCCTGCAGGAGGCTGTGATCCAGCGGAAAACCCAGTAGAGAGAAGGGTCTCTGCTTCCAGGCTGAAGCAGCCTGTCCTTTTAGGACTGCACCCTGTGGAAGAGTGACCCACTCAATAGCAGTTTTGGGAGGACTGTTTGCCTGTGGGAGGGACTCACGTTGCAGCAGTTTTGGGAGGACTGCTGCTCGTGAGATTGGACTTTTGCTGGAGAAGTTCACAGAGAACTGTCTCCAGTGGGAAGGGACCCCACAGTGTAGCGGGGAAAGGACTTCTCTCCCTGAGCAGAGGAAGATCATCTCAGGTGACAAAGTGATCAAAATCCCCATGCCCAGTCTCCCTGCACTGTCGGTGGGAAGGAGGGAAGGGTTGGGGGAGGAAAAGGTGTTTTTTAAGGGCTTATTTTACTTCTCATTTTCCTCCTCAGTCTGTGTTAGTAATAAACTCACTTTGTACCTCTAAGATGAGCCTGTTTTGCCCTTAGAGTGTTTTTTCCCAGTCCTTATCTCAACTCGTGAACCCTTGGTTAAAATTTTTCCTCTCCTCTGCTCAGCTGTAGCAGGGGAGGGTGAGTGAGCGGCTGTTATGGGTGTCTGGCACTTGGCCAGTGTCAAACCACGACACAGTATTACGTGCAAATTCAATTCCTGACAGGATCTGACAGAGCAGATTTGCTGTCGTATCTGCTGTAAATGGCAATGATTTATTGGAAGTGTTTGATGTCACCTTTTCTCTGGTGTTTCTGCAATAGACCACTGACATGAATAGCAATCCTGTCTTATTTTACATATGAAAGTCCTGGGTACCTGCATCCTAAAAAGGAAATGAAGGAATGGCCTGTAAAAAACAAGTTGTTCTTTAATAGGATTCAATAAAATAGGAGATTTTTCACCAGAGCAGCAGTTATAAATATTATGGATAAAAATGTCTTAAATGGACAAAGTGAAAGGGCGGAATAGGAGAAATTCTCTTATAAGAGGGGATGGATTGAACCCAGACAGCTCTGGAGCTCAAATCCCACAGGTTAGCAGTTTTTCATGAGTTTTCTTCATCTCCACACTTGTCCATTACCTCTGGAAGTGTAGTGTTGTCTTGATGAAAGCTGCATGCTAAAAATAACCTTGTAAAGCCTTGGCACTCTCATGTCTTGTGTGACCTTGAGCAGATGGCCCACTTTGCCATTCTGTGTACTGATGTAGTAGAAGCTCAAAGTAATTGTAATGATTATCTTAAAGTTTTCAGAATTGTTTATAATTCATAGATGAAAAGTGGTAGTTAAGCCAAACCATATCATCAATGAGCCAAAAATATCTGCTTTTTGTTTAGCTGGGCTAAACTTTATTGAGAGTTTCCAAGTTTTTCCTAAAAGCTACAAAGAAATTTATGATTTGTATGGTATTAAAATCACCTACTCTTCAAGAATTTGATGTTCAAAATATAGGAGATAATTCACAGGAAAGCCTAAATTCATTACACTGTGATCCCAATTTTGCAATCAAAATAGTTGACTTAAATTCAACTCAATAACTTGGCTTTAACTTAAGACTTTTAGCTACTGGTTTGGTGGCTGTCACAGGGAGACAGTGGAAGCTTCAGACAAAGTTTACTCAAGGAGCCCTCAGATTTTGGCAACACTTTAAATTTAAGGAATTACTGGCCAGCAAGTTCTAATGATGGGAAATCAGATCTATTTATAAAAATGAATTATTAAGCAGAAAAAAGATAAAAGATGAAAGATCTTAATCAGAGTTACTTACTACACAGTATAAAACTAAAGAAATACTTGTAGATTACATAAAACTGTGCAGAATATAAAGGTACATACATTAAAGTTAGCAAAGAAATAGTATTGGTTAGGAGTCAAATGTAACTTACCACTGAAATGATGATAATATACACAGGTTCTTTCACTTAACCCCTGGGCAGTAACCTTGAAATAGGCATCCCTACTCAAAGAAGAAAGTCTTTTTACAGGAAAATGGGTAGAAGATTTCGCTTTGTGAAAGTTTGTTGTGGCTTTTATAGTTGTAAAATGAATGGCTGCCAGTCAGAAATGCAAGTGCCTCCTCCACACCATGCCTAGCCAGAATAAGTGACAGCACAAACCTTACAAAACCAGTGGGATCTTGCAAAAGGTCACAATTTGGTTCCTAAGGACCCAAACTTTCCAGAAAACAAATGAATTGCTAACAATTACTGAAATTAACCAAATGCACAATACACACAGAAACACACAATACTCAATTACACAATACACCATGAAGAGACCTGCTTTTATGTTACCTCCTGCGGGTCTGGGACTATGGCTTCTCGCCTCAGGCCATTGCAGGGAAATTCTCTAAAAGTTGCCAGCAGTGAAGAATTCCTTGCGAGAGGTATCACATCTGATCCAGAGGGAGGTTACAAGGTCCTAAGTTCCCGCCTGGGTGTGTGTGGCAGGACGTTTACCCCATTACAACCTCTTCCTATGTGCCACAAATAATGGATGCACAAAGAGATAACCCAAGGGCAGGAAGGCCCAACAGGGGTTATCTCTGGCACCAGAGGGCTCAAGCCTCAGCTAAGAATTAACACCTTAGTCTGCAGATGGAAGGAGAGATAAAAGAAAAATTGCTGACTTAAGAATCATGGTTTTACACTATAAAAGATACACAAACTATCACTGGGGCAGAAGTCTCTCACACCCTAAAGTGTTTGAAGCTTCTCCCCGATGTTTGGATGCAGGCTTCATGGCTACTTCTCCGGGGATTGAGGGAAAGGATCTCGATGTGCTGCACCAACAAATTGGATGGTAAGATACATTGAATCCTAAGCTTATACTAGTTCTTCGCTAGCTGTAACTGAAAAAGGTACCATTCTCGTGCACTGTAAGTTATTTACTAGTAGTCTTTCTTTTTGTTTTATTCCTGTGTAGTACTGGTTTACTTTCAAGTCTTATATCTGTTAGTTTTCTTGTCTATTAATAAATAGTTCATTCTATAATAGACAGAATCAGTCATTATTAAAAGAACTTATACACAAAAGTGAGTTTTGGGGTGCTGGTTACCTCAATAAGATTACTGCCTACTACCAAGGCCTGGGCAGGATGCAAGGACCGATTTTAACTCCCACATCCATTCGTGACAGTGTACCAGAAAACGGATGCCTCAGATCTAAAAATAAAACACACTTTTGAGACAGTATTAGTGTAGGAGGTAATATAAAAGCTGGTCTTTATTTGGAGGCCTCCAGAGGCAGATACAGAAAAATGCCCAACCCAGATAGGGTGAATACAGTTTTATAAGTTTAGCAAATTAGCATAATTGACAAGAATCCCCAATAAAAAGCACAAGTAATGAAGTTCCCCCCCTCCTCCTTCTGGTTCCACCCCTTTTGTAGCCCCCCTTTCTTGCCACTAACTGTACTAGCTGTACTTTGTTTATGAGAGAGTGTCTGGGGAGGGTATTTCATCCTCGGCTCCCAGGAAGATGCAAGACAGGATAGGGGCCTTGGAACCCCATGGCTTGGAGCCTCTGGCATGTGTTTTGTCTTTCTGCCTAACAGGGTAAGAAAAAAGCCCGGAAATATCTAGGAACTATATAACTATACAATAGTCTACAAAGCTACTAATATATATGAAGGAAATATAAAAGCAAATATCATTCTGGCATCACTGGTTCAACCCTCCTCTGAAGCCTCCCCTTTTGCTAAAGTGTCTTGGGAGAATGGCTCATCCTTGGTTCCCAGAAAAAGCAAGATCAGGATAGGGTCTTCAGAATGTGTTTTGTCTTTCTGTCTATCAGGGTATGAAAAATGCTGAGTTAGCAAGGAACTATAGAACTATACAGTAATAGTCTACAGAGCTATGAATATACATGAAGAATACATAAAAGTAAAAATCATTTTGGTATCACTAACAGTCATGGACCAGTTCCCCTTTTTCCCCAGGTCAGATGTTAAGAACACTGCTGGATTCAGAAGGGCAGTTACTTTTAACTCCACATCACCTTGTTCTAACAATATTGCCTGGTATTTAAACATCCTGCTTGGTGATAACCAGAGTCCTCCTTTTTGTTCCAACACCACTGTAATTGTATGGGGCATAAAAACTGTCAATTGCTGTCCCAGGGTCAATTTTCTTGATTACTGGATTAGGAGGTCTGTTGCCCCTGCTGCCCTAAGGCAGGACAGCCATCCTTTGCTGACATCATCAAGTCATTTAGAAAAGTATGTTTGTCCTGGTTTAGGGCAAATTTTAGGAGGAAACTTCGGGGCGGGGGGGTCTGCTCTAGAAAAGCCAATTTCAGTCACCCCTCCCCCAACCAGTTTGGGAAAAGATTTCCTTAGAGAAAAATGGAAAAAATGTTTATTTAACAAGCAAAGTGTTCACAAGCATGAAAAAATGAATAATATTAAACAATGAAACCTCTTGTTGTTCTGAAGAGCCGGGAAAGTCAGAGTCCTTCTGTGGGTGTGGCTCTGTCAGTCTCAGTCTCTCCAGGGCTCTGGCCTGGTGCCCAGGCCCAGCTGCAGAGTCAGGGGTCCCCCGGGGGATTGTCCTGATGTCCTGGACTGGAGAGATGCTGAACAGTCCCAGGAGGAAAAAAACACAGTTCAGGCGAACCTCTTCTTGCTTCAGCTAATGAGGAAAACCAGCAAATAAAGCTAAGAAAATCTCCAAGATCTCCCTCTGCAAAAAAAGCTGAGAACTCCAAGAGCACACTGCTTCAAACTCCGAGAGAGCACACAGAGAGGACCTCATCTCTCTTTCACTGTCTGAGCTTGGAGCACCATTCCCAGAAGGAATTCTGGGGAAGTAAAGTGAAGCTCCTGCAGACAAACTGCCCTGGTCTTCCTCCCCTCTTTGCTCTCTCTGTCTCTCTGGGCCTAGCTTAAAGCTACAGAACTTAATATCCAGCATAAGCAGAACAGACAATTGGGGATACAAGCATCATACAATCACCCAAGGACTCTCCCAGGATCCCAGCCATTGAGTCAATAACCTCAGTGCCAAATGGGACCTTTCATGCACAAACAGTTCAAAAGGTTTTTTTAAGTCTGGTCATCCCAGTGCAGGAGCAGTCATTAAAGCATGTTCCAATTCCTGAAAGGCTTTCCTGCATTCAGGAGTCCAGATGAGGACTTTGTCCTTTCCATTAACTGCTCTCTTTAGAAAGGGGCTCAGGAGTTTGTGGTGGGTTGACCCCAGCCAGGTGCTGGGTGCCCACTCAGTCACTCTATCACTCCCTCTCCCACTGGGAGAGGGGAGAGAATAATATTTAAAAACTACCAGGGTAAGATAAGGCAGTTTTATTACAGCGGGGGAAAAAATAGAACAAGCAAGCCGAAAGTTGTGCGTGCAAGAGCAGAGTAGAAAAACAATCAATCTCTACTTCCCATCAGTAGCAATGTCCGGACACTTTCTGGGAAGCAGGGCTTCAGCATGCGTGATGGTTGTTCAAGGAGGCAAACATGGACCAGCCCTGAGTGCCTCCTCCTCCTCCTCTCTTCCTTCCCTTATATATCTGAGCTGATGTCATATGGTATGGAATATCCCTTTGGCTGACTGGGGTCAGCTGGCCTGCTGGTGTCCCCATCCAGGATCTTGCCCCCCCCATCCCCTTCAGTGGGGGAAGGAATGTCCTAGTTTAGGGCAAATGTTAGGAGGAGACCTCCAAGGGGGTCTCCTCTAGACAAGCCAATTTCAGCCACTCCTCCCCCAAACCGGTTCGGGAAAAGATTTCCTTAGAGAAAAAGTGGAAAAACCTATTTATTTAATAAGCAGAATATTCACAAGTTTGGAAACAAAAATTGAATGATATAAAACAATGAAACCTCTCCTTTCTCTGAAGAGATGGTGGATCCAGAGAGTCCTTCTGTGGGTGCGGCTGTGTCAGCCTCAGTCCCTCCAGAGGCTGGGGCCGATGGCCAGGCCCGGCTGCAGAGTCGGGGGGCCCCCGGGGGATTGTCCTGATGTCTTGGACCACAGAGATGCTGACCAGTCCCAGAAGAAAAAAACAGCAAATGAAATAAAATCTCTCTCTCCCTGCAAAAGCCGAGAGATCTCCGAGAGCACTCCACTGCGAACTCCAAGAGCACACAGAGAGCTTATCTCTATTTTTCTGTCTCCGCTTCGAGCGCAGTCTCTGAAGGAATTTCCGGGGGAGTAAGGTGTAACTCCTGTAGACAAACTGTGTGCGTTTTCTCTCCCCCCTTCACCCTCTTCACTCTCTCTCTCTCCGGGCCTAACTTAAAGCTACAGAACTTAATACCCGGCATAAGCAGGACAGACGATTGGGGATACAAGCATCATACAGTCAACCCAGGACAGGAAGGAATGTCAGAGAGACAGCACTGCTTGGCAGTAGCCAAAATACTGCTCTGTTATCAACGCCAGCTACCAAAGCAAAGCACAGCACTGTAAGGGCTGTGAGCTTTACCCCAGTCAGACACAATACAATTTCCATCCCTTATTGCATACCATTTGCATCATGCTCAGAAATCCTTTCCTACTCACACATGCAATTTAAGCTACATCCTTAAACCATCCCCATAACATTAACTATTATCTCCTGTCCTTTCACATCCTTCCAGGTGGTCTCCATTTCCAGCAGAATGTGGGATCAGGGCAGGTGGAATAGTAAACTTGATGGTCAAGTACCAGCACCATCCCTGTTCATTGTGGCCTTTTTCTTGCCCCTTGCTGAAATTCGTTGTTCATCAGCTCATGTCCCTTCTGCTACTTACATCCTGCAACATACAACTTCCAACATACATTATTCTTACCCCAAGGTTAAATCACCTTGGGGCACACATTGGGTCTCACCATCCTCCCGCATTACCCACCAAGTGCACCCAGGTCCTTGGGCAAAGACAATCCCACGAATGGGTTTGCCCTTCCCCATGGGGGACGCAACCCACACTGACTTCCCCAGCCACTTTCCTATGTGTAGTGCAGGAACCTTGTCTCCTTCCACAGTTGTCTAAGGGTTTAGTTTGGGCGGGACCAGGGCGATTAACAGATCCCCTAGTATTGACTAGCCAAGTGGCTTCTGCCAAGTTCACATCCCAATGCTTCCATGTCCCATTACCTAGTGCCCTTAACATAGTTTTTAATAGTCCATTATATCTTTCAATCTTCCCAGAGGCCTGTGGGTGATAAGGGATATGATATATCCACTTAATGCCATGCCTCTTTGCCCAGGAGTTAATAAGATTATTTCGAAAATGAGTCCCATTGTCTGACTCAATTCTATCTGGGGTTTCATGTCGCCACAAAATGTCTCTTTCAAGACCTGAAATTGTGTTCCGAGCCATGGCATGGTTTACTGGGTACGTTTCCAGCCAGCCAGTTGTGGCCTCCACCATGGTGAGGATGTAACTCTTGCCTTGGCGTGTTCGTGGCAATGGCCCAATGTAATCAATTTGCCAGGCTTCACCATACTGGAACCCCAGCCACCGCCCTCCACTCCAAAGAGGCTTTACTCGTGTGGCTCGCTTGATGGCAGCGCATGTTTCACACTGATGAATAACCTGTGTGATGGCCTCCATGGTCAGATCCACCCCTCGATCACGAGCCCATCTGTATGTTGCATCCCTTCCAAGATGCCCTGATGTTTTGTGGGCCCATCGGGCTATAAATAGCTCACCCTTTCTCTCCCAGTCTAGGTCCACCTGAGCTATTCTAATTTTGGTGGCCTTATCTACCCGTTCGTTGTTTTGATGCTCCTCAGTGGCACGACTTCTGGGCACATGGGCATCTACATGGCGTACTTTCACAGTCATGTTTTCTATCCGTGCAGCAATGTCCTGCCATAATGCAGCAGCCCAGATGGGTTTTCCCCTGCGCTGCCAGTTGGTTTTCTTCCACTGCTGCAGCCATCCCCATAGGGCATTAGCCACCATCCAGGAGTCGGTATAGAGTATGGGCTACTTTTCTCTCTCAGCAATCTCTAGGGCTAGTTGGATGGCTTTCACCTCTGCAAACTGGCTTGATTCACCTTCCCCTTCAGCAGTCTCAATGACTTGTCGTGTGGGATTCCACACAGCAGCTTTCCACCTCCAATGGTTTACTGTCACTCGACAGGATCCATCAGTAAATAAAGCATATTTTCTTTCGTTTTCTGGTAACTCGTTATATGGTGGTGCTTCTTGGGCACGAGTCACCTTCTCAGACAGTGCTCCAAAATCTCTGGCTTCTGGCCAACTCAAAATCTCTCCTGGGATTCGTGGGAAGTTGGGTTTTCCCATTCGGGCTCGTTGTGTAATTAAGGCCACCCACTTACTCCATGTAGCACTGGTTGCATGATGCACGGAGGGAATGTTTCCTTTGAACATCCAGTGTAGGACGGTCAATCGTGGCGCCAAGAGGAGACATGCTTCTGTCCCATTAACTTCCGAGGCCGCTCGAACCCCCTCATAAGCAGCTAGTATTTCTTTTTCAGTTGGAGTATAGTGGGCTTCTGATCCTCAGTAACTCCTGCTCCAGAATCCTAATGGCCGACCTCGGGTTTCTCCTGCGGTCCTCTGCCAGAGGCTCCAGGTGAGGCCCTGCTCCCCGGCTGCAGTGTAGAGTATATTTTGCACATCTGGTCCTGTCTGAACAGGCCCAAGAGCTACCGCATGAGCTATTTCATGTTTGATTTGCTCAAAGACCTGTTTCTGCTCAGGGCCCCACTCGAAGTCATTCTTCTTCCGGGTCACTTGACAGAGGGGGCCCACAAGTTGACTATAGCCTGGAATGTGCATTCTCCAGAATCCTACAAGGCCCAGGAAAGCTTGTGTTTCCTTCTTATTAACTGGTGGAGACATATTGGCAATTTTCTCAACCACCTCTGTAGGCACATGATGTCGCAGTAGAGACGGACACACGACACGCGAGTAGTCCAAGGACAAAGAAGAAGTGCTTTATTAGTCTATGCTAACATCTTTATACCCTTTTTCCCCAGCTACTGTAACATGCTACTATCAGCTGCATGGAAAACAACACTAAAGCTATCTTCATAACAAGAACTTTCCCAGCACCTTAACAAGCCATACAAGCAGTCAACTATACACTATAAATCCTCCACCACATTCTTGATGCTCTTCTGCAAGGCCATCTCTGGGTGCAAAACATCTTCCCTGGTTATCTTCTTGGCTGTCCCCCACTGTGGCTGCAGGTGTTCATACCATTGCTTTCTCACGGGGCTTTCTCACGGGTAAATTCTGATCGCTTTCAAGTCCATGTCAGAGAGGCTTTCAGGCCTGCTGTCAGCCTCATCCATCCCCACAATTCCCCCTTTTTGTTTTTCTACCACAAAGGCAGTGTTTATCGATCTCTGCAGGACCCTTTGCAGAAAAGACAACAAACACGGCACCAATAGTAAGAACAAAAGTACAACAAGCAAGATGACACTTCCCATTTTCAACAGATCTTTGAGCCATCCTGTGATGCCCCAGCCACTAAACCATGTATCAAACCCACTAACAGTCTTTCTCAACTTTTGCACTCCATACTGCAGCTCTTGAATATTTGCAAAGATAGACTTTGAATTGTCTGACAAATTCATACAGCACATTCCTTCAAAATCCTCACAACCATGCCCATGTGCTAAAAGCAAAAAATCAACGGCTGCACGATTTTGTAAGGTAGCATGCCTTACTGAGCGAACATCGGTTAGTAATCCTGCCAAAGCTGCTGAAGTTTCATTAGTACGTTTAGCAAGCCAGCACCCTAATTTATCAAGCGTAGCTAAAGCTTGAGCTGCAGCAACACCCGGAGCAAACACTGAAGCAGCTATTCGTGATCCCTTTCCCCAAAATGTTGGATCATCTCTGCAGTTTTTGTCAAAGGAATCAAGATGCCGTCTATGGCGCAAGGAATGCATCATCCTTCGCCCGCGGTGCAAAGAATGAGACATGTTTGCTACCATAGAAAGATTTGGAGCAAGCATTGTCAAGCGTCCGATCGTGCATGGTCCACCTATCATATTGGACAGGAGGCCAGCCCATGCACGATCCCCGCAAAGCAAAAAGAAACCCGAGGGTAATTGTTTTGGCACTTGGTTAGTAAAAACAACACCTGAGCTATCATTGCACCAAAGCGAAACATTAGAGTACCATGGCTGGATGGGTGACACCTCATTGGAGGACTCACCAGACTGTGCTTGTGAAGCTTTAAAGCGTACACAAGTCGAAGCTCTAATGGATCCTAAGATGTCAACTTCTTGGGGTTCAAGCAGTTTAGGTGTTGAAACTAGCTTTGTACCATTTGCATATTTCCCATTAACAAGCGCATTAATTTCTGTGCGATTATGTAGCGGCACACCTACTAAGCATGTTTTAAAAGGAGATTGTGGGGTAGCAAGCGAAACACACTTAGAAGATTGATTTAAGGCATGAGCTAATGTTATCCATACATTCTCTGGCATAGGAGGCAGAGGAGGCAACATGGGCCTTCCTCCCCCTATGCAAAACCCCATGATGACAATCATTAATATCCAAGGTTCAGGTCGATCCATCGCTGTTCCGGGGGTGATTTTGCTGTAAGTCCGGCCTCACACACCACGCTGGCACCCAACGGGCTCCAGTATCTGTGGAGACACAAGCATATCCACGCCCCCAAGTGATGAGGTCCCATGGGCCCTCCCACTTGTTGGTAATCAAATCTCTGACCCACACCTTTCCTCGAGGGAGAGTCACTGTTCCGTCCGACTGCAAAGAAAGAAAATGCTTTAGAAATATAGGAATATTAGAATCAGAAGGCACTGTGAGATGATTGATTGTATACAAAGCCTTTTGCAGTCTACTTTGTGGGGGTTCCCCTATCAGTCCCCCTTTTTGTTTTTGCAAAATGTTTTTCAGGGTACCATGAGCACGTTCAATGATAGCCTGGCCCGTGGGTGAATGAGGGATACCAAAGGTATGCTCAACACCCCATAGCTGTAGAAACTGCCTCGTTTTTGCAGAGGTATAAGCAGGACCATTATCAGTTTTTATAGATGAAGGTACCCCTAAAACTGCAAAAGCCAACCGCCAATGAGCAATAGCATCACGACCTTTCTCCCCCGTGTGAGCAGATGCCCACATAGCAGAAGAAAAGGTGTCAATAGAAACATGCACATATTTGAGACAACCAAATTCAGCCACATGAGTGACATCCGTCTGCCAAATCTGCAATGCTTGCAGGCCCCTAGGGTTGACCCCTACAGGCAATGGTGCAGCAAAGCCTTGGCAGTCGGGACAGGAACTAACAATGTCACGAGCTTGAGTAGATGTGAGAGAAAATTGTCTCTGCAAAGTGCGTGCATTCTGATGGAAAAAGTCATGTGAAGCCTTGGCTTGTGCAACTGTGTCAGGCTGAGGGGCTGCCCAAACTGGATTAGCAAGTTTGTCAGCCCTTGCGTTACCTTCTGCTATAAAGCCTGGCAACGCAGTATGACTTCGAATGTGCAAAATGTAATACGGATGCACTCTCTCTTGAATCGCAGACCACAAAGCTTTCAATAGGGAAAACAAATTAGCATTGTTAACTTCTTTCAAAAGAGAACAATCTAGACGCTGTGTGATGTCTGCCACATAAGCAGAATCAGTTATAAGATTAAGTGGCACATGAGAAAAGTGCTGGAATGCCATGGTCACAGCTCGCAGTTCGACAAGCTGAGCAGAGCCTGACTCACAACCTTCCAGCACCTGCCATCCAGAGTCATCCTTCCAGGTGACAATGGCTTTACCTGTTCTTCCAGACCCGTCTGTAAAAACCGTAGGCCCTTGCAGTGGCACACGACTATTTTTTGGTCGCAAAGACAAAGAAGTTGTCTTTGCCAACTGCAGTAATTTGTGACCAGGTAGCTGGAAAGAAATTTGTCCTGGAAAATTTTGCAGCGCCGACTGGAGAGGAGTGCTATTAGCAAAACTCCAGTCAAAATATTCTTGCTGGATTGGAAGTATAAGTTCGTCAGGGTCCTTAGCCATGAGTTGCAGACACCTATGACGACATTTGATTATTAATAGAGCAATTAGTTCAAATATTGTGGGGGCCGTCTTTTTCGGCTGATGGGGCAAGAAAATCCATTCCAAAACATGCAACGGGTCAGGCCACTGGATATTCCATTGGCCAATGATACCTGTAGGATGAAGATCTGGCATTGTAACAAAAACTGTGATATCAATAGAAGGATCAATTCTATAAACTTGTCGTGTGGAAACTGCTGTCTGAACCTCCTCCAGTGCTTGCTGCCCTCTAGGAGTCAAGGCTCGAGGTGAATTTAAACCCGAGTCTCCTTTCAAGATATCAAACAAAGGAGACAACTGTGCCGTGGTTAGCCCCAAGTAAGGACGCAACCAATTGATAGTACCCAGCAACTGTTGAGCATCATTTAAAGTTCTGATGGATTTTCGAAATTGCACATTTTGATGTTGCACAGTTTGTTCTAAAATTTTGACTCCCAAATATTTCCAAGAAGGACATTGTTGTACCTTTTTTGGAGCCACTTGCAATCCATATGAATGCAAGGCAGGAAGCAACTGAGGCTGTATCGTCAGCAATTCCTCCCGAGTCGGTGCAGCTATTAGTATATCATCCATATAATGATAACAATATGAACCAGGAAATCGTTCTCGAACCCCAGATAAAGCTTGGGCTACATACCATTGACAAATACTTGGACTATTACGCATCCCTTGAGGCAAAACCCTCCACTGATACCTCTTAACAGGCTCAGCATTATTAATTGAAGGCACAGTGAATGCAAATCTCGGTGTATCCTGAGGATGCAAAGGAATTGTGAAAAAACAATCTTTTAAATCAACAATCAAAATGTCCCACCCTGTAGGTAGCATTGTAGGTGAGGGCATTCCAGGTTGCAGTGCCCCCATACCTTCCATTATTGCATTAATTTTCCTGAGATCCTGTAGCAACCTCCATGATCCTGATTTTTTCTTTATCACAAAAACTGGTGTATTCCATGGACTGGTGGAATATTCAATGTGTCCCTGTGCCAATTGTTCTTGTACCAGATTCTGAAGTGCAGTCAGTTTTTCTTCATTCAGGGGCCACTGTGCAACCCACACAGGTTGATCAGTGAGCCATCGCAATGGCAGCGTAGGGCTGATGCTTTTCTGCATATTGACCCCTATAAAGGATGTGTTCCAATTCGAACCCCCCAAGCTGCCAGCACGTCTCGTCCCCACAGGTTCAGTGGTGCTGCGGCAACGTAAGGACGAATGGTAGCTGTTTGTCCTTCCTCATTTTCAATCAGCACAGGTTGTGTGCTTAGGTAGCTTTGTGTAATTCCTCCCAACCCTGCAATGACTGACCCCACTGGAGTCAGAGGCCAGGTAGAAGGCCACACAGAAAAAGAAATGATGGAGACGTCAGCACCAGTATCAATCAAACCTTGAAGTCGAACGTATGATGGGTTGGCACCAGGCAGAGTGAGGGTGCACGTCATATGCGGTCGCTGATCAGAGATGTTCTGGGTCCAGAAGACTTGCGGAGTCCCAGTAGATCCGAAGGATCCATCTCCCCGAGATCGTTGCTCTGTCCTAGGAACACATGACTTAAAGGGTACAAGTTGAGCAATACGAGTCTTTGCTGGAATAGGAAGTGGTGGTGTAGGAGTAGAAATCATAGCATGAATTTGTCCCGTAAAATCAGCATCAATGACTCCAGGATGCACAAAAATTCCCAGTAGAGTAGCACTAGATCTCCCTACAAGCAACGCACTAAGTCCCTGGCCTAGTGGTCCATGAGCATCCAAGGGAACTTTGTGTATCCCGCTGGAATTCAGAGTCACTGTTGTTGCTACAGAAACATCCACTCCGGCTGCGCCTGCTGTGCTCCCACTAAGTCTGCTGAATAAGCCTGCATTGGCATCGTGCCCTGATTTGGCATCGTGCCCTGATTTGGCACTGCGCCCGGAATGGGCAGCCGGCCTTGAGGAGGTGCTTGTGTCTGAGCGCCCCTCCCCTGTGCGCTCGGCTTCCCATTTCCCGGGCTTCCCAAAGTTTGTCCATTTATATGATACCTGGATTTACACTGTTTTGCAAAATGACCAGTTTTCCCACATCGCTGACAAGAGAGAGCCCCTCTATTCCCAGTTCCCTTCTGCTTTTTCCCTGTTTGTGTCTGTTTACAATCAGTTTTCAAATGCCCTTGCTGTCCGCATGCATAGCATTTCTGAGGTGGTCGTAAAACGGCTGCTAAAGCAGTCATTTTATGTTCCACAGACTCAACCTTAGCACAAGCTGTAACCATATCTGTTAATGAAGGATCCCCTGGAAGGGTATAAATCACCTTTTTACAATCCTCATTTGCATTCTCCCGGGCTAACTGTTTACACAAGATCTGCCGTAACTGTTCGTCCTCAACTTGTCTCTCCAGGGCTGCTGAAATCCTTTCTGCAAATTGCAAAAATGGTTCCTTTGTCCCTTGAACTACTTTTACAAATCGAGGTCTGGGAGAAGCCATTTCTATGGTTTTTATCAATGCTCCCATTCCTAGCTTCTGACATAGTTCGAGGATCAAAGGATGCCATTGGGCTTGTGTGTCTGGGTTAGCAAATGCACCCCTTCCCATCAAGGCATCAGATCCCACTGCATACCTAGGATCGTCCTGAGGTCTGTGCATATTCTCTACTGCGGCTCTCTCTGCCATCTGTCTCCAGTTACTCTCAAAAACTCCGAACTGCACGGGCTGAAACAACACCTGAGCAAGGTGCTTGATATCAAAAGGTGCAAGCAAGTCTGTGTTTATCACTCGAATTACTTGCATAACTTCTGGAGACCCCAGGCCATATTTAGTAATTCTTTCTTGCAAATCCTGCACTACCCTCCAGGCAATCACCTGGTGACTATCTTGCTGATTAGTTCCTGGTGTAGCTTTAAACACGGGATACGCGTGAACACCTTCTCCTGCACCAGCACTCCCCCCAGCAGCCCCCTCACCGATCATTTCAGTGTCAATTGTAAACACATCACTATTAAGATTAGGCATACCCAGCCTTTCAACCAGCTCCCAGTCCCCACACTCAAGGGCTTTACGTTTGACTTGTTCCCAAAACCGAGCCGGTTGTCTCTGCTGCACTGTCACCTGACAAGGAGGCAGTGTCCAGGGCCTGGTTTTCCAAGCCTTATTAGAGCGACGACGACCCCTCTTTCTCTCCTGTGAACGCTCCCGCATTGACGCAGCCTCTGAGATTCCCCGATCAATTTCCCTTTCCTCCCCACTGTCACTGTCCGTGTCAGAGTCCTTTGGCAGTGGAGGAAACGCTTGCAAAGGCTGTTCCGCAGGAGGCTGCACAGGCTGTAGAGATGGAAGCGGGGGGGCCGCAGTGGCAGGCTGTGCGGCAGAGTCTGTTCTCTGCTCTTTTAAACTCATTTTTGCTAATTGGTCAGCAGGCGAGGGATACACTCGCTCCTGCCGTACAAGGTCTCTAGGAGAAGGATAAGTGGGCAGCACATAGTCTTTTGGAGAGATATACGACCTTTCAGCAACACCGCTGTTTTTAGCAGAAGCAGGCTGAGTCTGAGGCAGGTCAGGGGCCGCTCTCTCCGAACAGCACCCATCTCCCCCCTCTAACTCCATCTGCTCATCCTCTACAAGATTTATAGCTGTCTTTTCATTAGGTTGTCCTCCCTTTTCTTGCTCCTCTCTCCGTTTCTTTAAAACATCAAAGAGCGAGCGCCAGGTTGTTGCCAACTTTCGTGCCTCTTTATCTCCCCGAGAAATAGCTTCCCACAGTTCATCTCCAACTGCTTTCCAGGAGCTTACACTAAAAGCAACACTCTCATCTGCTGGAAAATCATGCGATTTTGCCCACAATAACATTTTTTTCAATGCATCATCTGTTATGCTAGCCCCTGTGCTTTTTAACAAAACTTTCCATGTAGACAGCACAGTCTTTTCCTGGCTAGATAAATTATTACCCATATTAAATTTGTTCCTAACGGCTCACCTTAATCAAGGTGTCAAAGTTCGGTTGACCAAAACAGAATCCTCTGCTCTCAAGCTACGTTGGGCTCTGTCTCCAGCGGCACCTCGCCCTGCCGCTCGGTTCCCACTTTTTCAAGCAGGCGTCCTGCTCTCTTGGCAGGCTCCTTGGATTACCTTTATCTTTTATCCCATTCAGTCCCGAACAAGTCGGCCAAGGGATCGCGCCGACCCCGAAGATCGCATCGGTTCGCCGATCGCGCTGTATCACATCGGGCTCACGGATCACGTCGGGGTCACCAGTTGTCGCAGTAGAGACGGACACACGACACGCGAGTAGTCCAAGGACAAAGAAGAAGTAGTAGTTTATTCGTCTATGCTAACATCTTTATACCCTTTTTCCCAGCTACTGTGATATGCTACTATTGGCTGCGTGACAAACAACACCAAGGCTGTCTACATAACAAGAACTTTTCCCAGCACATCTTAACAAGCTACACAAGCAGTTAACTATACACTATAAGTCCTCCACCACATTCTTGATGCTTTTCTGCAAGGCCATCTCTGGGTGCAAAACATCCTCTCTGGTTATCTTCTTGGCTGTCCCCCACTGTGGCTGCAGGTGTTCATACTATTGTTTTCTCACAGGGCTTTCTCACGGGTAAATTCTGATCACTTTCAAGTCCATGTCCGAGAGGCTTTCAGGCCTGCTGTTAGCCTCATCCATCCCCACAGGCTTCAACGGCCTTATGCCCGCAATCCCCACAAGGCCAAAGAGCACGGATGTCAAAGACACTCACAGGGCCTCCATGGGGACATCGCAGGAGTCCCCAGGCTGCCAAAGAGACAGCATGTCACAGTTACCCCAAGGGACCCCATGCGGACATCCCTGCCTTACCCTGTCTTCCAAAGAGCAGGGATGTCACAGACACTCACAGGTGCTCCATCGGGTCATGCCAGCAGTGCCCAGGCTGCCAAAGAGCCGGCATGTCACCGACACTCACAGGGGATCCATGCAGACATGCCAGCTATGCCCAGACTCCTCAACAGCTGGGATGTCACAGACATTCACAGGGGCTGCAGAGTGACATCCCAGGAGCCCCCAGAGCGCCAAAGAGCCAGGATGTCACAGACAATGCCAGCAGCTCCACGGAGACATCCCTCGAATCCACTGGCTGCCAAAGCACCGGCATGTCACAGACACTCAGAGGGGCTCCAGACTGACACCCCATGAGTCCACAGTCTCTCAAACAGCCACGATGTCACGGACACTCACAGGGGCTCCATCGGGACTTCCCTGCTGTCCCCAGGCACCCAAAGAGCCGGGATGTCACAAACATTCACAGCTGATCAATGGCGACATCCCAGGAGACCCCGGGCTTCCAAGCAACTGGGATATCACAGACACTCACAACAGTTCCATGGCGACTTCCCAGGAGACCCGAGGCTGACAAAAGCCAGCATGTCACAGACACTCACACGCGTTCCATGGGGACATCCTGGGAATCCCCAGAGTGCCAAACACCAGAGATGCCAGACACACTCATAGGGGCTCCATGCACACATCCCAGGGATCCCCAAGCTGCCAAAGAGCTGGCATGTCACACACACTCCCAGGGCAACCATGCACACATCCCATGTATCCCCAGGCTCCCCAAGAGACGGGAAGTCACAGACATTCACAGGGGCTCCAGACTGCCATCCCAGGAGCCCCCAGAGCACCAAAGAGCCAGGATGCAACACACACTAGCAGGAGCTCCATGCAGACACCCATGAATCCACAGACTGCCAAAGAGCCGGCATGTCACACACACTCACAGGTGCTCAAGAGTGACATCCCAGGAGTGTCCAGGCTCCCAAAGAGCCACGATGTCACAGACACTCACAGCGGCTCCATGGTGAAATCCCAGGAGTCCCCAAGCTTCAAAAAACCTGCCATGTCACAGAAACTCACATGGGCTCCATAGCCACATCCCATGTGATCCCTGCCTGCCTAAGAGCCCAGATGTCACAGACTTTCACGCGGCATCCAGGCTGATACCCCAGCAGTCCCCAGATTTCCAAGGAGCTAAGATGTCACAGAAATTCCAAGGGATTCCATGGTGACATCCCCGGACTTTGCAGGCAGCCAAAGAGCCAGGACCTCACAGACACTCGCAAGGCTTCTGTCGCAGTAGAGACGGACACACGACACGCGAGTAGTCCAAGGACAAAGAAGAAGTAGTAGTTTATTCGTCTATGCTAACATCTTTATACCCTTTTTCCCCGCTACTGTGATATGCTACTATTGGCTGCGTGACAAACAATACCAAGGCTGTCTACATAACAAGAACTTTTCCCAGGACATCTTAACAAGCTACACAAGCAGTTAACTATACACTATAAGTCCTCCACCACATTCTTGATGCTTTTCTGCAAGGCCATCTCTGGGTGCAAAACATCCTCTCTGGTTATCTTCTTGGCTGTCCCCCACTGTGGCTGCAGGTGTTCATACTATTGTTTTCTCACAGGGCTTTCTCACGGGTAAATTCTGATCGCTTTCAAGTCCATGTCCGAGAGGCTTTCAGGCCTGCTGTTAGCCTCATCCATCCCCACAAGTCCCCCTTTTTGTTTTACTACCACAAAGGCAGTGTTTATTGATCTCTGCAGGGCCCTTTGCAGAAAAGACAACAAACACGGTACCAATAGTAAGAACAAAAGTACAACAAGCAAGATGACACTTCTCATTTTCAACAGATCTTTGAGCCATCCTGTGATGCCGCAGCCACTAAACCATGTATCAAACCCACTAACAGTCTTTCTCAACTTTTGCACTCCATACTGCAGCTCTTGAATATTTGCAAAGATAGACTTTGAATTGTCTGACAAATTCATACAGTACATTCCTTCGAAATCCTCACAACCATGCCCATGTGCTAAAAGCAAAAAATCAACGGCTGCACGATTTTGTAAGGTAGCATGCCTTACTGAGCGAACATCAGTTAGTAATCTTGCTAAAGCTGCTGAAGTTTCATTAGTACGTTTAGCAAGCCAGCACCTTAATTTATCAAGCGTAGCTAAAGCTTGAGCTGCAGCAACACCCGGAGCAAACACTGAAGCAGCTATTCGTGATCCCTTTCCCCAAAATGTTGGATCATCTCTGCAGTTTTTGTTAAAGGAATCAAGATGCCGTCTCTGGCGCAAGGAATGCATCATCTTTCGCCCGCGGTGCAAAGAATGAGACATGTTTGCTACCATAGAAAGATTTGGAGCAAGCATTGTCAAGTGTCCGATCGTGCATGGTTCACCTATCATATTGGACAGGAGGCCAGCCCATGCACGATCCCCGCAAAGCAAAAACAAACCTGAGGGTAATTGTTTCGGCACTTGGTTAGTAAAAGCAACACCTGAGCTATCATTGCACCAAAGCAAAACATTAGAGTACCATGGCTGGATGGGTGACACTTCATTGGAGGACTCACTAGACTGTGCTTGTGAAGCTTTAAAGCGTACACAAGTCGAAACTTTAATGGATCCTAAGATGTCAATTTCTTGGGGTTCAAGCAGTTTAGGTGTTGAAACTAGCTTTGTACCATTTGCATATTTCCCATTAACAAGCGCATTAATGTCTGTGCGATTATGTAGCGGCACACCTACTAAGCATGTTTTAAAAGGAGATTGTGGGGTAGCAAGCGAAACACACATAGAAGATTGATTTAAGGCATGAGCTAATGTTATCCATACCTTCTCTGGCATAGGAGGCAGAGGAGGCAACATGGGCCTTCCTCCCCCTATGCAAAACCCCATGATGACAATCATTAATATCCAAGGTTCAGGTCGATCCATCGCTGTTCCGGGGGTGATTTTGCTGTAAGTCCGGCTTCACACACCGCGCGGGCACCCAACGGGCTCCAGTATCTGTGGAGACACAAGCATATCTACACCCCCAAGTGATGAGGTCCCATGGACTCTCCCACTTGTTGTTAATCAAATCTCTGACCTGCACCTTTCCTCAAGGGATATTCACTGTTCTGTCTGACTGCAAAGAAAGAAAATGCTTTAGAAATATAGGAATATTAGAATCAGAAGGCACTGTGAGATGATTGATTGTATACAAAGCCTTTTGCAGTCTACTTTGTGGGGGTTCCCCTATCATTCCCCCTTTTTGTTTTAATTAACGTAAGTTTGTCTATGGCATTACCAGCCACCTGTCACAGGCAGTGTAATAAGTAAGAAACACACATAGACATAAGAATACTTTTAACACCCATGTGATAAAACCTCTAAGTGATCAATGATATTCTGTGATTCTTCATGACTCAATAGTTCAAAAACTCTGTCTTGATTACGTCATTTGTGAAGGTTGTCAAGCAAAACAATACATTATGGAACTGTGAAATACTATACTAACAGTCAGGGTCTGTGACAGCTGGCACCTTGTTTCAGTGAGGGCCGGGGGATTCCTCCCGGGTGAGATCCCCAAGTCCACCCCAAAAGGGGTGCAGCTCATATAAACTCAAATTATGAAGTCAAACCTGACTTAAGTATGATTTGGATGCAGAAACACCTGGGCCTGTTGGTAGATGTCCGACCAGGGAGAGTCCAGGCTTGGCCAGAGCCAGGACCCCAGCTGGAGGGACTTCTCTAACACAGATCTTATGAGAAAGCCGTTAGAAACAGCACTTAGGAAGGTTACTTAAAGCTGAACAAATCATGGAGACAGTTATATAAACATAGTACAGGTTGTGCAGACTGTAAAGTAACAGACGTTGTCAACTACCTTTAACTAAGAAGACCATGGTACCATGAACATGATTATTAAAAGAATGCATATATAGCACCGTACGTACGTAATCCTAACTTAATCTTTCCTATAACACAGAAAGTTATGCATAACTGCAGTCAACTTTCACAGAATCTAGTTGTAATACTTAATTTTAACAGAACTTAATAAACCTAATAGCATTTAAACTGTAACAACATATTTATAGTTATTAATACGTCAGGGGTGATCTGGAGTTATGAATACATCAGGAGTGACAGTTTGGGAGAGTTCCAAAGATAGCGTTACGAGCTGCGAGTACACAGATCCATCCCTTCTTCGAGCAGGGATGCAGGTGTGTGGCATTGTCTCCGGGGTCACTGTACTTCAAGGTTCACCTGTGGATATAGAACTCGACACTCATTAACGTAAAGTAAAAACAAGAAAACTGGAAAACAGATCGAAATTGAGTTATCCATTTCTGTCTAGTAATACAATTCCTATTAGCAATTCACAGAGATGTCTGGGGCTTTCTCAAGCAGTTCTTATTCAAAGGCTTCTCATCGCCCCTGTCATCCAGGTTGCAGAGTAACAGGGGGCCTGGCCCCCGCGGGGAGGAGGGGGGGTGGGGGGGGGGGCATGTAAGTCTGCATTGACAGCATGTCCTGAGTTGGCAGCATGCCCTGCGGAGGTGTTTGTGTCTGAGCACCCCCGCCCCTTTCGGGCTCTGCTTCCCGTTTCCCGAGTTTGCTAAAAATTGACCATTTACATGAGACTTGGATTTATATTGTTTTGCAAAATGACCAGGTTTCCCACATCACTGACAAGAGAAAACTGCTGTATTCCCAATTCCTTTCTGCTTTTTCCCTGTTTGTTCCTGTTTACAATCAGTTTTCAAATGCCCTTGCTGTCCGCATGCATAGCATTTCTGAGGTGGTCGTAAAACGGCTGCTAAAGCAGTCATTTTATGTTCCACAGACTCAACCTTAGCACAAGCTGTAACCATATCTGTTAATGAAGGATCCCCTGGAAGGGTATAAATCACCTTTTTACAATCCTCATTTGCATTCTCCCGGGCTAACTGTTTACACAAGATCTGCCGTAACTGTTAGTCCTCAACTTGTCTCTCCAGGGCTGCTGAAATCCTTTCTGCAAATTGCAAAAATGGTTCCTTTGTCCCTTGAACTACTTTTACAAATCGAGGTCTGGGAGAAGCCATTTCTATGGTTTTTATCAATGCTCCCATTCCTAGCTTCTGACATAGTTCGAGGATCAAAGGATGCCATTGGGCTTGTGTGTCTGGGTTAGCAAATGCACCCCTTCCCATCAAGGCATCAGATCCCACTGCATACCTAGGATCGTCCTGAGGTCTGTGCATATTCTCTACTGCGGCTCTCTCTGCCATCTGTCTCCAGTTACTCTCAAAAACTCCGAACTGCACGGGCTGAAACAACACCTGAGCAAGGTGCTTGATATCAAAAGGTGCAAGCTAGTCTGTGTTTATCACTCGAATTACTTGCATAACTTCTGGAGACCCCAGGCCATATTTAGTAATTCTTTCTTGCAAATCCTGCACTACCCTCCAGGCAATCACCTGGTGACTATCTTGCTGATTAGTTCCTGGTGTAGCTTTAAACACGGGATACGCGTGAACACCGTCTCCTGCACCAGCACTCCCCCCAGCAGCCCCCTCACCGATCATTTCAGTGTCAATTGTAAACACATCACTATTAAGATTAGGCATACCCAGCCTTTCAACCAGCTCCCAGTCCCCACACTCAAGGGCTTTACGTTTGACTTGTTCCCAAAACCGAGCCGGTTGTCTCTGCTGCACTGTCACCTGACAAGGAGGCAGTGTCCAGGGCCTGGTTTTCCAAGCCGTATTAGAGCGACGACGACCCCTCTTTCTCTCCTGTGAACGCTCCCGCATTGACGCAGCCTCTGAGATTCCCCGATCAATTTCCCTTTCCTCCCCACTGTCACTGTCCGTGTCAGAGTCCTTTGGCAGTGGAGGAAACGCTTGCAAAGGCTGTTCCGCAGGAGGCTGCACAGGCTGTAGAGATGGAAGCGGGGGGGCCGCGGTGGCAGGCTGTGCGGCAGAGTCTGTTCTCTGCTCTTTTAAACTCATTTTTGCTAATTGGTCAGCAGGCGAGGGATACACTCGCTCCTGCCGTACAAGGTCTCTAGGAGAAGGATAAGTGGGCAGCACATAGTCTTTTGGAGAGATATACGACCTTTCAGCAACACCGCTGTTTTTAGCAGAAGCACGCTGAGTCTGAGGCAGGTCAGGGGCCGCTCTCTCCGAACAGCACCCATCTCCCCCCTCTAACTCCATCTGCTCATCCTCTACAAGAGTTATAGCTGTCTTTTCATTAGGTTGTCCTCCCTTTTCTTGCTCCTCTCTCCGTTTCTTTAAAACATCAAAGAGCGAGCGCCAGGTTGTTGCCAACTTTCGTGCCTCTTTATCTCCCCGAGAAATAGCTTCCCACAGTTCACCTCCAACTGCTTTCCAGGAGCTTACACTAAAAGCAACACTCTCATCTGCTGGAAAATCATGCGATTTTGCCCACAATAATATTTTTTTCAATGCATCATCTGTTATGCTAGCCCCTGTGCTTTTTAACAAAACTTTCCATGTAGACAGCACAGTCTTTTCCTGGCTAGATAAATTATTACCCATATTAAATTTGTTCCCAACGGCTCACCTTAATCAAGGTGTCAAAGTTCGGTCGACCAAAACAGAATCCTCTGCTCTCAAGCTACGTTGGGCTCCGTCTCCAGCGGCACCTCGCCCTGCCGCTCGGTTCCCACTATTTCAAGCAGGCGTCCTGCTCTCTTGGCAGGCTCCTTGGATTACCTTTATCTTTTATCCCGTTCAGTCCCGAACAAGTCGGCCAAGGGATCGCGCCGACCCCGAAGATCGCATCGGTTCGCCGATCGCGCTGTATCACATCGGGCTCACAGATCACGTCGGGGTCACCAGTTGTCGCAGTAGAGACGGACACACGACACGCGAGTAGTCCAAGGACAAAGAAGAAGTAGTACTTTATTCGTCTATGCTAACATCTTTTATACCCTTTTTCCCAGCTACTGTGATATGCTACTATTGGCTGCGTGACAAACAACACCAAGGCTGTCTACATAACAAGAACTTTTCCCAGCACATCTTAACAAGCTACACAAGCAGTTAACTATACACTATAAGTCCTCCACCACAGTCTTGATGCTTTTCTGCAAGGCCATCTCTGGGTGCAAAACATCCTCTCTGGTTATCTTCTTGGCTGTCCCCCACTGTGGCTGCAGGTGTTCATACTATTGTTTTCTCACAGGGCTTTCTCACGGGTAAATTCTGATCGCTTTCAAGTCCATGTCCGAGAGGCTTTCAGGCCTGCTGTTAGCCTCATCCATCCCCACAAAAGGCTTCAACGGCCTTATGCCCGCAATCCCCACAAGCCCAAAGAGCAGGGATGTCAAAGACACTCACAGGGCCTCCATGGGGACATCGCAGGAGTCCCCAGGCTGCCAAAGAGACAGCATGTCACAGTTACCGAAGCGGCCCCATGCGGACATCCCTGCCTTACCCTGTCTTCCAGAGAGCAGGGATGTCACAGACACTCACAGCTGATCCATGGGGTCATGCCAGCAGTGCCCAGGCTGCCAAAGAGCCGGCATGTCACCGACACTCAAAGGGGATTCATGCAGACATGCCAGCTATGCCCAGATTCCTCAACAGCTGGGATGTCACAGACATTCACAGGGGCTGCAGAGTGACATCCCAAGGAGCCCCCAAAGTGCCAAAGAGCCAGGATGTCACAGACAATGCCAGCAGCTCCATGGAGACATCCCTCGAATCCACTGGCTGCCAAAGCACCGGCATGTCACAGACACTCACAGGGGCTCCAGACTGACATCCCATGAGTCCACAGTCTCTCAAACAGCCACGATGTCACGGACACTCACAGGGGCTCCATCGGGACTTCCCTGCTGTCCCCAGTCACGCAAAGAGCCGGGATGTCACAAACATTCACAGCTGATCAATGGCGACATCCCAGGGGACCCCGGGCTTCCAAGCAACTGGGATATCACAGACACTCACCACAGTTCCATGGCGACTTCCCAGGAGACCCAAGGCTGACAAAGAGCCAGCATGTCACAGACACTCACACGGGTTCCATGGAGACATCCCGGGAATCCCCAGAGTGCCAAACACCAGAGATGCCACACACACTCACAAGGGCTCCATGCACACATCCTAGGGATCCCCAAGCTGCCAAAGAGCTGGCATGTCACACACACTCACAGGGCCTCCATGCACACATCCCACTATCCCCAGCTCCCAAGAGACGGAAGTCACAGACATTCACAGGCTCCCAGACTGCCATCCCAGGAAAAGGCCCCAGAGCCCAAAGAGCCAGGGGATGCAACAACACACTAGCAGGGAAGCTCCATGCAGGACACCCCATGAATCCACAGACGCCAAAGAGCCGGCATGTCACACACACTCACCAGGTGCTCAAGAGTGACACCCGAGGAGGTCCAGGTCCCAAAGCAGAAAGAGCCACGAGTCAGACACTCACAGCGGCTCCATGGTGAAATCCCAGGAGTCCCCAAGCTTCAAAAAACCTGCCATGCCACAGAAACTCACATGGGCTCCATAGCCACATCCCATGTGATCCCTGCCTGCCTAAGAGCCCAGATGTCACAGACTTTCACGTGGCTTCCATGCTGATACCCCAGCAGTCCCCAGTTTTCCAAGGAGCTAAGATGTCACAGAAATTCCAAGGGATTCCATGGTGACATCCCGGACTTCCCAGGCACCAAGAGCCAGACCTCACAGTACACTACAAGCTTCAACGGCCTATGCCCGCAATCCCCCACAAGGCCAAGAGCAGATGTAAAAACACTCACAGGGCCTCCATGGGGACATCGCAGGGAGTCCCAGGCTGCCAAAAGAGGACGCATGCACAGTTGTACGAAGGGGCCCTGCGGACATCCCCTGCCTTACCCTGTCTTCCAAAAAAGCAGGAGTCACAGACATCACAGGTGCTTCCATCGGGGTCATGCCAGCAGCTGCCCAGGCTGCCAAAGAGCCGCATAGTCACCGAACACTCACAGGTCCATGCAGACCATGCCAGCTATGCCCAGACTCCTCAAACAGCTGAGGAGTTCACATGACATTTCACAGGGCTGCGAGAGTGACATCCCAGGAGCCCCCAGAGCGCCAAAGAGCCAGGATGTCACAGACAATGCCAGCAGCTCCATGGAGACATCCCTCGAATCCACAGGCTGCCAAAGCACCGGCATGTCACAGACACTCAGAGGAGCTCCAGACTGACATCCCACAAGTCCACAGGCTCTCAAACAGCCACGATGTCACAGACACTCACAGGGGCTCCATCGGGACTTCCCTGCTGTCCCCAGGCACCCAAAGAGCCGGGATGTCACAAACATTCACAGCTGATCAATGGCGACATCCCAGTAGACCCCGGGCTTCCAAGCAACTGGGATATCACAGACACTCACAACAGTTCCATGGCGACTTCCCAGGAGACCCGAGGCTGAAAAAGAGCCAGCATGTCACAGACACTCACACGTGTTCCATGGGGACATCCCGGGAATCCCCAGAGTGCCAAACACCAGAGATGCCACACACACTCACAAGGGCTCCATGCACACATCCTCGGGATCCCCAAGCTGCCAAAGAGCTGGCATGTCACACACACTCACAGGGCATCCGTGCACACATCCCACCTATCCCCAGGCTCCCCAAGAGATGGGAAGTCACAGACATTCACAGGGGCTCCAGACTGCCTTCCCAGGAGCCCCCAGAGCACCAAAGAGCCAGGATGCAACACACACTAGCAGGAGCTCCATGCAGAAACCCCATGAATCCCCAGACTGCCAAAGAGCCGGCATGTCACACACACTCACAGGTGCTCAAGAGTGACATCCCAGGAGTGTCCAGGCTCCCAAAGAGCCACGATGTCACAGACACTCACAGCAGCACCATGCAGACATCCAAGGTGTTCTCAGGCTCTCTAAGAGCTGCCATGTCACAGACACTCACAGCGGCTCCATGCTGAAATCCCAGGAGTCCCCAAGCTTCCAAAAACCTGCCAGGCCACAGAAACTCACATGGGCTCCATAGCCACATCCCATGTGATCCCTGCCTGCCTAAGAGCCCAGATGTCACAGACTTCCACACGGCTTCCATGCTGATACCCCAGCAGTCCCCAGATTTCCAAGGAGCTAAGATGTCACAGAAATTCCAAGTGATTCCATGGTGACATCCCCGGACTTCCCAGGCAGCCAAAGAGCCAGGACCTCACAGACACTCGCAAGGCTTCAACGGCCTTATGCCCGCAATCCCCACAAGGCCAAAGAGGAGGGATGTCAAAGACACTCACAGGGCCTCCATGGGGACATCGCAGGAGTCCCCAGGCTGCCAAAGAGACAGCATGGCACAGTTACCCAAAGGGACCCCATGCGGACATCCCTGCCTTACCCTGTCTTCCAGAGAGCAGGGATGTCACAGACACTCACAGCTCCTCCATCGGGTCATGCCAGCAGTGCCCAGGCTGCCAAAGAGCCGGCATGTCACCGACACTCACAGGGGATCCATGCAGACATGCCAGCTATGCCCAGACTCCTCAACAGCTGGGATGTCACAGACATTCACAGGGGCTGCAGAGTGACATCCCAGGAGCCCCAGAGTGCCAAAGAGCCAGGATGTCACAGACAATGCCAGCAGCTCCACGGAGACATCCCTCGAATCCACTGGCTGCCAAAGCACCGGCATGTCACAGACACTCAGAGGGGCTCCAGACTGACATCCCATGAGTCCACAGTCTCTCAAACAGCCACGATGTCACGGACACTAACAGGGGCTCCATCGGGACTTCCCTGCTGTCCCCAGTCACGCAAAGAGCCGGGATGTCACAAACATTCACAGCTGATCAATGGCGACATCCCAGGAGACCCCGGGCTTCCAAGCAACTGGGATATCACAGACACTCACAACAGTTCCATGGCGACTTCCCAGGAGACCTGAGGCTGACAAAGAGCCAGCATGTCACAGACACTCACACGCGTTCCATGGGGACATCCCGGGAATCCCCAGAGTGCCAAACACCAGAGATGCCACACACACTCACAAGGGCTCCATGCACACATCCCAGGGGTCCCCAAGCTGCCAAACAGCTGGCATGTCACACACACTCACAGGGCATCCATGCACACATCCCACGTATCCCCAGGCTCCCCAAGAGACGGGAAGTCACAGACATTCACAGGGGCTCCAGACTGCCATCCCAGGAGCCCCCAGAGCGCCAAAGAGCCAGGATGCAACACACACTAGCAGGAGCTCCATGCAGAAACCCCATGAATCCACAGACTGCCAAAGAGCCGGCATGTCACACACACTCACAGGTGCTCAAGAGTGACATCCCAGGAGTGTCCAGGCTCCCAAAGAGCCACGATGTCACAGACACTCACAGCGGCTCCATGGTGAAATCCCAGGAGTCCCCAAGCTTCCAAAAACCTGCCATGTCACAGAAACTCACATGGGCTCCATAGCCACATCCCATGGGATCCCTGCCTGCCTAAGAGCCCAGATGTCACAGACTTTCATGCGGCTTCCAGGCTGATACCCCAGCAGTCCCCAGATTTCCAAGGAGCTAAGATGTCACAGAAATTCCAAGGGATTCCATGGTGACATCCCCGGACTTCCCAGGCAGCCAAAGAGCCAGGACCTCACAGACACTCGCAAGGCTTCAACGGCCTTATGCCCGCAATCCCCACAAGGCCAAAGAGCAGGGATGTCAAAGACACTCACAGGGCCTCCATGGGGACATCGCAGGAGTCCCCAGGCTGCCAAAGAGACAGCATGTCACAGTTACCCAAAGGGGACCCCATGCGGACATCCCTGCCTTACCCTGTCTTCCAAAAAGCAGGGATGTCACAGACACTCACAGCTGCTCCATCGGTCATGCCAGCAGTGCCCAGGCTGCCAAAGAGCCGGCATGTCACCGACACTCACAGGGGATCCATGCAGACATGCCAGCTATGCCCAGACTCCTCAACAGCTGGGACATCACAGACATTCACAGAGGCTGCAGAGTGACATCCCAGGAGCCCCCAGAGCGCCAAAGAGCCAGCATGTCACAGACAATGCCAGCAGCTCCATGGAGACATCCCTCGAATCCACAGGCAGCCAAAGCACCGGCATGTCACAGACACTCACAGGGGCTCCAGACTGACATCCCACAAGTCCACAGGCTCTCAAACAGCCACGATGTCACAGACACTCCCAGGGGCTCCATCGGGACTTCCCAGCTGTCCCCAGTCACCCAAAGAGCTAGGATGTCACAAACATTCACAGCTGATCAATGGCGACATCCCAGGAGACCCCAGGCTTCCAAGCAACTGGGATATCACAGACACTCACAACAGTTCCATGGTGACTTCCCAGGAGACCCGAGGCTGACAAAGAGCCAGCATGTCACAGACACTCACACGCGTTCCATGGGGACATCCCGGGAATCCCCAGAGTGCCAAACACCAGAGATGCCACACACACTCACAAGGGCTCCATGGGGAAATCCCAGCGGTCCCCAAGCTGCCACAGAGCTGGCATGTCACTCACACTCACAGGGGATCCATGCACACATCCCACGTATCCCCAGGCTCCCCAAGAGACGGGAAGTCACAGACATTCACAGGGGCTCCAGACTGCCATCCCAGGAGCCCCCAGAGCACCAAAGAGCCAGGATGCAACACACAACTAAGCAAGAGCTCCATGCAGACACCATGAATCCACAGACGCCAAAGAGCCGGCATGTCACACACACTCACAGTGCTGCAAGAGTGACATCCCAGGAGTGTCCAGGCTCCCAAAGCAGCCACGATGTCACAGACACTCACAGCGGCTCCATGGTGAAATCCCAGGAGTCCCCAAGCTTCCAAAAAACTGCCATGCCACAGAAACTCACATGGGCTCCATAGCCACAGCCCATGTGATCCCTGCCTGCCTAAGAGCCCAGATGTCACAGACTTTCACGCGGCTTCCATGCTGATACCCCAGCAGTCCCCAGATTTCCAAGGAGCTAAGATGTCAAAGAAATTCCAAGGGATTCCATGGTGACATCCCCGGACTTTCCAGGCAGCCAAAGAGCCAGGACCTCACAGACACTACAAGGCTTCAACGGCCTTATGCCCGCAATCCCCACAAGGCCAAAGAGCAGGGATGTCAAAGACACTCACAGGGCCTCCATGGGGACATCGCAGGAGTCCCCAGGCTGCCAAAGAGACAGCATGTCACAGTTACCGAAGCGGCCCAATGCGGACATCCCTGCCTTACCCTGTCTTCCAAAGAGCAGGGATGTCACAGACACTCACAGCTGCTCCATCTGGTCATGCCAGCAAGGCCCAGGCTGCCAAAGAGCCGGCATGTCACCGACATTCACAGGGGATCCATGCAGACATGCCAGCTATGCCCAGACTCCTCAACAGCTGGGACATCACAGACATTCACAGGGGCTGCAGAGTGACATCCCAGGAGCCCCCAGAGTGCCAAAGAGCCGGCATGTCACCGACAATGCCAGCAGCTCCATGGAGACATCCCTCGAATCCACAGGCTGCCAAAGCCCCGGCATGTCACAGACACTCACAGGGGCTCCAGACTGACATCCCACGAGTCCACAGGCTCTCAAACAGCCACGATTCACGGAACTCACAGGGGTTCCATTCGGGACTTCCCTGCTGTCTCCCAGGCACCCAAAGAGCCGGGATGTCACAAACTTCCACAGCTGATCAATGGCGACATCCAGGAACCCCGGGCTTCAAGCAACCTGGGGTATCACAAGACAACTCACAACAGTTCATGGTGATTCCAGGAGACCTCGACGCTGACAAAGGCCAGCAGTCAGCAGAACTCAGCCGATTTCCATGGGGACACCCGGAATCCGCAGAGGCCAAACCCAGAGATGCCACAACACACTCACAGGGGCTCACGGGGACATCAGGGGTCCCCAAGCTGCCAAACCTCGCCATTCACTCGACACTCACAGGGGCTCCATGCACACATCCCGGGGTCCCAAAGCTGCCAGAGCCGGCATGTCACCACACTCACAGGGATCCATGCACAGCATCCCACCTATCCCCAGGCTCCCCTAGAGACGGGAAGTCACAGACATTCACAGGGGCTCTAGACTGCCATCCCAGGAGGCCCCAGAGTGACAAAGAGCCAGGATGCAACACACACTAGCAGGAGCTCCATGCAGACACCCCATGAATCCACAGACTGCCAAAGAGCCGGCATGTCACACACACTCACAAGTGCTCAAGAGTGACATCCCAGGAGTGCCCAGGCTCCCAAAGAGCCACGATGTCACAGACACTCACAGCAGCACCATGCAGACATCCAAGGGGTTCTCAGGCTCTCTAAGAGCTGCGATGTCACAGACACTCACAGCGGCTCCATGGTGAAATCCCAGGAGTCCCCAAGCTTCCAAAAACCTGCCATGCCAGAGAAACTCACATGGGCTCCATAGCCACATCCCATGTGATCCCTGCCTGCCTAAGAGCCCAGATGTCACAGACTTTCACGCGGCTTCCATGCTGATATCCCAGCAGTCCCCAGATTTCCAAGGAGCTAAGATGTCACAGAAATTCAGGGATTCCATGGTGAATCCCGGTTTCGGCACAAAGAGCCAGGACCTCACAGACAACTACAAGGCTCAAAACGGCCTTATGCCGCAATCCCCAAAGGCAAAGAGCAGGGATGTCAAGAACACTCCACAGGGCTCCTGGGACATCGCAGGAGTCGCCCAGGTGCAAAGAGACAGCATCGTCAGTTATCAAAGGAACCCATGGCGGACATCCCTGACTTACCCTGTCTTCAAAAAGCCAGGGATGGTCACAGAGACACTCCAGGTGCTCTATCTGGTCATGCAGCAGTGCCAGGCTGCCAAAGAGCGGCCATGTCACCGCACTACAGGGGATCATGCAGACAATGCAGCTATGCCCAGACTCCTCAACAGCTGGGACATCACAGACATTCACAGGGGCTGCAGAGTGACATCCCAGGAGCCCCCAGAGCGCCAAAGAGCCAGGATGTCACAGACAATGCCAACAGCTCCATGGAGACATCCCTCGAATCCACTGGCTGCCAAAGCACCGGCATGTCACAGACACTCAGAGGGGCTCCAGACTGACATCCCACAAGTCCACAGGCTCTCAAACAGCCACGATGTCACGGACACTCACAGGGGCTCCATCGGGACTTCCCTGCTGTCCCAGGCACCCAAAGAGCCGGGATGTCACAAACATTCACAGCTGATCAATGGCGACATCCCAGGAGACCCCGGGCTTCCAAGCAACTGGGATATCACAGACACAACAGTTCCATGGTGACTTCCCAGGAGACCCGAGGCTGACAAAGAGCCAGCATGTCACAGACACTCACACGATTTCCATGGGGACATCCCGGGAATTCCCAGAGTGCCAAACACCAGAGATGCCACAC
The DNA here is from genome assembly GCA_034509425.1 of Eopsaltria australis. Lineage (NCBI taxonomy): Eukaryota > Metazoa > Chordata > Aves > Passeriformes > Petroicidae > Eopsaltria > Eopsaltria australis. Next base: position 39,722 of record JAVTVJ010010810.1, on the reverse strand, counting down.
ACACTCACAAGGGCTCCATGCACACATCCCAGGGGTCCCCAAGCTGCCAAAGAGCTGGCATGTCACACACACTCACAGGGGATCCATGCACACATCCCACGTATCCCCAGGCTCCCCAAGAGTCGGGAAGTCACAGACATTCACAGGGGCTCCAGACTGCCATCCCAGGAGCTCCCAGAGCACCAAAGAGCCAGGATGCAACACACACTAGCAGGAGCTCCATGCAGACACCCCATGAATCCACAGACTGCCAAAGAGCCGGCATGTCACACACACTCACAGGTGCTCAAGAGTGACATCCCAGGAGTGTTCAGGCTCCCAAAGAGCCACGATGTCACAGACACTCACAGCGGCTCCATGGTGAAATCCCAGGAGTCCCCAAGCTTCCAAAAACCTGCCATGTCACAGAAACTCACATGGGCTCCATAGCCACATCCCGTGCGATCCCTGCCTGCCTAAGAGCCCAGATGTCACAGACTTTCACGCGGCTTCCATGCTGATACCCCAGCAGTCCCCAGATTTTCAAGGAGCTAAGATGTCACAGAAATTCCAAGGGATTCCATGGTGACATCCCCGGACTTTCCAGGCAGCCAAAGAGCCAGGACCTCACAGACACTACAAGGCTTCAACGGCCTTATGCCCGCAATCCCCACAAGGCCAAAGAGCACGGATGTCAAAGACACTCACAGGGCCTCCACGGGGACATCGCAGGAGTCCCCAGGCTGCCAAAGAGACAGCATGTCACAGTTACCGAAGCGGCCCCATGCGGACATCCCTGCCTTACCCTGTCTTCCAAAAAGCAGGGATGTCACAGACACTCACAGCTGCTCCATCGGGTCATGCCAGCAGTGCCCAGGCTGCCAAAGAGCCGGCATGTCACCGACACTCACAGGGGAACCATGCAGACATGCCAGCTATGCCCAGACTCCTCAACAGCTGGGATGTCACAGACATTCACAGGGGCTGCAGAGTGACATCCCAGGAGCCCCCAGAGTGCCAAAGAGCCAGGATGTCACAGACAATGCCAGCAGCTCCATGGAGACATCCCTCGAATCCACAGGCTGCCAATGCAAAGGCATGTCACAGACACTCAGAGGGGCTCCAGACTGACATCCCACGAGTCCACAGGCTCTCAAACAGCCATGATGTCACAGACACTCACAGGGGCCCCATCGGGACTTCCCTGCTGTCCCCAGGCACCCAAAGAGCCGGGATGTCACAAACATTCACAGCTGATCAATGGCGACATCCCAGGAGACCCCGGGCTTCCACGCAACTGGGATATCACAGACACTCACAACAGTTCCATGGCGACTTCCCAGGAGACCCGAGGCTGACAAAGAGCCAGCATGTCACAGACACTCACACGGGTTCCATGGGGACATCCCGGGAATCCCCAGAGTGCCAAACACCAGAGATGCCACACACACTCATAGGGGCTCCATGCACACATCCCAGGGATCCCCAAGCTGCCAAAGAGCCGGCATGTCACACACACTCACAGGGCATCCATGCACACATCCCAGGTGTCCCAAGGCTCCCCAAGAGATGGGAAGTCACAGACATTCACAGGGGCTCTAGACTGCCATCCCAGGAGCCCCCAGAGCACCAAAGAGCCAGGATGCAACACACACTAGCAGAAGCTCCATGCAGACACCCCATGAATCCACAGACTGCCAAAGAGCCGGCATGTCACACACACTCACAGGTGCTCAAGAGTGACATCCCAGGAGTGTCCAGGCTCCCAAAGAGCCACGATGTCACAGACACTCACAGCAGCACCATGCAGACATCCAAGGTTTTCTCAGGCTCTCTAAGAGCTGCGATGTCACAGACACTCACAGCGGCTCCATGGTGAAATCCCAGGAATCCCCAAGCTTCTAAAAAACCTGCCATGCCACAGAAACTCACATGGGCCCCATAGCCACATCCCATGTGATCCCTGCCTGCCTAAGAGCCCAGATGTCACAGACTTTCACGCGGCTTCCATGCTGATACCCCAGCAGTCCCCAGATTTCCAAGGAGCTAAGACGTCACAAAATTCCAAGGGATTTCCATGGTGACATCCCCGACTTTCCAGGCAGCCAAAGAGCCACGGACCTAAGACACTACAAGGCTTCAACGGCCTTATGCCCGCAATCCCCACAAGGCCAAAGAGGAGGGATGTTAAAGACACTCACAGGGCCTCCATGGGGACATCGCAGGAGTCCCCAGGCTGCCAAAGAGACAGCATGCCACAGTTACCCAAAGGGGCCCCATGCGGACATCCCTGCCTTACCCTGTCTTCCAAAGAGCAGGGATGTCACAGACACTCACAGCTGCTCCATCGGGTCATGCCAGCAGTGCCCAGGCTGCCAAAGAGCCGGCATGTCACCGCCACTCACAGGGGATCCATGCAGACATGCCAGCTATGCCCAGACTCCTCAACAGCTGGGATGTCACAGACATTCACAGGGGCTGCAGAGTGACATCCCAGGAGCCCCCAGAGCGCCAAAAAGCCGGGATGTCACAGACAATGCCAGCAGCTCCACGGAGACATCCCTCGAATCCACAGGCTGCCAAAGCACCGGCATGTCACAGACACTCACAGGGGCTCCAGACTGACATCCCACGAGTCCACAGGCTGACAAACAGCCACGATGTCACAGACACTCACAGGGCCTCCATCGGGACTTCCCTGCTGTCCCCAGTCACCCAAAGAGCCGGGATGTCACAAACATTCACAGCTGATCAATGGCGACATCCCAGGAGACCTCGGGCTTCCAAGCAACTGGGATATCACAGACACTCACAACAGTTCCATGGCGACTTCCCTGGAGACCCAAGGCTGACAAAGAGCCAGCATGTCACAGACACTCACACGGGTTCCATGGGGACATCCCGGGAATCCCCAAAGTGCCGAACACCAGAGATGCCACACACACTCACAGGGGCTCCATGGGGACATCCCAGTTGTCCCCAAGCTGCCAAACCTCGGCCATGTCACTGACACTCACAGGGGCTTCATGCACACATCCCAGGTGTCCCCAAGCTGCCAAAGAGCCGGCATGTCACACACACTCACAGGGCATCCATGCACACATCCCACCTATCCCCAGGCTCCCCAAGAGACGGGAAGACACAGACATTCACAGGGGCTCCAGACTGCCATCCCAGGAGCCCCCAGAGCACCAAAGAGCCAGGATGCAACACACACTAGCAGGAGCTCCATGCAGACACCCATGAATCCACAGACTGCCAAAGAGCCGGCATGTCACACACACTCACAGGTGCTCAAGAGTGACATCCCAGGAGTGCCCAGGCTCCCAAAGAGCCTTGATGTCACAGACACTCACAGCGGCTCCATGGTGAAATCCCAGGAGTCCCCAAGCTTCCAAAAACCTGCCATGCCACAGAAACTCACATGGGCTCCATAGCCACAGGCCATGTGATCCCCACCTGCCTAAGAGCCCAGATGTCACAGACTTTCACACGGCTTCCATGCTGATACCCCAGCAGTCCCCAGATTTCCAAGGAGCTAAGATGTCACAGAAATTCCAAGGGATTCCATGGTGACATCCCTGGAGTTTCCAGGCAGCCAAAGAGCCAGGACCTCACAGACGCTTGCAAGGCTTCAACGGCCTTATGCCCGCAATCCCCACAAGGCCAAAGAGCAGGGATGTCAAAGACACTCACAGGGCCTCCATGGGGACATCGCAGGAGTCCCCAGGCTGCCAAAGAGACAGCATGTCACAGTTACCGAAGCGGCCCCATGCGGACATCCCTGCCTTACCCTGTCTTCCAAAGAGCAGGGATGTCACAGACACTCCCAGGTGCTCCATCTGGTCATGCCAGCAGTGCCCAGGCTGCCAAAGAGCCGGAATGTCACCGACACTCACAGGGGATCCATGCAGACATGCCAGCTATGCCCAGACTCCTCAACAGCTGGGATGTCGCAGACATTCACAGGGGCTGCAGAGTGACATCCCAGGAGCCCCCAGAGTGCCAAAGAGCCAGCATGTCACAGACAATGCCAACAGCTCCACGGAGACATCCCTCGAATCCACTGGCTGCCAAAGCACCGGAATGTCACAGACACTCACAGGGGCTCCAGACTGACATCCCACAAGTCCACAGGCTCTCAAACAGCCAGGATGTCACAGACACTCACAGGGGCTCCATCGGGACTTCCCTGCTGTCCCCAGGCACCCAAAGAGCCGGGATGTCACAAACATTCACAGCTGATCAATGGCGGACCATCCAGAGACCCCGGGCTTCCAAGCAACTGGGATATCACAGGACACTCACAACAGTTCCATGGCGACTTCCCAGGAGACCCAGACGCTGACAAAGAGCCAGCATGTCACAGACACTCACACGCGTTCCATGGGGACATCCCGGGAATCCCCAGAGTGCCAAACACCAGAGATGCCACACACACTCACAGGGGATCCATGCACACATCCCAGGGATCCCCAAGGTGCCACAGAGCTGGCATGTCACACACACTCACAGGGCATCCATGCACACATCCCACGTATCCCCAGGCTCCCCAAGAGACGGGAAGTCACAGACATTCACAGGGGCTCCAGACTGCCATCCCAGGAGCCCCCAGAGCACCAAAGAGCCAGGATGCAGCACACACTATCAGGAGCTCCATGCAGACACCCCATGAATCCACAGACTGCCAAAGAGCCGGCATGTCACACACACTCACAGGTGCTCAAGAGTGACATCCCAGGAGTGTCCAGGCTCCCAAAGAGCCACGATGTCACAGACACTCACAGCAGCACCATGCAGATATCCAAGGTTTTCTCAGGCACTCTAAGAGCTGCGATGTCACAGAAACTCACAGCGGCTCCATGGTGAAATCCCAGGAGTCCCCAAGCTTCCAAAAACCTGCCATGCCACAGAAACTCACATGGGCTCCATAGCCACATCCCATGTGATCCCTGCCTGCCTAAGAGCCCAAATGTCACAGACTTTCACGCGGCTTCCATGCTGATACCCCAGCAGTCCCCAGATTTCCAAGGAGCTAAGATGTCACAGAAATTCCAAGGGATTCCATGGTGACATCTCCGGACGTTCCAGGCAGCCAAAGAGCCAGGACCTCACAGACCCTCGCAAGGCTTCAACGGCCTTATGCCCGCAATCCCCACAAGGCCAAAGAGCAGGGATGTCAAAGACACTCACAGGGCCTCCATGGGGACATCACAGGAGTCCCCAGGCTGCCAAAGAGACAGCATGTCACAGTTACCCAAAGGAACCCCATGCGGACATCCCTGCCTTACCCTGTCTTCCAAAGAGCAGGGATGTCACAGACACTCACAGCTGCTCCATCGGGTCATGCCAGCAGTGCCCAGGCTGCCAAAGAGCCGGCATGTCCCCGACACTCACAGGGGATCCATGCAGACATGCCAGCTATGCCCAGACTCCTCAACAGCTGGGATGTCACAGACATTCACAGGGGCTGCAGAGTGACAGCCCAGGAGCCCCCAGAGCACCAAAGAGCCAGGATGTCACAGACAATGCCAGCAGCTCCACGGAGACATCCCTCGAATCCACTGGCTGCCAAAGCACCGGCATGTCACAGACACTCACAGGGGCTCCAGACTGACATCCCACGAGTCCACAGGCTCTCAAACAGCCACGATGTCACAGACACTCACAGGGGCTCCATCGGGACTTCCCTGCTGTCCCCAGGCAGCCAAAGAGCCGGGATGTCACAAACATTTACAGCTGATCAATGGCGACATCCCAGGAGACCCCGGGCTTCCAAGCAACTGGGATATCACAGACACTCACAACAGTTCCATGGCGACGTCCCAGGAGACCCGAGGCTGACAAAGAGCCAGCATGTCACAGACACTCACACGCGTTCCATGGGGACATCCCGGGAATCCCCAGAGTGCCAAACACCAGAGATGCCACACACACTCACAGGGGCTCCATGCACACATCCCAGGATCCCCAAGCTGCCAAAGAGCCGCATGTCACACACACTCACAGGGCATCCATGCACACATCCACGTATTCCCAGGGCTCCCCAAGAGACGGGAAGTCACATAATTCACAGGGGCTCCAGACTGCCATCCCAGGAGCCCCCAGAGCACCATAGAGCCAGGATGCAACACACACTAGCAGGAGCTCCATGCAGACACCCCATGAATCCACAGACTGCCAAAGAGCCGGCATGTCACACACACTCAGAGGTGCTCAAGAGTGACATCCCAGGAGTGTCCAGGCTCCCAAAGAGCCACGATGTCACAGACACTCACAGCGGCTCCATGGTGAAATCCCAGGAGTCCCCAAGCTTCCAAAATCCTGCCATGTCACAGAAACTCACATGGGCTCCATAGCCACATCCCATGTGATCCCTGCCTGCCTAAGAGCCCAGATGTCACAGACTTTCACGCGGCTTCCAGGCTGATACCCCAGCAGTCCCCAGATTTTCAAGGAGCTAAGATGTCACAGAAATTCCAAGGGATTCCATGGTGACATCCCCGGACTTTCCAGGCAGCCAAAGAGCCAGGACCTCACAGACACTACAAGGCTTCAACGGCCTTATGCCCGCAATCCCCACAAGCCAAAGAGCAGGGATGTCAAGACACTCACAGGCCTCCATGGGACATCGCAGGAGTCCCCAGGCTGCCAAAGAGACAGCATGTCACAGTTACCCAAAGGGGCCCCATGCGGACATCCCTGCCTTACCCTGTCTTCCAAAGAGCAGGGATGTCACAGACACTCACAGCTGCTCCATCGGATCATGCCATCAGTGCCCAGGCTGCAGAAGAGCCGGCATGTCACCGACACTCACAGGGGATCCATGCAGACATGCCAGCTATGCCCAGACTCCTCAACAGCTGGGATGTCACAGACATTCACAGGGGCTGCAGACTGACATCCCACAAGTCCACAGGCTCTCAAACAGCCACGATGTCACAGACACTCACAGGGGCTCCATCGGGAATTCCCTGCTGTCCCCAATCACCCAAAGAGCCAGGATGTCACAAACATTCACAGCTGATCAATGGCGACATCCCAGGAGACCCCGGGCTTCCAAGCAACTGGGATATCACAGACACTCACAACAGTTCCATGGCGACTTCCCAGAGACCAAGGCTGACAAAGAAGCCAGCAGTCACAGACACTCACACGCTTCCATGGGGACATCCGGGAATCCCCAGAGGCCAAACCACAGAGTGCACACACACTCAAGGGGCTCCATGCACACATCCCAGGGATTCCCCAGGCTCCCCAAGAGACGGGAAGTCACAGACATTCACAGGGGCTCCAGACTGCCATCCCAGGAGCCCCCAGAGCACCAAAGAGCCAGGATGCAGCACACACTAGCAGGAGCTCCATGCAGACACCCCATGAATCCACAGACTGCCAAAGAGCCGGCATGTCACACACACTCACAGGTGCTCAAGAGTGACATCCCAGGAGTGTCCAGGCTCCCAAAGAGCCACGATGTCACAGACACTCACAGCAGCACCATGCAGACATCCAAGGTTTTCTCAGGCTCTCTAAGAGCTGCGCTGTCACAGACACTCACAGCGGCTCCATGGTGAAATCCCAGGAGTCCCCAAGCTTCCAAAAACCTGCCATGCCACAGAAACTCACATGGGCTCCATAGCCACAGCCCATGTGATCCCCGCCTGCCTAAGAGCCCAGATGTCACAGACTTTCATGCGGCTTCCATGCTGATATCCCCGCAGTCCCCAGATTTCCAAGGAGCTAAGATGTCACAGAAATTCCAAGGGATTCCATGGTGACATCCCCGGACGTTCCAGGCAGCCAAAGAGCCAGGACCTCACAGACACTCGCAAGGCTTCAATGGCCTTATGCCCGCAATCCCCACAAGGCCAAAGAGCAGGGATGTCAAAGACACTCACAGGGCCTCCATGGGGACATCGCAGGAGTCCCCAGGCTGCCAAAGAGACAGCATGGCACAGTTACCCAAAGGGGACCCCATGCGGACATCCCTGCCTTACCCTGTCTTCCAAAGAGCAGGGATGTCACAGACACCCACAGCTGCTCCATCAGGTCATGCCAGCAGTGCCCAGGCTGCCAAAGAGCCGGCATGTCACCGACACTCACAGGGGATCCATGCAGACATGCCAGCTATGCCCAGACTCCTCAACAGCTGGGATGTCACAGACATTCACAGGGGCTGCGGAGTGACATCCCAGGAGCCCCCAGAGTGCCAAAGAGCCAGGATGTCACAGACAATGCCAGCAGCTCCACGGAGACATCCCTCGAATCCACTGGCTGCCAAAGCACCGGCATGTCACAGACACTCACAGGGGCTCCAGACTGACATCCCACGAGTCCACAGGCTCTAAAACCGCCACGATGTCACAGACACTCACAGGGGCTCAATCGGGACTTCCCTGCTGTCCCCAGGCACCCAAAGAGCCGGGATGTCACAAACATTCACAGCTGATCAATGGCGACATCCCAGGAGACCCCGGGCTTCCAAGCAACTGGGGTATCACAGACACTCACAACAGGTCCATGGTGACTTCCCAGGAGACCCGACGCTGACAAAGAGCCAGCATGTCACAGACACTCACACGCGTTCCATGGGGACATCCCGGGAATCCCCAGAGTGCCAAACACCAGAGATGCCACACACACTCATAGGGGCTCCATGCACACATCCCAGGGATCCCCAAGCTGCCACAGAGCTGGCATGTCACACACACTCACAGGGCATCCATGCACACATCCCACGTATCCCCAGGGTCCCCAAGAGACGGGAAGTCACAGACATTCACAGGGGCTCCAGACTGCCATCCCAGGAGCCCCCAGAGCACCAAAGAGCCAGGATGCAACACACACTAGCAGGAGCTCCATGCAGACACCCCATGAATCCACAGACTGCCAAAGAGCCAGCATGTCACACACACTCACAGGTGCTCAAGAGTGACATCCCAGGAGTGTCCAGGCTCCCAAAGAGCAACGATGTCAAAAACACTCACAGCAGCACCATGTTTAGTGAAATCCCAGGGTCCCAGCTTCAAAAACCTGCCATGCCACAGAAACTCACATGGGCTTCCATAGCTCACCAGCCCATGTGATCCCTGCCTGCCTAAGAGCCCAGATGTCACAGACTTTCACGCGGCTTCCATGCTGATACCCAGCAGTCCCCAGATTTCCAAGGAGCTAAGATGTCACAGAAATTCCAAGGGATTCCATGGTGACATCCCCGGACCTTCCAGGCAGCCAAAGAGCCAGGACCTCACAGACACTACAAGGCTTCAACGGCCTTATGCCCGCAATCCCCACAAGGCCAAAGAGCAGGGATGTCAAAGACACTCACAGGGCCTCCATGGGGACATCGCAGGAGTCCCCAGGCTGCCAAAGAGACAGCATGGCACAGTTACCCAAAGGGACCCCATGCGGACATCCCTGCCTTACCCTGTCTTCCAAAAAGCAGGGATGTCACAGACACTCCCAGGTGCTCCATCAGGTCATGCCAGCAGTGCCCAGGCTGCCAAAGAGCCGGCATGTCACCGACACTCACAGGGGATCCATGCAGACATGCCAGCTATGCCCAGACTCCTCAACAGCTGGGACATCACAGACATTCACAGGGGCTGCAGAGTGACATCCCAGGAGCCCCCAGAGTGCCAAAGAGCCAGGATGTCACAGACAATGCCAGCAGCTCCACGGAGACATCCCTCGAATCCACAGGCTACCAAAGCCCCGGCATGTCACAGACACTCACAGGGGCTCCAGACTGACATCCCACGAGTCCACAGGCTCTCAAACAGCCACGATGTCACAGACACTCACAGGGGCTCCATCTGGACTTCCTTGCTGTCCCCAGGCACCCAAAGAGCCGGGATGTCACAAACATTCACAGCTGATCAGTGGCGACATCCCAGGAGACCCCGGGCTTCCAAGCAACCAGGATATCACAGACACTCACAACAGTTCCATGGTGACTTCCCAGGAGACCCGAGGCTGACAAAGAGCCAGCATGTCACAGACACTCACACGCGTTCCATGGGGACATCCCGGGAATCCCCAGAGTGCCAAACACCAGAGATGCCACACACACTCACAGGGGCTCCATGCACACATCCCAACTATCCCCAGGCTCCCCAAGAGACGGGAAGTCACAGACATTCACAGGGGCTCCAGACTGCCATCCCAGGAGCCCCCAGAGCACCAAAGAGCCAGGATGCAACACACACTAGCAGGAGCTCCATGCAGACACCCCATGAATCCACAGACTGCCAAAGAGCCGGCATGTAACACACACTCACAGGTGCTCAAGAGTGACATCCCAGGAGTGCCCAGGCTCCCAAAGAGCCATGATTTCACAGACACTCACAGCGGCTCCATGGTGAAATCCCAGGAGTCCCCAAGCTTCCAAAAACCTGCCATGCCACAGAAACTCACATGGGCTCCATAGCCACAGCCCATGTGATCCCTGCCTGCCTAAGAGCCCAGATGTCACAGAATTTCTTGCGGCTTCCATGCTGATATCCCAGCAGTCCCCAGATTTCCAAGGAGCTAAGATGTCACAGAAATTCCAAGGGATTCCATGGTGACATTCCCGGACTTTCCAGGCAGCCAAAGAGCCAGGACCTCACAGACACTCGCAAGGCTTCAACGGCCTTATGCCCGCAATCCCCACAAGGCCAAAGAGGAGGGATGTCAAAGACACTCACAGGGCCTCCATGGGGACATCGCAGGAGTCCCCAGGCTGACAAAGAGACAGCATGTCACAGTTACCCAAAGGGGCCCCATGCGGACATCCCTGCCTTACCCTGTCTTCCAGAGAGCAGGGATGTCACAGACACTCACAGGTTCTCCATCAGGTCATGCCAGCAGTGCCCAGGCTGCCAAAGAGCCGGCATGTCACCGACACTCACAGGGGATCCATGCAGACATGCCAGCCATGCCCAGATTCCTCAACAGCTGGGATGTCACAGACATTCACAGGGGCTGCAGAGTGACATCCCAGGAGCCCCCAGAGTGCCAAAGAGCCAGGATGTCACAGACAATGCCAGCAGCTCCACGGAGACATCCCTCGAATCCACAGGCTGCCAAAGCACCGGCATGTCACAGACACTCAGAGGGGCTCCAGACTGACATCCCACAAGTCCACAGACTCTCAAACAGCCACGATGTCACAGACACTCACAGGGGCTCCAGACTGACATCCCACGAGTCCACAGGCTCTCAAACAGCCAGGATGTCACAGACACTCACAGGGGCTCCATCAGGACTTCCCTGCTGTCCCCAGTCACCCAAAGAGCCAGGATGTCACAAACATTCACAGCTGTTCAATGGCGACATCCCAGGAGACCCCGGGCTTCCAAGCAACTGGGATATCACAGACACTCACAACAGTTCCATGGCGACTTCCCAGGAGACCCGAGGCTGACAAAGAGCCAGCATGTCACAGACACTCACACGCGTTCCATGGGGACATCCCCGGAATCCCCAGAGTGCCAAACACCAGAGATGCCACACACACTCACAGGGGCTCCATGCACACATCCCAGGGGTCCCCAAGCTGCCAAAGAGCCGGCATGTCACACTCACTCACAGGGCATCCATGCACACACCCCACCTATCCCCAGGCTCCCCAAGAGACAGGAAGTCACAGACATTCACAGGGGCTCCAGACTGCCATCCCAGGAGCCCCCAGAGCGCCAAAAAGCCAGGATGTCACAGACAATGCCAGCAGCTCCAGGGAGACATCCCTCGAATCCACAGGCTGCCAAAGCCGCGGCATGTCACAGACACTCACAGGGGCTCCAGACTGACATCCCACGAGTCCACAGGCTGTCAAACAGCCACGATGTCACAGACACTCACAGGGCCTCCATCGGGACTTCCCTGCTGTCCCCAGTCACCCAAAGAGCCGAGATGTAACAAACATTCACAGCTGATCAATGGCGACATCCCAGGAGACCCCGGGCTTCCAAGCAACTGGGATATCACAGACACTCACAACAGTTCCATGGCGACTTACCAGGAGACCCGAGGCTGACAAAGAGCCAGCATGTCACAGACACTCACACGCGTTCCATGGGGACATCCCGGGAATCCCCAGAGTGCCAAACACCAGAGATGCAACACACACTCACAGGGGCTCCATGGGGACATCCCAGGGTCCCCAGCTCCAACCTCGGCCATGTCACTGACACTCACAAGGGCGATCCATGCACACAATCCCAGGTTCCCCAAGCTGCCAAAGAGCCGGCGTCACACACACTCACAGGGCATCCATGCACACATCCCACCTATCCCCAGCTCCCCAAGAGACGGAAGTCACAGACATCACAGGGTCCAGACTGCCATCCCAGGGCCCCAGAGCACCAAAGAGCCAGGATGCAGCACACATAGCAGGAGCTCCATGCAGACACCCAGAATCCCACAAGACTGCCAAAGAGCCGGCATGTCACACACACTCACAGGTGCTCAGAGTGAATCCAGAGTGCCCAGGCTTCCCAAAGAAGCCATTTGATGTCACAGACAACTCACAGTAGGACTCCATGGTGAAATCCCAGGAGTCCCCAAGCTTCCAAAAAACTGCCATGCCACAGAAACTCACATGGGCTCCATAGCCACAGCCCATGTGATCCCTGCCTGCCTAAGAGCCCAGATGTCACAGACTTTCACGCGGCTTCCATGCTGATACCCCAGCAGTCCCCAGATTTCCAAGGAGCTAAGATGTCACAGAAATTCCAAAGGATTCCATGGTGACATCCCCGGACTTTCCAGGCAGCCAAAGAGCCAGGACCTCACAGACACTACAAGGCTTCAACGGCCTTATGCCCGCAATCCCCACAAAGCCAAAGAGCAGGGATGTCAAAGACACTCACAGGGCCTCCATGGGGACATCGCAGGAGTCCCCAGGCTGACAAAGAGACAGCATGGCACAGTTACCCCAAGGGGCCCCATGCGGACATCCCTGCCTTACCCTGTCTTCCAGGGATGTCACAGACACTCACAGCTGCTCCATCTGGTCATGCCAGCAGTGCCCAGGCTGCCAAAGAGCCGGCATGTCACCGACACTCACAGGGGATCCATGCAGACATGCCAGCTATGCCCAGACTCCTCAAACGCTGGGATGACACAGACATTCACAGGGGCTGCAGAGTGACATCCCAGGAGACCCCAGAGTGCCAAAAAGCCAGGATGTCACAGACAATGCCAGCAGCGCCATGGAGACATCCCTCGAGTCCACAGGCTGCCAAAGCCCCGGCATGTCACAGACACTCAGAGGGGCTCCAGACTGACATCCCACGAGTCCACAGGCTGTAAAACAGCCACGATGTCACAGACACTCACAGGGGCTCCATCGGGACTTCCCTGCTGTCCCCAGTCACCCAAAGAGCCGGGATGTCACACACATTCACAGCTGATCAATCGCGACATCCCAGGAGACCCCGGGCTTCCAAGCAACTGGGATATCACAGACACTCACAACAGTTCCATGGCGACTTCCCAGGAGACCCAAGGCTGACAAAGAGCCAGCATGTCACAGACACTCACACGGGTTCCATGGGGACATCCCGGGAATGCCCAGAGTGCCAAACACCAGAGATGCCACACACACTCACAGGGGCTCCATGCACACATCCCAGGGATCCCCAAGCTGCCAAACCTCGGCCATGTCCCTGACACTCACAGGGGCTCCACACAGAAATGCCAGGATTTCCAAAGCTGCCAAAGAGCCGGCATGTCACACACACTCACAGGGGATCCATGCACACATCCCACGTATCCCCAGGCTCCCCAAGTGACGGTGTAGTGGTTTCAGTTCCCCTATTCATGTTTGTGGCTAAATGTTAGCACACTTACTTAAATTTACTTGATTGCTTGTTGTGAGATGAGGATTAGGAGTAGGCAAAGCAGGTTCAAACTTTATAAAGTACAAAGAAGTTTTATTAATATAAATAAGACAAAGGGAAAAGGAAAAAGAAACCTAAGAAAAACCAGAACAAACTCTTCAGACCACCCCTCCTTCCCCCACCTCTCCATTTCATTCTCCCTGACAACATACAAAGGACAACACTTCGACTTCCAGTCAGTTTACCACCTCAGAAACAGCTCTTGTTCTAGTTCATTTAGGGAGAGAAGTTTCTTTTGCTTACACCATGGATTTTCTGTAAGAAAAATTCAGTTTTTATGGGTTTTCTGCTTCACCATCAGTCGCCACCTGGAGCAAAGTCCAGCTTAATGGTGGATCTCTCCCACACCAGTAGCCTTCCCACAGCCACTATGGTGGGTTATGAACAGTCCACAGGGTCCCTGTTTTAAGGATGCACAGTTCAATTGCAGCAACAAAGAAAATCCCTTCTTCTGTGCCGAGCAACACAGGTTCTCCTGACAACTCAGGTTCTCTAGCACTCTACCCAGGACCAGGGCTCTGGGTCACAGCCTCTCCTCTCTCTTGATTCTAGTTTCTCATCAGGCTGTACTTTTTCAACACTTACTTGTCTGTACTTAGGTATTTCAGTCATTGGCTGCAATAAGAACCTCACATCCCCCTTTGGACTATATCTTCATATATTACAGAGAATTTATTAGCTCAGTCCCCAACCATGGTTCTCCAAAAGAGTTTTCAGCTTCACTCTTGAAGCAACTTCCCATGCACCTCATTGTAAGTATCAGTTCTGCTTTCCTCACTGACTGTAAAGTCTCTGCGCTGTACTATGTCGATGTCCTCACTCGTCCCTCTCTCTGCGAGGAAGGATGAGGGTCTGTGAGTTTAGTCCAGGCATGGAGAGAGTTAATCTCTGTCTCTCTCTCCCCGGCAGTGTGAGGATCACGTGCTCTTTGCCGGGCTGCTTGAACAGGCCGGAGCTGGATGGAGTCCTGGCCCGGAGCAGGGGCCTGGCTCTCTCTCCCTCTCGTGTAGCTGGCACACTGGCTGAGCTGTATCTGCTGAGGATTCCAGCCGTTCCTCCCCCATGCCCGGCTGCAGCAGCACAGCCGCTCCAAACTTCCCTTCCCCTCCCCTCCTTTGGAAGGAAGGGGGGGGGGGGGTCTGGGGCCTTACCAGTGAGAGAAGCAGGAGCTGCTCCTCTCTACACAGCAGCAGCAGGTTCAAAGAAAGAGAGCTTCAGAGAGTCTCTGCTTATATATGGTTTTTTTCCTCGAAGCTGGATCAACTTTTTAATTGGTTTACCTACCTAGCAATCCTGAAAACTACCTGATTATTGGCTCTCTCTCGCAGGAAGGAAGTTGTATTCCTTCCTGCAGCACAGACCTCTTCCTAGATTTTGAGCCCTCTGGCCTAACCCAGAACAGAAGGGAATTCACAGACATTCACAGGGGATCCAGACTGCCGTCCCAGGAGCCCCCAGAGTGACAAAGAGCCAGGATGCAACACACACTAGCAGGAGCTCCATGCAGACACCCCATGAATCCACAGACTGCCAAAGAGCCGGCATGTCACACACACTCACAGGTGCTCAAGAGTGACATCCCAGGAGTGCCCAGGATCCCAAAGAGCTATAATGTCACAGACACTCACAGCAGCACCATGCAGACATCCAAGGTCTTCTCAGGCTCTCTAAGAGCCACGATGTCACAGACACTCACAGTGGCTCCATGGTGAAATTCCAGGAGTCCCCAAGCTTCCAAAAACCTGCCATGCCACAGAAACTCACATGGGCTCCATAGCCACATCCCATGTGATCCCTGCCTGCCTAAGAGCCCAGATGTCACAGACTTTCACGTGGCTTCCAGGCTGATACCCCAGCAGTCCCCAGATTTCCAAGGAGCTAAGACGTCAAAGAAATTCCAAGGGATTCCATGGTGACATCCCCGGACTTTCCAGGCAGCCAAAGAGCCAGGACCTCACAGACACTCGCAAGGCTTCAACGGCCTTATGCCCGCAATCCCCACAAGGCCAAAAAGCACGGATATCAAAGACACTCACAGGGCCTCCATGGGGACATCGCCAGGAGTCCTCCACCAGGCTGCCAAAGAGACAGCATGTCACAGTTACCCCAAGGGGCCCCATGCGCACATCCCTGCCTTACCCTGTCTTCCAAAGAGCAGGGATGTCACAGACACTCACAGCTGCTCCATGGGGTCATGCCAGCAGTGCCCAGGCTGCCAAAGAGCCGGCATGTCACCGACACTCACAGGGGATCCATGCAGATATGCCAGCTATGCCCAGACTCCTCAACAGCTGGAATGTCGCAGACATTCACAGGGGCTGCAGAGTGACATCCCAGGAGCCCCCAGGAGTGCCAAAGAAGCCAGGATGCACAGACAATGCCAGCAGCCCACGAGACATCCTCGAATCTCACTGTGGCTGCCAAAGCCCCGGCATGTCACAGACACTCACAGGGGCTCCAGACTGACATCCCACAAGTCCACAGGCTCTCAAACAGCCACGATGTCACAGACACTCACAGGGCCTCCATCAGGACTTCCCTGCTGTCCCCAGTCACCCAAAGAGCCGGGATGTCACAAACATTAACAGCTGATCAATGGCGACATCCCAGGAGACCCCGGGCTTCCAAGCAACTGGGATATCACAGACACTCACAACAGTTCCATGGCGACTTCCCAGGAGACCCAAGGCTGACAAAGAGCCAGCATGTCACAGACACTCACACGCGTTCCATGGGGACATCCCGAGAATCCCCAGAGTGCCAAACACCAGAGATGTAACACACACTCACAGGGGCTCCATGCACACATCCCAGGGATCCCCAAGCTGCCACAGAGCTGGCATGTCACACACACTCACAGGGCATCCATGCACACATCCCACCTATCCCCAGGCTCCCCAAGAGATGGGAAGTCACAGACATTCACAGGGGCTCCAGACTGGCATCCCAGGAGCCCCCAGAGCACCAAAGAGCCAGGATGCAACACACACTAGCAGGAGCTCCATGCAGACACCCCATGAATCCACAGACTGCCAAAGAGCCGGCATGTCACACACACTCACAGGGCTCAAAGAGTGAAAACATCCCAGGAGTGGCCCAGGCTCCCAAAGAGCCATGAAATGTCACAAGACCACTCACAGCGCGCCCATGGTGAAAATATCCCAGGAGTCCCAAGCTGTCCAAAAACCTGCCATGCCACAGAAACTCACATTGGCTCCATAGCCACATCCATGTGATCCCTGCTGCCTAAGCAGCCCAGATGTCACAGACTTCATGCGGGCTTCCATGCTGATACCCCAGCAGTCCCCAGATTCCAAGAGCTAAGATGTCACAGAAAATTCCAAGGAATTCCATGGTGACATCCCCGGACTTTCCAGGCAGCCAAAAGAGCCAGGACCTCCACAGACACTCGCAAGGCTTCAACGCGCCTTATGCCCGTAATCCCACAAGCCATAAGAGCAGGGATGTCAAAGACACTCACAGGGCCTCCATGGGGACATCGCAGGAGTCCCCAGGCTGCCAAAGAGACAGCATGTCACAGTTACCGAAGCGGCCCCATGCGGACATCCCTGCCTTACCCTGTCTTCCAAAGAGCAGGGATGTCACAGACACTCCCAGCTGCTCCATCGGGTCACGCCAGCAGTGCCCAGGCTGCCAAAGAGCCGGCATGTCACCGACACTCACAGGGGATCCATGCAGACATGCCAGCTATGCCCAGACTCCTCAACAGCTGGGATGTCACAGACATTCACAGGGGCTGCAGAGTGACATCCCAGGAGCCCCCAGAGTGCCAAAGAGCGAGGATGTCACAGACAATGCCAGCAGCTCCACGGAGACATCCCTCGAATCCACAGGCTGCCAAAGCACCGGCATGTCACAGACACTCACAGGGGCTCCAGAGTGACATCCCACGAGTCCACAGGCTCTCAAACAGCCACGATGTCACGGACACTCACAGGGGCTCCATCGGGACTTCCCTGCTGTCCCCAGGCACCCAAAGAGCTGGGATGTCACAAACATTTACAGCTGATCAATGGCGACATCCCAGGAGACCCCGGGCTTCCAAGCAACTGGGATATCACAGACACTCACAACAGTTCCATGGCCACTTCCCAGGAGACCCGAGGCTGACAAAGAGCCAGCATGTCACAGACACTCACACGGGTTCCATGGGGACATCCCGGGAATCCCCAGAGTGCCAAACACCAGAGATGCCACACACACTCATAGGGGCTCCATGCACACATCCCAGGGGTCCCAAAGCTGCCACAGAGCTGGCATGTCACACACACTCACAGGGGATCCATGCACACATCCCAGGTGTCCCCAGGCTCCCTAAGAGACGGGAAGTCGCAGACATTCACAGGGGCTCTAGACTGCCATCCCAGGAGCCCCCAGAGCACCAAAGAGCCAGGATGTAACACACACTAGCAGGAGCTCCATGCAGACACCCATGAATCCACAGACTGCCAAAGAGCCGGCATGTCACAGACACTCACAGGTGCTCAAGAGTGACATCCCAGGAGTGTCCAGGCTCCCAAAGAGCCACGATGTCACAGACACTCACAGCGGCTCCATGGTGAAATCCCAGGAGTCCCCAAGCTTCCAAAAACCTGCCATGCCACAGAAACTCACATGGGCCCCATAGCCACATCCCATGTGATCCCTGCCTGCCTAAGAGACCAGATGTCACAGACTTTCACGCGGCGTCCATGCTGATACCCCAGCAGTCCCCAGATTTCCAAGGAGCTAAGATGTCACAGAAATTCCAAGGGATTCCATGGTGACATCCCCGGACTTTCCAGGCAGCCAAAGAGCCAGGACCTCACAGACACTCGCAAGGCTTCAACGGCCTTATGCCCGCAATCCCCACAAGGCCCAAGAGCACGGATGTCAAAGACACTCACAGGGCCTCCATGGGGACATCGCAGGAGTCCCCAGGCTGCCAAAGAGACAGCATGTCACAGTTACACAAAGGGGCACCATGCGGACATCCCTGCCTTACCCTGTCTTCCAAAAAGCAGGGATGTCACAGACACTCACAGGTGCTCCATCGGGTCATGCCAGCAGTGCCCAGGCTGCCAAAGAGCCGGCATGTCACCGACACTCACAGGGGATCCATGCACACATCCCACGTATCCCCAGGCTCCCCAAGAGACGGGAAGTCACAGACATTCACAGGGGCTCCAGACTGCCATCCCAGGAGCCCCAGAGTGCCCAAAGAGCCAGGATGTCACAGGACAATGCCAGGCAGCTCCACGGCAGACATTCCCTGAATCCACAGGCTGCCAAAGGCCTCCGGCATGTTCACAGGACATCACAGGTTGCTCCAGACTGACATCCACAAGTCCAACAGGCTCTCAAACACCATCGATTGTTCACAGACACTCACAGGGCGCTCCCATCGGGACTTCCCTGCTTTGTCCCCAGTCACCCAAAGAGCCGGGATGTCACAAACATTCACAGCTGATCAATGGCGACATCCCAGGAGACCCTGGGCTTCCAAGCAACTGGCATATCACAGACACTCACAACAGTTCCATGGCGACTTCCCAGGAGACCCAAGGCTGACAAAGAGCCAGCATGTCACAGACACTCACACGGGTTCCATGGGGACATCCCGGTAATCCCCAGAGTGCCAAACACCAGAGATGCCACACACACTCACAGGGGCTCCATGCACACATCCCAGGGGTCCCCAAGCTGCCAAACCTCGGCCATGTCCCTGACAATCACAGGGGCTCCACACAGAAATGCCAGGATTTCCAAAGCTGCCAAAGAGGCGGCATGTCACACACACTCACAGGGGATCCATGCACACATCCAACGTATCCCCAGGCTCCCCAAGTGACGGTGTAGTGGTTTCAGTTCCCCTATTCAGGTTTGTGGCTAAATGTTAGCACACTTACTTAAATTTACTTGATTGCTTGTTGTGAGATGAGGATTAGGAGTAGGCAAAGCAGGTTCAAACTTTATAAAGTACAAAGAAGTTTTATTAATATAACTAAGACAAAGGGAAAAGGAAAAAGAAACCTAAGAAAAACCAGAAAAAACTCTTCAGACCACCCCTCCTTCCCCCACCTCTCCATTTCATTCTCCCTGACAACATACAAAGGACAACACTTCGACTTCCAGTCAGTTTACCACCTCAGAAACAGCTCTTGTTCTAGTTCATTTAGGGAGAGAAGTTTCTTTTGCTTACACCATGGATTTTCTGTAAGAAAAATACAGTTTTTATTGGTCTTCTGCTTCACCATCAGCCGCCACCCGGAGCAAAGTCCAGCTTAATGGTGGATCTCTCCCACACCAGTAGCCTTCCCACAGCCACTATGGTGGGTTATGAACAGTCCACAGGGTACCTGTTTTAAGGATGCACAGTTCAATTGCAGAAACAAAGAAAATCCCTTCTTCTGTGCCGAGCAACACAGGTTCTCCTGACAACTCAGGTTCTCTAGCACTCTACCCGGGACCAGGGCTCTGGGTCACAGCCTCTCCTCTCTCTTGATTCTAGTTTCTCATCAGGCTGTACTTTTTCAACACTTACTTGTCTGTACTTAGGTAGTTCAGTTCATTGGCTGCAATAAGAACCTCACATCCCCCTTTGGACTTTATCTTCATATATTACAGAGAATTTATTAGCTCAGTCCCCAACCATGGTTCTCCAAAAGAGTTTTCAGCTTCACTCTTGAAGCAACTTCCCATGCACCTCATTGTAAGTATCAGTTCTGCTTTCCTCACTGACTGTAAAGTCTCTGCGCTGTACTATGTTGATGTCCTCACTCGCTCCTCTCTCTGCGAGGAAGGATGGGTGTCTGTGAGTTTAGTCCAGGCATGGAGAGAGTTAATCTCTGTCTCTCTCTCCCCGGCAGTGTGAGGATCACGTGCTCTTTGCCGGGCTGCTTGAACAGGCCGGAGCTGGATGGAGTCCTGGCCCGGAGCAGGGGCCTGGCTCTCTCTCTCTCTCGTGTAGCTGGCACACTGGCTGAGCTGTATCTGCTGAGGATTCCAGCCGTTCCTCCCCCATGCCCGGCTGCAGCAGCACAGCCGCTCCAAACTTCCCTTCCCCTCCCCTCCTTTGGAAGGAAGGGGGGGGGGGGTCTGGGGCCTTACCAGCGAGAGAAGCAGGAGCTGCTCCTCTCTACACAGCAGCAGCAGGTCAAAACAAAGAGAGCTTCAGAGTCTCTGCTTATATATGGTTTTTTTCCTCGAAGGCGGATCAACTTTTTAATTGGTTTACCTACCTATCAATCCTGAAACCTACCTGATTATTGGCTCTCTCTCGCAGGAAGGAAGTTGTATTCCTTCCTGCAGCACACACCTCTTCCTAGATTTTGACCCCTCTGGCCTAACCCAGGACAGACGGGAATTCACAGACATTCACAGGGGCTCCAGACTGCCGTCCCAGGAGCCCCCAGAGTGACAAAGAGCCAGGATGCAACCCACATTAGCAGGAGCTCCATGCAGACACCCCATGAATCCACAGACTGCCAAAGAGCCGGCATGTCACACACACTCACAGGTGCTCAAGAGTGACATCCCAGGAGTGCCCAGGATCCCAAAGAGCTATAATGTCACAGACACTCACAGCAGCACCATGCAGACATCCAAGGTCTTCTCAGGCTCTCTAAGAGCCACGATGTCACAGACACTCACAGTGGCTCCATGGTGAAATTCCAGGAGTCCCCAAGCTTCCAAAAACCTGCCATGCCACAGAAACTCACATGGGCTCCATAGCCACAGCCCATGGGATCCCTGCCTGCCTAAGAGCCCAGATGTCACAGACTTTCACGTGGCTTCCAGGCTGATACCCCAGCAGTCCCCAGATTTCCAAGGAGCTAAGACGTCAAAGAAATTCCAAGGGATTCCATGGTGACATCCCCGGACTTTCCAGGCAGCCAAAGAGCCAGGACCTCACAGACACTCGCAAGGCTTCAACGGCCTTATGCCCGCAATCCCCACAAGGCCAAAGAGCAGGGATGTCAAAGACACTCACAGGGCCTCCATGGGGACATCGCAGGAGTCCCCAGGCTGCCAAAGAGACAGCATGTCACAGTTTCCCAAAGGGGCCCCATGCGGACATCCCTGCCTTACCCTGTCTTCCAAAAAGCAGGGAGGTCACAGACACTCACAGCTGCTCCATCGGGTCATGCCAGCAGGCCAGGCTGCCAAAGAGCCGGCATGTTCACCGACACTCACAGGGGATCCATGCAGACATGCCAGCTATGCCCAGACTCACTTCAACAGCTGGGATGTCACAGGACATCACCAGGGGCTGCAGAGTGGACTTCCCCAGGAAGCCCCCGAGTGCCCAAAGAGCCAGGATGTCAAGACAATTCCCAGCACTCCACGGAGACATCCTCGAAATCCACAGGCTGCCAAAGCACCGGCCATCGTCACAGACACTCAGAGGGCTCCAGACTGAATCCCACAATGTCCACAGGCTCTCAAAACAAGCCACGATGTCACGCGACACTCACAAGGGCTCCATCGTGAACTTCCCTGCTGTCCCCAGGCACCCAAAGAGCCGGCGAGTGTCACAACATTCCACAGCTGATCATGGCGACATCCCAGGAGACCCCGGGCTTCCAAGCAACTGGGATATCACAGACACTCACAACAGTTCCATGGCGACTTCCCAGGAGACCCAAGGCTGACAAAGAGCCAGCATGTCACAGACACTCACACGCGTTCCATGGGGACATCCTGGGAATCCCCAGAGTGCCAAACACCAGAGATGCCACACACACTCATAGGGGATCCATGCACACATCCCAGGTGTCCCCAAGCTGCCAAAGAGCTGGCATGTCACACACACTCACAGGGGATCCATGCACACATCCCACGTATCCCCAGGCTCCCCAAGAGACGGGAAGTCACAGACATTCACAGGGGCTCCAGACTGCCATCCCAGGAGCCCCCAGAGGACAAAGAGCCAGGATGCAACACACACTAGCAGGAGCTCCATGCAGAAACCCCTTGAATCCACAGACTGCCAAAGAGCCGGCATGTCACACACACTCACAGGTGCTCAAGAGTGACATCCCAGGAGTGTCCAGGCTCCCAAAGAGCTGCGATGTCACAGACACTCACAGCGGCTCCATGGTGAAATCCCAGGAGTCCCCAAGCTTCCAAAAACCTGCCATGCCACAGAAACTCACATGGGCTCCATAGCCACAGCCCATGTGATCCCTGCCTGCCTAAGAGCCCAGGTGTCACAGACTTTCATGCGGCTTCCATGCTGATACCCCAGCAGTCCCCAGATTTCCAAGGAGCTAAGATGACACAGAAATTCCAAGGGATTCCATGGTGACATCCCCGGACTTTCCAGGCAGCCAAAGAGCCAGGACCTCACAGACACTACAAGGCTTCAACGGCCTTATGCCCGCAATCCCCACAATGCCAAAGAGCAGGGATGTCAAAGACACTCACAGGGCCTCCATGGGGACATCGCAGGAGTCCCCAGGCTGCCAAAGAGACAGCATGTCACAGTTACCCAAAGGGACCCCATGTGCACATCCCTGCCTTACCCTGTCTTCCAAAGAGCAGGGATGTCACACACACTCCCAGGTGCTCCATCGGGTCATGCCAGCAGTTCCCAGGCTGCCAAAGAGCCGGCATGTCACCGACACTCACAGGGGATCCATGCAGACATGCCAGCTATGCCCAGACTCCTCAACAGCTGGGATGTCACAGACATTCACAGGGGCTGCAGAGTGACATCCCAGGAGCCCCCAGAGCGCCGAAGAGCCAGGATGTCACAGACAATGCCAGCAGCTCCACGGAGACATCCCTCGAAACCACAGGCTGCCAAAGCACCGGACTGTCACAGACACTCACAGGGGCTCCAGACTGACATCCCACAAGTCCACAGGCTCTCAAACAGCCACGATGTCACAGACACTCACAGGGGCTCCATCGGGACTTCCCTGCTGTCCCCAGGCACCCAAAGAGCCGGGATGTCACAAACATTCACAGCTGATCAATGGCGACATCCCAGGAGACCCCGGGCTTCCAAGCAACTGGGATATCACAGACACTCACAACAGTTCCATGGCGACTTCCCAGGAGACCCGAGGCTGACAAAGAGCCAGCATGTCACAGACACTCACACGCGTTCCATGGGGACATCCCGGGAATCCCCAGAGTGCCAAACACCAGAGATGCCACACACACTCACAGGGCCTCCATGGGGACATCCCAGCGGTCCCCAAGCTGCCAAACCTCGGCCATGTCACTGACACTCACAGGGGCTCCATGCACACATCCCAGGGGTCCCCAAGCTGCCAAAGAGCCGGCATGTCACACACACTCACAGGGCATCCGTGCACACATCCCACCTATCCCCAGGCTCCCCAAGAGACGGGAAGTCACAGACATTCACAGGGGCTCTAGACTGCCATCCCAGGAGCCCCCAGAGGGACAAAGAGCCAGGATGCAACACACACTAGCAGGAGCTCCATGCAGACACCCCATGAATCCACAGACTGCCAAGAGCATGTCACACACACTCACAGGTGCTCAAGAGTGACATCCCAGGAGTGCCCAGGCTCCCAAAGAGCCACGATGTCACAGAACTCACAGCAGCACCATGCAGACATCCAAGGGTGTTCTCAGGCTCTCTAAGAGCTGCGATGTCACAGACACTCACAGCGGCTCCATGGTGAAATCCCAGGAGTCCCCAAGCTTCCAAAAACCTGCCATGCCACAGAAACTCACATGGGCTCCATAGCCACAGCCCATGTGATCCCTGCCTGCCTAAGAGCCCAGATGTCACAGACTTTCATGCGGCTTCCATGCTGATATCCCAGCAGTCCCCAGATTTCCAAGGAGCTAAGATGTCACAGAAATTCCAAGGGATTCCATGGTGACATCCCCGGACTTTCCAGGCAGCCAAAGAGCCAGGACCTCACAGACACTACAAGGCTTCAACGGCCTTATGCCTGCAATCCCCACAAGGCCAAAGAGCAGGGATGTCAAAGACACTCACAGGGCCTCCATGGGGACATCGCAGGAGTCCCCAGGCTGCCAAAGAGACAGCATGTCACAGTTACCCAAAGGGGCCCCATGCGGACATCCCTGCCTTACCCTGTCTTCCAAAGAGCAGGGATGTCACAGACACTCACAGCTGCTCCATCAGGTCATGCCAGCAGTGCCCAGGCTGCCAAAGAGCCGGCATGTCACCGACACTCACAGGGGATCCATGCAGACATGCCAGCTATGCCCAGACTCCTCAACAGCTGGGATGTCACAGACATTCACAGGGGCTGCAGAGTGACATCCCAGGAGCCCCCAGAGTGCCAAAGAGCCAGGATGTCACAGACAATGCCAGCAGCTCCACGGAGACATCCCTCGAATCCACTGGCTGCCAAAGCACCGGCATGTCACAGACACTCACAGGGGCTCCAGACTGACATCCCATGAGTCCACAGACTCTCAAATAGCCACGATGTCACAGACACTCACAGGGGCTCCATCGGGACTTCCCTGCTGTCCCCAGGCACCCAAAGAGCCGGGATGTCACAAACATTCACAGCTGATCAATGGCGACATCCCAGGAGACCCCGGGCTTCCAAGCAACTGGGATATCACAGACACAGACACAACAGTTCCATGGCCACTTCCCAGGAGACCCGAGGCTGACAAAGAGCCAGCATGTCACAGACACTCACACGGGTTCCATGGGGACATCCCGGGAATCCCCAGAGTGCCAAACACCAGAGATGCCACACACACTCATAGGGGCTCCATGCACACATCCCAGGGATCCCCAAGCTGCCACAGAGCTGGCATGTCACACACACTCACAGGGCATCCATGCACACATCCCACGTATCCCCAGGCTCCCCAAGAGACGGGAAGTCACAGACATTCACAGGGGCTCCAGACTGCCATCCCAGGAGCCCCCAGAGCACCAAAGAGCCAGGATGCAACACACACTAGCAGGAGCTCCATGCAGACACCCCATGAATCCACAGACTGCCAAAGAGCCGGCATGTCACACACACTCACAGGTGCTCAAGAGTGACATCCCAGGAGTGTCCAGGCTCCCAAGGAGCCACGATGTCACAGACACTCATAGCGGCTCCATGGTGAAATCCCAGGAGTCCCCAAGCTTCCAAGAACCTGCCATGCCACAGAAACTCACATGGGCTCCATAGCCACATCCCATGTGATCCCCGCCTTCCTAAGAGCCCAGATGTCACAGACTTTCATGCGGCTTCCATGCTGATACCCCAGCAGTCCCCAGATTTCCAAGGAGCTAAGATGTCACAGAAATTCCAAGGGATTCCATGGTGACATCCCCGGACTTCCCAGGCAGCCAAAGAGCCAGGACCTCACAGACACTACAAGGCTTCAACGGCCTTATGCCCGCAATCCCCACAAGGCCAAAGAGCAGGGATGTCAAAGACACTCACAGGGCCTCCATGGGGACATCCCAGGAGTCCCCAGGCTGCCAAAGAGACAGCATGTCACAGTTACCCAAAGGGGCCCCATGCGGACATCTCTGCCTTACCCTGTCTTCCAAAGAGCGGGGATGTCACAGACACTCCCAGGTGCTCCATGCAGACATGCCAGCAGTGCCCAGGCTGCCAAAGCACCGGCATGTCACCGACACTCACAGGGGATCCAGACTGACATCCCACAAGTCCACAGGCTCTCAAACAGCCACGATGTCACAGACACTCACAGGGGCTCCATCAGGACTTCCCTGCTGTCCCCAGTCACCCAAAGAGCCGGGATGTCACAGACATTCACAGCTGATCAATGGCGACATCCCAGGAGACCCCGGGCTTCCAAGCAACTGGGATATCACAGACACAACAGTTCCATGGCAACTTCCCAGGAGACCCGAGGCTGACAAAGAGCCAGCATGTCACAGACACTCACATGCGTTCCATGGGGACATCCCGGGAATCCCCAGAGTGCCAAACACCAGAGATGCCCCACACACTCACAGGGGCTCCATGCACACATCCCAGGGATCCCCAAGCTGCCAAACATGTCCCTGACACTCACAGGGGCTCCACACAGAAATGCCAGGATTTCCAAAGCTGCCAAAGAGCCGGCATGTCACACACACTCACAGGGGATCCATGCACACATCCCACGTATCCCCAGGCTCCCCAAGAGACGGTGTAGTGGTTTCAGTTCCCCTATTCAGGTTTGTGGCTAAATGTTAGCACACTTACTTAAATTTACTTGATTGCTTGTTGTGAGATGAGGATTAGGAGTAGGCAAAGCAGGTTCAAACTTTATAAAGTACAAAGAAGTTTTATTAATATAACTAAGACAAAGGGAAAAGGGAAAAAAAACCTAAGAAAAACCAGAACAAACTCTTCAGACCACCCCTCCTTCCCCCACCTCTCCATTTCATTCTCCCTGACAACATACAAAAGACAACACTTTGACCTCCAGTCAGTTTACCAACTCAGAAACAGCTCTTGTTCCAGTTCATTTAGGGAGAGAAGTTTCTTTTGCTTACACCATGGATCTTCTGTAAGAAAAATACAGTTTTTATGGGTCTTCTGCCTCACCATTAACCGCCGCCCGGAGTAAAGTCCAGCTTAATGGTGGATCTCTCCCACACCAGTAGCCTTCCCACAGCCACTATGGTGGGTTATGAACAGTCCACAGGGTACCTGTTTTAAGGATGCTCAGTTCAATTGCAGCAACAAAGAAAATCCCTTCTTCTGTGCTCAGCAACACAGGTTCTCTTGACAACTCAGGTTCTCTAGCATTCTCCCCGGGACCAGGGCTCTGGATCACAGCCTCTCCTCTCTCTTGGTTCTAGTTTCTCATCAGGCTGTACTTTTTCAACACTTACTTGTCTGTACTTAGGTATTTCAGTTCATTGGCTGCAATAAGAACCTCACATCCCCCTTTGGACTATATCTTCATATATTACAGAGAATTTATTAGCTCAGTCCCCAACCATGGTTCTCCAAAAGAGTTTTCAGCTTCACTCTTGAAGCAACTTCCCATGCACCTCATTGTAAGTATCAGTTCTGCTTTCCTCACTGACTGTAAAGTCTCTGCGCTGCACTATGTAGATGTCCTCACTCGTTCCTCTCTCTGCGAGGAAGGATGGGTGTCTGTGAGTTTAGTCCAGGCATGGAGAGAGTTAATCTCTGTCTCTCTCCCCGGCAGTGTGAGGATCACGTGCTCTTTGCCGGGCTGTTTGAACAGGTCCAAGCTGGATGGAGTCCTGGCCCGGAGCAGGGGCCTGGCTCTCCCTCTCGTGTAGCTGGCACACCAGCTGAGCTGTATCTGCTGAGGATTCCAGCTGTTCCTCCCCCATGCCTGCCCGGCTGCAGCGGCACGGCCTCTCCAAACTTCCCTTCCCCTCCCCTCCTTTTGGAAGGAAGGGGGGGGGGGGAAGCGCTTGGGCCTTACCAGTGAGAGAAGCAGGAGCTGCTCCTCTCTACACAGCAGCAGCAGGTCCAAAGAAAAAGAGCTTCAGAGAGTCTCTGCTTATATATGGTTTTTTCCTTGAAGGCGGACCAACTTTTTAATTGGTTTACCTACCTATCAACCCTTAAAACTACCTGATTATTGGCTCTCTCTCGCAGGAAGGAAGTTGTATGCCTTCCTGCAGCACAGATCACTTCCTAGATTTTGACCCCTCTGGCCTAAACCAGGACATTCCTAAATGATTAGTCATCAACTTTCTTTTTTTTTTAAAGGTTTTTCTTCTTTTAAAAATAATTTTTAATATTTATTTCCTACTAAAACCTGCAAAAAATTGCTTTCTGATTCAGGTAAAATATTAGCATAGGATTTCTAAATTTTCTTTTGAGATTATGTCTGCTTGTCTCTTTCTGTTGCCAGACCAGTTTATGCTTCCCCCTGGAAAGATAAATGATATCAAAAATATTTTGCAAACTAGAAGATTCATCTATTTCTTTTTTAAATAGTTCTGGAAACATGCTAAATATGGTCTAAATTGTTCTGATTAATTTGTGCCTAGCATGCTTATTTTTGTTTGATTTCTGAAAAATCTGGAGATAGCAGTGTGCCGTATCTTTGTGGTTCAGTTATCCTGCTAGCTGTAATTGTGTTTCACAGGTTTTGAAGAGGATGGAGTTGACTGCATTGAAGCACTTGACTGGTTGACTAGCTGTAACCTCCACACTGCAATAATCAACTCCATCTCTGAATTGCAGGATGTTCTCAACAAACCAGGTAATTTCAAATGTTTATTGTTGTAGCAGAAAGATATTTTTAAAAATAAATAAGTCAGGGTGATCACATAATTTCCATTTTTACAGTTTTATCTAAACTATTGTGGATCATAGCTCTGAAGAAATCTTTGTGAATATTATGATAGACATTTTTGACTAGAGGTTGTATCCTGAGCTAGTCAGTACAAATTTTAATGGGGCTGTTTCCCTGAAGGAGTACTTTTATTGCAGGGGGAAATAAGAACCCACTTCTACAATCTCTGAATGGTCATGTCTCTGTGCTGTTGGAACAGATTAATTTTCTTTAAAGTCTGATAGGATATTTTATCCTTTCAGTAAAGAGGGCCATGGATGCAGAAGTTTTTGGAGTCTATTTGCAGTGAGAACTGATTTAGGCTCCCTTGGTTCATCTGCATTGCAGCCATCCCTGGTTCTTTGTTATCCTGTAGTTTTAGAGTCCCCACATTTCTGTCACAAAAAAAAGGATATTAGAAGAGGGATAATTTATGTGAATAAAGGGAAATAGCAGGGCAGAGATGAGGTGATGCATTTTCCGGAAGGTTAAACACTAAATTGATGTAAAAGTTGCCATTGAACAAAATGTGTTTGGATTCAGTTTCAGGCACTTCTTTGGTGATGCTGTTTTCAATAACTTGAAGTCATATCCTTACAAAGCAAAGTTTGAACTGTGTTTCAGATTCAGTATTCTGTGTTTCAGAATATTTACAGTTTCCATCCTATAGAACTGAAAAAGACCCGCATCTTGTAAGAAACCGCAACTAACAACCTGCTTGATGTTTCCTTTTTGTTGTTGTTTCTTGAAGATCCAAACTCCTGGCCTGCTGGACACTCACTTATCAGTGCAGCCAGGAACTCCTTTGCAAAACTGATGGACAATCTGAGAGTATTGATGGAGACAGTCCAAGAGAGTTCTTGCGGGTACACCACTTATCATGTTTCTGCATAAAAATATGGTAATATGTAATATGTAATGCCTTGAGATTCCCATGAAGCTTAATTAGCACAGATTAACTTTTCCATCAAAGGGTAGAATTACAAATGTTCCCCCAGTACAGTGATAATCCATGTTAGAGCTGCACAAAAGGTCACATGGGTGGCATCTTTTCATAGGAGGCATCATGGCAATCACCAGCTTTTAAATCTTGCTTTTCTAGTATGGTATATTTTTTTATCTCATCCCAACTGCCATTCTTTTTTGACTTCACAATAATTGCAGAGGCATCTGCAGGGCAGCCTGTTCCCTCTTTCTTTCCAGAAGAGAATTAGAAATGCATCAATTTGCATTTCATATTTGTACAAATTGTTTGTGGTACAACTAACACATAGTACAGTACATACTGGTGGGGCAGAATTATAAAGTTCTTGTTCACCTGGCAGTTTCAGGTACATTCGGTAGCTTGGGACATACACAAATAGCACCAATGGCTCACAGTTTGCATCACTGTGAATTTCCTTTTCTCCTTCCATTTCCCTCTTTCTGCCTTTCCCTAACTTTCTTTGTCCTTTTTCCTTCTCTCTCTCTCTCTCTCCCCTTCCCTGATCTCTAGTTCCCCTTTGATTCCTTTCCAAGAACATTATTGAGGTTTTATTATAAAATCTGCCTTTTCTAGCCAGAGGTCTCCTAATGGATTTTAATTTTACTCTCTGCCAAACTCGTTTAAGGGCAGTCCTGCAATCTTGAGTGAAGCAGTTAGGAATCACTTTAGGGACACTGGTCATTAAAAGCAGTGGAGCTGTTTGCAGTCACATCCTCTAGAATTGCCTTAGTCTGTGACAAGTGCATGTCAATTAAAGCCCTTATAATCTGCAAGAATTTTCTTTTAGCACCAGACCCAGAGACACTTTCTGATGAGGAAAGATGCGATAAGGGTTAATTTGCCACTGCTGTTTCCTAGACGCTACAATGCAATAACCGGATTAATTTTAGATGTGTTAACATCTATTACGAAAAGCAGCAGTGTGAAAGCAAGTAAAGGAAAACTGCCAAAATCTTTGTAAATCCCTGTTTGTGGTATACTAAGTAATTTTTGTCTATACTACATGTTTATATTCAAAAGATCAAATTCATCCTATCTAAAGGGAAAAACTATAACAAATAAAATGTGATTAACCATTGTAAAAAGAGCAATCTTTTCAACAATTAGTTGAGACTACATGGCATAGATAAAAAAGTTACCAGTACTGCCAAATAATTCATGCTCTCTTGTCCTGCTAACTTCACCATCAGTCTAATCAACATAACAAAATTGGGGCATTCTTCTACTACATACATGGAAACATGTAGGTTTTTCCAGCTGTATTGCAATCAGAGTATTTGTTTGTAGAGATCTGTAGGTTTACAGTGTTTAGTTTGTTCCTGACGGAGTGGAAGGATTAGTAAATGGACTCATTTTACAAGTGTGAGCGTTAGCCTGAAACTGTGTGGTAAATTTTTGTGAACAGAAATTGAACCTGCACTGAGTCTTGTATTGAAATGAAATGAAAAATTGTATCAAGAGTTCAATGGCTGTACTGCATGCTTGAAAACTTCTCATCAAAACATTTTCTAACTAGGGTGTGGAGTCATTTCCTTTTCTTCAATATTAATATTGAAGATTTTAATATTAATTAATATTTAAGATTTTAGAAGGAATAAAAAATGCAGAGCTAGACAATTTTGATGTTTAAGTCCTGGGACTGAAATTCTTTTTGGCCTAAAAACTATATCTGATTTCTCTGATTAATAAAAATGGTGTCTTTTGTAGTGAATTTGGATGTGTACTATTTGGCATTTAAGTGTAGCTTGCTTGGCACTCATTATTTCTTTTACTTTTATTTAAAGCATGTGCTTTTCAGTTTTATGGATGTCTACTCACTGGCAGCTGCCAGAGTTGAGGCAATAACAACAGGAAGAGAACTGTCACGAGGTCGGTCACTTTGAACCCCAAGCAGTCAATATACCTACTGCTCCTTCTGCTCCTCCTCATGATGGTAAGCCTGCTTTTCAAGCAATTATAGTCACTTGGATGTGTGTTCAGAGCCAGCATCTCTCTGCTATTGTACACAAATACAACAATAGTTCAGTGTAAAAATAATGGATAATCTTACTATGGATATTATCCATATTTTATTATGGATAATAAAACTAGTGCTAAGAGAAACATTCTGAGACATTTCTTAGAAGCAAAATGGGATGATGAAACCTAACACAGAGATTAAAATTACTGTAAAACTACTGTAATTTTTTTTATTTTCTATTGGCCCATATTTTCCCTGGTGTGTTTTTTGGTTTTAGTTCGTGTTTTGGTGGCTTGGTTGGTTGGATTTTTTGGTTTTGGGGAGTGGTAGTAGTGGCTGGGTGGGTGTTTAATTTTTGATTTTTTTATATTGCTATTTTTAATTATTTTCTCTTTTCTTTTCTTTTTTCTTCTTTTCTTTTCTTTTTTCTTCTTTTCTCTTCTTTTCTTTTTTCTCTTCTCTTCTCCTCTCTCCTTTTCTCTCTCTCTTCTCTGCTCTTCTCTGCTCTTCTCTGCTCTTCTCTGCTCTTCTCTGCTCTTCTCTGCTCTTCTCTGCTCTTCTCTGCTCTCCTCTCCATCTCCTCTCCATCTCCTCTCCATCTCCTCTCCATCTCCTCTCCATCTCCTCTCCATCTCCTCTCCATCTCCTCTCCATCTCCTCTCCATCTCCTCTCCATCTCCTCTCCATCTCCTCTCCATCTCCTCTCCATCTCCTCTCCATCTCCTCTCCATCTCCTTTCTTTTTTCTTTACCAAAGACTTTTTCCTTTCTTCTTCTTATAAACCATTAACATTTCATAAGAGTCTTTCCTACCAAGCATAACCATTTCTGTTCTGTGCAGTTCCTTTGTTAAAAAAAAATTTACTTTCCCTCAACAGAATCTTTGCCGGTTCACTTTGAACCTAAAGCACCCACTACACCTGCTCCTTCTCGTGCTCTTTCTCGTGCTCCGTCTCGTGCTCCTTCTCATCCTGGTAAGTCTCATTTTCAAACAATTACCATCAGTTGGATGTGGCTTCCTAGCCAGCATGTCCCTTCATGCTCTACGGCTTCTAGAGGCAAATAGGACAAAACTTTAAAGTATCAACCTTATGCAGCAATGAAAGTAGTGCAACCAGAAATGTTCTGAGACATTTTTCAGGAGAGAAAGGGGATGCTGAAAGCTAACATAGGGATTAAAATTACTACTGAATCTTTTTTTAAATCTCTTGGTCCCCAGTTGCTTGCTTAGTTTTGGTTTGAGTTTGGCTTTGGTTGCTTGTTTGGTTGGATCTCACCTAGAATATATTTGCAAGGAGAAGACTGACACTGGGAATGACCTTCAGCAGAAACAGGAGGATGCTTTTGAGAAAATAGCTGAACAGTTAAAAGCACAGGAGCATTGCTGGCAGAAAGAAAAGGAAAATCTTGAACAGCGCTACTCAAATCTCCTTGCACAAGCTCGTGCAAGAGCACACGTCTGGTGTTGTGAACTTCTAATTTTTTCTGTTTTATGAACATTTCATGGATTATTTCGGTAGTTTAAGCCCCTTAGCAGTTTAAGGTCACTTGGGAATTTTAGTATATTTTTAAAGTAAAAAAAAACCCCAACGACCAACAAACCAACCCACCATTGTGCTAGTGTTAACATCACTTAAAATAAGAAATAAATTACTTGGTTGAAGCATTATGAAGATAATTTGGTCTGCAGCTCCAATTCAAAAGCCTGTTTTGGTCTATAGGGTAGTATTCTTGTTTTCTGAGAATGCTAAGGCTGTAAGGCCGAATTTGCTCATTTTGAGAATTACTAAGGGCAGCAGCTACTTTATCAGCATCATAATTTGCAGAGATTGTATAAAGTAACAATAAGGTGGTGTCACCTGGGGGTAAATTTAGTTACGTATCTATTGACCCTAAGAACAGTGGTAGATTTCAACAGTGTTAAGCGACTGTTTTACTGATACTACAGTGAGAAGTGGATTACAAGCGTAAAACTGTCACTGCTTTTTTGGATGAGTTATTTGCAATCCAAAATGTTCCCTGTCTTTACCATCACGTCCCTTCACACCTGTTTCAATTAAAAGTGTTGTGAATAAAGGAAATTGATGTCCCTTGTTGTTTGTGAGTTACTGCAACTTACTTCCTCAGAATAATGCTGAATTTGATGCAGATTTCAGGACTGGAAGTGTTTGCATGCTGAAAAATGTATTCTGTCTATTTTCATGTTCCAGCCTTCCTTCCTTTTTTCCTCTCACACTAGCTTTCTGCTTGGTAGAGCAACGTTCCCTCTGAAATTGGAGGATGTAATGACTATTGTTAAGTCAACCCATAAAACTGTATTGTGGGCAGACAGCTGGTGTTGGACCTTCTATAAGCTATCACAGTATTAGTGCATTTTTGTCATAAATCAGGAGTCCATTTGCAGCTGATAGTCATGCAAATTTCTCTGACACTATTGGTTTGGTTTCACACATCTGATTCTGTAACTGCTTACTAGAAGCAGTACTTTCATCACCATCATTGCTAACACTTTTTGTTCCTTTAATGTGTCATTTGAATGGGAAAACTAGTAATTTCCTTTTATCTCTTACCTGGGTAAACACCATCTAATTAATGTTTTTCCATTTTTTTTTTTTGTTTGTTTCTTCTTGTGTCACAGGAATGTGAAGAAACAGCGCAGAAAACCAGGCAAAAACTGTATGGTCTCGAACAAACCTGTGAGAAACTGACCCAGGAGAATAATTCTGTGAGAAATTCATTATCAAATGCTCACAGGGAGTGTTCGTCCCTGCTGGCAGCCTGCGCACTGCTGTCAGGGGCCCTGTGTCCACTCTACAGCCGGCTCTGCGCTGTGTCCTCCCAAAGAGACCTTCTCCAGGCCCAGTCAAACCTCCACGAGTCGTCAAACCAGAAGATTAGGAGCCTCCTTCATGCTTTCCTTGCTAATGCGGAAAAGAGCCAAGACGAAGAGAGGCTGAGGCAGAGAAGAGCCAAACATCTGGTTTATGTGCTCCGAAGAGCTGTGATTGCAGTTCTGGCTGCTAACAGGCTCAGAGCTCTAGCCCAATATTCTTGTTCCCTCTTCGTCTGGACAGATGGATCAAGAGGAAACAATAGAATTCAAGTTTGTATGGGAGAGTCCAGAGGCAGGCGTAAGGTGTCACGTAAGTGCATTGTTTTAAAGTGTTGTGTCAAATTACATAGTTATGGAATAACAAAGATTATTATTATTATTATTATTATTATTATTATTATTACTGACACATAAAGACATATTTAATGACATTTTGTCAGATATTATTTATGGATTTATGGTTTTGATGTTTCTTGACAAATGTATTTCCCTCTAAGAGGAAACGCCTAGTCTGTTAAGCATTGCAAGTAAAATTGCAAAAAGTGGTAATTTTAATCTCTGTGTTATATTTCAGCATCCCCTTTCCCTTCTGTAAAACTTATAAATACGTTTCTTTTAGAACTAGTTTTATTCATTCATTACACTTACGCTTAAGTTTCGCTGTATTTCCCTGCAGAAGCAGTGCACCATGGAGACAGATGCAGGCTCTGAACCCACATCCAAGTGACTATAATTGCTTGAAAAGCAGACTTACCATCAGGAGGAGGAGTAGGAGCAGGTGGTGTACGAGCTGCTTGACGTGGAACAGGAAGCCAAAAAGAGGCTGTTCAGAGAATGTAAATATGAAAACTACAGGGAAATGCACACAACTGGATTTGTTATGGTTGCAAGAAATGGGTATTTCAAAATGTGAGCAGTAGTTTTACTGCTCCATTTTGTTTAACAATCAAGTCCTGTAGTGTTTTCCTGCAGAAGCAGTGCAGCATGGATGCAGATGCTGGCTCTGAAGCCACATCCAAGTGACTGTACTTGCTTGAAAAGCAGACTTACCATCAGCAGCTGGTACAGGAGTAGGAGTTCCAGAGGCTTCTTGGGGTGAAACGCGAGGTAGGGAAATATCTGTTCAGAGAAAAGTAAATTTTAATGAGCAAACAACTACACAGAACTGAAATGGTTATTGTTGCAAGGAAAGGCTAATTTAAATATATTAATGGTTTTTAGCAGAAAGAAAGGGAAAAGCCTTTGGTAAAAAAAAAAAGAAGACATTTAAAAGAAGTAATGAAAGAAATAGGTCAAAAACCGAACACCCAACCACACACCATCCAACCAACCACGCAGCTAAACCTAAAGTACAACCAAAAATAACCAAGCAAATAGGGACATATAGAAAAAACCATTACAGTTGTCATTTTAATCCCGGTATTATATTTCATCATCTCCTTTCTTTTCTGAAAAAAGTCTCAGAACATTTCTGTTAGCACTACCTTTATTGCTCCATTAGGTTTACACATAAATATTGTTGTGTTTGCCTACAGAAGCTGTGCAGCACGGAGGGAGATGCTGGCTCTGAAGCCACATCCAAGTGACTATAATTCCTTAAAAAGCAGACTTACCATCCTGAGCTTGAGCAGGAGCAGGTGGTGTACGAGCTGCTTGACGTGGAACAGGAAGCCAAAAAGAGGCTGTTCAGAGAATGTAAATTTTAAAACCACACAGAAAAGCACAGAACTGAATTGGTAATGGTTGCAAGAAATGGGTATTTCAAAATGTGAGCAGTAGTTTTACTGCTCCATTTTGTTTAACAATCAAGTCCTGTAGTGTTTTCCTGCAGAAGCAGTGCAACATGGAGGGAGATGGTGGCTCTGAAGCCACATCCAAGTGACTGTACTTGCTTGAAAAGCAGACTTACCGTCAGCAGCTGGTACAGGAGTAGGAGTTCCAGCGGCTTCTTGGGGTGAAACGCGAGGCAGAGATATATCTGTTCAGAGAAAATGCTTTTTAATGAGCAAACAACTGCACAGAACTGAAATGGTTATTGTTGCAAGGAAGGCTAATTTAAATATACAAATAGTTTGTAGCAAAAGAAAAGGAAAAGCCTTTGGTAAAAAAGTAAAAGAAGACATGAGCAGCTGGTGCAGGAGTAGGAGTTCTAGCAGCCGCTTGGGGTGAAACGAAAGGCTGAAAAATATCTGTTCAGAGAAAGTAAATTTTTAAAAGCAAGGAAATAGATCGAACTGAAGTGCTTTTGGTTGAATGGAAAGGCTAATTTAAATATATTATTGGTCCTGAAATCTGCATATATCAGTCCTGAAATCTGCATCAAATTCAGCATTATTCTGAGGAAGTAAGTTGCAGTAACTCACAAACAACAAGGGACATCAATTTCCTTTATTCACAACACTTTTAATTGAAACAGGTGTGAAGGGACGTGATGGTAAAGACAGGGAACATTTTGGATTGCAAATAACTCATCCAAAAAAGCAGTGACAGTTTTACGCTTGTAATCCACTTCTCACTGTAGTATCAGTAAAACAGTCGCTTAACACTGTTGAAATCTACCACTGTTCTTAGGGTCAATAGATACGTAACTAAATTTACCCCCAGGTGATACCACCTTATTGTTACTTTATACAATCTCTGCAAATTATGATGCTGATAAAGTAGCTGCTGCCCTTAGTAATTCTCAAAATGAGCAAATTCGGCCTTACAGCCTTAGCATTCTCAGAAAACAAGACTACTACCCTATAGACCAAAGCAGGCTTTTGAATTGGAGCTGCAGACCAAATTATCTTCATAATGCTTCAACCAAGTAATTTATTTCTTATTTTAAGTGATGTTAACACTAGCACAATGGTGGGTTGGTTTGTTGGTCGTTGGGGTTTTTTTTTACTTTAAAAATATACTAAAATTCCCAAGTGACCTTAAACTGCTAAGGGGCTTAAACTACCGAAATAATCCATGAAATGTTCATAAAACAGAAAAAATTAGAAGTTCACAACACCAGACGTGTGCTCTTGCACGAGCTTGTGCAAGGAGATTTGAGTAGCGCTGTTCAAGATTTTCCTTTTCTTTCTGCCAACAATGCTCCTGTGCTTTTAACTGTTCAGCTATTTTCTCAAAAGCATCCTCCTGTTTCTGCTGAAGGTCATTCCCAGTGTCAGTCTTCTCCTTGCAAATGTATTCTAGGTGAGATCCAACCAAACAAGCAACCAAAGCCAAACTCAAACCAAAACTAAGCAAGCAACTGGGGACCAAGAGATTTAAAAAAAGATTCAGTAGTAATTTTAATCCCTATGTTAGCTTTCAGCATCCCCTTTCTCTCCTGAAAAATGTCTCAGAACATTTCTGGTTGCACTACTTTCATTGCTGCATAAGGTTGATACTTTAAAGTTTTGTCCTATTTGCCTCTAGAAGCCGTAGAGCATGAAGGGACATGTTGGCTAGGAAGCCACATCCAACTGATGGTAATTGTTTGAAAATGAGACTTACCAGGATGAGAAGGAGCACGAGACGGAGCACGAGAAAGAGCACGAGAAGGAGCAGGTGTAGTGGCTGCTTTAGGTTCAAAGTGAACCGGCAAAGATTCTGTTAAAGGAAAGTAAATTTTTTTTTAACAAAGGAAATGCACAGAACAGAAATGGTTATGCTTGGTAGGAAAGACTCTTATGAAATGTTAATGGTTTATAAGAAGAAGAAAGGAAAAAGTCTTTGGTAAAAAAAAAAGAAAAAAAGAAAGGAGATGAAGAGAAGAGGGGAGAAGAGGAGAGGAGAAGAGGAGAGGAGAAGAGAGGAGAAGAGAGGAGAAGAGAGGAGAAGAGAGGAGAAGAGAGGAGAAGAGAGGAGAAGAGAGGAGAAGAGAGGAGAAGAGAGGAGAAGAAAAGGAAAAAGAAAAGGAAAAAGAAAAGGAAAAAGAAAAGGAAAAAGAAAAGGAAAAAGAAAAGGAAAAAGAAAAGGAAAAAGAAAAGGAAAAAGAAAATAATTAAAAATAGCAATATAAAAAAATCAAAAATTAAACACCCACCCAGCCACTACTACCACTCCCCAAAACCAAAAAATCCAACCAACCAAGCCACCAAAACACGAACTAAAACCAAAAAACACACCAGGGAAAATATGGGCCAATAGAAAATAAAAAAAATTACAGTAGTTTTACAGTAATTTTAATCTCTGTGTTAGGTTTCATCATCCCATTTTGGTTCTAAGAAATGTCTCAGAATGTTTCTCTTAGCACTAGTTTTATTATCCATAATAAAATATGGATAATATCCATAGTAAGATTATCCATTATTTTTACACTGAACTATTGTTGTATTTGTGTACAATAGCAGAGAGATGCTGGCTCTGAACACACATCCAAGTGACTATAATTGCTTGAAAAGCAGGCTTACCATCATGAGGAGGAGCAGAAGGAGCAGTAGGTATATTGACTGCTTGGGGTTCAAAGTGACCGACCTCGTGACAGTTCTCTTCCTGTTGTTATTGCCTCAACTCTGGCAGCTGCCAGTAAGTAGACATCCATAAAACTGAAAAGCACATGCTTTAAATAAAAGTAAAAGAAATAATGAGTGCCAAGCAAGCTACACTTAAATGCCAAATAGTACACATCCAAATTCACTACAAAAGACACCATTTTTATTAATCAGAGAAATCAGATATAGTTTTTAGGCCAAAAAGAATTTCAGTCCCAGGACTTAAACATCAAAATTGTCTAGCTCTGCATTTTTTATTCCTTCTAAAATCTTAAATATTAATTAATATTAAAATCTTCAATATTAATATTGAAGAAAAGGAAATGACTCCACACCCTAGTTAGAAAATGTTTTGA